>CP125977.1:1375501-1975501 GCA_030063025.1 Avena longiglumis | reverse complement strand
CCCAAACCACAGATAAGTATGCATGCATGAACAATTAAGATGCGACAAGTTGTATTATGTTATAAAATAGGGTTTTGGGAAGGGGTTCACACATTAGGGTTCAACGATCTTGGGGTTCCGGGGTTCGGGGTCGGTCTCAGGGTCCAGGGTTCGACGGGAACGAGGTTCGGACTCCGGGATCGTTCTCAGATAACGGGGGTAGATCTTGGCGTTCCGGGAAGCCGGACTTGGTTCGGCGTCGGGGGCGCATCGGTATCGCCCTGGTCGGTGTCGATCTTGTCGTGGCGAAGATCTTGTCGGGTTCGCGCCATCGAGTCGGTCTTGGCATTCGGGAGCGTCCTCGTCGCGATCCTGGCGTTCTTCAGATTCGGGTCTTGGCGTCCGAGGGAAGTACTTGGCGTTCGAGGGTTCGGCCTTCGGATCCATGAAGGAGTTCTTGGTGCTCCATGATGTAGATCTTGTCGGTTCCACCCCCAAAGAGCTTATGGTTCCGCACCTTTGGTCTTTGGAAGATCTTGTCCACGACATTGATGATCTTGTCCAACATCTCATTCGCATCTGCAGGAAGGTCTTGATATGTGGCAGCGCATCAAGGCCATCTTCAGTTAACCCCACCATATCCATCCCCAAAACCACCTCCACACGGTCACACCATCAGAACATCAACTGCAGCAGGACATGCCCTCAGAAGCACGCACATAGCAGATCAACTCCAGGCACGCCCACGCAAGCACGGAACGGCTGCCACGCCGGACAAGGATCCACCAGGACAAGGAAAAAGAGTCCAGGGCTCGGCTTCATGCGCCTCTCCACACGCGGGAATGGCCACCGGGGCGCACGGAGCTCCTGCGGAAGATGCCAAGGGGACGCGGGCGCACGACCGTGGTTGCTGCAGAGAAGGGCATCGAGCTGGCGGAGGCGGGGCGATGAGGCGGTGCGGCCCGGCGAGGTGGAACTCGTCGGGGGGGAAGGAAAGGAGATGGGGGGCGCCCGGCGGCGAGGGAGGCCAGCGACGAGGTCCGGTGGGAGGCACCGCGGCGGAGGCGACGGCGGTTGAGGCCTGGCGGCCGGCGGAAGCCGGAGCAGAGAGGAAGGGGAGGGCGGCGGCTGCTCGGGGAGGAAGGGCGCGAGGTCGCCGGCGAGGCCGAGGTCATGTCGGGGAAGCTGGGTCGGGCGGAGCCGAGGAGGCGGGGCCGAGAGCGGAAGGATGCGAGGTGGGGTGGCGCGGAGGCGCGGGCAGCGGGACCGGCGAGAAGGGGCCTTGCGGGCTCGGGCGGGCTGCGGGATGGGGAAGGGCAGGGTCGCGATCGGCGACGGGCGAGGCCTGCAAGGCAGAGGGGGCGAGCTCGGGAGGGGAGGCGGCTGCTCGGGGAGGAAGACGCGGGTGCGGGAGAGAGAGGCCGCGTGGGGAGGCGTGTCGGTGGGTGGGGGTGGGACCGAGCGTGGGGAGTGGGTGGTTACGGTGGGTCGGTTGGGGGGGGTGGAAGCATGTGTGTACCAGGTGGAGTGGAGGTGAGGGAGTGGGGGTAGGTGGCGGCATGGGGTTGGTTAGAGGGGAGGGAGAGGGTGAGGTGGCGGCAGGTTATTGGGCGGGGTGAGGTGGAGGGGTTGTGGGTAGATTAGGTTGGGTAGCTTTAGGATTATGGGTGGGCCGTTTTAATTCCTGGGGGTGGTCGTTCGGGTCGAATCGGCCCGTTCGACTGCCCCCACTAAAATAATTTAATATATTATTTGTTTAACACGGGGCTTTTACAACCCGATAGTGGACAAAACAAAAATAATCCGGGGACCCGGGTTTTTGTTTGAAAGCAAGACGGGGCGTTTTAGAAAACAAAAATATGTTTTGCGAAAATAGTTTTATGCAAGCAATTGCAAGATGATGACGATGCTCAAATGCAATGTGGCATGATGACATGAGCATGCGGTCGTGATGATGCAATGCACAAAAACAACGCGATTTTCTAGTAGTGGTTTTTGCGGGATGCCACAGTTTGTCAAGGGGCGCACATAATCAGTCGGGATTCCTCGCCATAGTTGTCGTCGGCGTATGATGCTTGTTGTCATCGTCGAAGGCGAGCCTACGGGTCCTGCGCGAGTGAATGGCGAGCACCTGGATGTTCACAAGGCACAGGCGAACAAAATGGCGTGAGGCTCTGGTCGAGGCGTGCACGGGTTCAAGCAATGAGTCTCACCGGAGTTGCTTGCAGATGGCGGTGCTGTCAGTTGACGTCGTTGCCGGCGCTGTGGGTAAAGCGCGGCCAAGTCAAAGCCATTGGAAGATGCGTCTGGAAGAGGGGAGCAGGCTGGAGTGGTTGAGGGGACAAGGGGCGGCAAGGTTCCGCCGGAATCGACGCTGGAACTTGTCGGGGCAGTGGAGCTTCGTAGAGAAATTAGGACGGCCTCGGGGCGTGCTAAGGTGGGGAACTGAGGGGTAAACATAGAGGGAATGCTGGCGATTAATAGAGCATGGTCTTGGGGTGGAATCACTGCGTCATTGAAGAGAATTGACGACGCGAATCAATCGGCGGTGGGGTCCGCTGGCGGTGAGCTGGCGGTGGGGTCCGCTTAGCAGTGTGAGAGAGGAGTGGGGGAATGGGGTCCACACGTCGGCGACTCTGCGGGTTCTTTCTCTGGTGAAAAAATGATTCGTTCGTGTGAGAGGGAGAGGTGGGCTGGTTGGGCCTTGTTGGGCTAGTTGGGCTGGGTCAGCTTGGTTCTCTTTTTTTTATTCTGTTTGCTTTTCTTTTTCTCTTTTGATTTTTATGTTTTGATTTTGTTTAAACAATTCAAACATTCATTTGAATTCAAACCTTTGCCAAAATTTGGGTAGGTTAAAATATCTATTGGTAGCACATTCTGATGTTAATTTTGGAAATTTATTTTATTCCTTTTGGGGTCTTTTTAATTAATAAAAGGGCCCTTGTTTTAAATCAAAATAGGATTTAATAATGTCTTTAAATTCCATTTGACTTCTAAATTCTTCCAAAACCTTTCAGTAAGTTTTTTTTACTTAAAATGGTGTCAAATAATTCATCTTGAATTATTTGGAAAAGTTTTTAATAAGATTTATTAATCATTTAAGATTGGATATTTGTTTTAATTCCAATGGATTTAAATATAGTTTTAATTCCCTAAAGTTTACTTGGAAGATTTATTTTATTTAAGTTGACTAAACAACTTTTGTTTCACTTGGGTAAATCCCAAATATCATTTTCTCATGATTTAAATGATCATTCTTTTTAGGGATTTGCCTTTCTCAAAATAGGCATAGAATGGTTTAATGCCATTTTATTTTATTTTGGGAATTCTTTATCCTTTTATTTTATTCGGATTTGGATTATATTCATTCCATTTGCTTAATAGGTTTGGCCAAGATTTCGATTTAGTCTTTAAATATTCTTTAATTAATATTTCCTTCTTCATCTTATAAAATCCATATCTTTTTATTTAGAGATCCAAACTTGGTGATTCCAATTTGTAAAAATCTTTTTTAATGTTCGTTTATCCTTTTAATTATCTTTAGGATTATTTGCTCACCATTTAGTAGGGTTTTTAGATAAGTCTTTATTAGCTTTGGAAATTCAATTCCTTATCATATTAAATTCATAAGATTTTATTTATGGCTCCAAATTAAGTGAAACCAATTTATATGATTTTATAATATTTCTATTTGTAATTCTTGATCATTTATAAATTTTTGTTGTCAAGATTTTTATATGGATCAAATCCATAGGCTTGGAGATAACTTGGAAATGATTTTTATTCCCTTAGGGTTTTGGGTTTGGATTTATTTTCCAAGTGTTTAATTTCCAGATACATTCATTGATGAATGCATTTTCACTTGATTTCGATTTTGTTAAATTCAAACTTTAACCAAAGTTTGTTCAAGATGGGATTTTAAGTTTCCTTTTAGAAACAAAAGTTTCTTTTCACCCTGATTTTCAACAAAAAAAAATTTGTTTATTTTATTTTTCACATTACAAGATTTGGAAAATCTTGGGATGTGACAATTTTAGATAAGTGTTTTATTAGTTTTGGAAATTACTTTTCCTTATCTTATTAAATTCATAAGATTTTATTTATGGCTTCACATTAAGTGAAACCAATTTATATGGTCTTATAATATTTCTATTGGTCATTAAACTTCACTAACATCAATCAAACCTGCAACATAATAAGTTACAACCACAAGGGTCAATACATTTGAATTGTATTGGCAAGTGATACTATGGTAGCATAGTGGAGTCTATCATCTATACGCATTTGGCTAAGTGGAGATTAGGCTTGCTTTGCTCAAAATAGATTTTCCTTATCATTTGAAAACACTAAGTTTGTGCTTGTCAAAAATCACCCAAGGCATCTCCCAATAGAAATTGGTGATCCTTTCAACCCTTGTTCAACCACAAGTTTTTAACTTAGAAATTGGGATGAGGAGATTCTTGATAGCTTCCATGTCTTGATGCTCAAATTGTCCTTTACCAGGGACATGGCTAAGTACTTAGATTTTACACTCTGTAGAGGTGGTGCACTTTCCCCACAAGACTTGGTTTCACCAAGACAAGATCTTTCAGAAGCCTTCCCTTAGACCAAAATGGACGCGTTCCAACCTATCATCCCCTACCACCAACTGTCCATTTGGCTAAGTTATTGCAACCTATATGATCCTGGCAGAACCCATAATGCCAAGTGGCTGCACTTGAAGCTTCTCAACATTTGACATCTCAAATCTCTTTGTTCCTGGGTGGCGATCCACAAGTGAGATACACAAGGTAAACCATAGAAATGGGCCTTGTGAACCACTCAACACAAACCATTCCTTCCATTCCACCCAGGTGATTCATTCACTTTGTTGTTTTATTAAACAAAACACAAGTCCCTGACTTGGAAATATTCCATAGTATGAGTATATATTCCACCCTTGTTTTCTATTAGCTAAGCTAAGCATGATAGTAGTAGGAATCTTAACTTAGGAATTTCTACTAAGGTTCCATCTACTAGGATTTCCCATGGCATAGTTTATACTTAGCAAAATTCCACGCAAGTCCTACTTAGAAAGATCACTAATGCATAGTGAAAATAATGGGACAAAAGTATGAAGAATCAATTGCCTTTTTGGTAGATAATATACGCTCATCTGATAGGAAAAAACTATTTTGAGCAAAGCAAGACTAAGCTACACTTAGCCAAAATGCATATAGTATTTATTCCACCAATATTCTACTAAGGTATCACTTGCCAATACTATTCCAATGTATTGACCCACTGTGGCTGTAACTTGTGATGTTGCAGGATATTCTGATGATGATTAGGAGTCATGAGTCTACACTCAACATGCTTGCCTGTGGCACATGAAGATGAAGACTTATTTATCTTATTATATATTTGAACTCTTGTATTAGGCCTGTGGCCATGGAGTTGTAAAAGACTATGTTTGTCTTTGGAATGATATGTAATAATGACCTTTGTTTCTGTGTACTTCATCTTAAACTGTGGATGCTAGCATTGATCCAGGGACTAGCATTGCAATCACAGGGATCCTTTCCTTTACAAAGGAGGGATCTTACAGATGGTATCAGAGCACTGTGTTGACTGTAGGATTATGACCCTAGGATTGGAAACCACTAAGGAAAATTTTTCAACAACTTCCACACTTGTCTTTTCTTCTCGTAAACTTTTCTAATCTTCTTCCTCATCTCTACTTGTAGATGAACTCCATCAATGAAGCCGTGAAGAAGGGACCACTCATAACTATGACTTTGGAATGTGAGACAGAGTTCCCAAGGCTCTCAAGGACCTCATGGTTACCATGGGAGTACATGGTGCAGCTGTGTACAAAAGTTTTCCTGTGATGGATGAAGGAGTTCAGTATTGGTGGGTGCAACTTCACTTTTATAAAAACAAGGAAGATAACCACAAGGACTCAGGATTCTGCATGGTCACCAACACAAGGATGCACACCACATTCTTTGATTCAGCAAGGGATGCAGCTTGGAGGGCCATCAAAGAACTTGGTGATAGAATCAAGTGCAGAATGCTTAACACCCAGAATGACCTTAGAAAAGAAGCATACCCAAGAGCTAGAGGCTACCAACCAAACTTTAAGGAAAGACATCATAGACTTAGCAATGGAGTCATGTGATCAAGATAAACAGATTTCCTCTAGGGATGCCTTGTTAGCCAACTTGGCAAGTGAGATGGATTATAAGCATACTTCGTTAGTTGGACCACCACACTTATCATTTTATTTTCAAATGTTGTCTAAATAAGTTGAACCTTGGATGGTTGTAATGGATTTTATGTATGCTATAACTTGTGTGTTTGCCAATGTTATGCTTGTGATGCTTTATCTTGTAAAATTATTCATTGTGTTGACTCTAAATTTTTCTATCTTATAAATAGATGCCTAATGTTACTATCAGCACGGCTGAAGAGTTCAAGGGAACTCGTTTTGGCCCTCATATTATTGAGCTCACTAGTTTTCTCAATCTCCCTCTTCCTACCATCATGGTGCTTCCCCTCACCAAGTTTGAGAGGAAAGACCTTTGGGGCTTCAAGGTTAATCAGACCGGATGCCAGACTGAGCCTACCACGGAGGCAATCATCTTCAAGCTCATGCATGATGACAAGGAGAGAGGCCTAGAGGTAGTCATGCAGGACTTGATTGGACGTCTGTTAGGGAGACACTCTCGACAGGTTAGAGGTACTCACTTCCACGCCTTCAGTAGACATGATGACGATGGTGAGGCCATTGACTTCGAGGATACTTCGAGGGAGACAGCAGAGCCGATTCGTCTATACCTCCAGGACTTAGAGGTTCTTCTTAGGCACGTGGACACTGATAGGACCAACGTCATGCTCAGCAATGACTAACTCCATGTGCAGCTTCATGAGAAGGACAAGCTCTTAGCGGAGCAAGATGAGATAGTCAAGGAGATGGAGGCCAAGTTTGAGAGTCAAGACAGAAAGTTCAAGAGTCAAGAGAAGCGAGTCCAAGATAGGATCAAGAGGATTCGAGACATGACTGCGGAACTGGATGCCAAGGACTTCGAGCTCGAGCATCAGCAGACTGTGATTGAGAGGCTTCATTCACATAAGAGGGCTCTCAAGGCCAAAGTAGATACCTTAACCACCAATGTCGAAGAATACAAGACCGCTATGGAGAATGCAGGTCTTACATTGGTTGAGGAGGAAGTTGATGCCGAGGAGTAGTGATGAAAGGTTCCCACCTTTAATAAGGTAGAGATCCCTGTGTTTACAATGCTAGTCCCTGGATCAATAGCTAGCATCCACAGTTAAGATGTAATATCAAGAAACAAAGGTCATAATACAACTTTATAACCAGGAATAACATAATTTATTACATCTTACATAGCTCATTTGGCTATCTCATTACAATGCAGCAGAATATAACAATAGCATGGGCTCCTTCATCTTCAAAGTGCCACAGGCAGACATGTTGGTTGTAGACTTGTAATCCTAATCATTAAACTTCACTAACATCAATCAAACCTGCAACATAATAAGTTACATCCACAATGGTCAATACATTTGAATTGTATTGGCAAGTGATATTATCGTAGTATAGTGGAGTCTATCATCTATATGCATTTGGCTAAGTGGAGCTTAGGCTTTCTTTGCTCAAAATAGATTTTCCTTATCATTTGAAAACACTAAGTTTTTGCTTGTCAAAAATCACCCAAGGCATCTCCCAATAGAAATTGGTGATCCTTTCAACCCTTGTTCAACCACAAGTTTTTAACTTAGAAATTGGGATGAGGATATTCTTGATAGCTTCCATGTCTTGATGCTCAAATTGTCCTTTACCAGGGACATGGCTAAGTACTTAGATTTTACACTCTATAGAGGTGGTGCACTTTCCCCACAAGACTTGGTTTCACCAAGACAAGATCTTTCAGAAGTCTTCCCTTAGACCAAAATGGACGCGTTCCAACCTATCATCCCCTACCAACAACTGTCCATTTGTCTAAGTTATTGCAACCTATATGATCCTGGCAGAGCCCATAATGCCAAGTGACTGTACTTGAAGCTTCTCAACATTTGACATCTCAAATCTCTTTGTTCCTGGGTGGCCATCCACAAGTGAGATACACAAGGTAAACCATAGAAATGGGCCTTGTGAACCACTCAACACAAACCATTCCTTCCATTCCACCCAGGTGATTCATTCACTTTGTTGTTTTATTAAACAAAACACAAGTCCTTGACTTGGAAATATTCCATAGTATGAGTATATATTCCACCCTTGTTTTCTATTAGCTAAGCTAAGCATGATAGTAGAAGGAATCTTAACTTAGGAATTTCTACTAAGGTTCCATCTACTAGGATTTCCCATGGCATAGTTTATACTTAGCAAAATTCCATGCAAGTCCTACTTAGAAAGATCACTAATGCATAGTGAAAATAATGGGACAAAAGTATGAAGCATCACTTGCCTTTTTGGTAGAGCATATAAGTTCACTCCTTGATCTTTGCAATTTTCACACACTTCAAATCACTACAATTCAATAAAGCAAGCAATATTTTAATCTACCATTCAAGCAACATCACAAAAATAATAGAAACAAAACAATGCATGCAAACATGCTAAATATTGTTTTATTTGTAAAAGTGGTTTGTAATGGGTCATAAACATTTGAAAACACCTAATGGTCATCTTATAAAGTGGCAAAATCATTTGCAAAAGATTTCACTTCATAAACCATTTTTAAACCAAGTCATTATTTTATGTGGTTGAAAATGTCTTTAGCAAAGTAATAGTTTTATAGGGTTCACCAAATACATTTTCAAATCATAAAACTTGGTTTTTAGGGTCAGATAGTTTAAATCAAAACATTTCCCTAAGTTTTTCCTCCAAAATCATTTTTAACAACTAAACCATATTTTTATTTGACTAGAAATGGTTTAAATCAAGAGTTTATTCTTTTGCTTCACCAAATATATTTTTTAAACCACAAATTGATTTCTATGGTCAGTAGGTTCAAAACAAACCATTTGCCAAAGGTTTTATCTCAAAAATCATTTTAGAACAATTTTTATATTCTAAACATGCATACACAATTTTCTGCAAAAACAATTAATTTAATAGAAGCATTTTACTAAACAAAGTGGATGGTTAGAAAGTACTTGTCTTGCTGATTCTATTGATATAAAATTTGCAAAATTTGGACGTGTGGTTTGAAAGTTATGAATTTTTCAAATTGGAACAACACATAGATCATTTCTGGTTTTAATCAAACTGTCAGGGCCACGTGGCGCTTTCCTATTCGTCTGTACCGTTTCGGTTGGATCGACAGACAACAGCCGTTGGATCTAGGTGGGATCGCACGATGCAGAAGCAAGCGTACCCCTTCGGTTAGTCATTCCATCGTGGCCACTGGATCGTAATCGCACGACTCACAGCGTGCTTGCCAGAGATGGGCGACGCTGGCGGCGGCAGGTGGCGGCGCTGGCTCTTCCTACGGCGTCGCGGTTATTACAGGAAGCAAGGGAGGAAGAGGAGTGGCCCACAGTGATCGCAGGGGTATGGCGAAGCTCAAGGTGGTCTTCGTGTAGCAGGGGCGCACAGTTGTCGTTGGAATTCCTCGCCGGAGATGCTCCTGGCGTCGGGTGCGGTCAGACGTCGTCGAGTGCGGTCAGACGTCGTCGGGGGCGAGGCTACAGCGCACGAGAAGGCAAAATAACAGTAGTGTTAGATGCGTAGAAGATTAGGGAGTGCGGGAGAATCACAGAGAAGGGGCGGCGCGGTCGGAGACTACCTGGAGGCGTCGTCGGAGAAAAGCGCTGCTGGCGAAGACGGCAATCGACGAGGGCTTCTTGAGTGAGCTGAGGATGCAGAGAGGTGCGCCAGAGCCTGGGGGTCACGTTCGTGTGCTCGATGAGGCGAGCGGCGGAGGAGGCTGGCCAGAATTGAAGAAAATGTTCGCCGGAGACAGTGGCGGTGTAAGCGGAAATGGGGACAGCCTGGGGGCATAGAGGTTCTGGCGAGTGAGGGGAATGAGAGAGAGAGAGGGCAGGCACTTATGTACGCGTGATCGCGGGGTCGTTTAATGGCGTGGTTAACACGTATTCACGCCGGCATTCATTGGCATCAACGGCCGGCGAGGTCAGCGGGAGGGTGAGGAAGAAGGGAGCTGGCGGTGGGGTCGTCTTGTCAGCGAAAGAGGGAGTAGGGAGAGGGGGTCCACGCGTTGGTGACTCAGCGGGTAAGGACTCAGTGAGCGTTTTCATGAGGAGAAGCAGATTGTGTTGGGCTTATTAAATGGGCTGTTCCTTTCATTTTTTTTATACCAAATATTTTTCTTTTCTGTTTTTGAATAATCTGATTTGATTTTCATTCAAATAATTCAAGCAATAAATCGAATCAAACCTCAACCAAAATTTGTGTAGGTTTAAATACTGATTAGTAATATAATCTGAAGTCAATTTTGGAATAATGTTTTATTCTTTTTGGGGTTTTTCTTTTAATTATTCAAAAGGCCCTTGTTTTAAAACAAATAAGATTTAATAATATTTCAAACACCATTTAAATTCTTTAAACTTTCCAAATCTTTTCAGTAGGTTTTTATTTGCTTAATAGGGTGTCAAATAATTCATTTGGAAGGTATTTAATGTGATTCATAAATCATTTGAATTGGGTATTTGTTTTATTTCCAATGGAATTAAATATAGTTTTAATTCCCTAAATTTTATTTGGAGGATTTATTTTATTTAAATTAATTAAACAACTTTTATTCCACTTGGGTAATTCCAAAATTACTATTTTCTCAAGAATTATATAGTTATTCTTATTAGAGATTTGTCTTTATTCAAATGGAATTTGGTTTAAGCCATTTTATTTTATTTTGGAAATTCTTTATCCTTTTATTTTATTTGGATTTGGATTCTATTTATTCCATTTGCTTATGGATTAGGCCAAGATTTAATTTGGTCTTTAAATATTCTTTATTTAATATTTATTTCTTCATCTTATAAAATCCATATCTATTTATTTAGAGACAAAACTTGGTGATTCCAATTTGTAAAATCTTATTTGAGATTTATTTAACCTTTTAAATATCTTTAGGATTATTTGCTCACCATTTGGTATGGATTTTAGATAAGTGTTTTATTAGTTTTGGAAATTACTTTTCCTTATCTTATTAAATTCATAAGATTTTATTTATGGCTTCAAATTAAGTGAACCCAATTTATATGGTCTTATAATATTTCTATTGGTCATTCTTGATCATTTGTAAATATTAGTTGACAAGTTTTTATATGGAACAAATCCATAGGTTTGGAGATAACTTGGAAATGATTTTATCCCATTAGGGTTTAGGGTTTGGATTTATTTTCCAAGTGTTTAAATTTCCAGATGCATTTATAAAGAATGCATTCCACTTGATTTGAATTTAGTTGGATTCAAATGTTAAACCAAAGTTTGTTCAAGATGGGATTTTAAGTTTTCATTTAGAGACAAAAGTTTCTTTTCACCCTAAATTTCAACAATAATTTATTTTGTTTATTTATTTTTCACATTACAAGATTTGGAAAATCTTGGGATGTGACAGGCTACCACCCTTAAAATAAATCTCGTCCCGAGATTTGGGGAGGCTAGGGGTTACAAGTTGGCTCAAAGCATCTAGGGTACTACCACCCTTAAAATTTTTCCATCTAGATTACATCTTGGCTTGCTTGGGATCTTGTTCAAATCTCTCTGGACAAACATCTGCATAGTGTCCTTTGTTTCCACACTTGAAACATGTGACTAGGCTGAGATCCTTCATAGGATTTATCTTGTGCTTCATCTTTTCTGGACAATTGCTTGCATAATGTCCTTGGTTACCACAATTGTAACATGTGATAAGTTTGAGTTCTTCACGTATCTTCTATGGACAAGTTGACACATAATGGCTTAACTCTTTGCAGTTGTTGCACCATACTTGGCTAATTTCCTTATACTTCTTCTTCTTGGGTTTCTCCAAAGCTAGGAGTGCTTCTAGTTCATGTTCTTCATATGTTATCTCAAAGGTAGGAATGTTTCATGGTCTCCTTGACCTTTTATTATTCCTTGGATAATACATATGTCTCCTCTTTGGTCCTTTAAATTGAGTCATATTGCATGGAGGTGCAAGCTGAGATTTTCCTTTGTCTTCATCCTTCTTGGTAGACTTGGCTCTCTCATAGTAGTCTGCAATCAGTTGTTGCACTCCACCTTGTTTCCTTTGTTGAACTATGGAATAGATGGGGCATTGGATAGGGACATGATTATTTCCTTCACATAAGTAACAAGTAGCTTGAGATGTGGGGCATTGATTAGTTGGATGTTTCTCTTCACAATTGGGGCATTGATCTTCATGTTCTTTGGAAGTGTGATCCTTGTCTCCACAAATATTGCAAGCTTGGGTTCCTTCTAGAATATCATCTTTGTCATCCTTGTTGTCACAAACTCCTTTGGAAGAGTTGTTTCCCATGTTGATCATTTGATCTGTCACCTTATGCAACAATTGGGTTTGGGTTTCCAAAAACCTTTGCATGGTTGGATCTACCTCACTGGTGTTGGCTATAAATTGAGTTGTCACTTGGTTCAACTGGGTTTGGGTTACTATGAGTTCTCTCATGTTGATCTCTTGGTTGTTTTTGTTGTCACCATCCTTGATGTTGGAGTTCCTTGGAGTAGTCATCTGTTTGGGTTGGTTTGGGATTAGAATAGGCAAAATATTTCTAAGGGAATAATTCTAATCACACACATCACAGTTCACCCAAGCAATGTGCAAGCAATCACAAACAAACATTCCACTCAAGCAACAAGTCTCAAGCATATTTTTAGGCAACCAAAAATATTGTGCTACACCACATAAGTTGGTGGGTTTGACTTAAACTAAATATGGTGCTCCATCTATAAGGTTCACTTGAGATCTTTTCATCCTTCTTAGTTGTTTTTTCTTGAATGAGATCATGGTTTCCTTGGGAAAATTCTTGAATCTTGGTCACAAAACATCAAAGGTGATGATGATTCCCAAGTTTTGTTTCCTTGGTCTATAAGTCTTGAGTAACATTTCTTGTCTCACTTGTAGTCCTTAGTGATATCCAAGGTTGAAGTCCTTGTTCAGAATAAGGTTGAAATCATTTGAAGATGTTGAAGTCATTAGAGTTGATGAAGTCCTTTGCACATGGTGGAGTCTTTGGTCATGGAAAAGGCTTTATCCATCAAGTTGAAATAGAAGAGATGTAGAGTTAAAACCAAAAATGGTTGAGGAAAGAGTTTACAAGATTGTTTGTAAATAAGTTTTGGAACAAATACAACTCCTATTTTTCTAAGGGGTTTTGTCCAATCCTAGGTTTACAAATCTACAGGCAACACAATGCTCTGATACCATCTGTAAGGTTCCCAACCTTTAATAAGGTAGAGATCCTTGTGTTTACAATGCTAGTCCCTGGATCAATAGCTAGCATCCACAGTTAAGATGTAATATCAAGAAACAAAGGTCATAATACAACTTTATAACCAGGAATAACATAATTTATTACATATTACATAGCTCATTTGGCCAGCTCATTACAATGCAGCAGAATATAACAATAGCATGGGTTCCTTCATCTTCAAAGTGCCACAGGTAGACATGTTGGTTGTAGACTTGTAATCCTAATCATTAAACTTCACTAACATCAATCAAACCTGCAACATAATAAGTTACAGCCACAAGGGTCAATACATTTGAATTGTATTGGCAAGTGATACTATGGTAGTATAGGGGGATCTGAAACCTTTCCGTCCACCTCTGGTGAAAAAGACAAATTCCTGCCGAATCGGTAGGAAGTGGGTCAGATATGAACTACAGGTACATGGTACGATGCTCATGATTTTTTACAAAAATCATTTTTAGGTTCACAATATGCTATTTTATCAAAAATCCAATGCAAGTTGAGCGAGGCTTGGCCCCGAGCTAAGAATCTTCATGCCCGTTGTTCGACAAAGTTTGACAATAGTTTAAAACGGGGATAAAAAATAAAAAAAGATCGAAACGGTGCGAAACCTTCGCGTGGTGTTATATTATGTGACATAGTTAGAAGGTAAAATCTCAAACTTAGTATATTGATTATGTCTCAAAAGAACCTTCACAAAATGACCTATCTCATTCGAGATTTCTTGGCTTTCGGGTCAAATGACCAAAGTTATGGCTAGAATCAAGGCATAGATTGTGATAATATGGCCATATTGTGCATACATGTGCATCATGGCATGGCAAAAAATGTTGCAAGAGGAACTTTTCCTTTTTATCGCACCAAAACGGCATTTTCCATTTTCCGAGCATAAAAAACGGACGGTTTTGTCAAGCAACCACCAAATGGCTAATTCAAAAAACCACCAACACATTTTACAAAAATACTAGACCACCTTATATGGACAATGTACCAACAGGGGGATCTGAAACCTTTCCGTCCACCTCTGGTGAAAAAGACAAATTCCTGCCGAATCGGTAGGAAGTGGGTCAGATATGAACTACAGGTACATGATACGATGCTCATGATTTTTTACAAAAATCATTTTTAGGTTCACAATATGCTATTTTAACAAAAATCCAATGCAAGTTGAGCGAGGCTTGGCCCCGATCTAAGAATCTTCATGCCCGTTGTTCGACAAAGTTGGACGATAGTTTAAAACGGGGATAAAAAATAAAAAAAGATCGAAACAGTGCGAAACCTTCGCGTGGTGTTATATTATGTGACATAGTTAGAAGGAAAAATCTTAAACTTGGTATATTGATTATGTCTCAAAAAAACCTTCACAAAATGACCTATCTCATTCGAGGTTTCTTGGCTTTCGGGTCAAATGACCAATGTTATGGCTAGAATCAAGGTATAGTTTGTGATAATATGGCCATATTATAAATACATGTGCATCATGGCATGGCAAACAATGTTACAAGAGGAAGTTTTCCTTTTTATCGCACCAAAAAGGCATTTTCCATTTTCCGAGCATAAAAAACGGATGGTTTTGTGAAGCAACCACCAAATGGCTAATTCAAAAAACCACCAACACATTTTACAAAAATACTAGACCACCTTATATGGACAATGTACCAATAGGGGGATCTGAAACCTTTCCGTCCAACTCTGGTGAAAAAGACAAATTCCTGCCGAATCGGTAGGAAGTGGGTCAGATATGAACTACAGGTACATGATACGATTCTCATGATTTTTTACAAAAATCATTTTGAGGTTCACAATATTCTATTTTATCAAAAATCCAATGCAAGTTGAGCGAGGCTTGGTCAGATTCAAGTGTATACAAAAGATGCGGTATTTAAATATCCAATCAATTCAAAAAATGTTAATACAAAAGATGCGGCATTAAAATATGATTTTCTCTAATAAAATAGGGTTAGATTCCTTTTTAGATGCTTAATATTTCTTATGTTCAAAGTTTTAGGATTTGACAATTTATTTTTGTTTGAATTGAATAATCAAAAATTATATGTAAGTGTTTTAATCATTTTGAAAATTTTCATCTAAAGTAAATATAAAATGTTTTTACATGAATGGATATATATTATTTTTCTGAAAATTATGATATATTATTCATATTTTTCTGAGTTGAAATGAAAAAGATATGAATTTTCTAAATTCATATCCTATTTTTTGAATTAAAATGCCCTTTAATGCATGAAATAAATGCCCCCTTTAACACCGGTTCCAGACCGAACCGGTGTTAAAGACATTATTGTTTTATGCACCCCTTTAACACCGGTTCATGGTCGAACCGGTGTTAAAGAAAGTGTGTAACGATTTCTTTAACACCGGTTCGTGGCTGGAACCGGTGTTAAAGGGGGGTATTAAATGCGTGTCTTCCCCTTCCTTCTTCCCCCCAGAGCCAGATCGAACCCGCCGCGCAGAGAAATAGAGATCAGCCGCCGGCGCCGTCCAGCCCTCGTCGTCGCCGCCCTCGCCATCGCCGCCCTCGCCCAACAGGCCCCAACGAGCTCATCCCCCCGAGGTCCGGCCGTCGTCGTTTTCTTCAATCGCCGTCGTTCCGGAGCTTCTCCGGCCTCGACACCGTCATCACCACGCTCAGGGTGAGCATGCGGTGCTCAGGCACCACCCCGCGAATCCCCTCCTTCTCTCTGTCGTGCCCGCGTCGCGCACCACCGCATACCGCCGCCAGTCGTCGATGCATTTGGTGCTCCGATGACCTAGGATCAGCGGCGTCGCCTCTATCTCGTTCGCGCTGCTCCGCTGATTCAAACGCGCGCAATCCCGCTTCCCAAATTGCGCTCCTCCATCGTCCCTGGCCGCCTGCCGACGTGTCTCCGGCGAGCCTGCGTGGCGCTTGCGTGGCCACGACGTGGCGCCCTCGTCAGCGCTGGTCCAGCATGGCCAGCGTGGTTGCATACGTGACCCAGTGGCCCACATGTCAGCCATAGTGGCTAGGTTCTGTGCGGTGTAAAAAAATTAACCCCCCAAGCTGACGCCAGCCTGATGCAATAAAGGCTTTAATAATTCCAGAAACTGATATAAATTTGTAAATTCAATATCTTTTTATTTATAAATCAGAAAAATACAAATAATATATCAAAATGTTCAGAAAAATGAAACCTAGCTATCTAAGCTATAATCATGCATTGTTCAACAACTTAAATGACAAGTTTAATTAGAACACCCTAGTAACCCTAATAGGTGATTCCGGAGTTTTCCCGTGAGTTAGGGTTTTCACCCCTCGGAACCCCGATTAAGTTGTCGAGCATGCCTTAGGGTTACATTTCAAAGCAAATTAACTTGTCATATCATCATACTTTCTTGAGCCACTGTAGCTAGCCCCTCTCATATGCATCCGGGATTTCTCTGAATTAGGGTTTGGACCCCTCGGAACTCGTTTAAAATGATCAAGCATTCTTAGGTTTTAATTTCATTTGTGTATTTATTTGTGTATTTTTGTATGAATAATATGTATATTTGTGTATGAATCCAAGTCCACTTGAATGTTTACTCTCTTACTCAAGATAATATTATTGTTTTAGAAACTATGCATCCACTTAGTAGAAACCTTGAAGAAGAAGAAATAATGGAGAACATTATTGATGAGGACACCTCACAATATCTGAACTTGGAGGGACATGATGACAGCTCAAGTAGTCATGGAGAAGATGAAGACTCCGGTGAACGCAATTTAGTGATTACAAAGTCCGGCGAGGTATATGCATTGATTAAGCCTCTGCTGACTTCCACCAACAATCTTCTTCTACATGTATTAATTAACGCTTTTTCTTTTTTTAGCCCTCTGGATCGACCAGCCAGCAACCATCTTCTTCTACGAAAAAGAGCAAAACGAGGCGCGAGCCATCGGTTGAAAGATCGTGCAAAGTTCACGATCGAAGCAGTACGTGTTGATGGCAGGCCGATGGAGCCCAAGAAGGCCGCAGTCAAATTTGTACGTCAGGCTAGAGTTCTTGTTAGGGACCAAATCCCAATCATAATTGAATATTGGAATAAGCCAAAGAAGGGCGACGGTACCTTTGTCGATGAAAGATCCAAAGAAACGCTTTGGAATTCGTTGTTGGTAAATTTCACCCTTCCGCCAGAGGAGGATGAAAACAACCCGGTTATAAAGGAAAAGGTCAAAGAGTGGACTCTAAATAAGATGGTGGCTTTCCATATCGAAGACAAAATTGAACAAATTTGTCAAAGCTCGCGAGACTTCAAATTTCGAAGACGCATATTATGCGAAGATAAGACCTCACTGGCCCGAATTTGTGGCATATAAGGAAGGTGCTATAGCTAAAAAGAGGTCAGAAACCAATACGCTAAATGCCCAGAAGAAGGAATATCACCAGAGGATGGAGTCAGGTGGCTACATATCTCAGAGGCCTAAGTGGGAGGAAGTTGAGAAGGCCCTGCACGCTAGAGGGATCACACCCCAGACAGATGGGTGGGACCTACGTGCAAAGACTTGGTTCTACGGAATCGGGGCAAGGTTGGACCCAGAAACAGGATTGTGTATCTTCCCAACCCTCCTTGCCAAACCCGTCACTGAACTCATCACGACATACGAGGAAACAGCCGCCAGGACCTTCCACC
Source organism: Avena longiglumis (assembly GCA_030063025.1). NCBI lineage: Eukaryota > Viridiplantae > Streptophyta > Magnoliopsida > Poales > Poaceae > Avena > Avena longiglumis. Next base: position 1,957,426 of record CP125977.1, on the reverse strand, counting down.
CCGACAGAGAGAATGACCAGCTCACACGCGCCATCGGTAAAAAAGAACACCCTGGACATGCACGAGGCACAGGGGGTATGACGTGGAAGGATGGGTTTGCCGAGTGGAGTGACTCTTACAGATGGCGCGGCAGAAAAGAAAAAGAGCGTACAGAGCGGATGACACAGATAGAACATGCACTTGTAGCGCTGCAGGCGCAAGTGAATGCACAACAGAGCCATCAAGCTACCGGCCCATCTTAGCGGCACGAAGACCCTACATTGGAAGCTGCCGGCGGCCCAGACTCTGCGCGGAAAAGCAGCGTGGCTTCCACGGAGAACATGCAGCCCACGCTTGAAATGGCGGGTCCTCGATACCCCGTGGATGAGATCACGGAGAGCGAACACGTTGAGCTGCATGTTTGATTAATGGGCTTATGCATTAAGGTGGCTGTCGGCTATGCCTGACCTCCTGTAGATGGTGGAACTTACCACTAAAGACCGATTCCAGATGGCTATGCTATTGTCGGGGTGGATGAGGTTGTGAAGGAATATGAGGAAGCACAGCTTGACCATGCTACAGGTGAAGGGGAAACTCAACTCAAATTTGCAGTGAAAACAACCATTCTTTGGAAGAAGGAACACATCGTGCTTCCAAATTGGAGGCCACAGCACCCGCCGTCTCCAGGCGTCGATGAGCCGCTTCAGCCATCTCCTGCGCGGCAGCCATCTCCGGCGCTTCAGCCATCTCCTGCGCGACAGCCATCTCCGGCGCGCCAGCCATCTCCGGCGCGCCAGCCATCTCCTGCCCGTCAGCCATCTCCGGTGCTTCAGCCATCTCCTCAGCGTAAGCGGAAGAGCACTGCCACGAAGAGCATCACTAGCACTGCCACAAAGAAATCCGCAGGAAACCGTATGCCAAAGAGTTCAAAAAACTACGTCCCGCAGCCTTCCGCCAAGCCATTGCCGGTTTTACCGTGGAATCGCAGCGACAAGGAGACCAATAGGATCTCGGAATAAGAGGTCAAGAAATTATTTGCACCTAGACGGGCCGAGCCAAAGGAGAAAATAGATCCGGCGGTGGTGGAGAAGTTTTACAAAAATCTTTTGAAACCTGAAACCCCACTTGTGCCGGACTACGAGCGCCAGATTCTGAAGGGGGATGCAAGGCGCCGTAGGGAGACTGAAAGTAGCAGTCGTGCGGCACCCCAAAAAACAGTTCCCATGCTCGGAGAGCAGGAAAACCAATCATGCGCCCCGCTCCAAGTGTTCGACACACGGGACGCTCCTCCCGTAAATGATTACGAGGCAGAGCTACAAAGAAAGGCCAATGAGATGGGGATGACTTACATTGCATACCTGAACATCATGGGAGACAACTTGCCCAAATGTGATGCCAACCCCATACAACCATGGAAGTATGGGAAGAATCTCGTCAAGAAAGAGGAGCTCAAGAATCTACCAACAAAGATGCGAAGATTGCACAAGTGGTACCTTGATTTCTGCAAGACGAGAAAGGAAGAATGGATCACGGCGCATATAAGAGATCAGATTTTCTTGTGCGGAGACGCAATAGATCGACTTCAACATTCAAGACTTGCATTTTCTATTCAATCAGAAGGAACTCGACAAAGCTGCCATCAGCCTTTATTGTGTGTAAGTACTATTTCTGTAATTTATATCTCATCTCATTCACTTCATTAATTGCATGTATATATATATATATATATGCTCACCATATATGTATATACTATTATGCAGGAAAAAGGTTATGGAATGCATGAAAGGAGGCCCTTTTGACATTGGGTTCGTTGACCCAAAAAGAGTTCATGTAGAAGTGGTAAGAACCAAACCCGGGCAAACAGAAGATTACTTGCTAAGGTCTTTACTGAGACAACAAACCAAAAGGGAAATACTATTGCCTTACAACTTCTCGTGAGTACTGTTACCCTCTCTTGTACACATTCTGTTTGACACTCGATGTTAAGTGTAACTGATGATGAGTTATGCGTGCGTAGGTTCCACTTTATTCTTCTAGTCATTCAACCCGACTCAGGAAAAGTCCTTGTCATGGACTCGTTACGAAAAGAAAAAGAGCTATGGGCAGACTTTAGAGAGATGCTCCAGAGGTAATTTCAATCATATTATCGCACTAGATCGACAACTTTCGTGACAACAAGTTTCTTTGCCGGACAGGGTTTGGAAAAGGTTCACGGGCAGGGCCGTGGGTGAATGGTCAGAAGAACTAAAATTTGTAGACCAAAATGTAAGTAATACTAGCTAGCTAGGTCTGCGTATCTCTTTGATTCTGCTTCTAATTCCATTATATCATGCTTTATTGATTATTATTTGATTGAACTCTCTATTCTCGTAAAGTGCGCGCATCAGCGACCTGGCAATAACTTATGTGGATACTATGTTTGTGAGTTCATTCGCAACACGATATGTGCGATGGGCCAAGCCGCACTAGAACAACTTAGAGTAAGTAAACAAAGTCCACAACATTATTTTATTACCATCAATTGTGTTGAGTTTTATTCTTATATATATATATATATATATATATATATATATGACCCCATTCTTCATATATATTTAGATCGAACGGAAGCGGGACCAACTCCTACCATTTGACCGCATACGAGCCATTCAAGAGGAATTGGCGGGGTTCATACTTGATGAGATCATCACGCCTGGCGGAGAACTCTTTAGATATGCACCAAAATGAACTATGTATATATGCTTGAACGTGTTTGTCTTATACTTGATGCTTCAACGTTTACGGAGAATACCACACAATGACGATGTTTGTGTATAATAATAGTTGCTTAATTATTCATGTACTCATATGTACCGATGACGATGTATGTGTATACCGTTCCCGATCGATTCCCCCTTCCCCCTCCCGCAGAAATACGCCCAGAACGGGGCAGAGGCAGAACTCTGCCGCGACAGAGATTTAGGCCGTTTTCCTGCCGCGGCAGAACTCTGTCGCGGCAGAGATTTATCTCTTTTTCCTGCCGCGGCAGTTAAAGGGGGGGCTGAGCCCTGCGGCAGCCCCACGTGCGCCACCCTTTAACACATGTTCGTATAAGAACCGGTGTTAAAGGGGGGCCCCCTCTAACACCGAACCCTCAATAGCGGTTCTACAACCGCTGTTAGAGGGCCCTCCAAACCGGTGTTAGAGGTGTGTGTGTGTGTGGGGGGGGGGTCTGCACTAGTGATAGTGTTACTTGGACATTTTTGTCATTTTTGTGTAGGTCATATACAATTATATATTTTCTTGATATTTTGCGCATGACTAAGTATAAAGATAATAGTACATCAAAAAATTTATTACAATATTTTTGAAACTTTAAAATAGCATTTTTTCAATTTAGAAAATAAATGCGTCCACAAAGACCCGGGTTCTAGAGGGTATTTCCCGTGGTCGTTGAGGCATATTTAGGAGTTACTAGTGTTGTTGGCCCGTGGAAGTAGATACTACTTTCAGAGGACATACTCCCTCCGGATCGGTTTATAGAGTTCGCACATCATTCTAGATCATTAATTTGATAAACATAATATAAGATATATATTGTAAAAAGTATATTATTTAAAAATATTACATCTAAATTTTTTAATGTTATATTTTTTATAGCATATGTCTTGCATTATGTTGATCAGATATGCAATTTAGAACTACGTGCAAGCCCTATAAACCGACTCGAAGGGAATAATGTATATGTAAGCGTCTCTCCCGCATGCAACAACAACATAGCTAGTTAACGTGTCTTAGACCAATGCAACAACTCTAACACCTCTTGGGATTCGTACTCATAACAGACCGGATATAAGGGCATGTACAATATGGTGACGTAAGCCTTCCCTTATATATGTTTTCTGCATTGGATTTTTTCTTAGTTGGTGGAAAGAGTAAAAAAAGAGAAGGTTGTCTTCTCTTAGCTAAGGGACGATCTCTTAAAAACAAGAGAAGACTATTTTATCCATTGTACCATATGTCTTCCCTTTGCCAACCCATTTTTTACTAAAAATACTTAATTCTCATTAATTAATAGAGATAGCAATAAGAGAAAATGCATTACACAAGTTATATGGAGAGCTATGAAAAGGCATGCATTCCTTAGCATTATACATGCCTTGACTTGGCCAATCTAGACCTTAGGGTTCAATTAATGCACATCCTAATTAAGGGCATCAATTAATAAAGATCCCGATCTAGATCTTGACTAGTAATTAATTAGCTAATACTTACAGTATTGACTCACATTAAATTGCAAACAAATCCGTGTCTTGTGTCCGATGCAAGGCCAGTCGACAACATATTAATTTGTTTTTAGGATATGCAACAACTTATTAATGTGAAGCTAGTATGATCGATGGTGCTTTTAACCATCTTGTGTCAAGCTAGCGGGTCCACTATTTTCTGCTAATTGACAGGCATTTGTGGATTTTTGTCCCACTATTTTTTCGGCAGCGATAGGAGAAGGCTAACCTTTCTAAAGGTCTCAAAGTTTTTTCCTTTTTATTCTCGCAAGTACAAACAAGATAAAAGTACACATTATAGTCCATAAGACCAAGTTCAAATTAAGCACAAGTACAGCAGGAATATAAACATAGAAAACAGAGTATACATCCTCGAAAAACCGGAGTATAACTAAATACATAAAAAATAAATTATGGTGTGGAAAAAACGTTAATAAGCTTCTATAGGACTTAATTAAGTAAGCAACAGACACTGGGTTACACTTGCAATAGCTTTTTTTTGTTGAGAATTACACTTGCAGTAGTAAGAAGTGATATAATATGCTTTAAAGCACTGTGCATGCTGATGCCCTTTGTATTTTATTGTCTTTCACTTGAAACTTGTAACCATATATCGAGGTCACATCATGTTTCCTTTTTTTTGGAAAGGAAACAACACCTGGCCTCTGCAGATCAATTAATGCAGATCCCACTTAAGGGATCAGTTCGTACAGATCCCGATCTTAGGGATCAATTAATGCAGATCTAAATTAACTAAATACTCCCTCCATCCCATATTAGGTTGCGCATAATTTTGCGTGCCAGTCAAACTATACAAAGTTTGACCAAGATTATACAAAATAATATAAATTTATAAAATACAAAAATAATATTATTAAAATTGACTTAGTGTATGCTTTCATATTATATAAATTTTATATCATACAAATTTATATTATTTTGTATAATTTTGGTCAAACTTTGTATAGTTTGACTAGCACGCAAAATTATGCGCAACCTAATATGGGATGGAGGGAGTACATACTCTTTCCATTTTAAGGAATGAGGCGCAGGCTATTTCAAAGCAAAGATTGACCGAGTAAATAGAGCAACCAAAATTTTATTATATTGTGGTAAATTGGTATCAGTGGATTCATATTGTAACACACTTTCCAATGGTGCTAAATTTTTTCAAATATTTTATACATATTTAGAGTAAATCTTGGTTAAAGAAAAAACACGTAAAATAAGGACGCCTTATTCCTTGGGACGGAGGTAGTACGTACATGATATAAGATATCAGTGTCAGATCATGTTTATTTCTATTGACAAGGAAACAACACCCGACCTCTGTAGATCAATTAATGCAGATCCCATTTAAGGGCTCAATTAATACAGATCTCGATTAAAGCAGATCCTGATATTGGGATCAATTAATACAAAATCCAGTTAACTAGAAGTACACACCATAGTCCATAAAACCAAGTTAAGCACAAGTGCAAAAGGAGTAAAAACAGAGAAAACATAGTGTATGCACTTGAAAAAAAAGTATAACTAAATACATACAAAAGAAGTATGGTGCATAAAAACATAAATTAGTTGGTGAAGAGGGGGGATAATTAGTTAGTGAAGGGATTCTCTTCTTCCATGCATGCTAGGAGAATGTCCTCCCAAACGGGACACGAAGGGGTTTGAGTTACGGTTATTTAACTTGAGTGGAATTGGACATGGAGATCCGGGCTAGACTTTTTTCATGATGAAAACTCCTCATGACCCAGAAAACACGGTAAACTAATTAAGTGGGTGGTTCTGTCGAATTTGAGTTAATGTTGATGGGTTGTATTGGACAGGTCGTATTCGATGGAGTATACAATAAGGCTGGCCCTAGTGGTAGTATCATAAGGTGTATCATACACGCCACCTTGACAAAATAATGATGTGGCAAGACAATTAGTAAAGAGAGAGGTGCTAGTGGTATAATAATATAATACGGTATCATAGCACATACAACAAGAAAATTTAATGTCAAATATATCGTGTACATCAAATTGCATTGAGATTCTATAAATAATTAAATGTCATGAGACTATGATACAACTAGCTGATACTAAGCACTATGAAGATAATATCATACACTAATATCATATACATGATGCTAGTAATATAATACTTTCACTATGATCAGCCTAACATCATTTGGTATATGAGTTAATGTCGATGGGTTGCGTCGCGAAAACAAGCAGGTTTGCCACCACTTACTAGTAGCATGCAATTTTTAGGGAATGCTACTATTCCATAAAAGGAGCACACGGTACTAGCAAGTCGTGGTAATAAGGCCAGTACGTAGGCGCCACACGTGTGCGCAGAGAGGGAGATGAAATACAGAACTAGACGGTGGACTACAAGTGATGATAAGAAACGTGAGGTTGTTTTTTGTAAAGTAGCACTCACCTTGTGTTGATCTAGTGGGTCTTTATCTCCACGATTTTTCTGATAATTGACATGCATTTGTGGATTTTTGTCCCACTTTTTTTGGGTAGCGATAGGAGAAGGCTACCTTTCTGAAGGTCTCCAAGTTCTTTTTCCTTGTTACTCTCGCAAGTACAAACAAGATAGAAGTACACATTGTAGTCCATAAGACCAAGTTCAAATTAAGCACAAGTATAACAGGAGTAGAAACACAGAAAACAGAGTATACATACTCGAAAAACCGAAGTATAACTAAATAAAGTATGGTGCAGAAAAATGTAAATAAACTTCTACGGGACTTAAGTAAGCAATATGCACTGGGTTACACTTGCAGCCGCTAGTAGTGAGATAATGTGCTTTAAACCACTATGCATGCTGATGCTCGTTGTGTTTTATTATTTTTCCACTTGAAACTCGTAACCAGATATCAGGATCAGATCATGTTTCCTTTTTTTGAAAAGGGAACAACACAAAAAAGGGAACAACACATGGCCTCTGCAGATCAATTAATGCAGATCCCAACTAAGGGGTCAACTAATACAGATCCCGATCTTAGGTATCAATTAATGCAGATCTGAATAAACTAATTACATACGTAATACTGCCTCCATTCAGGTTTATAAGGCAAATACGTAGTTTGAAAAAATAGTTTAACCGTAAATGGTCAACAAAATATAAAATATATTTAACAAAAATTATATCATTAGATTCATATTCAAAATACGCTTCTAATGATATAATTTTTGTGACATATGATTCTTATATTATTGACCAAATTTACGGTCAAACTTTTGTCCGCCCTATAATCTGAAATGGAGGGAGTATAAGATATCAGGATTAGATCATGTTTATTTCTTTTGAAAATGGGACAACACCTGATCTCTGCAGATCAATTAGTGCAAATCCTAGTTAAGGGATCAATTAATGCATATCTCAATTAAGGGATCAATTAATGCAGATCCCTGACTTGGGATTAATTAATGCAAATCCCAATTAACTAGAAGAGTAAATTCCATATTTTACCCCCTAGTTTACCATTTGTGACACTAATTACCCAATTTAGCAGTAATTTATTCAGCTTACCCCATTTAGCGAAAGTTGTGCCAATTTTTACCCCTTCTATTTCTTTAACCTATTCTGTCAGGATTGACCACCGAGTAACCATGTCCATGTGGCGTGCCACAATGTAAGTGTGATCTTGCCGGGTGATTTTTATTTAGCGACATCACGTCAAGCTGATGGATTCCCTCCTTGGTCTCACGACCTGTACAAAGCTAGCTAACTGATTGGTTATTTGGATAAGCTAGCTAGATAGCCTGATCAATTTTGTGGTGGAATTAAGCTCGCCCTGCATAGCGCACAGACCAGTACTCACCAATGTCGTCGTCGCTGACTTGCCGTGTACGTTGTTGGATTGACCGAGAATGAGAGAATGAAAGGCATGGATGCTAGCTAAATTGGTATGTAATTGGATTGATATACCACCAACAAAAGTACGTTGCGCTTGTTGCCACAATTCCCTCAGCTGCCACACACAAACTCTGGATCCACTGCCAAACATGTAGTTCTTGATGTCATTGCTGCTGGTCAGGCACGATACCAGCGCACTCGCTCTGTCCGGCGGACAAGCCCAGAACCTCACAGGCAGGCATTTCTCGGTGGTGCAATGTTGTCTTCTGCAAGAGGAACGGCTGCTACATTCTCACATGATACCTTAGTATCCAAATCTGATAAAACAGGGAAGTAGAATAATAGAAGGGGTAAAAACGGGCACAACTTTCGTTAAATGGGGTAAAAGGGATAAATAATTGGTAAATAGGGTAATTACTGTCAAAAATGTCAAACTTAGGGGTAAAAAGTGGAATTTACTCTAACTAGAAGTACACACTATAGTCCATAAAACCAAGTTCAAATTAAGCACAAGTGCAACATGAGTAAAAACAAAGAAAACAGAGTGTATGCACACGAAAAATAGAGTATAACTAAATACATAAAGAAATAAAGTATGGTGCCCAAAAACGTAAATTAGTTGGTGAGGGGGTACTAAGTTAGTTGAAGGGATTCTCTTTTTTCATGCATGCGAGGAGAATGTCCTCCTCATGACATTGAGATCCGGGCTAGACTTTTTTCCTTATGAAAACTCCTCATGACACAGAAAACATTATTTCCATCCAAATATAATTTTATAACACATATTTATTGATAAACACGATAAACTAAGTGGGTGGTTCTGTGGAATGTGAGTTAATATTGATGGGTTGTATTCGATGGAGTACATAATAATATCATCTACTACTATACTACCTCCGTTCCAAGGCTTAAGGCATATAACTTTTTCAAAAGTCAAACCAACTAAAGTTTGACCAAGTTTTTAGAGAAAAAGATTAATATTACAATACGTAATCCATACCCTTTAATACATCATAAAATATATTTTCACAAGGTATCTATATAATATAATAGTTGTTAATAGTCTTTTCTAAAAGTTTGGTCAAAAAGGTTCTGTGCCTTAAGGCTTGAAATAGAGGGAGTATGAGTTAATGTCGATGGGTTGCGTCCGAAAAGAAGCAGGTTTGCCATGACTTACTAGTAGGTAGAGTGTACAGTAATTTTTACGGAATGCTACTATTCCCCAAAAGGAGCACACGGTATAGTAGCAAGTGATGGTAATAAGGCCAGTACGTGGGCGCCACACGTCTGCGCGAGAGGGAGAGGAAATACAGAACTAGCTAGATGGTGGACTACTAGAAGCAGGTGATGATAAGAAACGCGATGGAGGTTGTTTTTTGTAAAGTGGCACTCGATCGATCGCCATAGTAGCTAGCTAGCTAGTGTATATATAGTGGCCACAAGATGGAGTTGATCATCGATCATCGTATAGTACTAGTACTAGTAGCTGTGTAATACCACCAAATTAAAGTAGAGAGAGAGAGAGAGACACACACACACACAATAATGGAGGGGCTGACGACGACGCCGTCGATCCTCTTGTTGTGTATCTCCATTGTCGTTCCTCTCCTCATCTTTATGGTGAAGAACCGTGGTGGGCGCAAGAATCTCCCACCTGGTCCGCCGGCCCTCCTGTTCATAGCCAAGTGCTTGATGCTCAAGGGGCCGATCTATCAACTTGGACCAATACTTCGGAGCTTGCATGCCCGTTATGGCCCCATCGTCTCCGTCTATCTGGGCGGGCGAACTTTCGTTTTCGTCGCCGACCGCAAACTCGCGCATAGCGCCCTGGTTAAGGGCGGCGGCAACTTCGACACCCGCCCACAGCCCAGTGAGATTTTTACCCTGTTTCTAGGAGGTTCTATGTCCGCCTCTCCCCTTGGGGACTACTTTCGTCTCGTCCGCCGCAACCTGCACTCGCAGGCACTTCACCCATCACGCGTCAGGCTCTTCGCGCCGGCCAGGAAGCGAGTGTGCGACGCCTTCGTCGCCTCGCTGCGCCGCGATGCAGCATCCCAGTCCCAGCAGCAGCAGCAGCAGGGCGGCATTGTGACGGTGAGGCCATTGCTGGCTCGCTGTTTGTTCGACCTGCTCATGTACATGACCTTCGGCGTCAGGATTGGGCAGGAGGCGCTGGACGAGATGCAGCAGATGCAGCTCAAGATTTCGGAAGCCATCAGCAGGTTCCCCGTCTTATCCATCTTCCAGCCCATCACCAAGAGGCTACAGCGGAAGCAGTGGGCACGGGACATGGCGCTACGGGAGAGGCAGAAGGACCTGACGCTACCGCTCATCCACCACCACGCGCTCCGCGACCAAGACGACGACGGCCCCCGATGCAGATGCTACGCCGACTCTCTCCTGGAGCTCCGCGTCGCAGAAGAAGGCGACCGCCCTCTAACGGACGACGAGATGGTAAGCCTCTGCTCCGAGTTCATGATTGCCTCCTTGGACACTTCGGTGGCCTTGCTGGAATGGATCATGGCGGACATCGTGAACCACCCCGACGTCCAAGACAAGCTGTACCAGGAGGTCAGGGACAAGCCTGAGCTCACCGACGACGTCCTGCGCGGCGGTGGGATGCCGTACCTCAAAGCCGTCGTGCTGGAGGGGCTGCGGCTGCGCCCCACAGGCCACCTGGTCTTCCCGCACGGCGTTCAGAGCGATGCGGAGCTGGGTGGATACATGGTGCCCAAGGGCGCCGACATCAACTTCCTGGTGGCCGACTTCGGGCTTGATGAGACGGTGTGGCCGGCGGCGAGGGAGTTCCGTCCTGAGCGCTTCCTCTTGCAGCAGCAAAACCATCATCATCTTGACCCGGTGGACATCACGGGGACCAAGGAGATCAAGATGGTTCCTTTCGGTGCTGGCCGAAGGATGTGCCCGGGCTACGCGCTCGCCACGCTGCATGCCGAGTACTTCGTGGGCAGCCTCGTCAGGGAGTTCCAGTGGCTGCCGCCAGCACCAAAAGACACTGCTGTCGACATGACGGAGGAGCTAGCTATGGCCATCAACATGAAGCACCCTCTCCGTGCTCGAATCATCCCAAGGGCTTAACTAGTAGTTACATATATCAAGATGATTGATCACATAATAATAACGGATTTGCTAGTTCTCGGCAAATGAGAAACCACTTCCAGCAAGTACGCTTAATTTCCGGAACCTGTTTCCACCTATTTTTTTTGGTATAATACTGTAACGTTTTCTTGTAATAACAGAATAAAAGGGGGAGCATGAAAGAAACCTGCAGCTGAAAAGCTGCACAGGTTTATTTTACGCAGCGCCAAAACCCTTGTGTTAATCTCTGAAGAATATATCATTCCCTTTCTTGTGGAGTTAAGAGAATCAAGTCAAATACTACTGCTGTGACATAAACATGATAGATGCTGTTGTAATCAGTTATATATATATATATATATGTATTTGATCTAGAGGTCGTCTCCTCTGCCTCATCTGCGGAAGCCGTCGAATTTTCTGGATCCCGAGAGCTGGAGTGGTCAATAATCCTCTTCTCCTCAGCGGAGAACTGATAATTTATCCTTATAGTACATGGTTTCCCCCCAGTGACTATAATGAGAAAAACCAACGGATTGTTTGTTGAGCTAAATACTTGTCTGGTTATGATGTGGAGTTCTAAACTTTTTTTTGTTGCTGCAACTAATATTCTCAGTTGCTTCTGACCGTAGTGAACCATATACAGAACCGGAAACAAGTTGATGTGCAATCTAACCGGGGGATAGATTATGAGAACCTTGAAGATTATAGCGGTGGTTGGACTTTATATCTTAATAAATTTCTTTTATGCATGAAAACGGCTTTGGGATCAATGACTAGGGATGTAATTCCATGGTTTCATGACTGGAAATATTTACGACTCCTCTCTAGAAGAAACAAAAAGAAACTATCCATGTGCTTCACTATTTGTGACAACAAAATCAATGAAATGACAAGTTGCCTTGAGACTTTCTCCCTTGAGTTAATTGCTTTTACTTTGACTTATTTTTACATTTCACTTCATTTACTTTACCTATAGTACTTTACTTTCTGTATTTACTTTCAGAACTTTACCGTTTTCTAGTTAGAAGTAAAAAGAACTTACACCTTCTAGTTCATTATGTTAGATGTATATATCTGTATATTGTTTTTCCCCATATGTTAGGTGCTTCCTGCATATTTGCCCTGTACCTGTACTATATATTGTGGTCTTTGGCCCCCAGAGGAATACAAGTTGCATATTCCTGACATGGTATCAGAGCCAGGTTAGCCTCCTCCTACTCGCAACTTCGTCGCTGCAGCCGCCACCGTCCCTGTCGCCGACGGTTTTTGCCATCGTCATCGCCGCCGGTTACCGCCTTGTTCCTGGCCGGTCTCCAGATCGGTCCGTCGCTGCCCGTTTGAATCCAATCCGATCTGCTCTCCGCCGTCCCCGATCCGATCTGCTTCCAGCCTACTCGTGCGCGTGCTTGTGCTGATCTCCCCCGCACGCAGACGCACGCCTGCTTCTTCCCGTCGTGTCCCGCACACCGACGCCCACGTGCCTGGCCATACTCCCGCGTGGCCGCCTGCGTCCTCCCGCGTGGCTTCCTGCAACCCGTCTGCACCGCGTGGCCGCCTGGTGTCCCGCACACCCGACGCCCCGCCTGCCCCCCCCGCGTGGTTGGTTGTCTCCTGGCTCCTGCTCGCGTCAGGCCGAGACGTCCCGCCTGGAAGCTCCCACCCGCTGAGTCCCACGCGCGGGACAGCACTCCAGCGCACCGCCCACGTACGGCACGCGAGAGCACCGCCCACGCGCGGCTCCTGCTCCCAGACGCGCGGCACCTGCTGCTCCTGACGCGCGGCTCCCGCTGCTCCCTGCCGCGCGACTCCCTCCGCCTCCTGCAGCTTCGCCTGTGTGGCCCCCTCCTGCCTTCCTGGCCCGCCGCCGGCTGATCTGGCCCGCCGCCCGGTGATTTTTGATGGCGCGAATTATCCTGATTTTGCTGCCTTTATGCGCGTTCACATGCGCGGTCTCCGTCTTTGGGGTGTGCTCTCTGGCGAGGTCCCCTGTCCGCCGTGCCCCCTACTCCTGTGGATCCTCTGCCTCCGACGCCGATTGTGCTTGCTGCTGATGCTTCTCAGGAGGCCAAGGATGCTGCTCAGAGCGCTGATGATATTGCTGTTGTTGCCTATGACCTGAAGTTCAAGCAATATTCTGCTGATCTCGAGTCCTATCGCCACGCTCTGACTGCCTACACTCAGTGGGTCGATGAGGATGCTCGTGCTGCTGCTGTTCTCACCTCCGATGTTACGCCCCAAGATGCTTCTGAGTTCATGAGTCTCCCCTCTGCTGCTCAGTGGGCCCATCTTCGTCAGCGTTATCAGCCATCTGGGGATGCTCTTTACCTGTCTGTGGTTCGCCAGGAGCATGCTCTTCAGCAGGGTGATTCCACTATTGATGAGTTTTATACTCAGAGTGCTGCTATCTGGCGTCAGCTTGATTCTCTCCGTACTTCTGTTTGTGGCACATGCTCGTGCTGCCAGATTGTGCGCTCGGACTTGGAGTTTCACCGCATCTATGAGTTTCTGTCTCGGCTTCGCTAGGAGTTTGAGCCCCGGCGTGCTCAGCTGAATGCTCGTGGTCGTGTTCCGCTCTCTGAGGTGTTGTCTGAGCTTCGGGCTAAGGAGACCCGTCTCCGTGGTGCTGGTCTTCTTGCGGTTCCATCTGCGCTTGCTACTCGTGGTGCTCCTTTTCCGTCTGCTCCCTCGACTCAGCTGCGGTCTCCTGTGCCGCCGCCGCCGATACTACCCACTCCTCCAGGTCAGGGTCAGGGTCAGCTTCAGCACCAGCAGCCTCAGGGTCCGAGTCAGCACCAGCAGGCTCGTGGTCAGGGTCGCCGTGGTTCTCTTCGTCACTGCTCTTACTGCAACAGGGATGGTCACACTTGGGCCACCTGTTATACACGGGACCCCAGTTTACGTCAACAGCACCAGGCTCGTGGACAGTCGGCTCCTTCCGGGTCTTCAGAAGTGGCTCTCTCTGATTAGGACATTATCAGGAGTCTTCGCGGTCTGCTTGCTGCTCTGTGCTCTTCTTCGACGGCACTTCTGGTTACGTGATCGACTCTTCAGTAATCGACCACCACCTTCTACACAGTGCGTCTCCGTGGTATCCGGATTCGAGATTCTTTTCATATGACATTTGAGTCTTCTTCTGTCCGCTCTTCGTTCTCTCCCTTCTCCGTGTTTTACGGTGATGGTACCTCTCTCCCTGTTTCTAGTCGGGGCACCCTTTCTACTTCTTCTTTTTTTGTTCCTGATATTTCTCATGTCCCTCTTCTTAAGATGAATCTGTTCTCTGCTAGCCAGCTTACTGACTCTGGTTGTCGCGTCATTCTTGATACTGATTCTTGTGTTGTTCAGGACCGTCGCACCCAGGCCCTGGTTGGAGCTAGCCCTCGCAGCCGTAATTCTTCAGGACTTTGAGAGTTAGACTGGCTTCGCGTTCCTTCCGCTGACACTTCATCCTCCAGTTCTTCTCCGGTTGTCGCCTCTACTACCAGCTCCTTTCAGCAGTGGCATCAGCGTCTTGGTCACCTATGTGACTCTCGCCTATCGTCATTAGTTCATCGTGGTCTTCTGGGGTTTGTCTCAGGAGATGGGTATTTGCATTGTCAGGACTGTAGGTTGGGTAAAAAGATTAAGCTTCCCTATCCTACTAGCACGTCTGTATCTCAACGACCTTTTGATTTAGTTCATTCCGATGTTTGGGGTCCGGCTCCTTTCGCTTCGAAAGGGGGCCATCGCTACTATATTTTATTCATCGATGATTTTTCTCGGTACACTTGGTTGTATTTTATGCGCTCTCGTAGTGAGGTGCTCTCCATATATCAGCGTTTTGCGGCCATGGTTCGTACTCAATATTCTACCCCCATCCGTGTGTTTCGTGCTGATTCTGCTGGTGAGTATATCTCCCAGATGTTGCGAGGTGTTCTTGCTGAGCAGGGCACTCTTGCTCAGTTCTCCTGTCCTGGTGCACATGCCCAGAATGGCGTTGCTGAGCGTAAGCATCGCCATCTTCTTGAGACCACTCGCGCTATGATGATTGCTTCTTCTCTCCCGCCGCATTTCTGGGCTGAGGCTGTCGCTACGTCGGCTTACCTCATCAATATTCAGCCTTCTGCTGCCTTGCAGGGTGGTATCCCTCTTGAGCGCCTCTCTGGACAGTCTCCAGATTACTCCATGCTTCGCTTGTTTGGTTGTGTTTGCTATGTTCTCCTTGCTCCTCGCGAACGCACCAAACTGACCGCTCAGTCTGTTGAGTGTGTTTTCCTTGGATACAGTGATGAGCATAAGGGCTATCGCTGTTGGGACCCTATTGGTTGTCGGATGCGTATCTCTCGTGATGTTACTTTTGATGAGACGCGCCCTTTCTATCCTCGTCCCACCGCTGATACTTACCCGGTGGAAGATATCTCTTTTCTTCTCTTTCCTGACACACCTCCTTCTATCCCTATTGTGTCTTCTTCAGGATCTCCTCCCCCTGATGTCTCTTCTTCGACACCGTCGTCTTCTGCTCCGTCTAGTTCTCCTAGTTCTCCTCGTTCTCCGGAGTCTTCCTCTACTATTCCCTCTTCTTCATAGTCGTCTCCTGCGCCATCTTCCTCTAATGATCTTCCCTCTACTCGTCATGTTCGTCAGCGTCATGCCCCCAACCGTTACTCTCCTAGTCAGTATGGTCTTTCTGTTGCCTCCGAGCCGACCTCTTATCGGGATGCTGAGCATCATCCTGAATAGCAGCTGGTCATGGCTGAGGAGATTGCTGCGCTTGAGCGCACTGGCACCTGGGATCTTGTTTCTCCTCCTCCCGGTGTCCGTCCTATCACGTGTAAGTGGGTCTATAAGATTAAGACTCGCTGTGATGGATCTCTTGAGCGCTATAAAGCGCGTCTTGTGGCTCGTGGTTTTCAGCAGGAGCATGGTCGTGACTATGATGAGACTTTTGCTCCCGTCGCTCATATGACCACTGTGCGTACTCTTCTTGCTGTTGCTTCTATTCGTCACTGGTCTGTGTCTCAGCTTGATGTTCAGAATGCCTTTCTCAATGGTGAGTTGAGTGAGGAGGTTTATATGCAGCCTCCTCCTGGGTACTCTGTTCCTGAGGGGATGGTTTGTCGTCTTCGACGTTCTCTTTATGGCCTCAAACAGGCCCCTCGTGCCTGGTTTTAGCGCTTTGCCTCTGTAGTGACTACTGCTGGTTTCTCCCCTAGTGCTCATGATTCAGCGCTGTTTGTTCACACTTCTCCTCGTGGACGCACTCTTCTTCTTCTCTATGTTGATGATATGATCATTACTGGTGATGATCCTGAGTATATCGCCTTTGTTAAGGCTCGTCTTCGTGATCAGTTTCTTATGACTGACCTTGGTCCTCTTCGATACTTTCTTGGGATTGAGGTTTCCTCCACTTTGATGGCTTTTATATCTCCCAGGAAAAGTATATTCATGATCTTCTTGCTCGTGCTGCTCTTGGGGATGAGTGCACTGTTGAGACCCCTATGGAGCTTAATGTTAAGCTTCAACTTACTGATGGTGATCCTCTTTCTGATCCGACGCGTTATCGTCATCTTGTTGGGAGTCTTGTTTATCTTGCTGTCACTCGTCCTGACATCTCTTATCCTGTTCATATTCTGAGTCAGTTTGTTTCTGCTCCTACCACTGTTCACTATAGTCATCTTCTCCGTGTTCTTCGTTATCTTCGTGGTACGATCACTCGTCGTCTTTTCTTTCCGCGTTCTAGCTCCCTCCAGCTCCAGTGCTATTCGGATGCTACGTGGGCGAGTGATCCTTCAGATCGCCGTTCCCTTTCTGCTTACTGTGTGTTTCTTGGTGGTTCGCTTATTTCTTGGAAGACGAAGAAACAGACAGCGGTTTCTCGTTCGAGTGTCGAGGCTGAGTTGCGTGCTATGGCCTTGTTGACTGCTGAGGTGACCTGGTTACGGTGGTTACTTGCGGATTTTGGGGTCTCTATTACCACACCCAGTCTGGTTTTGTCTGACAGTACAGGTGCTATTAGTGTTTTACATGATCCGGTCAAGCATGAGCTTACCAAGCATATTGGTGTTGATGCTTTCTATACACGTGCTCAGGTCCAGGCTCAGGTTGTTGCGCTTCAGTATGTGCCTTCAGATTTACAGTTGGCGGATTTCTTCACGAAGGCACAGACCAGAGTGCAGCATGATTTCTTACTCTCCAAACTCAGTGTTGTGGATCCACCATGAGTTTGAGAGGGGTGTTAGATGTATATATCTGTATATTGTTTTCCCCCATATGTTAGGGGGCTTCCTGCATATTTGCCCTGTACCTGTACTATATATTGTGGCCTTTGGCCCCCAGAGGAATACAAGTTGCATATTCCTGACACATTACATTGCACAAGAGGCCATATAAGTGGGTTATAGGGCTTTAGATAATAGATAGTTTACCTTCAACTCCTCGTGGGTTTGACAATCAAATAATTTCCAAATTGTGCGATAGTAGTTTTGGATTATCAACAAACAAAACTCTATCTTTTCTGGGATTATAGAAATAATAAACAATAGTATTTCTGAAATAACCAATAAAATAGCACGTGTTGATTTTGTGTTTATCTTGTTTTGTTGTAACTTCATAACATAAGCATCAGAGCTCCAAATTTTATGAAACGCAGGGTTTGGCTTCTTTCCACTCCATATCTCATATGCAGTCGTTTCAATAGACTTTGATGGATCTCTATTTAATGTGGATGCCGTTGTCTCTCATGCATTGGCCCAAAAGATAGAGGTAGTTCTGTTAATGACATCATTGACCTAAACATGTCTAATAGTGTTCGGTTACATCTCCGGGACATTCCGTTCCTTTGTGGAGTTCCAAGTGAAGTGAGTTGAAGAAATTCCACAATCACTCGGGTGCTTACCAAACTCATGACTTGGTGCTGATAAGTTAGACCTGGATATGAAATTAACATGAATATTGATAAGCATGTATTTATACATATTTTCTCCACCAGGGTTTGAAGGAAGATTTGGTTTTTGTTGTCCCATGGCAGAGGTCAACTTTGGGCAGGTGCAAGCTCCTGGTTGGGATCCGCTTGTTCGTATCAGCTGGTCACACAGAATCAAACAACTCCAAAGTGTGTTCATCCTTGAAGAGGTTTTCCGCATCGGTCCTTTAGACCACAATTGGTCGTTTTCGACGCCGTGTATACGCTAGCCTGAGTGTGCTTTGTTTTCGTACATAGCGGTTATTTACATATCTACTATATGTGTGCATTCATGGGGCACAAGTTCAGCGGCATCTGTCGCCCACACTGAACTCCTGCCCATAGCGTCACCGCCTCCCCTTAATGGAATTTTAAGGCAGAATACGACGGTATGTGGCTTAAACAAAAACATAGAAATTGGGAACTTGCATTTCTTTGAATAGTAGAAATCCAATCATTATAGTGTGACTTGGACATTTTGTCATTTTTGTTTAGGTCACATATAGTTATATATTTTCTTGATAATTTGCATGACTAAGTATAAAAAAATGGAACATGCAAAAATTTATTTCAATATAATTTTGAAACTTTAAATAGCATTTTTTCAATTTTGGAAATAAATGCATCCACTAGGACTCGGGTTCCATAGGGTATTTCCCGTAGTCGTCGAGGCATACTTACTAAATTTATAGAGCTTGCACTAGTTTTAGATCATTAATTTGACCAACATAATTTGACCAACTAAATTTATATCGTTTATTATGTTGGTCAAATATGAATTCTAGAACAACATACAAGCCCTATAAACAGATATGGAGGGAGTAACGTTTATGTAATTATCCATCCCTCATGCAAGGGCACAATAGCTAATTAATGTGCGTTGAACCAATGCAACAACTATAACACCACTTTGGATTCGTAATCATAATCAGATCTGACTTGCCCAATCTAGGCCGGTGGGATCAATTAATGCAGATCCCAATTAAGAATCAATTAATGCATATCATGAACTTGATCTTGTCTAATTAAATAGCTAACATATGCAGCATTTACTCAAATTAATTGGCAAACAGATCTGCATCCAGTAACCGATGCAAGGTCAGTCAATAGCACAACAACTTATTAATTTGTTTTTTCTTTTAGGATATGCAACACCTTAGGACAGAAACACAACTACTATTAAAGGTTCAAAATGGTAAAACTATATATGTACCACTGTAATTTTCTTCCTCTTGGTCGATTGCAAGAAGATTATGCTATATGATTGTAGAATTCAGGAAAACGAATATTTTTCCAAAAACACAATGCAAATTTTGTTTAGTAAATACTGGAGTAGAGACTTACTAATGACCATATTAATAATTAATAAATTATCAACTGTAACAGGTTATTAAAACATACGTCTATAATAAATTTACTATTAGCAATTAAGATGTACATGTATTTTCACTATTGGCAAATACCTAAGAAAACCTAAGTAATAAATGAATCAAATGTTGGTAGCAAGAAAAAGTCAGTATTTTCAAAAGTTTGTTATATGCCTCTACCAAAACAAGTCAGCTCGATGAATCCCATGCGATTATGGAACTTCATCATATAGGTGCAAGGGTAAGTTTTCTATAAGTTTAAGCGTGGTCGCATGCAAACATTCTTAAGCTATCTGCCACAACCTTGACACTGTCATGTGGGCCCATTTTTACTAATTATTTGGATCACCACCATGGATGGATGGTCCATGATGGTTTTTACGAGATGGTTAAGGCTATTTGGGAGAAACCGGTTGGTGGCCAACGTCTATCCTACGATGGAATAATAAAATGTGTGCTTTACGCAAGTTCCTTTATGGCTGGGCCAGGCACACAGCTGGGATCCTAAAAAACGAAAAAATATGACTAACATCTATAATAGATGACTTAGAGGCTTCCACGGAGGTTAGGCCGTTAACTGCACAAATAATTGAGCTTAAAAACCAATCGAATGCAGAGATAGTCCGACTTCTATTCGAAGAGGAACTCAAATGGTACCAACGCTCTAAAGCAAAATTCATTCAGGAAGGAAATGTGAATACATGGTACTTCCATGCTGTCGCCAATGGCAAGCATGAGAAGAAACTTATTCACTCTCTGATCCAGGAAGAAGGTATGATTGAGGGACATGAGCAACTTAAGTCATATATTACAACTTATTATAAATCCTTGTTTGGGGCTCCAGCGGAAAATTCATTCTCTCTGGATGAGTCCCAAACGGTCGATATCCCCCATGTTTTTGCTAAAGAAAACAACTTTCTAACTGCCTCATATACCGAGGAAGAGGTTAAGAAAGATGTTTTTCAAATGGAACATAACAAAGCGTCAGGGCCTGATGGTTTCCCAGCGGAATTTTACCAAAATTTCTAGGACGTTATCAAGGAGGACCTGATGAATTTTTTTGGGTTTTTACAAGTCAGTCAGTTGGATCTCTTTAGACTAAACTTTGGCAATATAATTCTACTGCCTAAGGTTAACAAAACAAGGCCCACCTAAACTTTGGAATTTTATTCAAGATTGACTTTTAGAAGGCATACGACAAAGTTGATTGGTCTTTCCTCCAGCAAACACTTCGCATGAAAGGTTTTTCTGCGGAGTGGCGCGCTCTCATTCAGTCGTTTATGTAATTACTGCCTAAATTAATTTTACATAAGGTAATTTGTAATTAGAGAAGCTATCTGGACATAAAATTAACTCCCATAAGAGTAATTTGTATTGTTTTCGCGAGGCCCAAAACGAGGCCCACCTATATGCTGAACTTTTCGGCTGTGGTCAGGGGAAATTTCCAATCAGCTATTTGGGAATACGGATTCATTATCGGCATCTCACAATTGCTGAATAGAAACTCGTTGAGGAAAGACTACAAAAACGTCTTAATAGTTGGAAATGCAAATTGTTATCCTTTGGTGGAAGACTAGTACTCATAAATTCAGTACTTACTAATATGGTACTATATATGATCTCGTTTTTCCAATTACCAAAAGGTGTCTTAAACAATGTGGATTATTTCCGTTCAAGATTTTTTTGGCAAGGGGATAGTGAGAAAAAGAAGTATCGATTGGCCAGATGGAATGTGGTTTGCCGCCCGAAGGAGTATGGTGGACTGGGCATATATGATTTGCAAGTCAAAAATATCGCGCTTCTGGGCAAATGGCTTTTAAACTACTTATAGAAGATGGTGTTTGGCAAGTCATGTTATGGAGGAAATATGTGGGGTCCAAAGTAGTGTCTCATGTGGTTTGGAAACCCGGTGATTCATATTTTTGGACGGGTCTTATGGCCACCAAAAAACATTTCTATCGTTTTGGTGCTTTCGAGATTAAGGATGAATCATAGATTAGGTTTTGGGAAGATATGTGGCTTGGCCAAACTACTCTTCGCGAACAATATCCAGCTCTTTATTCGATTGTTAGACATAAAGGTGATACAATTTCCAAAGTGATGGAAGACAACCCTCCTAATGTGTCTTTCAGAAGAAGTCTCTTTGGTCCTCGACTGGTATCTTGGAACAATCTACTATTACGATTATCCTTGATATAATTGTCGGACGGTGTTGACGTTTTCAAATGGAAATTACGAGAAAGTAGTAAATTTTCTGTTGGCTCACTATATAGAGCTTTGGTTCAACCTGATATCCCGGTCGATGATAATAGTAAAATTTGGAAAATGAAAATACCCCTTAAGACGAAGATATTTGCATGGTATCTATGTAAAGGAGTAATTCTAACAAAAGATAATCTTGCAAAGATAAATTGGCATGGAAGTACACAATGCGTTTTTTGTCATCACGATGAGACAATTCGTCATTTATTCTTCCATTGCAAATTTGCTCGCTCTATATGGTCATTCATCCAAATAGCTTCTGGTTTATATCCTCCATGTTCGGTAACCAGTGTTTTTTGGTAATTGGTTGCATGGATTATTGATAAGTACAGAACTTTGTTTAGAGTGGGAGCGCTTGCCATTATATGGTCGCTATGGCTTTGTAGAAATGACAAGATTTTTAATAATATTGTGTCTTCTCCTCTGCATGTTATTTATCGAGCCACAACTATCATCCGATCATGGACTATTCTCCAATGTATGGAGTTTCGCGACTTATTTGCGGAGGGATGTACGCGATTGAAGGACACGGCGAGGGATATTTTCTCCTGACATGGATGGCCGCGTGATTTAAGGATTGATCTACCTTAGATTGAAGATAATTATTTCGATAGTGTTTTTTTTTGTAATGCTTGTCTACTTTTTATTTCCTAATTTTGTCGTTCCTGTGGCTGTGTGCATCTTAGTTATATTGTAAAAACACGAAAACATAAAATATTATACGGTTCTAAAGATTAAGACTGGGCCGTAGAATAACTATTATATAATAAACATTGTTTTGTCTTTACCTAACACTTTAGATCAAATAGAACGGCGAGGCAATGCGCGCCATGAATGATGATGATGTAAGATCACTGGTGGAAACAGGCCTATAGGTCCCGGTTGGTACGGGGCTTTAGTCCCGGTTTCCCAACCGGGACGGGGCAATCGGGACTAAAGCCCTAACCTTTAGTCCCGGTTGCCCCACCAACCGGGACAAAATTGAAGGGTTTCGCGGCATAGTAAATCAAAATTTTCTACGGATGCGAACAGAGAGAAAGCCAAGATCTAATCTAGGAGATGCAAACAACGAGAGAGATTGGATTAGATCTTCACACCCTTGAAGATTCGCCTGCAGAGCGTTAAATGCATAGCGTGGGTGATGTAGTCGTACTCGCTTCTCCTCCTCGCGATCCGATCCGATCCGATCTAGCACCACAAGTGGCGGTGCCTCCGTGAGATGCACACGTGCAGCACCTCGACGTCTCCTCCTTCCTCAGTCCAGCAAGTATGGTGGAGAGACGGATTGGATCTACAACACGACGGCGTGGTGTATATGGTGGAGAATTTCTGCAGCAGGGCTTCGCCTACAAATGGGAGGGAGAGAGGAAGGGCCAGGCGGCTAGGGTTGGAGGAAGGTGTGTGTGGGTGCGCCCCAGCCCTCTTTATATAGAGGGTGGGCGCAGCCCCTCCCCCAAGCCCAAACCGGCGGCCCCAAAGGAGGAGGAGTGGGGGGCAAGGAAAACCCCCCTTCTAGAAGCTATATCTAGGGTTTAAACCCTCTTTGGCCGGCTGGGACCTATGGGGCCTTGTGCCCCTGGCCCAATGTGGCCAGGGCACTCCCTCATAGGCCCATGCCCCCTCCCGGAAGGTGGAGCCACGTTGGTCCCCTTCCGGAAGGTTCTAGAAGCTTCCGGTACAATACCGATTAACCCGGAACAATTCCGAACTCCAAAAACTGCACTGCCTTATATGAATCTTATTCTCCGGACCACTCCGGAACCTCTCGTGATGTCCCGGATCCCATCCGAGACTCCGAACAAAAACTCATAAACCAATTATCCAATCTATCCTAGCGTCGAGACACGTTAAGTGTGTGACCCTGTGGGTTCGAGAATATGCAGACATGATCTTCTATCAATAATCAACAGCGGGGTCTGGAAACCCATATTGACTCCCACACATTCATCGATGATCATATCGGATGAACCACGATGCCAGGATTCAATCAATCCCATATATATATTCCCTTCGTCTCGCGATATTTTACTTTTGCGAGATCGTCGATGCAAATCATACCTAGTTCAATCTTGTTCACAGCAAGTACTTTACTCATTCCGTAATCCGATATCACTTTGTGATTAACTCCTTAACCACATGCTTGCAAGCGGTGTTGATATCGATTACCGAGTGGGCCCGAAGTATATCTCTCCGACTTGGGAGGGACAAATCCCATCTCGATACATACAACCCAACAGATACTTTCCGATCACCTGAGAGACACCTTTATGATCACCCTCTCATAGGATGACGTTTGATGACCTCAAAGCTTTCTTCCGATACCATGGAGTTGTATTATCTCATGGTCTAAGGAATACAATATTTGACATAAGAAAATCTTCGCAAAGACGAACACGATGACACGATCTAATTGCTTCGCTTAGTTTGGGTATGTCCACCATATCATTCTCCCAATGATATGATCTCATTATTAATTGACAACTCATGTCCATGGTTAGGAAACCTTAACCATCATTAATCAATGAGCTAGTCCTTAGAGGCGTACTAGGGACACGGTGTTGTTCACAAAACATACAAGTATTAAAGTTTCCGCTTAATACAATTCTAGCATGGAATATAAACATTATCATGAACAAGAATTATAATAATAACATCTTTATTATTGCCTCTAGGGCATAATTCCAACAGTCTCCCACTTGCACTAGAGTCAATAATCTAGTTTACATTTGGCAACAATCTCACACCCATGGCACTGAGGTGCTGATCATGTTTTACACGTGGAAGAGGTTAAGTCAATGGATCTGTGACATTCAGATCTATATGTACTTTGCTAATCTTCAGATCTCCATCTGCTATATAATCTCGTATTATATGAAACTTGCGGTTGATATGCTTGGTCTTTGGATGATATCTTGGTTCTTTAGCGAGTGCTATGGCGCCAGTGTTGTCACACAATATCTCCAGTGGGTCCAATGCACTTGGAACCACGCTAAGCTCAGTGATGAAGTTCCTGATCCAAACTCCTTCACTTGACGCTTCTGCAACAGCCATGTATTCCGCTTCTACTGTAGATCCCGCGATCACGCTTTGCTTGCAGCTTCTCCAGCTCACAGCTCCTCCATTCAAAATATACACGTATCCTGTCTGAGATTTAGAATCATCCTTGTCGGTGTCGAAACTAGCGTCGACGTAACCTTTTACGACGAGCTGTTCATCACCCCCATAGACTAAGAACATTTCTTTAGTCCTATTTAGGTACTTTAGGATGTTCTTCACGGCTGTCCAGTGTTCCACTCCTGGATCACTTTGATATCTGCTCGTCAAACTAAGAGCATTGGACACATCCGGTCTAGTACACAGCATGGCATACATGATAGAACCTATGGCCGAGGCATAAGGCACTTTGCTCATAGCTTCCCTATCATTTACCGTAGCTGGACACTGAGCCTTGCTCAATATCTTACCTGACAACATAGGCACTGAACCTTTCTTTGCCTTATCCATTCTGAACCTTTTCAGAACTTTGTCTAGGTATGTACTCTGGCTTAAAACTATCAGGCGTCTTTGTCTATCTCTAAAGATTTTGATGCCCAATATATAAGCAGCTTCACCTAGGTCTTTCATTGAAAAACACTTGTTCAAATAACTCTTCACATCGTTAAGCATGTTGATGTCATTTCCAATAATCAATATGTCATCCACATATAGTACCCGGCGCGCCCCCGGGCCTCCACTCACTTTCTTGTAGATGCAAGCTTCGTAGCAATTTGGAACAAATCCAAAGCTCTTGATCACTTGATCAAAACGAAGGTTCCAACTCCGAGATGCTTGCTTCAGTCCATAAATGGAACACTGAAGTTTGCATACTTTATCAGCATCTTAGGATCGACAAAACCTTCGGGTTGCATCATATACAACTCTTCATCAATGTTGCCATTGAGGAACGCAGTCTTGACATCCATCTGCCATATTTCATAATCATGAAACACAACAATTGCTAATAAAATCCGAATGGACTTAAACATCGCTACGGGAGAGAAAGTCTCATCGTAGTCAACACCTTGAACTTGTCGAAAACCTTTTGCAACAAGCCGTGCTTTATAGACGGTAACATTACCATCCGCGTCCGTTTTCTTCTTGAAGATCCATTTGCACTCAACGGCCTTTCGGTCGCTAGGAGGGTCCACCAAAGTCCATACTTGGTTTTCGCTCATGGATCCCAATTCGGATTTCATGGCTTCTAGCCATTTCTCGTAGGCTCATCATCGCTTCCTCATAGTTCGTAGGTTCACCGTCTTCTACTAACAAGACAGTCAAGATAGGTTGCCGTACCACTCGGGAGGGCACGCGACCTTGTCGACTGCGGCGCTGACGTTCACCATCGTCCAAGCTTCATGATCCTTGTCATTAGCTTCCTCTATTGTTGTGCAGCAGATGGAACAATTTCAGGTGCTGCGCTACTCTCCAATTCAAGAGAAGGTTCAATAACCTCGTCTAGCTCTACTTTCCTCCCACTCACTTCTTTCGAGAGAAATTCCTTCTCAAGAAAGCAACCGTTCTTTGCGACAAAGACTTTTCCTTTGGTTCTTTGATAGAAGGTATACCCAATAGTTTCCTTAGGGTATCCTATGAAGACGCATTTCTCCGCTTTGGGTTCGAGCTTGTCCGGCATAAACTTCTTGACGTAAGCTTCGCATCCCCAAACATTAAGAAACGACAACTTAGGTTTAGCACCAAACCACAGTTCATACGGTGTCGTCTCAACGGATTTAGATGGAGCCCTATTTAAAGTGAATGCAGCGGTTTCTAATGCATAACCCCAAAATGATAACGGCAAATCAGTAAGAGACATCATTGATCGGACCATATCTAATAAGGTTCGATTCCGGCGTTCAGACACACCATTGCGCTGTGGTGTTCCGGGTGGCGTGAGTTGTGAAACGATTCCACTTGCTTTAAGATGAGTGAGAAAATCGTAACTCAAATATTCACCTCCATGATCGGATCGTAGAAACTTAATCTTTCTGCTACGATGGTTCTCCACTTCATTCTGAAATTCTTTGAACTTTTCAAACGTTTCAGATTTATGTTTCATTAAAAAGATATACCCATATCTACTTAAGTCATCGGTAAAAGTGAGAAAATAGCGATATCCACCGCGCGTCGAAACACTCATCGGTCCGCATACATCGGTATGTATGATTTCCAACAAGTCCGTTGCTCGCTCCATCATACCGGAGAACGGGGTTTTGATCATCTTGCCCATGAGGCATGGTTCGCGTGTGTCAAATGATTCAAAATCAAGAGACTCCAAAAGTCCATCAGAATGGAGTTTCTTCATGCGCTTTACACCAATATGACCTAGACGACAGTGCCACAAATAAGTAGTATTATCACTATCTACTTTGTAGCCTCAATGTTATGGATGTGTGTTTCATCCTTTTCGAGATTTAGAAGAAATAAACCATTCACAATAGGTGCATGACCATAAAAGATGTTACTCATATAAATAGAACAACCATTATTCTCCGATTTAAATGAATAACCGTTTTGCAATAAACAAGATCCAGAAATAATGTTCATGCTCAACGTAGGCACATAATAACATTTATTGAGGTTTAAAACTAATCCCGAAGGTAAAACTAAGGATAGCGTGCCGACGGCCATCACATCAACTCTTGATCCGTTGCCAACGCGCATCGTCACCTCATCCCTCGCAAGCCGCCGTCTATTACGTAGCTCCTGTTTCGAGTTACAAATATTAGCAACTGAACCGGTATCAAATACCCAGGCACTACAACGAGGGCTAGTAAGGAAAACATCAATAACATGTATATCAGATATACCTTTGATGGTCCCAGCCTTCTTGTCCGCTAAGTACTTCGGACAGTTGCGCTTCCAGTGACCCTTGTCCTTGCAATAGAAGCACTCAGTGTCCGGCTTAGGACCAGACTTGAGCTTCTTCTCAGCAGGGGCAATTTCTTGAAGGGCTTCTTTGCACCCTTACCTTTCTTGAAGGTGGGGGGCTTATTGACCATCAACACATGATTATTCTTTTTGATGTCCACCTTCGCTACTTTCATCTTAGCGAAGAGCTCAGTGATCATATCAGTGGAACCAATCTGATCGTGAGCAACTACAAAACTTTTGTAGCTAGGAGGGAGTGACTGTGGAACTCTGTCAATCTTGAGCTCCTCTGGAATCGTGCATTCCAGTTGCTCAAGGCGTTGAGTGTAGCCCGACATCTTAATGGCGTGCTCACTAATGGAACTCCCTTCCTCCATTTTGTAGTTAAAGAATTTCTTAGGGATCTCATATCTCTCAGAACGGGCTTGAGTCTGAAACATGTTTTTCAGCTCCTCGAGAATCTCAAAGGGCCCGGCGAACTCCTCAAAACGATTTTGAAGATCCGATTCCATAGCATACAACATGGCGATCTTAATCAAATCATAATCATCCTTATTGATCGATAAACAGCTTTTTCATCAGCCGGCGCATCTATAGCACGGGCGTCACCTAGCTCTTTCTCAAGGACATAGTCCTTTTGTCCGCCAGCGAGAATGATTCTCAGAATGCGGAACCATTTGGTGAAGTTAGACCCATTGTTTCTAAGCTTTTCTATCTCAGCAAAAACGTTGAAGTTGAAGTTGGACTTGGCCATGTGATCTACAGTATTTGCAAGTACAATTTAGACTATGTTCATGATAACTAGTTCAACTTAATCAAATTACTAGATGAACTCCCACTAAATTCAACATCCCTCAAGTTGTTTAGTGAACATGATCCAAATTCACCACACCTAATCCGATCTTCACGAGAAGAGATGTGGTTTCAATGGTGGACAACGAAGTGTCGATCATATCATTCATATGACTCATGCTTAACCTTTCTGAAAGAACATTTCTTAATCCCTAGTGTTTTGTGTGTTAGATAACAATACCAAGGATCTTTTAATGTGTGTTGAAGTGTTGCAGCTTAGAACTCTGCCTTTGGGGGCGGATAATCCGGCCCCAGCAGGGGCGGATAATCCGCCCCTCCCTCTGCCCAAACAAGCGCAAGCCCCAGAAGGGGGGCGGAATGTTGGCCGGATTCTCCGGCCCCGCCGGATAATCCGCCCCTCAGGGGGGCGGATAATCCGCCCCTCCTGCTCATCGCCAAGGCGCAAGCCCCAGAGAAGGGGCGGAGTTTTGGCCGGACTTTCCGGCCTCGCCGGATAATCCGCCCCCCAAGATCTTCTCCAAGTTTCACCAAGGCGCAAGCCCCAGAGAGGGGGCGGAGTTTCCCCCGGAGAATCCGCCCTTGGGGCGGAGTTTTCCAGGCGGATAATCCGCCCAAGTGGGGGATAATCCGCCAAAGTTGTGCAACGGCAGATCTAGGAGGGATTTAAGCCAATCCCCTCTCTGCCGTAACTCTTGATTCATCTCGAAAAGAACAGATCAGATCTCAAAACTTCATACAAGAGTGCTCCACCTAGATCCATCCAAAGGCCCCATCCCTTTGGGAATCGAGGAGGAGAACTCGACCTTCATCATCAGCAATCAAGCGCTTCATCTCCTCTCCATTCATTTGGAGAACCTCCGATTCTAGTATTTCTTGCAAAGATCTAGATCCTTGTTTTGTTTATATTGATAAACCTTGTTTTGTGACAGCTTGTTGTCATCCGGAGCCCCAATTCGGTTGTGGGTGTGTGCCCCGATAGTGTTGTAAAAGGCACCGGTTCCCGCCTCGAAGGGATCCAATAGTGGAGAAGGTGGATCAGGCCTCTCGTGGCAAGATCCATCGGAGAATAGGGTGAGGCCTATTGTTGCGTGGTGGTCTTAAAACCGCCCACCCCTCCAACACAGATGTACTTCCCTTAACAAGGAAGGAACTGCGGTAAAACAAATCCCTGTGTCTCCGCGTGCTCCACTACGGTTTCCTCGCTCCTCTTTTACGTGCTTAGTAGTTAGGGTTACATATAGGGAAATTCTCGTAGTTGCATATCTAGAGAATTTACTTTGTGTCAAGCCTAAAATTGAAAAAGTATTATAAAATTGGTTAGCACCTATTCACCCCCCCTCTAGGTGCCCATACGATCCATTTCAATTGGTATCAGAGCCTCGGCTCTTATTTCGGGCTTAACAGCCTAAGAGAAGTATGGGTTCCAAGGGAGATGGGAGTGATGCTCCGGAGGTAGTCACCATGAACGATCTCAAGACGTTGGAAACAACCTTGGTGAGTTCTATGGAGGCTAAGATGGAAGAGATGCGTCAATTGATAATGCGTCTCTCCACATCCGCAGCATCACCTCCATCTAACTCCGAGGATACCACTCCGCAATCCAAGGAAACGGGTAAAACTGTTTCCAAAGATAACGAAGTGGTAGGTGATGATACAAGTAAGATCTCCTCCTCGAAAAAGGATAGCGGTAAGGATGGATACAATGAGGTTTCTCATGTGTATTCCCCTGATCCGCCTATTCCTCACCCACATATACATAATAGGGTGATCCACCCAAACCTAAACTTCTACTTTCTCTCAATGGCAATTTTGATGAAATCTCATGTGCAGTTCCTCCATAGAGTTGTGGAAGATCATCGAAAATGGTCTTCACGTTGAAATCCTAACAATCTCACAAGGAGAGAAGTGGTCGATAGCCAACTCAATGCTACGGCTCTACACATGATACTGACTTGGTGTGGGAGATAAAGACATGCCACACATTCAAAGATCTTAGCACGCTAAAGAAGCTTGGGATGCTCTCACCGAGCTCTTCATCGGAAATGAAAGTATGAGAAGGAATAGATATGATGCCTTGAGCAATGAAGTCAAGGATTTTATATGCTTTGGATGGAGAAGACCACGAGGACATGTATAGGAGGCTCAAGGCAATAGCTACTACCTTGAAACCACTACAGCTCATGTTGATGATGCTTGGATCAAGCACAAGTATGTCAGTGCTCTTATGCCATTTGAGCCCACAGATTTGAAAAGTCTCCAAGGTAGGCATAATTATCACCTCATGTCATCCAATGAGGTAATGCAAGAAATGGCCGCATTCAAAGTGGCTGCCAAGAATGTCGAAGATGCTCGTGCTCAAGCTATGGGGATGCAAAAGGGGGTCAACATGGCTTTGAAGACTAGTGTGATTGATCATGATGAATATGCGGTAGAAGGCCTGGACTGTCCCGAAGATATAAAAAGGATCCACGGACAATACTTGGCTCTTTATGCAAGAAACTTTTGGAAAGATCCAGCCAAGGCTAAAGCTAAACTAGATCGCAAAAGTGGAGCCTATGGAAGAAAAGAAAATGGTCCCAAGCTGAGAACATGCTTTAATTGTGGTGACCGGTTGCACTTCGTAGCTGAGTGTCCATATCAAAGTAGAGAGGATAATGGAGGATGACTCATTTTCAAGGACAAATCAAAAGCTCCACGTAAGAAACCGTTTGTAAAGAAAAATGCTCCTTTCAAGAAGCAACCAAAGATTGTTCTAGTAGCTCAAGAAGAATATTCATCGGGGAGTGAAGATGAGGACGAGGACGATAGCTCTCAAGAGGTGGATGCTATAGCCACCACATCTACATCAACATCACTCTTCGACTCTCCAAACGAAAACATCATCAACAAGAATCCTACTTGTCTCATGGCAAGAAGCTCCGAGGTAACTTCTTCTAACTCTTCCTTTCCCAAGGCTATGATAGACATGGATGATCCTGCTAGTCTTAAGGTTAAAGAAGAGATTATTGCCTTGGATTATTTCTATACTAACTTGCAAGGTGAGCACAAAGTTCGTTTTGAGGCTCTTATGGATCAGTTGGCCCAAAACGAAGCACTCCTCGAAGAAAAGGGCAGAATTGAAAGGGAGGATGCAATGGAAATTGCATCCCTAAAAAATGCTCTTGAAGAAGAAGAAGAAGCTCGGGTCTCTCTTGAAGAGAGGCTTGAGTCTATGGAAGAGTCACATGAAGAAATTGTGACTAAACTCGTTAAGGAACATGACAATGCGGTCACCAAGGCAAAGAAGTTAAAGAAGGAAAGGATTGACTTTGGGACTGCTCATGATAGACTCTTCGAGGAATTGGAGAAACTTGACAATGCTTACAAGGCGTTGAAAAATGAGTTCTCTATCCTTAATGAGTCACATGATCAGCTTCAAAGTCGATTGGCCGAATATGATACTCCTAGCTCGTCCAACTCAACATATAGTAACAAGGAAAATGCTAATGTGGAAAAAGGAGTGATCAAGGACATCACTACAAAAGACAAAGGTGTGCTTGATGAAGTCCTTGACAAGCAAAGGTCAAATCATGGTAGAGAGGGACTTGGGTATGTCACCAAGTCCAAGAAGAAGAAAACCAAGAAGAACAAGACCAAGAATGTGCAATTAAAGACAAGCACTGCTGAGAAGGTTGTCACAAAAGACAAGACTAATAATATTGGTTTTGCAGGGTCTCACAATCCGAATTATGAACTCTTTTGTGATGATTATGGCGATGTTTATGCTTATTTTGTTGGTCCTTTTGATGAATATATTGCTTGGTCTATTTGGGTCCCAAAGACCCTTGTTACTAACATGAAAGGACCCATTGAAAAATGGGTACCTAAAACCAAGAAGTAATTTTCTTGCAGGCTATGCTTCGGTGGGTCGAAATGGGTCTTTGGATAGTGGCTGCACTAGTCATATGACCGGAAGCAAGGAGATCATCACGGAGATGCGTCCAAATCTTGATAATATCACAGTCTCCTATGGTGATAAGTCTAAATCTCAGGTATTGGGTCTTGGCAAGGTTGTGGTTGCCCACGATATCTCTCTCGTGGACGTCATGCTGGTTGAGACCCTTGGCTACAATCTTCTTTCTGTTCGTGCCCTTGGCAAGATGGGTTTTGCTGTTTTTATCGATGATGATTTGGTGGTACTCTTATGGAGCAAGTCTCTAAAGGTCACTTTCGTTGGATACGTCGAAAATGACCTGTATGTGGTGGACTTCTCGGGGAAAACCACTTCGGGTCCGATGTGTCTATTCGGAAAGGCCGACGTGGGCTGGCTATGGCATCGCCGTTTAGCCCATGTCAACATGAGAACTTTGCAAAGTCTCCAAAAGGGTGGCCACATTCTTGGACTAAAAGACAATGTCTCTTTTGCCAAAGATCGTGTTTGGAGGGCCTGTGTTGAAGGAAAAATGCATGATTCTCCCCACAAGAGGAAGACTATTGTGTCATCGAAGAGGATCTTGGAATTACTCCATGTGGATTTATTTGGACCTCCTTCTCATGCAAGTCTTGGTGGGAAGAAATATTGCTTGGTCATCGTCGATGATTACTCAAGATATACATGGGTATATTTCTTCAAGCTGAAAAGTGAGACTCAACAAAGCTCATCGACTTTGCCAATGAAGTTCAACGTCAACACAATGTTCCCATCTTGGCAATTAGAAGTGACAACGTACGTAATTCAAGAACTACACTTTAAACGAGTTTCTTAGCGAAGAGGATTAGACACCAATATTCCGCTGCGTACACCCCTCAATAAAATGGTGTAGCCGAGAGGAAGAACCGGACTTTGATGGATATGGCAAGATCTATGCTAGCTGAATTTAAGTCTCCTTATAATTTTTGGGCTGAAGCCATATCCACTGCTTGTCACTCATCAAACCGGCTTTACCTTCGGAAGATCTTGGACAAGACCCCATATGAAATACTTACCGGCAACAAACCCAACATCTCATACTTCAGGGTATTTGGGTGTAAGTGTTTCTTTCTTATTAAAGGTGTTCGTTTGTCAAAATTTGAATCCAAGGCTTTAGAGGGTATATTTGTTGGTTACGGTGCCGAATCCCACACTTATAGAGTCTACAACAAGCTAACTGGGATTGTTGTAGAATCTTGTAGTGTGGAGTTCGATGAAAATAACGGCTCCTTTGTAGGGCAAGTTGATGTTTGTGATGCAGATGTTGAAATACCCCAAGATTCCATTAGAAGAATGGGCGTGGGATTTTTCCTCCCCATTGAGGAACCCCTTGTGGCGGATCGGGAAGGACAATGCTCCACTCAAGTGGAGCCCTCATCTTCACAAGATCAACAAGCTCCCTCTTGTTGGAGAAAACTCTGCACCAACACCGCAACCCTGCTGAAGATCATCGTCTCTGGACAAGATGGTAGTCCCAGACGGATTATCCGCCTCCAAGGCGGACAATCCGCCCAGCACTCCAACTCGTGCCGGGGATCCGAAGGAGAAATCAACATCTCGATGCTCCCGGGCGGATTCTCCGGCCCTAGGGACGGATTATCCGCCATGGCTCTCCAACTCGGTCAGGCTTTCTCGGAAGATGGTTCTGCACTTCATCTCCCGGGCGGATAGTCCGGCCTCCAAGGCGGATTATCCGGGCCTGAAGAAAATGTTCAAGAACAATCTTACAGCGATTCGGTGACCAAGATCAAGGGCAATGCAGTAATCAAGACAAGGATACAACAATTGAATCCACTCCTCCAGAAACAATAAGGATATTGAGGCTCGTCATGAGGCTCGTCTGATGCAACCTTGAACTAAGAGGTCACACTCATGACAAGGTAGTTGGTGATCTCGACGAAGGGTATCCACTCGAAGAGAGCTTGCTAGCTTCGTGATCATCAAGCTCACATTTCCATGGTTGAACCAAAGAAGGTTTTGATGCTCTTGAAGACCCGATTGGGTTGTTGCAATGCATGAAGAATTAAACAACTTCAACGCAACAAAGTTTGGAAGCTCGTAGAAAAGCCAAAGGATTGCCGCAATGTTATCGGCACCAAGTGGATCTTCAAGAACAAACAGGATGAAAATGGCATTGTTGTGAGGAATAAAGCACGACTCGTGGCTCAAGGATTCTCTCAAGTAGAAGGAATTGATTTTGGCGAGACCTACGCTCCTGTAGCTCGCCTTGAGTCCATCCGTATCCTTCTTGCATATGCAGCCCATCATAATTTTAAATTACAACAAATGGATGTTAAGAGCGCTTTCCTTAATGGTCCTCTACATGAGTTAGTATACGTCAAGCAGCCCCCGGGGTTTGAGGACCCCAAATTTCCGAACCATGTCTACAAACTCGATAAGGCGCTCTATGGCCTTAAACAAGCCCCACGTGCGTGGTATGAGCACCTTAAAGAGCTTTTGCTAGACCGTGGATTCGAAGTTGGGCAAATCGATCCCACTCTTTTTACTAAGAAGGTCAATGGGGAGCTTTTGTATGCCAACTCTATGTAGATGACATTATTTTTGGCTCTACTAACCAAGCTTTTAACGATGAATTTTCAAAGCTTATGACTGACAGGTTTGAGATGTTCATGATGGGTGAGCTCAGGTTCTTTCTTGGATTTGAAATCAAACAACTTAGAGAGGGAACCTTTATTAATCAAGCTAAATACATCCAAGACATGCTCAAAAGGTTCAAGATGACGGATCTCAATGGCGTTGCTACCCCAATGCAAACAAAGTGTCATCTTGAGCTCAATCCCAAGGGTAAAGATGTGGATCAAAAGGTATATCGATCCATGATCGGCTCTCTCCTTTACCTCTGCGCATCTAGGCCCGATATCGTGTTAAGTGTAGGAGTGTGTGCAAGGTACCAAGCCGCTCCTAAAGAAAGCCACTTAGTGGCGGTCAAGCGAATCTTCCGATATTTGGTTCATTCCCCAAATTTTGGGTTATGGTATCCCAAGGGTTCAAGTTTCTCTTTGTGTGGTTACACCGATTCAGATTGGGCTGGTGACAAAGATGATAGGAAATCAACCTCTGGTGCATGCCAATTCTTGGGCAGGTCTCTAGTGTGTTGGTCATCAAAGAAAGCAATTGTATTTCACTCTCAACCGCCAGCTAATATGTTGTTTGCTGCAAGTGCTTGTACTCAATTGTTATGGATGAGGCAAACTTTAAAGGAATATGGTGTCAATTGTGACAAAGTGCCTCTTTTATGCGACAATGAAAGTGCTATCAAAATTGCTTACAATCCTGTGCAGCATACAAGAACAAAACATATAGAGATTCGCAACCACTTTATTCGGGATCATGTTGCTCGTGGAGATATTGCTCTGTCCTTTGTGAGCACGAAGAACCAACTTGCTGATATTTTCACGAAGCCCCTCGATGAAGCAAGATTTTGTTATTTGCGGAATGAGCTAAATATCTTAGATTCAAGGAGCTTGGCTTGACTATTCTTGCACACTCACTTGCTCTTATTCATGTATTTGGTTTAGATGCGGGCATAGACATAGGGGGAGTGTGGTCCTAATTGATTGGGCCAACCCTCCCCCCATAATGCCGAAAGCAAGTAAAATCATTTCCCTTAATATCATTTTGTGATATGTGGGTCATCGATGAGCATTGGTTTTGAACTCAAGATACATCTTCGCGGTGTCATGCCATGCGCTCCAACATGGTGCCTTCGTCCACCGACCTCTTCCTCGAGAAGAGTTGGTTTTTCATGGGTCTCGTTGGATTTTCTTGCATACCTTTTGTTCTTATGGAAAACACACTCAAATTTGGCTTTTGATTGATTTGATTCTTGCAAATTTGGGTGCATAGTACCATCTCAGTTTGATTCTCTCAACCCAAGCCTTTCCCTCCCTCCTTGAACCATCTATTCTTGCACACAAGTCCTCTAAAACACCATCGAGAGATTTGTTAGGGTGCTCTGGACTGATCTGCTTTTCCAGAATTTACGGGGCGGATTCTCCGCCTAAGTGGGGGGGCGGATTATCCGCCCCGGGCGAAATCAGCCCCTTATAGGCTGGGTCGGGGAGGGCAGACTCAAACAGAGCAGCCAGTCCTCCCCCAACCCTACCTCTGCCCCCAGCCGCCGCCGGAGCATCCGCCTCTCCCGGAGTCGATTTGACCACCGGATTCTCCGGGCTCTCCCCGGATCTTCTTCACCTCGCCTCCGGATATCTTCTCCTCCGCGATTTTCCTCCAATGAGTGAGGGTAACTCCCTCATCTCTATCCTTTTGTATGGGATGTATTCTTTTTGGTGGAAATCTCGTTGTAGAAGGTTCTTGGTGTTGTTTCTTACATGCTAGAATCAGTAGCCTTGCAACCCTAGTACTCGATCTGTTTTGCCATGGTAGATCTGAGCCAATCCAGAATTTTTTTGCGGGGGGCGGATTATCCGCCCCTGCCAGGGCCGGATAATCCGGCCTGGAGAGTTACACTCCGGTCTGTTTTGGTTCTGGTTCTGCTCATGAACTTCATTGGTTATGGGGTTGCATTGCTACTCCTTCTCCATGTTTTCTTTCTCCTGGACTTGTGTGTATGCTCATCTCCTTGCTACCTCTCTCAATGCTATTCACAGGTGGTTCCAAGCCGACCAAGACCTTGGTCCGTCGTCCCCGTCCCCGTTATCTCAAACCCACTGCAGAAGGGAAGTTTATTGACGAAACAGAGGTCCGCAGGGCAGCAAGAGAGGCTGCAAGGATGGCCGAGGCAAGTAAGAAATCTAAGCGAACCACTTCTCGCAAGGGAAAACAGTTTCGGCCCAATTACAAGTCTATGGACAGCATTCAGTATGCCACCATTCGCCAGACAGACTACTATGATGATGTTTACAGTGATGGCCAACCCGAGGACAATATGTTTTCGAATGCTCACTTTCGGGCTATCCATGATGATGTCTATGCTACTCTCAAGATTCGCCCCATGCGTCCCATCAACTTGACTGCGGCTCAATCCAAGGCTCGGCTCCTTGAGGCATTGGATGTGACCAACAAGATGGGGCTTCACCACCTCATGACCATTCAGTGCGATTATGACTCTTCTGTGGTGCGCCAGTTCTTTTCTACACTTGTGATCTGCGGTGATGAGCGCCGCACTATGAAGTGGATGACCGGGACTACCATGCTTCAGTCAGACTTTCGCACTTTTGGGCAGGTTCTTGGGTATGCTTTCCATGGCCGTGACACTCCCGCTGGTCACCGCATCATTACTCCCTTGAAGCCATCCAAGGACATTACGGCTCCTGTCTTTCTCCTCGATGGTGTTCTTTGGTACTTTCGCTGGTCTCTCTCCCTTGTATGCCTCTATTGTTGGCATGTTTCGGGACTGCATCGCGCCTAGTGGTGGCAACAATGACAAGATCCGTGGCCACCTTGTTCCTCTCCTTGCGTTCGCTCACGAGTGTGCCACCAACTCTGGATCAGCCACTGGTTACAAACTGGATGTCATGGACTATATTTTTCATGAGATGACGGATGCTATGATCAACCGGCTCTCCATTCCTTATGCTACGTTCATTATGATGCTTGTCAAGCATATGCTACCCCATGAAGAGTTTGGCACTGCTTTGGATGGTGTTCATAAGCCCAAGAAAATATACAACAAGGCTCAGAAGACTCATCACCCCTCCACTGCCCCGGAGTCCTTCATGCATGATTCTCGGGCTAGTGGTCGCTGCTCCACGGTCCTCAATGGCACGGAGGATCCGTACGCTCAGTGGAACACTTCATGGATCAACTATGGCGAGCTCGAGAGTTGTCTCTTTCCTCCTCCACCGAGGGCACCCACTCCTCCAGCTGATGACGATGAGGATGAGTATGATGAAGAGGAAGGGGACGGGAATGACTACGACGAGGATGAGGAGGAGTGATCTCCAGGGACGTTAGCATCGCTCTTCTTCCTTTTTGGCGTTTCGATGCCAAAGGGGGAGAAGTAGTTCTATTAGGTCTCGTGGATTTGCAAGGGTCGGGCACAAGCTTTTCGATTTTAGTCGTTTTTCATTTGCTTATACGCCTTTTCTAGCGTGAACTTGTTTGCTATTTGTGGTTGTTTGTGTAAGACTATGTCGTACTCCACAGTTTGGTACTATGTTTGGTATTCATGGATTTCTGGATTTATCTATCATGGACCCCATGGAATTCTGGAATTATGGAGCATATTTGATGACATATGGATTCATGGGATTTTCTATGTATGCCTTGGCTATATATTCCGGTGGTATGACATTTTTTCTCCAAACCTTAAAGTAGTGTTATACCTAGTGTGTGTATTTGTATTCAAATGCAAATCTTAAATATGCACACATCTAGGGGGAGCGTCTTTCATTATCTAAGGTGGCACTTGCCGGTTTTATTGCAAATCCTAGTATTGTCATCTAACACCAAAAAGGGGGAGATTGAAAGAACATTTCTTAATCCCTAGTGTTTTGTGTGTTAGATAATAATACCAAGGATCTTTTAATGTGTGTTGAAGTGTTGCAGCTTAGAACTCTGCCTTTGGGGGCGGATAATCCGGCCCCAGCAGGGGCAGATAATCCGCCCCTCCCTCTGCCCAAGCAAGCGCAAGCCCGGAAGGGGAATGTTGGGATTCTCGGCCCCGATAATCCGCCTCGAGGCGGATAATCCGCCCCTCCTGCTCATCGCCAAGGCGCAAGCCCCAGAGAGGGGGCGGAGTTTTGGCCGGACTTTCCGGCCTCGCCGGATAATCCGCCCCATAGGGGGGCCGGATAATCCGCCCCCCAAGATCTTCTCCAAGTTTCACCAGGCAAGCCCCAGAGGGCGGAGTTTCCCGAGAATCCGCCTGGGGCAGAGTTTCGAGGCGATAATCCGCCCCAAAGTTGTGCAACGGCCAGATCCGGGAGGGGTATTTAAGCCAGCAATCCCTCCTGCGAACTCTTGAGTCATCTCAAAAGAACAGATCGATCTCAAAACTTCATACAAGAGTGCTCCACCTAGATCCATCCAAAGGCCCCATCCCTTTGGGAATCAAGGAGGAGAACTCGACCTTCATCATCAGCAAGCGCTTCATCTCCTCTCCATTCATTTGGAGAACCTCCGATCTAGTATTTATTGCAAAGATCTAGATCCTTGTTTTTGTTTATATTGATAAACCTTGTTTTTGTGACAGCTTGTTGTCATCCCGGAGCCCCAATTCGGTTGTGGGTGTGTGCCACGATAGTGTTGTAAAGGCACGGTTCCTCTCGAAGGGATCCAATAGTGGAGAAGGTGGATCAGGCCTCTCGTGGCGAGATCCATCGGAGAATTGGGTGAGGCCTATTGTGGCGTGGTGGTCTTAGAACCGCCCACCCCTCCAACACAGATGTACTTCCCTTAACAAGGAAGGAACTGCGGTAAAACAAATCCCTGTGTCTCCGCGTGCTCCACTACGGTTTCCTCGCTCCTCTTTTACGTGCTTAGTAGTTAGGGTTACATATAGGGAAATTCTCGTAGTTGCATATCTAGAGAATTTACTTTGTGTCAAGCCTAAAATTGAAAAAGTATTATAAAATTGGTTAGCACCTATTCACCCCCCCTCTAGGTGCCCATACGATCCATTTCACTTTCGGTTCATGTGTTCCGAGGCCATGTCTGTACATGCTAGGCTCGTCAAGTTAGACCCAAGTATTTCCGCGTGTGCAAAACTGGCTTGCACCCGTTGTATGTGAGCGTAGAGTCTATAGCACCCGATCATCACGTGATGCTTGGACACGACGAACTTTTGTAACGGTGCATACTTGGGGAGAACACAGTTTTTATCTTGATATTTAATTGAGGAATCATCTTATAATGCTACCGTCGCGATCTAAGCATAATAAGATACATAAAAGGATAAACATCACATGAATATAAGTTTATGTGACATGGTATAGCCAATCTTCGCGCAATGATCTCCATCTTGTGCGTGCCGGCATGATCTCCATCACTCCACCTTGATTGCCTCCACCATGAATAGCAACTACAACTATTGCTAACTACTTAGCGATAAAGTGAAACTATTACATGGCGTATAAGAAGTTGACACACAGGTCATACACAATTATAAAGACAACCATATGGCTCCTGCCGGTTGTGTACTCATCGACATGCAAGTCGTGAAACATTACAAAACATGATCATCGCATACATTATACACATCACATCTTGGGCCATACCATATCATAGAAAAGACTCCCTGCAAAAACAAGTTAGACGCCTCTACTTTGTTGTTGCATGTTTTACGTGGCTTATGGGAGTAGATGCTAAGAACGATTCTTACCTACGGAAAGCCACAACGGTGATATTATGGTTGCCAAACTCCGGTGTTAATCCCATGACAACTATAGTGAGAGAAACTGACATCCACCAGCCGCATGTGTGGAACAAGCCACACGTCAAGTGCGGAGCCGGTCTCATGACGGCGTCGGCGTAAGGTTGGCCTGGACCGCTTCAATCTCACTATCCCGCGTCATAAGAAGAACACAAACAAGAGGCTTGCAACAGAAAACATCAACGCCCGCAACAACCATGTTGCGTTCTACTCGTGAAACACATCTACGCATAGATCTAGCTCTGATGAATGATGATGATGTAAGAGCACTGGTGGAAACAGGCCTATAGGTCCCGGTTAGTACGGGGCTTTAGACCCGGTTGCCCAACTGGGACGGGGAAATCGGGACTAAAGCCCTAACCTTTAGTTCCGGTTGCCCCACCAACCGGGACAAAAGTGAAGGGTTTCGCGGCATAGTAAATCAAAATTTTCTACGGATGCAAATAGAGGGAAAGCCAAGATCTAATCTAGGAGATGCAAACAACGAGAGAGATTGGATTAGATCTTCATACCCTTGAAGATTCGCACAGCGGAACGTTCGTCGGAACGTGGGTGATGTAGTCGTACTCGCTTCTCCTCCTCGCGATCCGATCCGATCTAGCAGCACAAGTGGCGGTGCCTCTGTGAGATGCACACGTGCAGCACCTCGATGTCTCCTCCTTCCTCGGTCCAGCAAGTATGGTGGAGAGACGGATTGGATCTACAACACGACGGCGTGGTGTATATGGTGGAGAATTTCTGCAGCAGGGCTTCGCCTACAAACAGTCGGGAGGGAGAGAGGAAGGGCAGCAGGGCGGCTAGGGTTGGACGGGAAGGTGTGGGGGGGTGATGCGCCCCCAGCCCTCTTTATATAGAGGGGGGCGCGCCTAGCCCCTCCCAAGCCCAAACCGCGGCCCCAAAGGAGGAGGTGGGGGCAAGGAAAACCCCTTCTAGAAGCTCTATCTAGGGTTTAAACCCTCTTTGGCCGGCTGGGCCCTATGGGCCTTGTGCCCCGGCCCAATGCGCCAGGAACTCCCTCATAGGCCCATGCCCCTCCCGAAGGTGGAGCCACGTTGGTCCCCTTCCGGAAGGTTCTAGAAGCTTCCGGTACAATACCGATTAACCTGAACAATTCAACTCCAAAACTGCACTGCCTTATATGAATCTTATTCTCCGGACCACTCCGGAACCTCTCGTGATGTCCCGGATCCCATCCGAGACTCCGAACAAAAACTCATAAACCAATTATCCAATCTATCCTAGCGTCGAGACACGTTAAGTGTGTGACCCTACGGGTTCGAGAATATGCAGACATGATCTTCTATCAATAATCAACAGCGGGGTCTGGAAACCCATATTGACTCCCACACATTCATCGATGATCATATCGGATGAACCACGATGCCAGGATTCAATCAATCCCATATATATATTCCCTTCGTCTCGCGATATTTTACTTGGCCGAGATTCGATCGTCGGTACCATCATACCTAGTTCAATCTTGTTCACAGCAAGTACTTTACTCGTTCCGTAATCTGATATCACTTTGTGATTAACTCCTTAACCACATGCTTGCAAGCGGTGTTGATATTGATTACCGAGTGGGCCCGAAGTATATCTCTCCGACTTGGGAGG
This sequence comes from Avena longiglumis, assembly GCA_030063025.1. Classification (NCBI taxonomy): domain Eukaryota; kingdom Viridiplantae; phylum Streptophyta; class Magnoliopsida; order Poales; family Poaceae; genus Avena; species Avena longiglumis. The sequence continues at coordinate 1,915,023 of CP125977.1, read as the reverse complement.
GACAAATCCCATCTCGATACATACAACCCAACAGATACTTTCCGATCACCTGAGAGACACCTTTATGATCACCCTCTCATAGGATGACGTTTTGATGACCTCAAAGCTTTCTTCCGATACCAGGGAGTTGTATTATCTCATGGTCTAAGGAATACAATATTTGACATAAGAAAAGCTTCGCAAAGACGAACACGATGACACGATCTAATTGCTTTGCTTAGTTTGGGTATGTCCACCATATCATTCTCCCAATGATATGATCTCATTACTAATTGACAACTCATGTCCATGGTTAGGAAACCTTAACCATCATTAATCAATGAGCTAGTCCTTAGAGGCGTACTAGGGACACGGTGTTGTTCACAAACCACACAAGTATTAAAGTGTCCGCTTAATACAATTCTAGCATGGAATATAAACATTATCATGAACAAGAATTATAATAATAACATCTTTATTATTGCCTCTAGGGCATAATTCCAACAAAAAGGGTGCACACGTGGCAGCGGCATAGAGCGAGGGGGGTGGAGCATTAGTCCCGGTTCGTAACACGAACCGGGACTAATAACCTTCTGCCGCGGCAGAGATTTGAGCCATTTCTCTACCGCGGCAGATAATTCATTTTGGCACATTTTGTTGCCGCGACAGCATTTTTGCCACTTTTTGTGCCGAGGCAGAGAATTCATTTAGGTTGTTTTATTGTTTATTTAGTGTTTTGCACTTATCAATGAAGGAACCTTATATTACACAAGATCATCATGACAATATTACATTCAATACACGGATCGAGTTCATGCACTACATACAAAAGTTGCTATTCGATGCTACTGGCCAATTCCTATTGTCTATACACAGCCGAATAGTATTCCCCTTTTGGGTTTAGGACTTCTGCATCCAAGATTCCCGCCAATTCCTCCTGAATTGCTCATACGCGATCCTTTGGCAGAAGACCGTCCCGTAGACGTTCGATCTGATATTTAAAAAAGGAGTCAGTCTATATGATGAAACTAAACACAATTTGATTGTAATTAAAAACTATAGAAATTGTTTACGTACGTGGAGTTGCTCTAAATTTCTTCCCTTCTCATCGCACGTCTGCCGGATGAACTCGCAAACATAGTATCCACATAGATTGTTACCTGGTCCCTGCGTTAGGCACTTTACGAGAACAGAGTTCAATCAAAAATAATAATCAAGCATGATAATAACTGTATCAAAACTAGAATCAAAGAGATGCGTGGATATAGATAGTGGTGCTTACATTTAGTGGTTGAAATGTAAGCTCCTTTTTCCAAACACCCCTAGCTTTGTTGGTGAACCGTTTCCAAGCGCTGCCCGGTGTAGAAAACGAATAAAAGAAGTTATTAATTACTTGATATCATAAAATTCACGAACGTTGCCGATATAGTGTCGTAATGATTAGAATTACCACTGGAGAAGCATCTGCATATCCTTCCACGTCTCAAGGGGTTTATGTTTCGAGTCCATGACTAGTACACTCCCTTTGTCAAGTTGAATGATTAACAGAATATAGTGGAAGCTACGAATGCATAATTAATCAATTATATACTTAACATCGAGTAAGCGAAATAGGAAGTGTATACAAGATAATAACACTCACTCGAAGTTGTAAGGAAAAAGTATTTCCCTTCTGGTTTCTTGAAACCTTAACGCGTGTACTATATTATCCTCCGTATCCTGGGGGCTTGTTTTGAGATTAGCTTCATGAACCCAATATGGGTCAATGAAGCCAATGTCATAGATTTGTCCTCTGCTGCATTCGAGAATCTTCATTCTGCATATTACAGTATGATTATATACATGCAATAAACAAGGTGAGATAGCTGGAGACTAAATTAATTACAGAATTAGTACTTACAGACAATAGGCACTGACGATCGATTTGTCCAAGGCGTCTTGATTAAATAGTTGAAATAGTTCATCAAATTCAATGGATATCATGTCATCCTTTTCTTTCCCATGATGCTTTTTTGTAACCCTTAGCACTATCCAGTTAGCCCCGGCCTTTGTGGCATGCATGTACCAGTTATGCAATCTTCGCATTTTTGTTGGAAGATTGTTTACCTCTTCAGGTTTGACGAGAGGTTTACCGTACTGGTATTTGTATGCTACTTCACTCACGGGGAAGAACTCTAACTGGGATAAGTACTGGGAAATACTCATACCTTGAGCAAGCGGCTTCTCCGTGTGCAACTACCTCTGGATCATCTTGCTCTTACCCATATTTTCTCGACCCACATTGGTTTGGGAAATCACCTTGAGAGGCGCAAGTCTTTTGCTTGTTCTCGAGTGGGCAACAGATTTCGCTTGCATCGATCTTGCTCTTGAGGCTTTTTGTGCCGCATGTGACTTGAGAATAGAACGCTCATAGTCTGATGACAAATTTGGCTCGGGTTGATGAAGAGTCTTTAGCATTTTCAACACTTTGGCTTTTTCTTCTTTGGTGGTGGGGAACTCTGGCTCTTTCGACGCCTCAGCTTAGCGAAAAACGCTGTCGTTTCCGCATCAACGATCGCCGCAGTCTCCTCTTCAGTACAGTCATAAGCTCTCTTGGGTGGAACCTTTGGTACTTTTGGAAGAGGCTCTTGTTTACGTTTTAGCGATCGCTTACCACGACGCACAGTAGCGGTACGCTTACGCTTTTTATCCTGAGGCGCCGGCGATGGCTCCCGCGGCGATGGCTACGCCGGAGATTGGTGAAGCGATGTAGCCGGGTGAGGCGACGAAGACGGCTGCCGCGTCGGCGACGACCTCGCTGGAGACAGGTGAGGCGGCGGCGAAGATGGCCTTGGCGTGTGATTTCGAAGCACGATACATTCCTTCGGCCATAGAATGGTGACGTTTTTTGCGTCTCCCAGTACAGTCACATCCCCTTCACCTGCAGGGTAGTGAAGATCCAAAACTTCAAAGGTGGGCATGATTTCATCCACCCCGACAACAGCGTAGCCCTCTGGAACCGGACGATAGTGGTAAGTTGGTGTGGGTCCAATTGGTAAGGCATAGCCGACCGCCACCTTCATTGATATGTTCACAACTTTGACATGTAGCTCGCAGTGTGTCATCTCTGTGATATCATCCACTGGGTAGCCAACAGGAGCCATCGTCGGTGCACCATCGTCATCGCCATTGTCATCACCCGGGACCTCGGTGGAAGCCACACTGCTTTTTCGATTATTCGATAGGCCGGTAGCATCGAATGCAGTGTCTTTTGAGATGGGCCGTAGTACTTTGCTCTCTTTAAGTGCGTTAATTTCATCTTGTTTTTGCTTTAATCGTTCTTCAATTAAACGCATTCGCTCTTTCGACTATCTGCTTCAACTTCCGCCTGTCCTTCTCCTCCTCGTGGCTTCTATCAGGATATTTCTTCCTCTCTTCGGGAAACCCAGTCCTCCATGGTTGGGAGCCTCTTGTGCCTCGTGTTCGTCCATCATGCTCCTTATTTCCAAGGGCGAGTGTGAGCTCATCATTCTCTCTATCGGGAATGAAGTCCCCATCTTTAACAGCCTTTACTGCTTTTTTCATCCTCTCGATTGGCAAGGGGTCTTCTTTATGTCGTATGTTATATATACACCTCCCTTCCGAGTCCAACGTGCCCCCATGCCCGTAAAACCAATTCCTTGCACGTTCTACCCAATCGTCTGTCTCTGGGGTGATCTTTTTTGCACGCAGTTCATTCTCAAGTTTCTCCCACTTAGGAATGCCAGCCCTGTAGCCACCTTGCCCCATAGTATGGTGATACTTCTTGTTAGCAGCATTCAGCTTATTCGTTGCAGAAATTTTCTTAGCTTTTTCTGATGTCTTGTATTCCACAAACTCAGCCCAGAATGGTTTTATCTTCCCAAACTGAATATTCTTGAAATCGGGAGTCTTCTCTTTCATGACATAGTCATGGTGCAATATTTTCTTCCAGTTGGTGAAACACTGGGCCATCTTCTTCAAAGCCCACTCCCTGACCTTAGCCTCCATGGCTCTCCCATGTTGTAAGGTGTCCTCAAATGGATCCTCCGCATTTGGATCCAGCTCTATCTTCCGTAGTTTGAAATTAACCATGAGCCTCTTCCACAGTAAATCTTTGGCGTGGTTAGGGACAAATAAACATGTTCCCTCTTCATCCGCATTAGCAGGCCTATTCCAATTTCTAATGGTGATCGGGATTAAGTCCCTAACGATTACTCTGCATTGTGCCACAAATTTGTTTGCGACAACTTCGGGAGCCGTCGGTTTGCCGTCTTCAGCGACATCTTCGATCCTAAACCTCTCATGGTCTTGCAACTTTTTGGTTGGGCCTCGTCTGCTCTTTTCAGTAGATTCCTTCGACCCGGAGGGCTAAAAGAAGAAATATCGTCATTACTATTTCTATATAGATAGCAGATGATTAATTAATGAATTGATTATATTACATGCACCTCGCCGGAGCGGTCGTCTTCTCGATTACACAAGGCATCGCCTTCTCCCTCGCGGAAGGCAAAACCTTCAACCTCAAACAAGTCGTCTATTCTGGTAAAAAGAGGATCACCCTAACCGGAGTTGTTCAGAAACGTTGATACGTCTAAATTTTCTTCCCCACGGATCACACCTTGGATCAACTCTTCCTTTTCTTCGTCTCTGACGTGTGAGTCCATATTTTCTGCATAGGTGGAAAAACGAATAAGTCAAAGCGGCTAAAGGAGAAAGTTAGGTACGGTGTTGAGAGATATAAACCCTAATTCAGAGAAACCCTAATATATACATACACAATAATAAAAATGAAGAGAAACCCTAAACCCTAAACCTAGCTACAAAAAGGAAACTGTGTAGTAGATAGGTAACTCTAGCTAAAATCAACTAAAATCAATATTCCGGAGTTCCGAGGGGTGTAAAACCTAGTTCGGAGAAACCTCGGATGCATATGAGAGGGGAACATGAGTAGGGATGTCAAATGGCGCGCCAACGGCGCCACATATCGCCATATAATCTTATCATAGGCTTATTTTCTACCGGATTAATTTCTACAATCATAAATCTATAACTAACAGCAAATAAGTGGCACTAAACGGGATGCCGTTTACATCCCTAAACATGAGTATAAGGCTACAAAAGGGAAACTATCCAGCAGATAGGTAACACTAGATACTAACAAAATACCATATCTCGCAATGGTTTTGACCGCGCGACCCCTTCGCCCATGTCTCGCCCACGCGTGAGCGAACATGGGAACTCCCATCGGCGCCACCTCCCTCCCCTCTCCTCACCTTCCCCGAGCAAACAGAGCTTCTGTCTCTCTCTTGCCACAATACACCCGCCCCACGCGTCCCTGCGCGCCTCCCATGTCCTGCGGAACCGGCCTTACAAACCCGACATGAGGGAGTATAAATCTATCATTGAGTAAATGTGATACTCCTATAGCAAACGAGGATAGTCCGATGATAAGGATGCGATTATGGATGGCAATGTGGCCCCGAAACCCACAAATCCGATGGATACCCGCCTTAAGTGGGGAGGGTTTGGTAAAAAGTTAGACCCTCCAAGTTTAATGGGGCGGGTATGGGGGTGGCCAACCCATACCCGCAGACCCGCTCTAAGCCTTAATCCTATCCCTAATAATCATATGACTAACCACACGTCCACGCGGGCCATGCACGCAGACAACACACATCACATGCACACGCTGGAATATGGAGTCCTGAAGACATGACACGCAGGCACGCGTCCATTTTCACCAAACCCATCCTACTATCCCATTGTTTTCTTCCCGCATGCGTCAGCGTCGCTCCCGTCTCATGCGCTGGTGGGTACCCGCCGGGACCCCGAACCCGGCCGGGTCACGGGTATGGTAAGAAATGAAACCCGACAACTTAAATGGGGCGGGTATGGGGGGACCGGACCCGGCCCCAAACCCGGCGGGTGCCATCCCTAGATGCGATGATGCACAAACTTTTTTTTCAAACAGGGGCAACAGCTTTCCCTAGGCCGAGGCCCATCTCCTCTCTTCCCTTCACGCTGCCTTACCTAGAAGCCGCCCACCACCCGAAGCCCACCTAGCAGCGGCCGCCGCCCACCACAGCAGATGGCAGAGGAGGAGGAGGAGGCGAGGAGGAGGCGTACCTCTTCTAGAGGCGATGACACGCGGTGGGGAAGCGCGCGGCCTTGATCGTCGGGAAGGGCGGAAGGGCGCACGGTTGTCGGGGAAGGAGACGCGGGAGGCGATGGCGGATTACTGTGGCGGTGGCGGCGGGCGAGGCGGCTGATGCGTCGGGGAAGCGCTGGCAGCAAGGCGTCGTCGATGAAACAGAGAAGACTGAGATGGAGAAGAAGAGAAGTTATAAAGGGGAGGGAGTATACGTCCCGGTTGGTGGCTCCAACCGGGACTAAAGGGGCATACGTCCCGGCTGGAGCCACCAACCGGGACCAATACTCCAATTTTCAGCAGATGAAGGGGCGCGCGCGCAGGGGGTGTTTAGTCCCGGTTGGTGCCTCCAACCGGGACATATTCCCCTGTTTTAAAAAATTTTCAGGTATTTTCTCTCTGTTCCCGCCTTATTTTTTATTTTGGGGTTTAAATTTGTATTGTTTTTTAATGGTAATTAATTTGGGATTTAGAAAAACTTTAAACATAAAAAGTGTTTGGATTTGAATAAATAATTCAAAACCATTTTCTGTTTTAAAAAATAATTAATGTAACCATTTAAAATATGAACCATTTACAATTAAAAATGAATTAACTTATATTTTTTTAATATCAATTTGGAATTTAGAAAAACTTTAAACATAAAAAGTGTATGGATTTGAATAAATAATCCAAAACCATTTTCTATTTTTAAAAAATAATTAATGTAACCATTTAAAATGAATTAACTTATATTTTTGAATATTAATTTGGAATTTAGAAAAACTTTAAACATAAAAAGTGTTTGGATTTGAATAAATAATTCAAAACCATTTTCTGTTTAAAAAAATAATTAATGTAACCATTTAAAATATGAACCATTTACAATTAAAAATGAAGTATCTTATATTTTTTTAATATCAATTTGGAATTTAGAAAAACTCTAAACATAAAAAGTGTATGGATTTGAATAAATAATCCAAAACCATTTTCTATTTTTAAAAAATAATTAATGTAACCATTTAAAATGAATTAACTTATATTTTTGAATATTAATTTGGAATTTAGAAAAACTTTAAACATAAAAAGTGTTTGGATTTTAATAAATAATTCAAAACCATTTTCTGTTTTAAAAAATAATTAATGTAACCATTTAAAATATGAACCATTTACAATTTAAAATGAATTAACTTATATTTTTTTTAAATCAATTTGGAATTTAGAAAAACTTTAAACATAAAAAATGTTTGGATTTGAATAAGTAATTCAAAACCATTTTCTGTTTTTAATGGGCGGAAAAAAAGGACGGAAAATAATGGGCGGAAAGAAAATTTGATTAGGATAGAACTGGAATTAAAGGACATAACGCAACTAACACAAAGTTACATAGAAGAACTAAAAATTAAGATACATGGCCAGATTAAGCCACAATCGGCCGAACTTGTTTTGCAATGTTGGAACAATTCAGTCATGCTCCTGCCTACACCTGTAATACTCGCCAATGTAGTCGTACGTGCCATGACCGTCGTCGCTATAAATGCCGAGTCGCCGTAGTTGAACCTTGAAGGTTGAGTACGAGTGGGCTGGACTTGAGGGTAGCGCAGGCGGGGGCTAGACTCGGCGGCCGTGTCGTAGGCCATGACGCTCTGGAGAGTCCGGCCGTGCCACCACAACCGACGGCCGGCCTCGTTGAAGTTCGGACGAGGTGGGCCCTCCTCCTCGTGCCTGGCGAGTGCCCTCTCAGGCCGATCCATGAAGAAGGCTTCCCAAGTCAGGAAATAGTCGGGATGCCATCTGGGATTCCTCCGCTGCTCCGGCGTGAGCTCGAAGTAGTAGTGGTTCGTGATGGCCATCCGACGCGCCACACCTAGAGGGACAGGAGGAACCGGCACGCCTCCGGCGCTCAGCATCCAGCCGACGGGGACACAGTAGCCCGGCGGGCAGGGGTAGTTCGAGGCGCAAAGCGCCTCCGCCTCCCTGGGAGTTAGTGCTACGGTGGAAGCCATGGGAAAGAGTGATGAGGTTGCAGATATGAGTCTAGAGATGTGCAATGACAATGGAGGCCAACCCTACATATATATATATATATAGTGAAGAACTGGCGGGAAGAACTGGAGGGAAGAACTGGCGGGAAAAAATGGCGGGAAGAAAAATGGCGGGAAAAATGGCGTGTCGACATTATGTCATGCGGCGTGTCAAAACACGAGTCAGCACTAATAATAGGGGTGAGTGTTGGAAAATGGAAAAGGGCTTTTCCGTGCGACAAAAAGGAAAACTTCCTCCTGCAACATTGTTCTCCATACCAATGTCCACACACATGCATAATATGGGAACAACATCACAAACTATGCCGTGATTCAGCACATAACATCGGTCATTTGGACCGAAACCCATGAAACCTCGAACATGATAGGTCATTTTGTGAAGGTTTTTTCGAAACATGATCAATATACCAAGTCTGGTATTTTTCCTTTCAACTATGTAACATAATATGACACCACGCGAAGGATTTTAATTGTTCGGATTTTTTTTGAATTTATTATGCCCGTTTTGAATTATCTGAATTTTTAACTATGGTCGAACCGGTGTGCATGAAGATATGGGACGAGCATCGTTAGAACTTGCATTGGATCTCTGAAGAAACCACATATTGCGAGTCTAAAAATGATTTTTTCAAAAACTCACGGGCGATAGATCAAGTACCTGTAGTACAAACTGGACCCACTTCCTGCCGATTCGGCAGACATTTGTCCTTTTTACCCGGGATGGACGAAAAGGTTTGAGATATCCCTGTTGGGAGATAGTCCATGTAAGGTGGTCTAGTATTTTAGTAAAATGGGACGGTAGCATTCTGAAACGGCATTTTGGTGGTTACTTCACAAAACGACCCGTTTTTTGCGCTCGGAAAATGGAAAAGGGCTTTTCCATGCGACAAAAAGGAAAACTTCATCCTGCAACATTGTTCTCCATACCAATGTCCACACACATGCATAATATGGGCACAACATCACAAACTATGCCGTGATTCAGCACATAACATCGGTCATTTGGACCGAAAGCCATGAAACCTCGAACATGATAGGTCGTTTTGTGAAGGTTTTTTCGAAACATGATCAATATACCAAGTCTGGTATTTTTCCTTTCAACTATGTAACATAATATGACACCACGCGAAGGATTTTCATTGTTCAGATTTTTTTGAATTTATTATGCCCGTTTTGAATTATCTGAATTTCTAACTATGGTCGAACAGGTGTGCATGAAGATAGGGGACGAGCATCGTTAGAACTTGCATTGGATCTCTGAAGAAACCACATATTGCGAGTCTAAAAATGATTTTTTCAAAAAAACGGGCGATAGATCATGTACCTGTAGTACAAACCGGACCCACTTCCTACCGATTCGGTAGACATTTGTCCTTTTTACCCGGGATGGACGAAAAGATTTGAGATGTCCCTGTTGGGAGATAGTCCATGTAAGGTGGTCTAGTATTTTAGTAAAATGGGACGGTAGCATTCTGAAACGGCATTTTGGTGGTTACTTCACAAAACGACCCGTTTTTTGCGCTCGGAAAATGGAAAAGGGCTTTTTCATGTGACAAAAAGGAATACTTCCTCCTGCAACATTGTTCTCCATACCAATGTCCACACACATGCATAATATGGGCACAACATCACAAACTATGCCGTGATTCAGCACATAACATCGGTCATTTGGACCGAAAGCCATGAAACCTCGAACATGACAGGTCATTTTGTGAAGGTTTTTTTCGAAACATGATCAATATACCAAGTATGGTATTTTTCCTTTCAACTATGTAACATAATATGACACCACGCGAAGGAGTTTCATTGTTCGGATTTTTTTTGAATTTATTATGCCCATTTTGAATTATCTGAATTTCTAACTATGGTCGAACCGGTGTGCATGAAGATAGGGGACGAGCATCATTAGAACTTGCATTGGATCTCTGAAGAAACCACATATTGCGAGTCTAAAAATGATTTTTTCAAAAAATCACGGGCGATAGATCATGTACCTATAGTACAAACCGGACCCACTTCCTACCGATTCGGTAGACATTTGTCCTTTTTACCCGGGATGGACGAAAAGGTTTGAGATGTCCCTGTTGGGATATAGTCCATGTAAGGTGGTCTAGTATTTTAGTAAAATGGGACGGTAGCATTCTGAAATGGCATTTTGGTGGTTACTTCACAAAACGACCCGTTTTTTGCGCTCGGAAAATGGAAAAGGGCTTTTCCGTGCGACAAAAAGGAAAACTTCCTCCTGCAACATTGTTCTCCATACCAATGTCCACACACATGCATAATATGGGCACAACATCACAAACTATGCCGTGATTCAGCACATAACATCGGTCATTTGAACCGAAAGCCATGAAACCTCGAACATGATAGGTCATTTTGTGAAGGTTTTTTCGAAACATGATCAATATACCAAGTCTGGTATTTTTCCTTTCAATTATGTAACATAATATGACACCACGCGAAGGATTTTCATTGTTCGGATTTTTTTCGAATTTATTATGCCCGTTTTGAATTATCTGAATTTCTAACTATGGTTGAACCGGTGTGCATGAAGATAGGGGACGAGCATCGTTAGAACTTGCATTGGATCTCTGAAGAAACCACATATTGCGAGTCTAAAAATGATTTTTTCAAAAAAACGGGCGATAGATCATGTACCTGTAGTACAAACCGGACCCACTTCCTGCCGATTCGGTAGACATTTGTCCTTTTTACCCGGGATGGACGAAAAGATTTGAGATGTTCCTGTTGGGAGATAGTCCATGTAAGGTGGTCTAGTATTTTAGTAAAATGGGACGGTAGCATTCTGAAACGGCATTTTGGTGGTTACTTCACAAAACGACCCGTTTTTTGCGCTCGGAAAATGGAACAGGGCTTTTTCATGTGACAAAAAGGAATACTTCCTCCTGCAACATTGTTCTCCATACCAATGTCCACACACATGCATAATATGGGCACAACATCACAAACTATGCCGTGATTCAGCACATAACATCGGTCATTTGGACCGAAAGCCATGAAACCTCGAACATGACAGTCATTTTGTGAAGGTTTTTTGAAACATGATCAATATACCAAGTATGGTATTTTTCCTTTCAACTATGTAACATAATATGACACCACGAAGGAGTTTCATTGTTCGGATTTTTTTGAATTTATTATGCCCATTTTGAATTATCGAATTTCTAACTATGGTCGAACGGTGTGCATGAAGATAGGGGCGAGCATCATTAGAACTTGCATTGGATCTCCAAGAAACCACATATTGCGAGTCTAAAATGATTTTTCAAAAATCACGGGCGATAGATCATGTACCTATAGTACAAACGGACCCACTTCCCTCCGATTCTAGACATTTGTCCTTTTTCCCCGGGATAGATGAAAAAGTTTGAGATGTCCCGGTTGGGATATAGTCCATGTAAGGTGGTCTAGTATTTTAGAAAAATGGGACGGTAGCATTCTGAAACAGCATTTTGGTGGTTACTTCACAAAACGACCCGTTTTTGCGCTCGGAAAATGGAAATGGCTTTTCCGTGCGACAAAAGGAAAACTTCCTCCTGAAACATTGTTCTCCATACCAATGTCCACATGCATGAATAATATGGGCACAACATCACAAACTATGCCGTGATTCAGCACGTAACGTCGGTCATTTGGACCGAGAGCCATGAAACCTCGAACATGATAGGTTATTTTGTGAAGGTTTTTTCGAAACATGATCAATATACCAAGTCTGGTATTTTTCCTTTCAATTATGTAACATAATCTGACACCACGCGAAGGATTTTCATTGTTCGGATTTTTTTTTAATTTATTATGTCCGTTTTGAATTATCTGAATTTCTAACTATGGTCGAACCGGTGTGCATGAAGATAGGGGACGAGCATCGTTAGAACTTGCATTGGATCTCTGAAGAAACCACATATTGCGAGTCTAAAAATGATTTTTTCAAAAAATCAAGGGCGATAGATCATGTACCTGTAGTACAAACCGGACCCACTTCCTCCCAATTCGGTAGACATTTGTCCTTTTTACCCGGGATGGACGAAAAGGTTTGAGATGTCCCTGTTGGGAGATAGTCCATGTAAGGTGGTCTAGTATTTTAGTAAAATGGTATGGTAGCATTCTGAAACGGCATTTTGGTGGGTACTTCACAAAACGACCCGTTTTTTGCGCTCGAAAAATGGAAAAGGGCTTTTCCGTGCGACAAAAAGGAAAACTTCCTCCTGCAACATTGTTCTCCATACCAATGTCTACACACATGCATAATATGGGCACAACATCACAAACTATGCCGTGATTCAGCACATAACATCGGTCATTTGGGCCGAAAGCCATGAAACCTCGAACATGATAGGTCATTTTGTGAAGGTTTTTTCGAAACATGATCAATATACCAAGTCTGGTATTTTTCCTTTCAACTATGTAACATAATATGACACCACGGGAAGGATTTTCATTGTTTGGATTTTTTTTGAATTTAATATGCCCGTTTTGAATTATCTGAATTTCTAACTATGGTCGAACCGGTGTGCATGAAGATAGGGGACGAGCATCGTTAGAACTTGCATTGGATCTCTGAAGAAACCACATATTGCGAGTCTAAAAATGATTTTTTCAAAAAATCACGGGCGATAGATCATGTACCTGTAGTACAAACCGGACCCACTTCCTACCGATTCGGCAGACATTTGTCCTTTTTACATGGGATGGAAGAAAAGGTTTGAGATGTCCCTGTTGGGAGATACTCCATGTAAGGTGGTCTAGTATTTTAGGAAAATGGGACGGTAGCATTCTGAAACGGCATTTTGGTGGTTACTTCACAAAACGACCTGTTTTTTGCGCTCGGAAAATGGAAAAGGGCTTTTCCGTGCGACAAAAAGGAAAACTTACTCCTGCAACATTGTTCTCCATACCAATGTCCACACACATGCATAATATGGGCACAACATCACAAACTATACCGTGATTTAGCACATAACATCGGTCATTTGGACCGAAAGCCATGAAACCTCAAACATGATAGGTCATTTTGTGAAGTTTTTTTGGAAACATGATCAATATACCAAGTATGGTATTTTTCCTTACAACTATGTAACATAATATGACACCACGCGAAGGATTTTCATTGTTCGGATTTTTTTTGAATTTATTATGCCCGTTTTGAATTATCTGAATTTCTAACTATGGTCGAACCGGTGTGCATGAAGATAGGGGACGAGCATCGTTAGAACTTGCATTGGATCTCTGAAGAAACCACATATTGCGAGTCTAAAAATGATTTTTTCAAAAAATCACGGGCGATAGATCATGTACCTGTAGTACAAACCGGACCCACTTCCTGCCGATTCGGTAGACATTTGTCCTTTTTATCCGGGATGGAAGAAAAGGTTTGAGATGTCCCTGTTGGGAGATTGTCCATGTAAGGTGGTCTAGTATTTTAGTAAAATGGGATGGTAGCATTCTGAAACGGTATTTTGGTGGTTACTTCACAAAACGACCCGTTTTTTGCGCTCAAAAAATGCAAAAGGGCTTTTCCGTGCGACAAAAAGGAAAACTTCCTCCTGCAACATTGTTCTCCATACCAATGTCCACACACATGCATAATATGGGCACAACATCACAAACTATGTCGGGATTCAGCACATAACATCGGTCATTTGGACCGAAAGCCATGAAACCTTGAACATGATAGGTCATTTTGTGAAGGTTTTTTCGAAACATGATCAATATACCAAGTCTGGTATTTTTCCTTTCAACTATGTAACATAATATGACACCACGGGAAGGATTTTCATTGTTCGTATTTTTTTTGAATTTAATATGCCCGTTTTGAATTATCTGAATTTCTAACTATGGTCGAACCGGTGTGCATGAAGATAGGGGACGAGCATCGTTAGAACTTGCATTGGATCTCTGAAGAAACCACATATTGCGAGTCTAAAAATGATTTTTTTTAAAAATCACGTGCGATAGATCATGTACCTGTAGTACAAACCGGACCCACTTCCTACCGATTCGGTAGACATTTGTCCTTTTTACCCGGGATGGACGAAAATGTTTGAGATGTCCTTGTTGGGAGATAGTCCATGTAAGGTGGTCTAGTATTTTAGGAAAATGGGACGGTATCATTCTGAAACGGCATTTTGGTGGTTACTTCAGAAAACGACCCGTTTTTTGCGCTCGGAAAATGGAAAAGGGCTTTTCCGTGCGACAAAAAGGAAAACTTCCTCCTGCAACATTGTTCTCCATACCAATGTCCACACACATGCATAATATGGGCACAACATCACAAACTATGCCGTGATTCAGCACATAACATCGGTCATTTGGACCGAAAGCCATGAAACCTCGAACATGACAGGTCATTTTGTGAAGGTTTTTTTCGAAACATGATCAATATACCAAGTATGGTATTTTTCCTTTCAACTATGTAACATAATATGACACCACGCGAAGGATTTTCATTGTTCGGATTTTTTTTGAATTTATTATGCCCATTTTGAATTATCTGAATTTCTAACTATGGTCGAACCGGTGTGCATGAAGATAGGGGACGAGCATCGTTAGAACTTGCATTGGATCTCTGAAGAAACCACATATTGCGAGTCTAAAAATGATTTTTTCAAAAAAATCACGGGCGATAGATCATGTACCTATAGTACAAACCGGACCCACTTCCTGCCGATTCGGTAGACATTTGTCCTTTTTACCCGGGATGGACGAAAAGGTTTGAGATGTCCCTGTTGGGAGATAGTCCATGTAAGGTGGTCTAGTATTTTAGTAAAATGGGACGGTAGCATTCTGAAACGGCATTTTGGTGTTTACTACACAAAACGACCCGTTTTTTGCGCTCGGAAAATGGAAAAGGGCTTTTCCGTGCGACAAAAAGGAAAACTTCCTTCTGCAACATTGTTCTCCATACCAATGTCCACACACATGCATAATATGGGCACGACATCACAAACTATGTCGTGATTCAGCACATAACATCGGTCATTTGGACCGAAAGCCATGAAACCTCGAACATGACAGGTCATTTTGTGAAGGTTTTTTTCGAAACATGATCAATATACCAAGTATGGTATTTTTCCTTTCAACTATGTAACATAATATGACAGCACGCGAAGGATTTTCATTGTTCGGATATTTTTTGAATTTATTATGCCCATTTTGAATTATCTGAATTTCTAACTATGGTCGAACCGGTCTGCATGAAGATAGGGGACGAGCATCGTTAGAACTTGCATTGGATCTCTGAAGAAACCACATATTGCGAGTCTAAAAATGATTTTTTCAAAAAATCACGGGCGATAGATCATGTACCTATAGTACAAACCGGACCCACTTCCTACCGATTCGGTAAAATTTGTCCTTTTTACCCGGGATGGACGAAAAGGTTTGAGATGTCCCTGTTGGTATATAGTCCATGTAAGGTGGTCTAGTATTTTAGTAAAATGGGACGGTAGCATTCTGAAACGGCATTTTGGTGGTTACTTCACAAAACGACCCTTTTTTGCGCTCGGAAAATGGAAAAGGGCTTTTCCGTGCGACAAAAAGGAAAACTTCCTCCTGCAACATTGTTCTCCATACCAATGTCCACACACATGCATAATATGGGCACAACATCACAAACTATGCCGTGATTCAGCACATAACATCGGTCATTTGGACCGAAAGCCATGAAACCTCGAACATGACAGGACATTTTGTGAAGGTTTTTTTCGAAACATGATCAATATACCAAGTATGGTATTTTTCCTTTCAACTATGTAACATAATATGACACCACGCGAAGGATTTTCATTGTTCGGATTTTTTTTGAATTTATTATGCCCATTTTGAATTATCTGAATTTCTAACTATGGTCGAACCGGTGTGCATGAAGATAGGGGACGAGCATCGTTAGAACTTGCATTGGATCTCTGAAGAAACCACATATTGCGAGTCTAAAAATGATTTTTTCCAAAAATCACGGGCGATAGATCATGTACCTATAGTACAAACCGGACCCACTTCCTACCGATTCGGTAGACATTTGTCCTTTTTACCCGGGATGGACGAAAAGGTTTGAGATGTCCCTGTTGGGAGATAGTCCATGTAAGGTGGTCTAGTATTTTAGGAAAATGGGACGGTAGCATTCTGAAACGGCATTTTGGTGGTTACTTCACAAAACGACCCGTTTTTTGCGCTCGGAAAATGGAAAAGGGCTTTTCCGTGAAGGAAAACTTCCTCCTGCAACATTGTTCTCCATACCAATGTCCACACACATGCATAATATGGGCACAACATCACAAACTATGCCGTGATTCAGCACATAACATCGGTAATTTGAACCGAAAGCCATGAAACCTCGAACATGATAGGTCATTTTGTTAAGGTTTTTTCGAAACATGATCAATATACCAAGTCTGGTATTTTTCCTTTCAACTATGTAACATAATATGACACCACGCGAAGGATTTTCATTGTTCGGATTTTTTTTGAATTTATTATGCCCGTTTTGAATTATCTGAATTTCTAACTATGGTCGAACCGGTGTGCATGAAGATAGGGGACGAGCATCGTTAGAACTTGCATTGGATCTCTGAAGAAACCACATATTGCGAGTCTAAAAATGATTTTTTCAAAAAATCACGGGCGATAGATCATGTACCTGTAGTACAAACCGGACCCACTTCCTACCGATTCGGTAGACATTTGTCCTTTTTATCCGGGATGGACGAAAAGGTTTGAGATGTCCCTGTTGGGAGATAGTCCATGTAAGGTGGTCTAGTATTTTAGTAAAATGGGATGGTAGCATTCTGAAACGGCATTTTGGTGGTTACTTCACAAAACGACCCGTTTTTTGCGCTCGAAAAATGCAAAAGGGCTTTTCCGTGCGACAAAAAGGAAAACTTCCTCCTGCAACATTGTTCTCCATACCAATTTCCACACACATGCATAATATGGGCACAACATCACAAACTATGCCGTGATTCAGCACATAACATCGGTCATTTGGACCGAAAGCCATGAAACCTTGAACATGATAGGTCATTTTGTGAAGGTTTTTTCGAAACATGATCAATATACCAAGTCTGGTATTTTTCCTTTCAACTATGTAACATAATATGACACCACGGGAAGGATTTTCATTGTTCGGATTTTTTTTGAATTTAATATGCCCGTTTTGAATTATCTGAATTTCTAACTATGGTCGAACCGGTGTGCATGAAGATAGGGGACGAGCATCGTTAGAACTTGCATTGGATCTCTGAAGAAACCACATATTGCGAGTCAAAGAATGATTTTTTCAAAAAATCACGGGCGATAGATCATGTACCTGTAGTACAAATCGGACCCACTTCCTACCGATTCGGTAGACATTTGTCCTTTTTACCCGGGATGGACGAAAAGGTTTGAGATGTCCCTGTTGGGAGATAGTCCATGTAAGGTGGTCTAGTATTTTAGGAAAATGGGACGGTAGCATTCTGAAATGGCATTTTGGTGGTTACTTCACAAAACGACGCTTTTTCGGAGAAAATGGAAAAGGGCTTTTCCGTGCGACAAAAAGGAAAACTTCCTCCTGCAACATTGTTCTCCATACCAATGTACACACACATGCATAATATGGGCACAACATCACAAACTATGCCGTGATTCAGCACATAACATTGGTCATTTGGACCGAAAGCCATGAAACCTCGAACATGATAGGTCATTTTGTGAAGGTTTTTTCGAAACATGATCAATATACCAAGTCTGGTATTTTTACTTTCAACTATGTAACATAATATGACACCACGCGAAGGATTTTCATTGTTCGGATTTTTTTTGAATTTATTATGCCCGTTTTGAATTATCTGAATTTCTAACTATGGTCGAACCGGTGTGCATGGAGATAGGGGACGAGCATCATTAGAACTTGCATTGGATCTCTAAAGAAACCACATATTGCGAGTCTAAAAATTATTTTTTCAAAAAATCACGGGCGATAGATCTTGTACCTGTATTACAAACCGGACCCACTTCCTGCCGATTCGGCAGACATTTGTCCTTTTTACCCGGGATGGAAGAAAAGGTTTGAGATGTCCCTTTTGGGTGATAGGCCATGTAAGTTGGTCTAGTATTTTAGGAAAATGGGACGGTAGCATCCTGAAACGGCATTTTGGTGGTTACTTCACAAAACGACCCATCTTTTGCGCTCGGAAAATGGAAAAGGGCTTTTCCGTGCGACAAAAAGGATGGTGTTACCAACCGGGACATTATGTCGTGCGACACATGCATAATATGGGCACAACATTATGTCGACATTATGTCGTGCGGCGTGTACCTTGTCCCGGATGGTGTCACCAACCGGGACTAAAGATCAACCTGTAGTCCTGGTTGGAGACACCAACCGGGACAAAACACGAGTCAACACTAATGATAGGTGTGAGTGTCGATATTATTTCGTATGTGTCGACACTATGCTGAGCTGCTTGTACTATAAATAGGCATCCTTGCGAGTCCAGTCCTCCAGCCAGTTTGAGGCATCTCCAAGATGGTTTTCGAGAGCGAGGACACCATCGCGCCTGTGGAGATGCCGACGATCCTCCCATCTCCGAGAAACTGGTCATAGAGGCACTCGCTAATATGTGAAATTAGTTAGCTCCGAGGCGTATTGATCTAGTTAGAGAAGTTACAAGCTGCAAGATGGTTTTCGAGAGCTGGGACACCACTGCGGCCAGTTTCAGGGAGACGCGCGGTCGTCGGGGAAGGGCGCGGGCAGCTTGGGCGTCGTCGATGAAACAGAGAAGAGTGAGATGGAGAAGAAGAGAAGTTATAAAGAGGAGGGAGTATACGTCCCGGTTGGTGGCTCCAACCGGAACTAAAGGGGCATACGTCCCGGTTGGAGCCACCAACCGGGACCTATACTCCAATTTTCAGCAGATGAAGGGGCGCGCCCGCAGGGGGTCTTTAGTCACGCTTGGTGGCTCCAACCGGGACATAAAAAGTGTTTGGATTTGAATAAATAATTCAAAACCATTTTCTGCTTTAAAAAATAATTAATGTAACCATTTAAAATATGAACCATTTACAATAAAAAATGAATTAACTTATATTTTTTTAATATCAATTTGGAATTTAGAAAAACTTTAAACATAAAAAGTGTATGGATTTGAATAAATAATCCAAAACCATTTTCTATTTTTAAAAAATAATTAATGTAACCATTTAAAATGAATTAACTTATATTTTTGAATATTAATTTGGAATTTAGAAAAACTTTAAACATAAAAAGTGTTTGGATTTGAATAAATAATTCAAAACCATTTTCTGTTTAAAAAAATAATTAATGTAACCATTTAAAATATGAACCATTTACAATCAAAAATGAATTAACTTATATTTTTTTAATATCAATTTGGAATTTAAAAAAACTTTAAACATAAAAAGTGTATGGATTTGAATAAATAATCCAAAACCATTTTCTATTTTTAAAAAATAATTAATGTAACCATTTAAAATGAATTAACTTATATTTTTGATTATTAATTTGGAATTTAGAAAAACTTTAAACATAAAAAGTGTTTGGATTTTAATAAATAATTCAAAACCATTTTCTGTTTTAAAAAATAATTAATGTAACCATTTAAAATGTGAACCATTTACAATTTAAAATGAATTAACTTATATTTTTTTAATATCAATTTGGAATTTAGAAAAACTTTAAACATAAAAAAATGTTTGGATTTGAATAAGTAATTCAAAACCATTTTCTGTGTTTAATGGGCGAAAAAAAAGGACGGAAAATAATGGGCGGAAAGAAAATTTGATTAGGATAGAACTGGAATTAAAGTACATAACGCAACTAACACAAAGTTACATAGAAGAACTGAAAATTAAGATACATGGCCAGATTAAGCCACAATCGGCCGAACTTGTTTTGCAATGTTGGAATAATTCAGTCATGCTCCTGCCTACACCTGTAATACTCGCCAGTGTAGTCGTCGTACTCGCTGCGACCGTCGTCGCTATCGTCGTCGGGGTCGCCGTAGTTGAACCTTGAAGGTTGAGTATGAGTGGGTTGGACTTGAGGGTAGACAAAGGGCTAGAGTCGGCCGTGTCGTGAGCCATGACGCCTGGAGAGTCCGCACGCCACCACGACGGCCGGCCTCGTTGAAGTTCGGAGGAGGTGGGCCCTCCTCCTCGTGCCTCGCGAGTGCCCTCTCACGACGATCCACGAAGAAGGCTTCCCAAGTCAGGAAATAGTCGGGATGCCATCTGGGATTCCTCCGCTGCTCCGGCGGGAGCTCGAAGTAGTAGTGGTTCGTGATGGCCATCCGACGCGCCACACCTAGAGGGACAGGAGGAACTGCACGCCTCGGTGCTCGAGATCCGACGGGACACAAGAGTCTTGAGGCGAGGGTAGTTCGAGGCGCAAAGCGCCTCCGCCTCCCTAGGAGTTAGTGCTATGGTGGAAGCCATGGGAAAGAGTGATGAGGTTGCAGATATGAGTCTAGAGATGTGCAATGACAATGGAGGCCAACCCTACATATATATATAGTGAAGAATCAAGGAAGAAGCGGGAAGAACTGGCGGGAAAAAATGGCGGGAAGAAAAATGGCGGGAAAAATGGCATGTCGACATTATGTAATGCGGCGTGTACCTTGTCCCGGATGGTGTCACCAACCGGGACTAAAGATGAACCTTTAGTCCCGGTTGGAGACACCAACCGGGACAAAACACGAGTCAGCACTAATAATAGGGGTGAGTGTTGGAAAATGGAAAAGGGTTTTTCCGTGCGA
The DNA here is from genome assembly GCA_030063025.1 of Avena longiglumis. Taxonomy (NCBI): domain Eukaryota; kingdom Viridiplantae; phylum Streptophyta; class Magnoliopsida; order Poales; family Poaceae; genus Avena; species Avena longiglumis. The sequence continues at coordinate 1,894,096 of CP125977.1, read as the reverse complement.
CAAAAAGGAAAACTTCCTCCTGAAACATTGTTCTCCATACCAATGTCCACACACATGCATAATATGGGCACAACATCACAAACTATGCCTTGATTCAGCACATAACATCGGTCATTTGGACAGAAAGCCATGAAACCTCGAATATGATAGGTCATTTTGTGAAGGTTTTTTCGAAACATGATCAATATACCAAGTCTGGTATTTTTCCTTTCAACTATGTAACATAATATGACACCACGCGAAGGATTTTCATTGTTCGGATTTTTTTTGAATTTATTATGCCCGTTTTGAATTATCTGAATTTCTAACTATGGTCGAACCGGTGTGCATGAAGATAGGGGACGAGCATCGTTAGAACTTGCATTGGATCTCTGAAGAAACCACATATTGCGAGTCTAAAAATGATTTTTCCAAAAAATCACAGGCGATAGATCATGTACCTGTAGTACAAACCGGACCCACTTCCTACCGATTCGGCAAACATTTGTCCTTTTTACCCGGGATGGACGAAAAGGTTTGAGATGTCCCTGTTGGGAGATAGTCCATGTAAGGTGGTCTAGTATTTTAGTAAAATGGGACGGTAGAATTCTGAAACGGCATTTTGGTGGTTACTTCACAAAACGACCCGTTTTTTGCGCTCGGAATATGGAAAAGGGCTTTTCCGTGTGACAAAAAGGAAAACTTCCTCCTGCAACATTGTTCTCCATACCAATGTCCACACACATGCATAATATGGGCACAACATCACAAACTATGCCTTGATTCAGCACATAACATCGGTCATTTGGACCGAAAGCCATGAAACCTCGAACATGATAGGTCATTTTGTGCAGGTTTTTTCGAAACATGATCAATATACCAAGTCTGGTATTTTTCCTTTCAACTATGTAACATAATATGACACCACGAGAAGGATTTTCATTGTTCGGATTTTTTTTGAATTTATTATGCCCGTTTTGAATTATGTGAATTTCTAACTATGGTCGAACCGGTGTGCATGAAGATAGGGGACGAGCAACGTTAGAACTTGCATTGGATCTCTGAATAAACCACATATTGCGAGTCTAAAACTGATTTTTTCAAAAAATCACGGGCGATAGATCATGTACCTGTAGTACAAACCGGACCCACTTCCTACCGATTCGGTAGACATTTGTCCTTTTTACCTGGGATGGACGAAAAGGTTTGAGATGTCCCTGTTGGGAGATAGTCCATGTAAGGTGGTCTAGTATTTTATTAAAATGGGACGGTAGCATTCTGAAACGGCATTTTGGTGGTTACTTCACAAAACGACCCGTTTTTTGCGCTCGAAAAATGGAAAAGGGCTTTTCCGTGCGACAAAAAGGAAAACTTCCTCCTGCAACATTGTTCTCCATACCAATGTCCACACACATGCATAATATGGGCACAACATCACAAACTATGCCGTGATTCAGCACATAACATCGGTCATTTGGACCGAAAGCCATGAAACCTCGAACATGATATGTCATTTTGTGAAGGTTTTTTCGAAACATGATCAATATACCAAGTCTGGTATTTTTCCTTTCAACTATGTAACAAAATATGACACCACGCGAAGGATTTTCATTGTTCGGATTTTTTTTTGAATTTATTATGCCCGTTTTGAATTATCTGAATTTCTAACTTTGGTCGAACCGGTGTGCATGAAGATAGGGGACGAGCATCGTTAGAACTTGCATTGGATCTCTCAATAAACCACATATTGCGAGTCTAAAAATGATTTTTTCAAAAAATCACGGGCCATAGATCATGTACCTGTAGTACAAACTGGACCCACTTCCTGCCGATTCGGTAGACATTTGTCCTTTTTACCCGGGATGGACGAAAAAGTTTGAGATGTCCCTGTTGGGAGATAGTCCATGTAAGGTGGTCTAGTATTTTAGTAAAATGGGACGGTAGCATTCTGAAACGGCATTTTGGTGGTTACTTCACAGAACGACCCGTTTTTTGCACTCGGAAAATAGAAAAGGGCTTTTCCGTGGGACAAAAAGGAAAACTTCCTCCTGCAACATTGTTCTCCATACCAATATCCACACACATGCATAATATGTGTACAACATCACAAACTATGCCGTGATTCAGCACATAACATCGGTCATTTGGACCGAAAGCCATGAAACCTCGAACATGATAGGTCGTTTTGTGAAGGTTTTTTCGAAACATGATCAATATACCAAGTATGGTATTTTTCCTTTCAACTATGTAACATAATATGACACCACGCGAAGGATTTTCATTGTTCGGGATTTTTTTGAATTTAATATGCCCGTTTTGAATTATCTGAATTTCTAACTATGGTCGAACTGGTGTGCATGAAGATAGGGGACGAGCATCGTTAGGACTTGCATTGGATCTATGAAGAAACCACATATTGCGAGTCTAAAAATGAATTTTTTCAAAAAATCACGGGCGATAGATCATGTACCTGTAGTATAAACCGGACCCACTTCCTACCGATTCGACAGACATTTGTCCTTTTTACCCGGGATGGACGAAAAGGTTTGAGATGTCCCTGTTGGGAGATAGTCCATGTAAGGTGGTCTAGTATTTTAGAAAATGGGACGGTAGCATTCTGAAACGGCATTTTGGTGGTTACTTCACAAAACGACCCGTTTTTTGCGCTCGGAAAATGGAAAAGGGCTTTTCCGTGCGACAAAAAGGAAAAGTTCCTCCTGCAACATTGTTCTCCATACCAATGTCCACACACATGCATAATATGGGCACAACATCACAAACTATGCCGTGATTCAGCACATAACATCGGTCATTTGGACCAAAGCCATGAAACCTCGAACATGATATGTCATTTTGTGAAGGTTTTTGAAACATGATCAATATACCAAGTCTGGTATTTTTCCTTACAACTATGTAACATAATATGACACCACGAAGGATTTTCATTGTTTGGATTTTTTTGAATTTATTATGCCGTTTTGAATTATCAATCTCTAACTATGGTCGAACCGGTGTGCATGAAGATAGGGACGAGCATCGTTAGAATTTGCATTGGATCTCTAAAGAAACCACATATTGCGAGTCTAAAATGATTTTTCAAAAATCACGGCGATAGATCATGTACCGTAGTACAAACCGGACCCACTTCCTTCCGATTCGAGACATTTGTCCTTTTACCGGGATGGAAGAAAAGGTTTGAGATGTCCTGTTGGGAGATAGTCCATGTAAGGTGGTCTAGTATTTTAGGAAAATGGGACGGTAGCATTAAAGCGGCATTTTGGTGGTTACTTCAAAAACGACCCATTTTTGCGCTCGGAAAATGGAAAAGGGCTTTTCCATGCGACAAAAAGGATGGTGTCACCAACTCGACATTATGTCGTATGACACATGCATAATATGGGCACAAAATTATGTCGACATTATGTCGTATGGCGTGTACCTTGTCCCGGATGGTGTCACAAACCGACTAAAGATCAACTCAGTAGTCCTGGTTGGAGACACCAAGGACAAAACAAAACACGAGTCACTAATGATAGGGGTGAGTGACATTATTTCGTATGTGTCGACACTATGCCGAGCTGCTTGTACTATAAATAGGCATCCTTGCAGTCCATCCTCCAGCAGTTTGAGGCATCTCCAAGATGGTTTTGAGCAGGACACCACTGCTGCGGCCGATTTAGGAGATGCCGACGAGCCCGATCCTCCGGCATCTCCGAGAAACTAGTCATAGAGGCACTCCCTAATATGTGAAATTAGTTAGCTCGAGGCGTATTGATCTAGTTAGAAGTTACAAGCTGCAAGATGGTTTTGAGCTGGGACACCACTGCGGCCAGTTCGGGAGATGCCGTGAGCCCGATCCTCCGGCATCTCAGAAACTGGTTATAGAGGCACTCCTAATATGTGAAATTAGTTAGCTCAGGCGTATTGATCTAGTTAGAGAAGTTACAAGCTGCAAGATGGTTTTGAAAGCGAGGACACCACTACGACCAGTTTCGTGGAGATGCCGGATCGATCCTCTGGCATCTCCAAGAAACTGGTCATAGAGGCACTCCCTAATATGTGACTGCGCGCGTTTGGAGATCAGATCTTAATGGTAAGTACGAATCGGGACAACTTCTTCATAGTCCCGGTCCAGCCACAAAACGGGACTAACACTCAAGACATTTATTAATATTAAAACTGAGACTACAAAACCGGGACTAAAGGCCACAAACCGCGAAAGATATCCTTCGGTCAAGCCACAAACCGCGAAAGACATGAAGTAGAGTTACATAATATGAGCATGAACTTCTTGGCATATGTCCTTCCTTATGATCGCTTCAGACGTAACCATGGAGCATCTTCTTTACTTAACGGAATGCTTGGGTCAGTTTTCACTGTGAAAGGCGGAATTTCATCAAACTTATTATAATCTTCTGACATGTCTGTCTTGTCCTTGATTCCCACGATGTTTCTTTTCCCTGAAAGAACTATGTGACGCTTTGGCTCATCATATGATGTATTCGTTTGCATATTTTTTCTTTTTTTGATCGGAGGACATGTCCTTCACATAGAAAACTGAGACACATCATTGGCTAGGAGGAATGGTTCATCTCTATAACCAAGATTGTTGAGATCCACTGTTGTCATTCCGCATAACCTGGTCTATCTTTACCCTTCCCCATTCAGGTTGACCCATTTGCAGTGAAACAAAGGGACCTTAAAAGAGACTCCATAGTCTAGTTCCCATATCTCCTCTATGTAACCATAATATGTGTCCTGTCCTTTTGTCCATTATCGCCTATTGCATCAAAGGGGACACCACTATTTTGGTTGGTGCTCTTTTATCTTGGGCGATCATGTAGAATGTATTCCCATTTATTTCGTACCCTGGAAATTCAATACAAGAGAAGATGGTGTGCTGCAACAACAAGTATAGCTGATCTCCAACGGTGGTGTCATTCAAGAGATGTGTCCGCATCCAACCACCGAAAGACTTCATGTGTTCATCTGTAATCCATGATTCAGCTTCCCGGGTTTTGAGCGTACAATATTCTTGTGTTCCTCGATATCTGAGCTGCCAAGGTGGAATTATGTAGAACTGTAGTGTGCTTTAGTGAAAGAATCCCTGTCCCTACATATCATTGCTTTCTTTCCCAGTGCCTTTTCCACTTAGTCTTCCCTCATGCATGAGTCAGAAACACCAATCGGCTTAAGGTCAGGAATAAAGTCAACACAAAACTCAATGACCTCCTCTGTTCCATATCCCTTGGAGATGCTTCCTTCTGGTCTAGCACGGTTATGAACATATTTCTTTAAGACTCCCATGAACCTCTCAAAGGGGAACATATTGTGCAGAAATACAGGATCGAGAATGGCAATCTCTTCCACTAGATGAACCAGGAGATGCGTCATAATATTGAAGAAGGATGGTGGGAACACCAATTCAAAACTAACAAGACATTATACCACATCCTTCTGTAACCTTGGCAAAATATCTGGATTGATTACCTTTTGAGATATTGCATTGAGGAATGCACACAGCTTCACAATGGGTACTCGAACATTTTCCGGTAGAAGCCCCCTCAATGCAATCGGAAGCAAATGCGTCATAATCACGTGACAGTCATGAGACTTCAGGTTTTGGAACTTTTTCTCTGCCATATTTATTATCCCCTTTATATTAGATGAGAAGCCCGACGGCACCTTGATACTGTAAAGGACTTCAAAAAAGATTTCCTTCTCTGCTTTGGTAAGAGCATAGATGGCACGACTTAAGTGACGCCCTTTATCCGTCTTGTTATGTGTATGCATGTTCTTTGGGTCTTTCATAATTTGTTGGTCCTCCCGTGCTTCAGGTGTATCTTTTGTCTTCCCATACACGCCTAGGACTCCTAGCGAGTTCACGCAAAGATTCTTTCACGTGCATCACGTCGATTGACGAGCGGACACGCAGGACTTTCCAATATGGCAGCTCCCAAAATATAGATTTCTTCTTCCACATGGGTGCGTGTCCTGTAGAGCGTCGTTGAACTGATTGACCGCGGGACCCTTTCCAAAGATTACTTCTATGTCCTTGACCATACCAAATACATCATCACTAGCGGGGAGTTCAGGCTTCTTCCTGATCGCCTCACCTTTGAAATGCTTGCCTTTCTTTCTTACGGGATGATTGGTCGGAAGAAATCGTTGATTCGCCAGTACACAACCTTCTTGCATTTATGCAAATATGTACCTTCGGTCTTATCTAAAAAGTGGGTGCATGCCTTATATCCCTTGTTTATGCATCACGAAAGGTTACTAAGAGCAGGCCAATCATTGATGGTTACGAATAACAACCTCGTAGATCAAATGGCTCTGTTTCTTCTCATCCCACGCATACACTGGTTTGCCCCACAACCGTAAGAGTTCTTCAACTAATGGCCTAAGGTACACATCAATGTCGTTGCCCGGTTGCTTGGGCCTTGGATGAGCATTGGCATCATAATGAACTTACGCTTCATGCACAACCAAGGAGGCGGGTTGTAGATACATAGAGTCACGGGCAGTCTTTGTGACGCAGCTCTGCTCCCCAAAAGGATTCATGCCATCCGTACTTAGACCAAACCATAAGTTCCTTGCGTCACCTGCAAAGTTTGGGAAGTCTCTCTCGATTTTTCTCCACTGTGACCCATCAGCAGGGTGTCTCAACTTCCCGTGTTTCTTACGGTCTTCTTTGTGCCATCGCAACAACCTGGCATGCTCTTTGTTTCTGAACATGCGTTTCAACCTTGGTATTATAGGAGCATACCACATAACCTTAGTAGGAACCCTCTTCCAGAGGGGCTCTCCCTCAACATCACCAGGGTCATCTCGTCTGATCTTATACCACAACGCATTGCATACTGGGCATTTATCTAAATTCTCATACTTCATACCGCGGTAGAGGATGCAGTCATTAATGCATGCATGTATCTTTTGCACATCTAATCCCAGAGGACAGAGAGCCTTCTTTGCTTCGTAGGTACTCTCCGGAAGTTCGTTATGTTTTGGAAACTTCGGCTTTATTATTTTCAGCATCTTTTCAAATGAGGAGTCAGTTAGACCACACTCTGCCTTCCATCGCAACAATTCCAGTATGGTACCGAGCTTTGTGCTGCCATCTTCACAGTTTGGGTACAACAATTTCTTGTGATCTTCTAACATGCCCTCTAACTTCAACTTCTCATTTTCTGTTTCACAGTCTCGCTTTGCATCAGAAATGACCCTACCAAGTTCATCAGCTGGCTCATCTGATGCCCGTTCTTCACCTCTTTCTTCTCCATTGTCTTCCATTGCAGTATCACTGTATTCAGGAAACATATGATGATAGTTGTTATCATCATCTTCTTCTTCACCATCTTCCATCATAACACCTCTTTTCCGTGCTTGGTCCAACAATTATAGTTGGGCATGAAACCTTTCATAATCAGGTGGTAGAGAATGATTTTCGAGGAAGAGTACTCCTTGTTGTTCCGACATTGAACACATGGACAACGTATAAAACCATTCTCTTTGTTTGCCGTAGCCACATCGATAAATTTATCCACGCCTTTCATATACCCGGCTACGCGCCGGTCACCGTACATCCATTCCCGACCGTTCATCTGCATCATATAAGTAAGTTTATCAAAAAACAGGACATCAAAAATAGTGAAATAACCAATTCACATCGCCACATGAATTATATCAATGACAGAGAAAATATAAGATTGCTAACCTCGATCGAGAGAAATAAAGAGGAGAAAGATCAAGTGCGTCTCAGACACCTTCTATATTTTTGTTCTATGAGAAATTGAACGGGATTATTCACTCAAACATTTCATCAAACACCTTCAATGCATGCATAGAAGAGAAAAAACTAGCACACCGCTCACACCTTCCACCAAGAGAAAAAACAGAGTGGAGGCAGAGGGGGCTGGAGCGTTGCATTTATAAAGGGTGGGAGAATACGTCCCGGTTGGAGCCAGCAACCGGGACTATAGGTGTAATGCCACGCATTGGTATGGCCAAACCTTTAGTTCGGTTGGTGACTCCAACCTGACGTATTCCCTTATCAACGGACGCATGCTCCCGTGTCCGTTCGAGCAGGAAGCGTGCCAACATTAGTCCCGGTTACGCCACCAACCGGGACTAATGCTCGTAGGGTCACAAACGGAAACGGAAGGTCCTTTTTCCACTAATGGGGAGATGATTTTCTGAGCACCCTCTAACCTGTATCCCTGCATGTGCATCGTAGGGACACGTGCTGGTTCTGTTTAGCTATTACTGTATTACAGTGAAACGTCTCACATGGGTAGGTGCTGAGCGACAACTTTTCCATGTACATAACGCTGCGGCCAGATCTGGGCAGTAGGTGGTGAGCTAGCTAGCTGGCTAGCATGGGCGTGTTTTTGTTTTTTCTAGAGAGCTACATCAGAGATCTCTGCAAGTGAGCAGGTAGGCAACAGGGAGAGAGGTTGGAACAAGATAGCTAGCAATGGAGGACACGGAGATGCCGTTTCTGCTGGCTGGTACGGATGAGCCGCCACTGGCTGGCGTCTCCGACTACCGCGGCCGGCCGGTGTACCGCAGCACCTCCGGCGGCTGGCGCTCTGCCCTCTTCGTCGTGGGTATGTATGTATGTTCAAATTAATTCTATACATTCCATTAATTCTAGGTAAGTATATATATATTTGACGGCATGAGAATGGAATGCAGTGCTAGAGGTGTCTAGCGGTTTCTCCTTCTACGGCGTGCAGGCGAACCTGATCATGTACTTGACAGGGCCTCTAGGCCGTTCTAACGCCGCCGCAGCAAGCGCGGTGAACGCCTGGGTGGGGACGGCCAGCCTCATGCCGCTGCTAGGTGCCTTCGTAGCTGACTCCTGGCTGGGGCGTTACCGATCCATCATACTCGCCTTTACGCTCTACGTCTTGGTAATACTAAAATACCCACGCTCTGTCTGCTTTTTATTAATTTGCAACTATTTATTTATTATACTCTCTCTCTGTTTAGAAATAACTGAATTCAAATGTATCTAAACGTATTTTAGTGTATAGATAAATTCGAATCTAGATAAACTCAAAGTCAGTTATTATTTCTGCACGGATGGAGTATGTACAAACATGAATGTTGAACTAACAAACACGATGTGCAGGGGTATGGCATGATGACTGTAGCATCCATGCTGCCGGCGGCGGCGGAGGTAGAAGAAGAAGCAGCAGCACCTTGCTCATTGCAAGTGGCCTTGTTCTACACCTCTTTGTACCTGATAGCCGTGGCGCAAGGCGCGGACTATCCATGTGCCCTGGCCTTGGCTGCCGATCAGTTCGACCCCAACGACCCTCGGGACGACGCCGCCCGCAGCTCCTTTTTCAATTGGTGGTACTTTGCCTTAGCCGTTGGTACCACCACCGCTCTGGGTGGCGTTGGTTATGTCCAGGAGTACTTTGGTTGGGCCACTGGATACGGCATGCTATGCGCCATCGTGCTCTGCGCCTTCATGGTCTTCCTCATCGGAACATCTACATACCGCCTATACACGCCCACCTCTGGCGCCGCCAACAACCCCGTCACGCTCCTCCTTGCTCGGACCCTGCCTGCTGCTGTTGTCAATAATGTCAAGCATGTAGAGGAGGAAGAAGCGGCCATAGCCGCCATAGCCAAAGCCAAGCATGCAGAGGAGACGCGCGGCATGCTGCACTTGCTGTCTATCTGGGCAGGGTGCCTGTCCTACGGTATCGTGTTCGCGCAGATCATGACGCTCTTCAACAAGCAGGGTCGCACCCTAGACCGTCACATCTTTGGCTCGTCGTCCCTAGAGCTGCCCTCTGCCGCGCTGCTGCTCTTTGGCCCGGCAACAATCCTTGTATTCGTCCCTTTCTACGACAGGTTATTGGTGCCTCTGCTTCGCTCTGTGACGGCCAACCCCTCGGGGCTGACGCTGCTGCAACGCCTGGGAACAGGCATAGTTTTGTCCCTTGCGGCGGTGTCGACAGCAGCACTAGTGGAGTCTCGGCGCTTGAAGGTGGCCCGCGACCATGGCTTAGTGGACGATGCCGGTGCCACGGTGCCAATGACCTGGATGTGGCTGCTGCCGCAGCACGTGATGATGGCCACGGCAAGCGTCTTCGCCGAGATCGGGATGCAGGAGTTCTTCTACGACCAGATGCCACACGAGCTGCGCAGCTTGGGCCTCGCGCTCTACTACGGCGTCTTGGGCTTTGGCAACTTCATCAGCGTCTTCCTCATCTCCCTCGTTGAGAGCCTCACCACCACCAGCGCCGGTGGGGATAGCTGGATCGCCGACAACCTTAATCGTGCTCACCTTGACTACTTCTACTCCTTGCTTGCCGGCCTTAACGCTGCCGGCCTTACACTCTTCCTCTGGCGAGCGAGCTCCTATGTCTACAACGACAACAATAAGAGGCTTCGCTGAGATCACTACTGTTGAGTCATGGTGTGATTTGTATTCTGGCCAGCAACCTCCTATGTCTACAACGACAACAACAAGAGGCTTCGCTCAGAGTCATCGACATATTCGTCAATAACTAGGAAATCGATTTCCATAACTCGGAGATTAAATTCGTCGTTTTAAGTTTCACTCCATGTAATGTAATGTAAGTGCCATAGCAACTTGTCAATTAGGATTATGTCCCAATGATATTCTATATGAAATTCAGAGTGATACAGAAATTGTGCTCGTCCATGCAGATCTTTTTCGAGAATCACGCGGGGAGGGGGGAGGGGGGGGATCCCCACTGACATGGTTATACCCCACGGATACACAACATTAGCATTACCTAGTCCATACCGAAGGAAGGCCCACTATAAGATATGCGGCCTGCGGAGGTTGTTGTATTACTCGGCAAGACTTGGCAGTCAATCCAAAACATACAAGGGTAAGATGAAGGGGCAGGGGAAGCTAGAGAGTGCACATGAGCAAAAATACAAAAACAAAACAGCAAGGGATACAGAGCAGCGGACATGGCGTAAGAGTGAAGTGCGTCAAGGTGCCCCCGGTCGTGCACATTGAAACACCAGCAGGGCCGTCTCCAGAAATTTGGGGCCCGGTGCGAATTCTAAATTGGGGCCTAATTTTTTGTACAATTATGATATAACTAATAGAGTGAATTTATATTATCACTTAGGCATATGCTAAAAGAGTAAATGTAACACTGAAGTTCATGATTTTTCCTATTTTACAAACAAAAAACTGAATTAAATGATGATAGCAATTTATAGGCTTGCCAAGAAAGCCGAATAAGATGAAGTTATAAGAGTTATTTAGGTTTTGACGATGATGATGAAATCGTGAGACGTGTGTTAGGATTTTACTAAACAAAAGTAGATGAAAACTTTTTATTCACCTATATTCGAGTTAATAACTTGAAGAATGACAAGGTAAAACACAATTTTCTTTGTCACGGAACCGATAAATTGATCAAGATTGGAAATTGGAATCGACCGACTTGAGTTGATTAATCACTCGAGAGATGGAGCAAGTATTAACCTCATCTGAGATTTGATTCGTTGAATCGCCTGGCACTGGCAGGCTCGGGGCGTCAATCGTCTGCGTGTTCAATCCCAACTCTGTTTTTCTGACACGATATGGGTTCGTGTAGATGAAGGCCCGAGGCCGGATGGCCGATGCTGCATCGCTCGATCGGATCAGTTCTCGCTGTCTTGGAGTTGCGTGATTTGCATCTGATGCGGCCGTGATGTTGACTTGTTGTTGCGTGATTTGTGCCCGGTGCAGCCATGTGGTTATATTTTTCTTCCCAACATTGTCCTTGAGTAGTATTTTTCTCTATTTATTAAACCAAATCCTAGAGATACGTGACTCTCTTCTTACTAATCAGGCTTAAAGCCTACTGACAAATCGAGATTTGGGGGCCCTAATTACCCGGGGGCCCTGTTCGGTTGCTCATGTCGATCACCCTCATCGACGGGCCTGAACACCAGGGCCATCGTGAGGTCATCAGAGGCCCTGCGGAGGACGGTACTGTTAGATAATCACGTGTCCTACACGAATTAAATTGCAGTCCGAGTAGGTGTATGTGTCTAGGTACTATACGTATATGTATTAGACTAGGTTTAGCTACCGAGTCGGTTGTCTAGTCTTGGCATATATATATGCGTGTATCCTGGCCTTGTAATCTCACTGTGACCGTTAGTTGAGCAATACAAGAAAAAAAGGCTCAACTCATGGTCATAGTATGATGTAGTCGATCTGTGGGCAAATTCCAAAAAGTACTCGCCGAGGAGGTCTTGGCGTTGAAAACCAAATCATTCTGCTCCTTCCAAAGTGACCATAAAATCGTCACAATACCGGCATGCCAAATGGGATGTGGCACAATGTTGTCAAGGAAGGAGGGTGTAGAAGACATGTCACCCAGGTCCCGACCGAAGTTCTGCCAGAACCAATCGATCCAGGGAAGGGACTCGGTCTGGTGGAGTTTGTGAATAAAGTTTAGGAGAAGGCACACGTTCTGCCGGTGGAGATCCTTAATACTGAATCCGCCCTCCTGCTTAGCCAAAAATCCTTATCCCAAGCGATTAAACAACAAGCACCCGAACAAGAATCTTTCCCGGTCCAGAGGAAAGTGTGGCGCCTTTTGTCGATGCTCTCAAGGACACCTTGTGGAAGAAAATACGAGCACATATAGTAGGTAGCAAGGTTATTCAGCACATCATTACATAACACCAGGCGACTACCCGAGGATAATAGAAGGGTCCGCCTGTTGGAGATATGCCCAAGAGGCAATAATAAAGTGGTTATTATCGTATCTTGATACTTATGATAAATGTTTACATACCATGCTATAATTATATTAACCGGAAACATTAATACTTGTGTGATTTGTAAACATAAAAAAAGTCCCTAGTAAAGCCTCTTGTTAAACTAGCTTGTTGGTTAATATATGACCATGGTTTCCTGATCATGAACATAGAGATGTTATTAACAACAGGGTCATATCATTAGGAGAATGATGTGATGGACATACTCCTATAGTTAAGCGTAGCATAAATATCAAGTCATTTAATATAGTTCATTTGCTATATGCTTTCTGATACATAGTAACCTAATTCCTTCGACCATGAGATCATGTTAATCACCATCACCGGAAGGATGCTTTGATGACATCAAACACCACACCGTAACTGGGTGGCTATAAAGGTGGCATTGAGTGTTTGGAAAGTATGGGTTGAGGCACATGGATCAAGAGTGGGATTTGTCCATCCATATGATGGATAGATATACTCTGGGCCCTCTCGGTGGAATGTCATCCAATTAGCTTGCAAGCATGTGACTGGCTCACAAGGGATCACATATCACGGGAACGAGAAAAGAGTACTTATCGGTATCGAGATACCGACGATCAAAACCTCGGATAAGTAAACTATCGTGAGACAAAGGGAAATTAGAATCGTATGTAAGTGGTTCATTCGATCGCAAAGTAATCGTAGAACTATGTGGGAGCCATATGAATTTCCAGATTCCTCTATTGGTTATTGATCGGAGAAGTGTCTCGGTCATGTCTGCATAATTCACGAACCGTAGGGAGACACACTTAAGGATTCGATGTTGTTGAGTAGTTATGGAATGATGAGTAAGAGACCGAATGTTGTTCGGAGTCTCGGATGGGATCCGGGATATCACGAGGAGATCCGGAATGGTCCGGAGAATAAGATTCATATAAGGAAAGTCCTGTTTCGGAGTTCGGAAAAGATTTCGGTGTTTTCACCAGGAATGTTCTAGAAGGGTCTGGAAGGTCCGGCACTCCAGAGAGGAAGGGTACATGGATGTGTCATGACAATGTGGAATGGTTGCATCATGTACTAGGTCACTTGGCTGGGCAATATGGAGAGAGAAATCAAATCCAAGTTTGAAAGTCAAACGCCAATTTGAAAAGTCAAATCTGAAGTTTGCTTGGTGGAGGGAGAGTAGTACACCTACTTGGGGAGGAAGTCCCACTCCCTCCCACCCGCCGGCCATGAGGAGGAGTTGGAGGAGGCCTCCCTCCTCCCCAAACCGCCTCTCCCCTCCTATATAAGGAGGGGTAGGGCGCCCCCTCTCCCTACACCTCAAACCCAAGCTCCTGGCGCCACCACCTGCTGCTGCCGCCGCCTAGGGCCTCCTCCCAAGTCACCGACTAGGGTTTCCCCAAACCCTAGCCACCGGCTACACCCCACCCCTTGGTGCTTCTAAACCCTAGATCGCCAAGGCACCTCTCTTGCTCCACCATACTCGCTCCGGCTTAAGGCGAAGCCCTACGAGATCTCCCGTCTACTTGAGCCACGCCTGCGTCGTCCGGAATCACAAGGAGAGTGCTACAACCTCCGCTGCCTGCTGGAACAAGGGAGAGGAAGGTCTTCATCGAGTACCGAACGTGTGACCGACTGTGGAAGCGCTGCTGGAACGCAGCGTCGGAAGGATCGTCTACGCGATCTTGAGATCGGCAAGTGTACGACTACATCATCCACGAGAATCTGCTCTCGTTAACCGCTTTGGATCTTCGAGGGTTAGTACTCTATCGACTCGTTGCTACAATCTAATAGATAGATCTTGGCTTGTGTGTGTTCATGCGATAATTTTTTTTTTCCATGATACTAACCCCAACAATGGTATCAGAGCCGTGTCTATATGTAGATCTGTTGCACGAGTAGAACACAATGGTCATTATGGGCGTTGATGCTTTTGTTGTCGATTGATTCTTGTGTACTTTGCATATTGCGGGATGGTGGGATGAAGCGGCCCGGGCTAACCTTACATGACATCGTTCATGAGACTTGCTCCACGCTTGACATGTAACTTGTATTGCATTAGTGGCTTTGCGGGTGCCTGTTTCTCCCAACATAGTTAAGATTCAATTTACAACGGGTGATTGACAATACTAGTATCAATGTTGTGGTTCTTGTTCATAAGTTAGAACGACGGTTATTGAAAGCCCCAAACCACGTAAAACATGCAAAGAAAATTAGAGGCGTCTATCTTTGTTTTGCAGGGGTGTGCTGTGATGTGATATGGCCATGATTATGATTATATATGATGTATGCAATGTCCCTTATTGTAAGTTGGCAACCGGCAAGAGCCATACGGTTGTCTTTTAAATTCCGTTAAGACCTGCATGTCTATTCAAAGAAGTTGTAATAGTTGATGCTAGTGGACGACAACCATGAAGCGGCGCCATTGACCTTGACGCCACACCGGTGATGATGGAGATCATGTGCTTGCTTGAAGATGGAGATCGGAAGCACAAGAAGAAAGGCCATATCATATCACATATTATGAATTGCATGTGATGTTAATCCTTTTATGCATCTTGTATTGCTTAGTTCACGACGGTAGCATTATAAGATGATCCCTCAAGCACACAATTTCAAGTTTTAAAGTGTTCACCCTTAGTAAGCACCGTTGCTAAAGCTCGTTGTTTCGAAGCACCACGTGATGATCGGGTGTGTTAGATTCTGCGAGTGTATACAACGTGAGCAAGCTAGATTTGCTCATGCGGAAGCTAAGGTTTGATCTTGACGAGCCTAGCATGTACAGACATGGTCTCGGAACACGGATCATCGAAAGGTAAAGCATGAGTCATATATTAGATATGATGAACATGTTGATTATTTGCCATTGAAGCTACATCAACTCTCGTGATGATCGGTTTTGATGTGGTGGATTTGGTTCGTGTGATCACTAAAACAATGTGAGGGATATTGTTTTGAGTGGGATTTCAACAGAAATATGATTAAAAGTTGAACACTATTTATCATAAATTAAATAAAAGTAAATTTGCATAATTGTTGTAGTCATTGGCATCCGTTTACCACCTTGCGCTTAGTTATAATTGAGATGATAGAACTATAGAATTCTGGTTAGTTACTTTACGAACTGGTATTGTATTGTTTTGAAGTGTTAATCTAAAGTTTAAAAGTCCTATTGCAAACTTTCAGTAAGTTCCGGTTACTCCATGAAGTTTAATAATTGGTATTAAATCAAGAGTGACAATTCCAAGTATTAGTGTATGAGTATCATGTTTGTCTCCATGATTCTTGATATTAAAAGGATTGTCTTAATATCAAGGTTATCTAGGATCTGAAAGAGTTGTTTCAGAAACCATGATGTGTGGAAGATATTGTGATATCTGAAACGAAGTTTTGGTTGCAACATGACAGAGTATAATATGGCAAAAGTCATGTTCTCATATTTGATGAGAATTTGCAGACACTAGTTGTCCTAATCCTCCAAGAGGTTTTGGAGAGCAACATTATACTCGCGATTCACCGTTATAAGCTAAAAGTAGCTTGATCATGGATAATTCCATGATAAGGGTGAATATTTGATGTAGGTAAAATGTTTACTACACCAAGAGATTACTAAAGAAAGGAATTTGAAAGAACACCAAACATTTGATGATGGTGATCTACTTCAAAGTGCAAGTCCAAAGACATTGGTATTTTACTATACATGCTTTGGACTATGTGTCATGTATATGGCTCCACTATTGATGTTGATAGATTCTTTCAAACAGAAAAGGAAATACTGAAAGAGAGTCTCATAAATATATGGCAGAAAAGAAAAGATTAGAATTGTTCAGCTTAAGTATATAGATGATATACATGTTATGGCTATATTCTTTGCTTATTAAACAATGTGGTTCTTAAGTATTTGATACTGAATTTGTTGGTGTGAATCGTCATACGAAACAACACAATTCATGAACTATAGTGGCCTAAGTAACTAGAAAAATAATATATGATGATGTTCATCGAGAACAAATAAAGGGTTATTGTGCTGCTTGTTAAACATCAAAGCTTGCCTTCAAGATTTGTTTTATCAGGTATTATGAGAACAAAAGGGTTTTTCAAATAATTGTTGTAATCCATAATAGATGGATGATTCACAAATCTCGTTGGAGAAATCACATCCATAAAACTAGTGCTAAAAATGTCGAAAGACAAATTGATTAGGAAGTGACATCGCCGTTTAAATTATATTGGAAAGAAAACATGAAGAAACTCCATGTGGATGGAATTTTGGAGTCTTTTTGATTTTTGATCAAATGATGCTTGTGAAACTTTCCTAGAGATAATTAAAACTTTGTTCATAGGCCAAAAGGGAACGAATGACTAGCTTATTGGAACTTGTACATATTGTTGTATGAAGTCCATTATGTGTAGTCAAGAGCGATGGATTTCAACTTCATATGCTTTCTCCGAAAATTTGAGTGAATATATGAATATTTACTTAATAAGGATGAAGTATGAAACATTTGAAAAGTTCAAAGATTTTCAAGATGAAGTGCAAAATCATTGTAACAAGAATATAAATAGTTTATGATAAGATCATAAAGGAAAATATTTGAGTTACAAGTTTAGCATAATACCTAAGATTTAAGGAATCGTTTCGTGGATTTGCATTTCCCGAAACACCATAAGAGTATGGAGCGTTCGAGATATGTAACTAAACCTTGTTTGACATGGTAAGATCAAAGGTGTAATTCATAAAACTATCATTATATTTTAAAGATTAAAAGCTTTAGAGACTACAGTTTTTCCACTGAAAAGAGCTTCATCATAATCCGTTGAAATGACACCATATAAAGTTATGGTTTGGGATAAAACCCAAGTTGTCCTTTCTTAAACATTGGTATGTTATGCATAAGAAAGATGTTTGCAACCAAGGTCGGATGAACCTGTCTTTGTATGTTATTTCGAATAACTGTTAAGTATTCCTCCATAACATCGAAGACAAAAGTGTTTGTCACTTAGAACGTCAAGTTTCTTAGAGAAGGAATTTTTCGTGAAAAGTTAAGTGGGAGGACAATAGAACTTTGATAAGGTTAAAAGAACCTTAGTTATATGTGCAAAGTTGCGCAGCGCCGAAAAGTGTTCCGGAGGCAGCAACAATGCTCATGGCTCACATGCCTCAAAGGTTGTGGTCACGGAGATCTAAGTTCCTATTGAAACAAATAGGTCGGGTAAACAATCAAATACCAAGATTTGAGAGTTAAATCATTATTTGATAATAATGATCCGACTACATTCAAAGAAGTGATGATGGGCCCTGACTCTGTAAAATGGCTTGCAGCCATAAAATCTGTGATAGTTCCATACACGAGAAATCAAGCTTTGAACTTGAAGGACCCTCGAGAAAGGTGTAAGACCTTACAGTCATGTTTGGATCTATAAAGAAATATACATGGCCGTTACACATCTATGAAATAGTCGACATGTTGGAAAAGAGTTCACAACAATGTTCAAAGGTTGTATATGACAAGGTTTGATCTTTCATAGCGATATTTAGTCTAGACGGATTAATGTAGCAACCACTACATATAATTTTGTTATGTGGTAGTTGAATAAACAAAACAAGTTCTTCTAATAGAATTGTTACCTAGGACGTGCGCATAACACGGTCCAAAGAGTTTTGTTAATTCAAAGGATGCTAAAAGCATATGCAAACTTTAATGGTTGAAGTAAGCATCGCGGAGTTGGAATCTTCACCATGATGAAATTGTTAAAAGAGTTTAAATTCGTCAGAGACAATGAAGATGCTTGCATTTGCAAGAAATTAAGTGGGAGCGCTAAGAAAAGTTTCTAATACATTATGTGGAAGACATATTATTGATTGGAAATGATGTATCTTTTATTAACACATATTAAGAATTTTATCCCGGTGAAAGATTTAGGCAAAACCCAAATATTTGGCATCTATATCTATATAGATAGATTGAGACACTAATATGGTTGTGCCGAAAGTACATAGATGATATATTGAATGAGTTCAATATAGAAACTACAAGAAATGTTCATAGAAACTACAAGAAATGTACATAAAGGATTGAATGAGTTCAATATTGATGTGTTGACACTTAGTAAGTGAAACAAAGATTCAAGTATAGATTGATACTTGATGTATGAAATCACAGAGAGTATTTATATCAATCATACTGTGATATGTAGAAATCTAGATATGTCATATGCTCTAAATGTTATGAGCATATACCAGAATGATTCGTAACATGATGATTGGACGATAGTAAGGATATTCTTATGATCTTTTGGAAGAACTAAGAGTATATTATTTGTAGAAGTGACAAATAGATGGTTAGTTCATTGCAAAAGTACTACATTGATACTAGTTTTGTCACAAAGTACAAATTAAGTTTATCTCAATCTAAACTAAGAGTGGCACAATATAATGGAAAGTAAGTTACATAATGGATTTGGATGAGTTCCAAAGTTAAGACATTGTGTCAGATACTACAACAAAAGGGCTAAGTATATAACTGCTATTATAGCAGCAAAAGAGGGCATTTGTGTCACGTAGTTTGTTATCAAACTAGGTGTAGTTCACAGCAGGGATAATGCTATGAAGATATATTGTACGACAATATTATCAACATGTTTTAACCCCAAATAACTAAAGGTCTCACCAAAGGACCAAATTTATACAAAGCCATCTCATTAGAGAATGAGTGATGCGTAGAGACGCAAAGACATGCAATTACACACGGACCTGGAAGTGTAAGATCCGGAGATCAGTTGACCACTAGCAATCGTGTACATACAACACCAGAAAGCCATAGGTGTTTAATACACAAAGGTTTGAAACTAGATTATTGACTCTAGTGGAGACTGTTGGAGATATGCCCAAGAGGCAATAATAAAGTGGTTATTATCATATCTTTATACTTATGATAAATGTTTACATACCATGCTATAATTGTATTAACCGAAAACATTAATACTTGTGAGATTTGTAAACATAAATAAAGTCCCTAGTAAAGCCTCTTGTTAAACTAGCTTGTTGGTTAATATATGATCATAATTTCCTGATCATGAACATAGAGATGTTATTAAAAACAGGGTCATATCATTAGGAGAATGATGTGATGGACATACTCCTATAGTTAAGCGTAGCATAAAGATCAAGTCATTTAATATAGTTCATTTGCTATATGCTTTCTGATACATAGTAACCTAATTCCTTCGACCATGAGATCATGTTAATCACCATCACCGGAAGGATGCTTTGAAGACATCAAACATCACACTGTAACTGGGTGGCTATAAAGGTGGCATTGAGTGTTTGGAAAGTATGGGTTGAGGCACATGGATCAAGAGTGGGATTTGTCCATCCATATGACGGATAGATATACTCTGGGCCCTCTCGGTGGAATGTCAATCAATTATCTTGCAAGCATGTGACTGTCTCACAAGGGATCACATATCACGGGAACGAGAAAAGAGTACTTATTGGTATCGAGATACCGACGATCAAAACCTCGGATAAGTAAACTATCGTGAGACAAAGGGAAATTGGTATCGTATGTAAGTGGTTCATTCGATCGCAAAGTAATCGTAGAAATATGTGGGAGCCATATGAATTTCCAGATTCCTCTATTGGTTATTGATCGGAGAAGTGTCTCGGTCATGTCCGCATAATTCACGAACCGTAGGGAGACACACTTAAGGATTCGATGTTATTGAGTAGTTATAGAATGATGAGTAAGAGACCGAATGTTGTTCGGAGTCTCGGATGGGATCCAGGATATCACGAGGAGATCCGGAATGGTCCGACGAATAAGATTCATATAAGGAAAGTAATGTTTCGGATTGGAAAAGATTTCGGTGTTTTCACCAGGAATATTCTAGAAGGGGCTGGAAGGTCCGGCACTCCGGAGGGGAAGGGTACATGGCTGTGTCATGACAATGTGGAATGGTTGCATCATGTACTAGGTCACTTGGCTGGGCAATATGGAGAGAGAAATAAAATCCAAGTTTGAAAGTCAAACGCCAATTTGAAAAGTCAAATCTGAAGTTTGCTTGGTGGAGGGAGAGTAGGAAACCTACTTGGGGAGGAAGTCCCACTCCCTCCCACCCGCCGGCCATGAGGAGTAGTTGGAGGAGGACTCCCTCCTCCGCAAACTGCCTCTCCCCTCCTATATAAGGAGGGGTAGGGCGCCCGCTCTCCCTATACCTCAAACCCTAGCTCCTGGCGCCACCACCTGCTGCCGCCGCCTAGGGCCTCCTCCCAAGTCGCCGACTAGGGTTTCCCCAAACCCTAGCCGCCGGCTACACCCCACCCCTTGGTGCTTCTAAACCCTAGATCTCCAAAGCACCTCTCTTGCTCCACCATACTCGCTCCGGCTTAAGGCGAAGCCCTGCGAGATCTCCCCTCTACTTCCGACACCACGCCGTCGTGCTGCCGGAATCACAAGGAGAGTGCTACAACCTCCGCTGCCTGCTGGAACAAGGGAGAGGAAGGTCTTCATCGAGTACCGAACGTGTGACCGACTGCGGAAGCGCTGCCGGAACGCAGCGCCGGAAGGATCGTCTACGCGATCTTGAGATCGGCAAGTGTACGACTACATCATCCATGAGAATCTGCTCTCGTTAACCGCTTTGGATCTTCGAGGGTTAGTACTCTATCGACTCGTTGCTACAATCTAGTAGATAGATCTTGGCTTGTGTGTGTTCATGCGATAGAATTTTTTTGTTTTCAATTCTATGAACCCCAACACCGCCATCTAGACAGACAGTGGTCGAAGGACATAATAAGCAGAGCATATGCAGAGATGGGAAGTTTGGTGGGGGAGAGCGGGAGGCCGAGGTAAGGCTGAGGGAAGGAAGAGATTGGGCAGTCGAGGGTAGCCGCCATCAGGGATGCTTCATGGGGGGGGGGCATGCATCGGAATGAAGCAGGACTTGTGGAAGTTAATGGACAGCCCAGTAGCGAGGGAGAAATCGTCTAGGACAGCTTTTAGGCGAGGAGGAGCTTCCAGGTCCGTTTTGCAGATAATGAGAGTGTCGTTGGCGTACTGGAGAACCGGTATGGGGTGGTGGGTGATAAATGATGAGACAGCCTGCCCACGGCAAAAGCCACGCGGATGAGACACTGGTGAACGTCGGCCACAATGATGATGAGGTGGGGAGAGCGGGTCCCCTTGACGGAGCCTGTTGCGACACCGAATCCAGTCACCAGGCACACCATTGAGGAGCACAGCGGTGTGGCCGGTGAGAAAGACGCGCTCCATCCACTGGCACCACGTCTCATCGCACCCGTGAGCCTTATGGATGGCCAGAAGGCTCTGTGAGTTGACAAAGTCAAAGGCTTTCTTAAAGTAAATTTTAAACACAAGAGTAGGCGATTTTTTGGTGTGGCAGCATCTGATAATGTTGGTAGCGTACACAATGTGTATAGAGATACGACGTCCGGAGAGAAACCCGGTCTGGTCAGCGTCCACGAGAGAGTGAATGGTGCTCTGGAGCCTAGAGGTCAGGACCATGGTAATCGCCTTCATGATACAATTTTGCAAGGAGATTGGACGAAACAGGGAGGGGTAATTGGCGCCCTCAATTTAGGGAGAAGGAATCAATTTTTGTGCATTAACTTGGTCATTCTAGAGTGTCGTACTTCCTATATATTAGAGCAAGGTCTTCCTGCTATTAGGATCCCTATGTCATTTTGTTCAGCCAGGCCATGAATGAATCAATTATTTCTTGGTCTTCCTTCCACACTTTGCTCTCTGATCAGTTATGCATCGCCGATCTACTCACCAACCCATGGCTTGCAACAGTGCCTAGATAGATGACGAGAATGTAACGAGTTCACCTGTCCGTTGAGTACTTCTGCTGCTGGACAAGAGAATTAGTGGCTGCTAATTCATAAAGAACCGCATAGTCAGAATAAACTTAGAGTCCACCTAAATAGGATCTGGTTGCTCTAGTTTTGGCAAAATCAACCTTGTATTTTTTAGCAATTATTACCCATGGTACAACTCCTCAAAGTTTCATTAAGTGTCACGGAGATTCATTAAGTTTCGACTATAAAGATCATCTAACACTAGTAGAAAAAGAGCTATTCGTCCATCCCAGTTCGGAGCATTAATCCCGGTTATGGTTGAACCCGGGACTAATGTGAGCATTAGTCCCGGTTCCAACTGCTAGAACGCCAACAATCTTTAGTCCCGGGTCAAACGGGACCTTTAGTCTCGGTTCGTATCACCAACCGAGACTAAAAGAGGTGCCCCGGTGCCAACCCCTTTAGTCCCGGTTCGTATCACCAACCGGGACTAAAGGTGTGACCTTTAGTCCCGCTTCGTATTACCAATCCGGACAAAAGAAAGTGGGCAAAAAAATTCTCAAGTTCTGCCGTGGCAGTAAAACGGGCACAAATCTTTCTGAAGATCGTCTTTTCTAGATTTAAAATCATGCCAAAAGGTTATAAAAAAATTTAAAAATAAAATCCTTCGAACTGTAGTTATATTAAGTGATTTAGTTGTTACAAAAATTAACAAATATAAATTTCTACATAATTTACAAAAAAATGTTATGAAAAATTCAAATGGCCATAACTTTTGCATACCATGTAAAAAAAGTATAACCTATCAAAATGTGCAGAAAAATTAGCTCTTTGATTTCAACATACTTAGGCCGTTTTGGATTCTTAAAATTCGAAAAGAAAAAAAAATATTTTTATTCTAATGAAAGTAAAAACTAATTAAATTAATTGTTTTAGTATTTTTTATGTCATATTTGAATTCCTCGCATTTTTTTGGTAATAATGGATATATTATTTGTTGAATTTCGATTTACAGATTTGAAGATATTGTTTATGTCATATTAAATGAATAAATGGCAAAAATGAATAAAATATTAATTTAATTTGTTTTTACTTTCATTAGAATAAAATGTTATTATTACTTATTTATTATTGTTTACTAAAAATAGTTTTTCTTAATTTCAAAAAATAAAAATGTGTCACATATCGATATGAGTTAATATGATTGATATACTAGTCTTGACAATAAGATATAAGGGTCCTTCGCGCGGGGTGGCAGAGATGGAATGGAGGACCGAAAGTATGATTTGAACAAAGATTAAGTATAATTAGTGTTAACAATGAGGGATGTGGGAGATTAACGAGTCAAACAATTCAAAGGTTTAAAAAAATTGAAAAAAAATCAAAATTTTTTTTTGATTTTTTTTAGAATCCTTTAGTCCCGGTTCGTATTACAAACCGGGACTAAAGGTCCCGCACACTCGACACGGCCCCGTGAGTGCCTTTAGTCCCGGTTTGTGGCCGAACCGGGACTGAAGGGGTAGGCCTTTAGTCCCGATTTCTTTGTCCCGGTTGGGAAACCGGGACGAAAGGCCTTTACAAATCGGGACCAATGGCACGTTTTCCACTAGTGTAAGTTTTATCAAGTTTCACATAGTTTTCTTAAGTTTCGGTTATGATACATCTAAGTTTTATCAATTTTCATAGATAGATCTTGTAAATTATCAAAAATACTCTAGTAGTTCACATCACTTAAGCTTCATCAGATTCCATATCCGAAACCCGACAAACTTATGACAGTTGATGAAACATTGGACAGCGGTTTGATTTAAACAAAAAGGAAGGTTTTTAATGTCATTATAATAACAAACACCAGATCATGACCATGCATCCAGGGCAAATATTCAGAGGTTTAAGTGTTTGACAATGTTTTCATATATATCTACTGTAGCTTGTAGGTGCATGCCGATTCTGTAACATCCCACTTTTAATAACCCTGACTATGTGTCCAAAGTGCAGAAATTAGGGAAACAAAAACTTTTTCTTCCTGAGTTGTGAAACAATTGTTTGCTTGTTGTGCTTATGTTTGAGTGTGTAGTAGTTAAGCTAGTTATCTACCTCACTATCAATTGACAAAGGATATTTAACAAAAGATATGTCTTGGCTTATTTTACATATTCTAAAATATTCTAGCATTTCAAAACATGAGCCAAGATCCTTTTGCAACCCCAAATATTTTAGGATCTTAACAAAACAATGGAGATATTTCATGACATTGACTGATGATCCTACCAAATTCTGCTATGTTTATTTGTTGCACCTAAAGACTACTATAAAATTTATAAAGCCAAAGTTGAAAATAAACTAGAGAGAAAGATCAAGCATCTTAGGTCAGATTATTATGGTGTGTATTTTTGTAAAATATTTGACAAATTCTGTGAGAAACACAGTATTTTTTGTAAAATATTTGTCGAATTTTGAAATTGGTATAAAAACTAGGTATTCTGTCGGCCAGTGAAAGCAGATTCTACTAGCTATGGACATACTCTGTCTGAATTGGTTTATAGAGCTGTCATCTAGAACTACGTGCAAGCCCTAAGATGCTTGATCTAGATCTTGAGGATCAATTAATGCAGATCATAACGGGATCAAACTTGTCCGATCTAGACCTTGAGGATCAATTAATGCAGATCCCAATTAAGAAATCAATTAATGCAGATCCCGATCTAGACTTTGACTAGTGTAACTAATTAGCTAATAGATACAGCATTTACTCACAGTAATTGGCAAATAAATCCACATCTTGTGACCAATGCAAGGTCCAAAAACTTATTAATTTGTTTTCTCTTTTAGGATACGATAAAATCTATTTTCGATGGTACTTTTCACCCATCTTGTGTTGAGCTAGCGGGCTTTAGTCTCCATGATTTTTATGCTAATTGATAAATCTTATTATTGATGTATTTTTGTCCCATATTGTCTTGGGTAGCGACAGAAAAAGGCTAACCATCGTAAAAGTTCTCCAATCATTTCCTTTTTTACTCTCGCAAGATACAGGATATATAGAAGAACACATTATAGTCCATAAGACCAATTACAGATTAAGAACAAGTGTCACAATTGGTTACGCTTGTACCATCTAGTAGCCGCTAATGTGCTTTAAATTTGTGTGAATGATGATGTGCTTTCACTTGAAACTCGTAATTAGGTATCAGGGAGCAACACCCGGCCTCTGCAAATCAATAATACAGATCCTCATTAAAGATCAACTAATGCAGATCCCAATTAATGGGAACAACACCCGACATTTGCAAGATCAAGTAATGCAGATCCTAATTAATGGGAACAACACCAGACATTTTTAAGATTAATTAATGCAGATCCCAATTAATGGATCAATTAATGCATATCCTAATTAAGGACTCAATTAATGTAGATCCCGATCCTGGGATCAAATAATGGAGATCCCAATAAACTAGAAGTACATATTATAGTCCATAAGACCAAGTTCAAATTAAGGACAAGTGCAACAAGAGTAAAAACATAGAATATGTTGATCTATCTATGGACTGTATGTTGATCTATGGATTTGCGTCGATCTTCACTGTTACGTTTTTGGTTACAACTATGGTTATTGTTGATCTGGTCATCTATCTATGAATCTGTTACTGGATTCGCAATTATATTGTCCATGTCGTATTATGTAGGGACGAAAATTATTTTTGGAAATTTTTTAAGTCTTTGCCATGTGTATAAAACCTAGGGAATAAGGCGCGAGCGTCCGCGCCCGCGAGGGAGTATGTTGTGAATTAATCTATTAAAATTCTTGCTGGAGTTTATTGTTGTCTGACGTTACGCCAGAAGATAATGGTAGCACTATTTGTAGATAAAAGAGGTGGCGCATGGTGTGATTAGTGTTGACAAAAAAAAGTATAATAAAACTGAATTGCTGATTGTGAATTGCAGCCAAAAAATTACTCATTCATGGAAAATTACCGAAGGGTAACTACCATGTAAAAATCACAGATGGAAAAGTGTGATGAAATGAAATAACCCTAAAAGAAATACTACTGGTGAAGTAAGATCAGACAACCACACATAGTCATAAAGTTACTGAGAATTAATTAAAGGCAAAAATTATGCCTAGAAAGTCTGGTCAGAAAATTACCTTCAAATAATCAAGAAATGGAGCCAAGAAATATTATCGTAGACGTAGAATAACTACCACTGAAAAAATGAAGCCGAGACATTTTGTTCGAAAATTAAGTAGAGAAATTCCGGCCAGAAAAGGTGGGCCAGAAAATCTAAGCCGAATAGTTAGAGAAGATGAACGGCAAAAAATATTGGATAGTGCAAGAAAATTTTAGCTGAAAAGTTGTGTTGCGCCTACGCGACATGGCACACGATTAGGCAAAATTAGACGACAAATATTACATGCACGGACGTGGGAACCTCTCCAAGTGAGCATTTCACAGAGAAACCAACATGTCACTCATCTAGTACCGGTTGTAACTCACCTAGATCGATGCCTAGGACATTGGCGAGCACGGTGATAACGCATCTACGAGTGATTGGTTCTTTGCTTTGAAAGGATTGGTACTCCAAGTAGCGCACAAGAACTGCGTCCAAGTAAAGTGACAAGTTGTCATAGTTGAAAGAAGCTTTTGCAAGGACTAAGATGTCCTTCTCATTGAGTCTTGTAAATTCTTTACATGTCTGTAAGGTGTTAGCAATAACATAAAACAAACAGCGAATAGCAGGATGTTGAATATTTTTCCCTTTACTCACTCTAGAAGTAAAGCTCATTCTATTATAACAGAGTTCAGGGGATGGTTTTATGCTCGTAAAAGATGCGCGCAGAGAATTAGGATCATTGTTGGATAAACCAAAACAATTGCACCATTCATCAAGTGATAATGAATAATTAGTGTTCATGAGTCGGAAAGAAATTCTATCCTCCCCATCCCATGCTTTAACGATGTTTTCCAAAGAACTAAGAAATTCAATGGTTAACCGGCGATAGGTTGGTGCATCATGAAATACAAAGTTTTGCAGACCAACTCTATTGCAAAGTAAATTAAAGTCATCATAATTACCAAGTTGGTTCAGTGTGACGTGGCAAGCCCAGTTAGTTGCCTTGACTTCTCGGTTTTTGATCCTGTTGAAACGATCACGGCGGGACTTGTCCATGAATCGAATCCCCATGCATTCCTGAGCTGCATCCTGATAAGAACTAGCGGCAGCAAGAACACGTGTTTGGCTCCTCGTGTTCATCTTTTAGAAATAAATAAGAAAGACAAAATATAATTTTTTAGATCCAACAGTAATAGTCATATCATAATCCTCGTCATAGAACACTAAAGAATCTCCTCAACATAATAATCTAGGCAAGATAATCATGGAAACTAGTTCAAAATAAGTCTAATAGATCAGAGATGAATTTGCGAAAAGTAATTAAAGGATTGAAGGAGAAACATACCGTAGATCACTTGTGTGCGAGGAAATCAAACGAAATTGAGTAGGGGTGAAGATCCCTTGATTTTTTGAGAGAGTTTGGAGGTAGAAGAAAGAAAAATGATTAATGTTTGGATGTTTTGGGTATCTCCCCGTGGGTTGAAGTGGTCGGATGCAACTATACGATTGAAACTATATGGACGAAACACTTGTTGCCGCCGTATAGTTGGTCTGATGGCAAAATTTTAGGGTTTCTAGGGTTTCTTTGTGGCGGCTGTAACTATACGGCCAGAACTTTTGTTCCCGCCGTATAGTTGGTCATGAAACCTTCTATATCCTGGGATGAAAAATTTTCGATGTCTCAAATAACTATACTGCTAGAGCTATACAGCGGGAATTTTTATTCCCGCCGTATAGTTGGTCATTAAAGCTTCTGTACACATCAAAAAAATTCCGTTTCTTTAAAAATTACTTTTTAGACTGGAACTTAGTGAAATACCTTGTTTCGATAGAAAAATGGCAGACTAAATTGTCGACCAACTTTGGCATGTATAAAATAGGAATTTTTAGTACCGCTGAATCTCTCCTTCTCACTGGATTTTTCTAGAACTCTTTATTCTATATAAAACTTAAAAACTTTACTCAAACCTTTATTTCTCATGGTTGCCTCCCATGTGGCCCTCTTTTATGGTCAATAGCTTGACCTTGATGTTGCTCACTTAGGCCATATGAGTGGAACACCCACTCCAAAATATTTGGCGTTCAAAGTGATGGCCTCCTTATCATCTTGCTTGGCTTTCTTTTTCCCGGGGAAATGAATAACAAAAGGATCCCACGAAGGCAATTGAAGCTTCATGTTCCTTCATGCAAATTAATTAAAGCCTTAATAGTTCTTAAAAAAGGACGGCCTAGTATAATAGGGGTAGTAGCATCTTCAGGCATGTCAACAATAACAAAATCAATAAGAGCAGGACAACCTTTAATGTACACTAAGGTATTTTCTTAATGCATACTGCTTGTTTATAAGTAGAATTTGCTAGATGTAGTTTAAGTTCGATGATTTCAAAAGAGCCAAGGTTTAAATTATTAAAAATACTCTTTGGATTGTTGAAACACTTGCACCTAGATCACAGAGTGCACCTATTTCATTAGTCCCAATTTTAATCTTAAGTAGGCTCAAATATATCATCTAGCTTAACGGGCAATTTTTCAGCAATTTTTTTTATGTTCTTCCTCAAGCTCACGTACATTTATTGCTACCTGATTAATGAAGTATTGATACATGGATTCCTCGTTTCCTTTAACTAAAATATTGTTTTGCTCATTTTGCGAGTCTATAAAAGATTAAGAGTTTCTTCGAGACTAGTATTAGTTGATGCCATATTATTATTAGAGTTACCTGCAGGACTAGAATTATATTTCTAAAAGTTTTGATTATAATTCTTCTTCCAAGAAGGGTTATAATCATTGCGAGCTATGAAGTCTATTTCTTCAATAGTTGGTTCGTGAGTAGCTCTTATCTGGGTTTTCTTACCTTTAACGGCCAATATAAACTCATCCAACTTAGCGTTGAGTTCTTCATTTTCTTGAGGTGTGACGGATTTCACCTTCTTCGTGTTTGATCTTTCCACATGCCATTGGGCATGGTTGTCTTGCATATTGTATAGTAGCTGCTTTGCTTCGGTAATTTGCTTACCCATAAATGTTCCTCCAGTTGTAGTACCTAGCATAGACTTAGACACAGGGTTAAGAGCATTTAAAATAAATGGAGAATTAACAAATATTCCATCCCATGGCTGGGACAGTTTCTCATGCATGTGTTAGTGGCTCACGCTTTTCCTGTCTAAAACTAGTAATATTAGATCTGAGTTGCATAGTCTTTGCAGGTGGAAAGAATTTAGTCATAAATAAAGAAGTACATTCCACCCATGATGCAATAGTACTTTTAGGCAAAGATAGCAACCATTCTTTTGCTCTTACTCTAAGAGAGAAAGGAAATAAGCGCAACTTGACCACTTCGGGATAAACATCTTTAATGTACATCATATCACATTTTTCATTAAAAGTATTTAAATGCATACCTGCATCTTCTACAGCATAGCCTCCAAATTGATTCTGTGGAACCAAACTTAAATAATGGGGCTTAATTTCATAATCTTCTACAACAATTGTTGGCTTAGTAATAGGAGTACGCAAATAATCATTATTGGGAATTGCAAACTCCCCTAGCTTCTTTTCAGCCATACTTCCTATGTTTTGGTGTTTTCTTAAACAAGTACTAATGATGATAAAACAAGAATTAAAATACGAACTAATATTTTTGGTTTTTCAAATAAAGACTGAAAGCAAACTAACAAAATTAAAAACAAGAATTAAAACTAGCAAGGTTCCTACTAACCTCACCAGGGTACCTATTGCTTCCCCGGCAACGGCGCCAAAATAATGGTTGATACCTTCGATCCGGATTACGGATATAGTATAGCTCCTTTTCCCTAGTAGGGTTTATCGAATTCTCGGGAAGCAGAAAGCAAAGTGAGATTACTTAAACGGACCTTCGAGAGATTTAGATTCCTATTGCGTTTTCACTGGACCAAGAGTTTGCGATCTTTTTGTTGTTGTTGACGATGGAGAGAGAGAGGGCCTAGCGTCTTCAGTTTTCACCAGTAGCTGTGCAAAATATCTGATGGGAATAATAGATAATAATAAAGTATGCATGTAATCGTTAGATCAATATAATTATATGTGGCAAGTGCATCCATAATTTTTATCGCCTCCGCAACCGCTTATAGCAATAACCTACTAGTCTCATTCATAGAGGAAAGAACTAATGATAGTGATACGTCGGAAACGTATCTATAATTTTTCATGATCCATGTTTTTTTAGTATTTACGTTGCTTTACTTGTCTACACTTTGATGTGATTTTTACATGTTTTCTAGTACTAACCTACTAACAAGTTGCAACAGTGTTAGATGCATGTTTTCTGCTGTTTTTATTTTCAGAAAAGTTAGTAGAGAAATATTCTCAGAATTGGACGGGACAAAATCCAAAGTCAATTACTTTCCGCGGGGAACAAGAAGTCCAAAGGGGAGCCAGAGGGGCATGCCAGGGGGGCCAGACCCACCCTAGGAGTGGGTGGGCCCTAGCCCATGCCTGGCTTGGGTTTGCTCCCTCTGGCCGCCGCCTCGGCCTCCTCCTTCTCCTATAAGAAGCCCCCGATGCAGAAACCCTGAGTACCCGATCAAATATCCACGAAACCGTCTGTAGCCATCGCCACCATCGTCCCTAGATCGGGAGGGATTTGAAGCTCTTCCCGGCACCCTGCCGGAGGGGAGATCATCCCGGAGGCCTTCTCTCCGGTATGATTCGTGAGTAGTTCCACCTTGTACTATGGGTACATGTAGTAGCTAGATGGTTGTATCTCCTCCTTTGTGCTTTCATGTATAGATCTTATGAGCTCCGTTCATGATCAAGATCTAATCTATTTGTAATCATGCATGTTGTGTTTGCGGGGATCCGATGGATATTGAGATTATTATGTTGGCTTGATTAATGGTTTTATCTTTATGATTCTATCATGTCTGTGTTGTTTGTGATCTTGCATGCTCTCCGTTGTTAGTAGCTATCTTGGCCAAGTGTTGCTAGTGACGCCAAGAGAGGGTATTTATGCTCGACTGTGGGTTCATGCCTCTAGTTTCCAAGGGAAGTGACAATAACCTCTTCGGTTGTAGATGTGTTGTTGCTACTAGGGAGAAAACAATGGTCTCTTGTTCATAGAACATGTGGACTCTATACCTTACACAGTTTGCTTAAAGCAGTTGTCTGTTGCTTGCAACTTAATACTGGAGGAGGTTCGGATGATAACCTGAAGGTGGACTTCTAGTCATAGATGCATTTGGATGGAGGTCTATGTATCTTGTTGTATTGCCCAATCGAATCTCATAGGATCTTTTTGACTAGTAATTGTATTGTTATGCCTCGCTCAGTTCCTGTCAATTGCTCTGCTGTAATTTGTTTACCCTTCATGCCATGTTGTTTATCTAAGGAGAGAACCTCTAGAGAACTATGGACCCCGGTCCAATCTTTACCATCAATACATCCTCCACTATTACTTGTTAACTTGGTACAAACCAGTACCTTTCACACCATACGTTTAATCCTTTGTTACAGCAAACTGATGAGCTTGACAACCTCACTGATTCGTTGGGGCAAAGCCTTGAGTTTGTGTTGTGCAGGTCTCCATGTTGCTTGCAACACCTATGTGACGTTTCCTTCCTCCTACTGGTTTGATAACCTCGGTATCTACTAAGGGAAGACTTGCTGTTATGCTGCTTCACACCTTGCTCTTGGGATTTCCAACGAAGCGCTCCTACATCAACTTAGGCGCCATTAGATATGCATAGTGATGTCACCGTTAATCCCAAGTAAATTCCTCACATACAGTCGTAATACCCCTTTTGTCACTGGGGTTCTCATCCTACAGATCAGTCATACTCACACCCGCTTGATCTAGATCAGTCCTCGGGGTCTTGGGTACCTGATAAGTCCTTAGATTTAGGAAAGAGAGGGTACTACAATCATCGTGTCATTCAAACTGATACATGATCCCATCTATGATAAGTAACATGCACAAAAATCTACATGGCTAGGCCGAAGCCCATAGCCCAAGGAGAATTACTCACACATAGAGATGAAATCGACATTCATAAACATCATAATAGAGATCATAAGGTTGATAACAAATAGTATTACCATCTCGTCAATTGGAGAATAGATCTACTATTAGAAGTGGTGGAGAAGGGTTTAGAGGTTTAGATCTAGATCTATTCCTCCAGCGTGGCGGATTCTGGTGGCAGGGAGAGTTGAGGTCGAAAAGAAGCGCTGTTTTCCCGTTGCTCGAAGCCTCTTTTTATAGGGGTCCCTTCACAAAAGTTGTTCTATTTGACCTAATGAAGTCGGTGCAAACTATACGGCCGGAATAAAATTTCTGCCGTATAGTTGGTCGTTAAAGCTTCAACATTAACTTCAGGGATCCTCGTTTGTTTGACTTGTTGGAAATCTCGTATCTTTTGCATTTATGTAGTGATTCTCATCATCATACGTCATTATCTGCGCATGAAAAAATAGTAAGAAAGGATTGCATACCCCTTTGATCATTAGGCATTAGTGGCAGGAATTAGAGAGATATTTCATCAAATATATGAATAATATCTAGTTTAAATACAAACGTGGATGGCTATATTTTACAGCCATCAATAGGTAACTTCGGTACCTGACGAGGCAACATTTGTACCTGACAAAACAAACTTCAGGCTCCGAAGTTGCCTCGTCGGACTCTGAAGTTGCCTCGATGGGCTCTGAATTTGCCTCCTCTGGAATCGAAGTTGCCTCGTCAGGCACCGAAGTTGCCTCATCAGGCTCTAAAGTTGCCTTATCAGGCACAGAAATTGCCTCGTCGGGCACCAAAGTTCCCTCACCGGACAAAAGTTGCCTTGCCGGGCACCGAAGTTGCCTCGCCGGGCTCTAAAGTTGCCTCCCCGGGCATCGAAGTTGCCTCATCAGGCACCAAAGTTGCCCCGTCGGGCATAGAAGTTGCCTCCCTGGGCATCGAAGTTGCCTCATCGGGCTCCAAACACTACTAGGAAAAACGTTACGAGTGGCGCACCAAATTTGAATTTTGTGGCGCATTTGGTGGTCGCCACTAAATTCTCGCCGCTAAAATTTGAATTCTATGGTGCATAGAATTCTCAATATTCTGTGGCGCATATGCCATATGCGCCACAGAATTCTCAACATTCTGTGGTGCATATGCCATAGGCACCACAGAATTCTGTCCCAGATTCTGTGGCGCATATGGCCATATGCGCCACATAATCCCTTTTTAGAATTTCGAAATTTTCAGAATCTGGTACAAATATAGGTATATAATAGATATATTACAGGAAATATACAAAAATTGACCGAAATACAAAGAAAAGCTGCACACAGCAATACAAATGTTCCAGTTCACATATAATACATCAACAAGTACGAATTTTACAAGTGTTCATCAATCGCATCACATAGAACAGAATAAGTGTACAAGTACATTTCAGATATCACAGAACACGGCATCAGCAGCAACATAGTGTGCCACTATAACTTCACCACAAGCATCACACCAAAGCCAGACCAAACCAGGTTAATAGCAAACGGGTGCCATGGCCGGTGCTTGAAAAAGGCAGACGTGGCCGGTGCGCGAAGGCCTGGGCGATGCTGGGCAACGGAACGTGAGGGAGACAACATCGACTGACAAGGGGGTCGCACGACTGCGGACGGGGCAGCTCGGAGGCACAGGGGCGCGAGGCGGCAGGGCGCGGGTGGACGGAGAGGGAGCCCACTTGGTCGAGGATTGGGACCGGCGGCAGGGCGATGCGGCCCATAGGAGAACGGCAGCGGAGGCTTGAGCGGACGACGAAGCTCCGCTATAGCGAGGGAGGCCGACAAGGGCAGCAGCGCCGGCGGGAAGAGGACGCTGTGGAGCGGTGTTGATAGTGGCTCTACAACGAGCAGGCGTGGGGTGGCCGGAGGGTGCTTGCAGAGAGAGAGAGAGAGAGGCGAGCCACGGCTTGACACAGGGAGCTCGCAAGGAGAGGAGATAGGGAAAAGTAGAAGAGCGGGATTGGAGGAGAGTCGGGGAGGCGAGGCTGGGCGCGGAGGTCGCAGGCGTCGGGGTCGAGGAGGAGGCATCCGGTGGCGGGCCACAAGGAGGAGGGTGGCGGTGGC
The DNA here is from genome assembly GCA_030063025.1 of Avena longiglumis. Lineage (NCBI taxonomy): Eukaryota > Viridiplantae > Streptophyta > Magnoliopsida > Poales > Poaceae > Avena > Avena longiglumis. The sequence goes on along the minus strand of CP125977.1, from coordinate 1,859,349 downwards.
GGCTCACTAAGCAGAGTAGGAAGGAGCGGGGCGGGGATCGATCGAGGGAAGGAGGAATCGCATGGAGTGTACGAGCGTCGGGGAGAGAGAGGTAGGTCCAGGGTTTGTGCGTGATGGGAGTGGGCGAGGGGATCGTGTACCTCGGGTACAGTGACGTGGCGAGGTCGGATTTTTGCGCATTGCGTTGTGTGGCCGGTGCGTGCACATAGGGTGCGTCGGTGTAGTGTGCGCTGTGACACCCCCGGGATCAGCGCTATACAAATCCTAGACCTCCGTCTAACATAAGATTAACCTTGATCTCGATAATATCCAGTGAAGAATCTGTAACACATCACTGAACCTACAACACACAAAATTTATTACAGCAAGCTCATAACTGAGCAGATAACCAAATTATTACAAGCAGAGGTCACTGACCACAAACATCAAACAACGGAAGGAAAATTATGATATTAAGTATAGCAAACTTAACAAATGGCCTAAGAGGCCTAATGCATAACGATGACGTCCCAACCCATAGATTCCAGGCTGCCGGCCGGGAACCCCAAGCTACTCGTCGGTGTCGATGTAGTACCAAACGGATCTTCAGGAAACACTTACTCTGCCAAAAGTATCAACAAAGCAAGGGTGAGTATAGGGTGTACTCCACAAGACTTATGGCTGGTGGAGTTGTTTTGCATAAATCCATCTTTGTTTATAAAACAAGAGAGAGAGAAGAATCTCTTCTAATAAGAGTATTTTAAAAGGGGATGAGAGAGCGAAATCTCCGAAATATTGATCATCATCTTTTGATATCCACCAAGTCTTCATCATCTCAACCCTAACTAGGATCACCCCCTCGTACCCATGAGGAAGCATCCTTAAGCACACGTTGATCTGCCAAGTTTTACGATTAGGTTATACTTCTCTATGATCTTAAGTCCGGTTGCCAAGTTGTTCATAACCGTGAACACGGCTTTTAGAAAAGATTATTACCCTGTAGGGGTGTACAACTTTACCCACACGTACTAACCTTCTGTTGCCTGCCAAAACTCACCGGCGAGCAGCGACGAGCAACACGAAGAGCCGGGAGGCTCCCAGAACTGCTGGTGGGCCCTGGTCCCTCGGGCAACGGCCCGCAAAACTCCGGCACGCGTCCTGGCTTGGTTCGAGGGCGTGCCACCTGACCTATACCTGGTCAGGAAGGTGAAGGATTGCTCCGATTGATTTCCTGCATGGTAAACAAGTATACGTAAAATTCGAGCCGTGACCGGCTCCCAGGTTTCCCCGTGAATCGGCTCCTAGAGCCGATTATCCCATGGTTTTGCATTAGATTTACGGTAACATGGGTTCTTTGCTTTATCATTACAAGTTAAATCGATCTACGACAGTTTGACGTTTTCACCACGTAACTGGAACGTCCTACACGTAATTGAGCCTGGTATATACAAAAGATGAAGAATACTAATCCTAGAGGAGGCCTAATAACCAACTTAAAGTCAATTACCGGAACAACTTCTCTAGAGCGAGTAAACTACGCCCCACGCATCACCTTTGGATCGTTCAACCCGTTTGTAAGGCCTGGTTACGTAGATATCAAACTAAACCTTGGTGAGCAAGGCACAACCATAACAGATCGAATCAACTACATAAAGATCAAGCAAGATGCTACCCTCGCACTTGGGGAACGGTGCAAAGGTAGCGAGATAACTAGAGGCGGCATAACTTTAAACGATTATAACGAAAAGCACCGATGCTAGCCTCAACCATTCTATGATAGTAGTGTTACTCGCCATCAACAAGGCTTCAGTACGAGTAACACTAAATAACGCGTAAGTAAAAGTACTGCCTAGATCGCAAGATGCGATCTAGGCAGCATGACACTTACCCGAAAGAAACCCTAGAAACAAGGGGTGGCGATGCGCCGAGATTGTGTTTGTTGTGAACGTGATTGTCCTCCTTTTCTCGATAACCTTAGGTACATATTTATAGTCCAGAGACTCTCTACTTTTGGAATAACTCTACAACTCTATCTTTACCTAAACTGAAACGGAACCTAAACTAACACGAAACCTACTATGATACAAGATACACGGGCAATTTAGCCCAAATCCACGCACTAGGCCGATCCAACAACATGTTGAATATACGCATCTTCCAAGCCCATCTTGATCACGGCCCATCTCCTTCTTTAGCCAAAATATGGCGATAACATGCCCCCGGTTTTGGCAATGATAATTCCAAAACCACTCTTGATATTTTTTCTTCCCCTCTTTTTTTGTATCGGGTTGCGTTGGATGTAATGCGTTGCGCACAGGATCGCCACGCCACCCCTTCATCATGATGCCCTGTCTTCTCAACTCCTTCGCAGGCATGATTTGACGATTTTGGCAAGACATTCGGGAAACCGCTATGGCATTGAACCGCTCTCCACTATTCCCTTATTTAAATCCATCTAAGCAGTTCGCAATCCCCATCTTCCTCCAACAGCCAAAAACCCTTCTTCCTCCGCCTGAAAAACCCTCTTTCTCCATGGCCTCCTCTGCTTCCTCCGCCTGTCCTCCCACGCCCAACTCAATGAGCGACCGAGAACCGACGCTGAGCACTGCCGATGGCGGCAGATACACTCTCGCCCACAATGGTGGGACGAGAGGGTGGGACCGCCGTTTGGTCGGAGGACGACGTCCTTGACCGATGGCGAAGAAGACCGCAGCCTTGCCGATGGGGAACTGGAGGCGATAAGACCGACGACGCAATGTCACGACGGCGTCGACTCCGAAGAGGAGGAGGAAGGAGGACACCTCCGAGGAGTACCACCGGTGAAGTACTTCCGCCGGGTCCAAAGGAGGACACCGACGACGAGGACGAGGAGGCCTCGCCGGCTTCTTCAAGAAGAAGAAGACGAGATAGCAATACCGAGGATAAGCGCGCACAAGACGGCGGCGACAATGGCGACGACCTCGGCCTAGATTAGGAACCAGTAGCAGTAATAGTAGTAGCAATAAGCTCCCTTTTGTAATCGATCAGCCTTTTGTAAGCAACCAGCTTCTGAATGAAATGAAAAATCTGTTTTCTCGAAGATTGCTCTTGTCGCCCCAATTTTGCCGATAACCAAAACAGGTCGATGCTCCAGAAGCCGATAGCAACGCATCGGCTTTCACCTTGTTACGTTTACACAGTCAACCAAGCCACAGCTCAAAGAGCCGATGCATATCGGCTTTCCCAAAAACGTTGACAAGGTCCGACTTGGTCACATACTCAGGCAAACCTAAACGGTCACTTCTTAGTCTCAAACGGTAACCTGCGACCCTCTTCAAAAAGGGCGACCTAGATCTCCAATTGCCCATCGAAATACGTGCCCTGAACAAACAGCTAATGACGGGCAAGGACGAAGATTTCTTCAGTAGCTTGTATGTGGATACTGGCACCTGTTTGTAACATATGTGAACCTCTAGAGCCGATGACCGTGCATCGGCTATATATATATATATTTTATTCGGCCGATTTTCAGCATCGGCCCCCACATTTTTACTGTCCAATGTCTCACGTGCCTTTACTTGGCCGATTTCATGTATCGGCCCCAAGTTTCACTGTCCATCATCCCACATGCTTGGGAAATATTTCTTGAGATGCTGACCGTTGACCGCCACTGGGAATTTCACGCCGTCTAGCTCCTCAAGCATGTACGCGTTTCCTCTTAAAACTTGATCGACCCTGTACGGTCCGTGCCAATTTGGAGACCATTTACCATATGTTGCATCCTTAGTCCCTAATGGCAACACAACTTCCCATACCAGATCACCAACGTGGAACTCCTTTGGCCTCACTTTCTTGTTATAAGCACGAGCCACCTTGGCCTTGTTCTCTTTGATTTTCTCAAGTGACCACAGCCTGACCTCAGTTACATGCTCAATACTGTCACTTATCAGGGTTGCATATTCTTCAGTTGTTAGATTGTCCTGAAAAGTGACACGTCTCGAACCAGCCGTGATTTCCCAGGGCAATACGGCTTCTTGTCCATATACTAGATGGTATGGCGAGGTTTTAATCGCCCCATGGCATGACATGCGATAAGCCCACAATGCCTCTGACAAAACCTCGTGCCAACGCCTAGGGTGCTCATCGACTTTTCTCTTGATCAGCTTGATGAGGCTCTGGTTGGATGCTTCAGCTTGCCCATTCGCCTGAGCATAGTATGGAGATGACCTAATCAGCTTGATCCCCGTGTCCTCGCAGAACTTTCTAAACTCTTGAGAAATAAAGACCGAACCTCCATCGGTCGTGATAGTTTGGGGAATCCCGAATCTATGGATGACATGTTCTTTCACAAAATTGATAACATCCTTTGAGTTTACCGATTTCATCGGGACAGCCTCCACCCATTTAGTGAAATAATCAGTGATGGCCAAAATCCACATGTGGCCTTTGCTTGATGGAGGATTGATTTTGCCGATCATATCCATGCCCCAACCTCGGAATGGCCAAGGCTTGATGATGGGGTTCATTGCTGACGCGGGTACCATCTGAATTTTCCCAAATTTCTGACATGCTTGACACCCTTTGTAGTAGTTGAAACAATCCTCAAGCATGGTGGGCCAATAAAACCCTGATCGCCTGATCAACCATTTCATCTTGTGAGCCGATTGGTGAGTTCCACAGCGCCGTTATACGTCGTGTAGGAGCCGATTGGCCTCGGCCGTCCCTGACATTTGAGCAATAACCCTTCCAGTCCTGTAAAACATGTCATCCCCAATAAGCACATACTTCATGGCCTTGTACCTTATCCGTTTAGGCCCCAGCGAATCCTTCAAGTAATTGAAGATATCGGCTCTCCAGTCGTCAGCTTCCAGGAACTGTACCTGAACGTCGGCTCCCTCTGCTACGTCCTTGTAACCTGAAGCCATTTGTGCAAGATCATTTGCCTCTATGTTCTGCGACCGCGGGATCCAGGTGAAGTTTATGTACCGGAACTGTGTCATCAGCTCACGGCAGTGCAACCATAATGGGAAGAGGGACTCGCTCTCACACTTGTACTCCTCCGTGAGTTGGGAAATCACCAACTTGGAGTCTCCAAAAATTTCCACTGCTTCTGCTCCGGCTTCGAGGAGTAACTCCATCTCTTGCGTATCGCCTCGCATCGCGACATTGTTGGTGCTGGAGGTAGACAATCTGATGGAGAAGGAAAATGTTGCCCCCCGGGGCGACACGAGTAAAATGCCGATGCCGCAGCCATCGTCACAAACCGATCCATCAAAAAACATAGCCCACGCTCTTATAGACAATGCTGCTATGTTAGTGTTGATCCTTTCAGCGATAAGGTCGACCAATGCCTGTCCCTTAACTGCTTTTGCGGGTTGATACCGGATGTCAAACTCTGATAATGCAAACATCCATTTGCCCAGTCGGCCTTTCAACATAGGAGCCGACAACATGTGCTTTATGACGTCTGATTTGCATATGATGATGATCTCTACTGATAGCAAATTGTGGCGCAGCTTGGTGCGTGTGAAAACAGGCGAGGCACAACTTATCGATATCGGATACCTTGTCTCGCATCCAGATCCTTCGCTTATGTAAAATACGACTCGCTCAGCCCATCATAAACTTGCACCACCACCGAGGCGATGGACGTGTCGACATCGACAAGTAAATGTAGAACGATGCCGTCTGGGCGGAACCAACACTGGCGGCTTCGTCAGATATTCTTTGATCTTGTCGAAGGCTCGTTGCTGTTCTGTCCCCCAGCGAAATTCCTCGTCAGATTTAATTTTCACCAGTCCCATGAACGGTTCTATTCTTCCTGACAGATTGGAGATGAATCTTCTGACGAAGTTGATCTTGCCGATTAGAGACTGCAGCTCTTTCTTTGTGGTAGGTGGCTTCATTGTCCGTACTGCCTCCTGACTTTTCAGGCCGATCTCAATTCCTCGTTCATGGACCAAAAAACCCAAGAACTGACCGGCCGTCACCCCGAAGGCACACTTCTTCGGATTCATCCGTAGCCCGAATTTTCTTGTTCGGTCCAGAACGCGCTGAAGATCGTCCAAGTGTCCGTGCACTGAAGCAGACTTGACCACCACGTCATCGATGTAAATTTCCACCAACTTGCCGATCAGATCATGGAAAATGTAATTCATGGCCCTTTGGTACGTGGCGCCGGCATTCTTCAGTCCGAACGTCATGACTACATACTCGAACAACCCCACTGAACCTGGGACTCTGAACGCCGTCTTGTGTATGTCTTCCGGAGCCATAAAAATTTGGTTGTAACCGGCATTGCCATCCATGAAGCTCAAGATCTTATGACTAGCCGCGTTGATTAACGTTTACGCCACGCATCGGATACTCATCCTTTGGGGTAGCTCGTTGAGATCCCGAAAATCTATAGCAACACGCCAACGGCCATCCTTTTTCTCTGTGTGCGATACTAGAAATCCATTCAGATACCAGGGCTGATTAACTTGGCTGTCAACATTTTCTCGACCTCTTTCTTGACTTCTTCCGAATTCGCCTTCATTTGTCGTGCTCGCTGAAATGGCCAAATCCTTTTAAGCGGAGTCGATGCTCGATGATGCTCTGTCTAACCTGCATTTACGTAGTCCAGGTGAAGCAGTCTGGATATTTTTTCAACAGGGCTATCATCGGACCCCGCAGACTCGGGTCTAACTTCTTGCTGATAAATGTTGGTCGTGGCTTATCCCCAGGACCAATGTCGATCTCTTCTAGTTCATCAGAAGATGTAAACCCATACCCTAGCTTTCCGTCACCTGTCAAATCGATGGTAAACACAGGGCAAACAGTAGGTGAGGGTAACAAAAATAATTTGGGCCGATTGCCTGAATCGGCCCCCTTTTTGCTTGCATTAGTCAAGGATGGTTTACACCTTATTGTTTTACAATGGCAGGGCATCTCCCTGCTACGACTACGTGATCCGCTTGTCGTGTGATTGGTGCTTTTTATTTTTTGTGGCCGATCGCGAGGATCGGCCGTACCACGTCCGATCGTGGACTTTGCTACTCTGTCAGGCCAGTGGATAAGACCAGCCTCACCCCGTTTTTTGTAGCTTCAATGCGCTCACAGCCGTCTAAACTGATTCCAGAGATCGGCTCTTGGTCTTCTGCTTCCCAGACGTTCATGCCAGCTATGGAAATCTCGATAGAATCATCTGCATGGATGACCTCCACTTCATCTCCGTCCCACTGTATTAGGCACTGGTGCATCGTGGATGGAATGCAGCAATTAGCGTGAATCCAATCTCTACCTAGCAAGACAGCGTAGGTACTTTTGCTGTCCACGACGAAAAATGACGTGGGTATGGTTTTCCTGCCCACTGTTAGATCCACGTTCAGTACGCCTTGTGTTTCCGAAGACTGACCGTTGAAGTCGCTTAACGTGACGTTAGTTTTGATCATATCTGCAGTGGAGCGTCCCAAACGTCGTAGCATGGAGTATGGCATGATATTGACTGCCGCCCCGGTGTCCACCAATATCTTGCTGACAGGTTGCCCATTGATGTAACCTCGTAGGTACAGGGCTTTCAGATGTTTGTAAACCTTCTCACGTGGCTTCTCAAAGATAACCGGCCGTGGCCGCGATGAACCGTGCCACCGTAGCTCATTGGTTCTTGGCGCGCGGAATTCTGACGGAAGTATGAACACCATGTTTGTACCAGCCGATGTCTGTGCATCAGATTTTATTGGTTTGGGGCGCCACTCTTTCCTTGTCGGGCGGTCTCCGCTTCCAAGGTCTGCTGATTTTGACGCTAGATCGGGCGCGATTTCTTTAAAGCGTGAGATATCGCGCTCAGCTTCCTCCAAGTTACGCAGCCGCTGCACTCACGCTTTTGGGTATGTCTGAGTCCGTGACACCACCTTGGACGGTGATATCTGTCTTCTTCCTTGTCATCCCTTGGCTTCTCGAGGTCCTTTGCTCGGCGGACCCCCTGATGCCTCCGAGGTGGAGAGGCCCTAAACGTTTGAACATCGAACCGCCTCGTGTCCTCCTTCGCTGTCCACACTTGGCGATTGTCGATCGTAGGCAATCGGCTCATTCCCGTCCAAAGAATACTTGAAGAAAGGACAATCCCAATGTTTGTCTGCGCCTTCCTTTTCTTTTGACGGTCCCCTAGCAAGGTGCTCATATCCTTCATCGTATCCATCGTGCTGGCGCCGTTGGTCATACTGACGCTCATACTTGTTAAGGAGATGCGTGGAATGCGGCTTCTGATACCGCACTCTCCTCACCTGTTCCTCTGTTAAGTACCGCCTGTCGTTGTGGCCGGGCCGGTCGCATGGACCAGCCTCTTTTCTTTCTTTGCCCCGAGAGTGACCACCTTCCTCCTTGTACGTGTCATGGTGGTACCCAGACCCTGTCATATTAACACCGAACGAAAAATCTAGATGCCGCCTCGCGGAGCGACTGAGTTCTATCATGTTGACGCCGGGAAATGGGTTTGTGTCATTTTTAATGGCGAACTGCCCAAGGATCAGACGGCCTTGCTCTATCGCCATTTGGATTTGGCGACGTAACTCTTTGCAGTCATTGGTGGTGTGGGTGAACGAGTGATGCCACTTGCAGTATGGTCTCCCGTTCATTTCCTGAGCCGTGGGGATTTTATGGCCGTCGGGTAACCTCAGCTGCCTCTCTTTCAGCAGTAAATCGAAGATCTGCTCAGCTTTGCTCACGTCGAAGTCGAACCCTTTTGCAGGCCCTTGCTGTTTCACCCATTTGCAGGACACGGGGTCTGCCCCCCGAGCCCATTCAGCCACGGCCACCTCCTGGTCTTGTGTAGGATCATCTTCTTCTGTATCGACCAGGCCTATCGGACGCTTGAACTTGTCTTGGTATAACTCAGGGTGGCGCTGTTCATACATCGCCGTTCGGGCCATGCGCCAATGAGTTGTACTCTACTTGGAAAGCGATCCTTGATGGGTGCGGAGAGACCCAACACCGCCACCGACCGCTTCCTTCTCGCTTAAACGAGCCGAGTAACATCGGTTCTTGACGGTCCCGGAAGCCGGATGTACTGCCACGCTTTCCTCGCTTCGCCGCACTGTGCGGATCTTCAATGCCACCTCGGTAGCCTCGAATGATATTGGATGTGGAACTGCTCTTCCGCTTGCTTCCAGTCTGAATCGAATCGTGGCGCGATGTGTACCACCCAAAAGCTGGTCCCTGTGGATTGCGCAAAAACCTTACGCGCATCTGATCGGATGTCAAATTATGCCTAGCTGTGCGGTGTATCGGCCACGTGCTCGATCGAGCTCGACCCTTCCGACCGCTAAACCTTGAGAACTCGTGGAGCCGATACTTGGGTGGCGGAATCAGATCAAACTCGTTGGGTACGGCTTTGAATAGCCGATTGTCCTTCTCTCTTCGCACGGCCGAACGTCTCTCAAGATGTTGGATTTTCTCCATTGCTTGAGCCGCAGGGCTAGGTTCTCATGACTTGTTCCAGTGGCATACTTGGCTTGCCACGCCTGTTTGTCGGCGTCCATCCCAGACATCGCTGCTCCAGAAACGCCGCCCGAGCTCTCGCCCCAGGAACCCCTGCAGCAGAAACTCCTGCGGTTGCAATCTGGTTGGTGCGTGGCAGGTTGTTGCAGTCCGGCACGTAGGTGCATATGTATCCGTGTGGGATTTCCTTAGGTGGCTCAAACAGGAATTGGCAATCGCCTGGGTCGCCTCCAGCCTTTTAGACGACGTAAGCCGCTGCTCCTAGTGGCTCTGGAGCTTCAAGCGTGAATGGCAGTTGTGGCCTGGTCTGGAGCGGTCTTTCTCCCTGGTGAGTACCTAAAGTAGGCCCCGACGGAGAGTACTGATGTTTCATGATTTCTTGAACTACGCAAACCGCGACCCGCTCGAAAGCGTTCACCAGGCTCTCAGAATGGCGGTGCAGGGAATGAGCCACCATGTAGTTGACTTCCTGTCGTAGAGCTCTGGTGCGCTTCTCCGAAGGAACAGACAGATCCACCTCATCCAGAGCACCCTCGGGGGAGAACCCCCTCCACTTGATGCCATGCTTACGGGTCCTCTCAAAAGAGCCGATGAGATCGGCTTCGAAGAGATTTCTGATCTCGTCATACTTCGCCTTGTGCTCCTCAGGCAGCTCGTCGCGGATCTGGTCTGCTTCTCCATTGCAGCGTCGGATGTTGGCGTGAGGTTTTTGAATGTCCCACCGGCGTTCCCGAATGTTGCCTGCCAAAACTCACCGCGAGCAGCGACGAGCAACACGAAGAGCCGGAGGCTCCCGTAATCGCCAGGCTCTGGTCCTCGCAACGGCCGCAAAACTCCTAGACGCCCTAGCTTGGTTCGAGATGCCACCCACCTATACCTGGTCGGAAGGTGAAGGATTGCTCGATTGATTTCGCATGGTAAACAAGTGTACGTAAAATTGAGCCGTGACCGGCTCCTGTGTTTCCCGTGAATCGGCTCCTAGAGCCGATTATCCCATGGTTTTGCATTAGATTTACGGTAACATGGGTTCTTTGCTTTATCATTACAAGTTAAATCGATCTCGACGCTTGACGTTTTCACCACGTGAATCGAACATCCTACACGTAATTGAGCCTGGTATATACAAAAGATGAAGAATACTAATCGAGGAGGCCTAATAACCAACTTAAAGTCAATTACCGAACAACTTCTCTAGAGCGAGTAAACTACGTCCACGTACTCTTGGATCGTTCAACCCGTTTGTAAGGCCTTACGTAGATATCAAACTAAACCTTGGTGAGCAAGGCACAACCATAACAGATCGAATCAACTACATAAAGATCATAAGATGCTACCCTCGCACTTGGGGAACGGTGCAAAGGTAGCGAGATAACTAGAGGCGGCATAACTTTAAACGATTATAAAGAAAAGCACCGATGCTAGCCTCAACAAATCTATGATAGTAGTGTTACTCGCCATCAACAAGGCTTCAGTACGAGTAACACTAAATAACGCGTAGTAAAAATCGCCTAGATCGCAAGATGCGATCTAGGCAGATGGTACTTACCGAAAGAAACCCTAGAAACAAGGGTGGCGCGCCGAGATTGTGTTTGTTGTGAACGTGATTGTCCTCCTTTTCTTGATAACCTTAGGTACATATTTATAGTCCGGAGACTCTCTACTTTTGGAATAACTCTACAACTCTATCTTTACCTAAACTGAAACGGAACCTAAACTAACACGAAACCTACTATGATACAAGATACACGGGCAATTTAGCCCAAATCCACGCACTAGGCCGATCCAACAACACGTTGAATATACGCATCTTCCAAGCCCATCATAATCACAGCCCATCTCCTTCTTTAGCCAAAATATGGCGATAACACCTTCTCTTATTGCCACATGATTAGCCCTCTTCCTTGGAAGGCCGGTAGAGGGTGGTTAGACACGACCTTTACCTTGCTTTCGTCGAGACCATGAGTCATGCAATAAGTATGGTTCTGTCGTAATAGGTCAAATCCCGAAGCCAGTACTTAAATATGTGAGGTTAGGTAGGTTTACCAGGGAAGCTATCTACCCCAAGCAACCCGGTCCACGCTTCCCTACCTGTTATGAATGCACCTCCTTCACCGCCTTCGAGAAGATCTAGAATGGATGTCGAATGGAACGCCCGAACTATGTGACTCATGGAATCTACTAGGCAAGTTAGTTGCTCGTGAGGTTGTCCAGGCCCCGTGTAGTTGTATGCTCGTCTTGGTTCCAAAGGCAAGAACTCGGGTCCTAGTGGTGGCGAGCATGGGACTAGAAAAACCACATCCCACCGTGGCCTCCCATACAAGCCTTAGCATATTTAACTCATATCACTGATCTTATCTCATAACGTTCTCCTGTCATACTAGCTTATCTGCATCTGATACATCATCTGGATGAACCAACACTGACAGCTGTGCATGGCTAAGCAAGACATAGATATAAGCTCAGTGCACACAAGCCAAACCTATTTATGCTAGGAGCAGTGGATCAGGTAATATAAGCTCAAAGGGAGTAATAAAACAGATAGGATACTCTATCTATCGATAAAAGACCACAGTAGAATCGTATGCATCATGGCAGGAATTGAAATGCTTTTGAAATCATAGGATTATATCATGGTGGGGTTATGCTTGCCTTTGCCAGTTGATAACCAGAAATCAGAACTTCGGAAGCTTGTACTTGGCTTGATTAGAGTTGGTCAAGTATTGTTCTTCGATCTTCGATGGTCTTGATCTTAGTCTTCGATCTTGATCTCGATATCATATTCTATCGGGAAGAACCAAACACCGGAAAGAGAGGGAAACAATCAACACATGGCATCAATGCAATGCTCAAGCAAGGATGATGATATGACAAGTTAATTTGCATTGAAATGTAACCCTAAGGCATTATTGACCATTTAATCGGGGTTCCGAGGGGTACAAACCCTAACTCGGGAAACTCCGGATGTATATGAGAGGGGTTACTAAGTTCTTCTAATTAAACTTGCTATGAAAGTTGTTGATCAATGCATGATTATAGATTAATTAGATAGTTCTCATTTTTCTGAACATTTTGATATATTATACATATTTTTCTGACTTATAAATATTAAGTTATTGAATTTACAAGTTTTATTCAATTTCTGGAAATTATTTAAATCATTTTAAATTGAATTACTGTGTCAGGCTAACATCAACAGAGTGGGAGGGGTCGTTTTTCACTGGGTCTGAGGCTACCCCTAGTCACTGACGACTGGTCCCTATGATGGAAGGCAACGGGGTGGCCACGTCGACTCCACGCGGCTGCCATGTAGACGCCACGCGGGACCACGTCAACTCACCGGCGTACACGCCAGATGACGATGGTAGGCGGAGGAGGAGAGCAAGCGGGGCTGTGGGGCTTTACGCGTTTGAATCAGCGCATCGAGGGGAACCTAAACCTAGTGGTGCCGCTACGGGGTGGTCACCGGAGTGGCCTAGACGACAAGCAACCGCGGCGGCCGACGGTGGCGCTTGGCAGCAGAGAAAACCAGAGGGAGAGGAGAGATGCGAGGTGGTGCTGGAGCACCGCATGCTTAACCTGAGCGCGATGGTGGGGTCGACGAGGTCAGAGGAAGCTGGACGGAGGCGAATCGGCGACGGTGACTGCGACGGCCAACAGAGTGCCGAACTCGATTCCGACGAACATGGAGATCCCTATCTTGTGTGGCTACACGAGGTCGATGAGGAAGACCTATCTAAGCTTCTAGGACAAACGTCTGTGCTTGGGATGGTCCAGAGCGACGTCGGTGAGCGGCGACATCGGCTAGGGTTTCGGGTTCCGCAGGGAAAGGAAGAGAGAGGGAGGGAGAGGAGAACTGGGGAACGTCTAGGGCTCCTCGTAGGTCTAGGGGGGTCTTATCGGCCTCCAGAGTGGCGGCATGCATCTCAACGGCGGGCGGGCATCGCAACAACGGCGAGCGGCCGAGGCAGCGACATGGAGGAGATTTCCTCACGAGGAAGACGATAGTGAAGAGGTATCGGGCCAATGTTGCGCCGCTGGTGGGCCAAAGCTGGGCTGCGGCAGCTGCACTGAGCGGCAGGGAGGGAGGAGAGGGAGAAGTTGGGCTCAGCCTGCTGCGGCTCTACTGCAGTTTTCTTTATAGAAACCTTTTTTATTTTCCTATTTCATTTCTCTCTTTTGCATTTGGATTTCAAATCTGTTTTGGATAATTTCTAAAATACCAAAGGCTTTATAAAATATATAAAATACCGAGGGACCCCTTTAATCAATTTGGGCTCCTTTAATTTTGTGATTTCAAAATACAAAACCATTTTAGAAGGTTTTAAAGAGAGAGGGGAAACTAGGGTTTTAAGGTTTGCATTTTATTTTCTTTGCATGCATTTTTAAAATATGATGCTAATGAATGCTCAATCAAACCCTAAATAATGATTTACAAAAACTGGGGTGTTACAGCTCTATACCCCTTACGAGAATCTCGACCCGAGATTCCAAAGGTAGGAAAAGAGTGAGAGAGAGAAGGAAACATGGCCACTCTAAAGATAAGAGGGAAGCACACTAAACGACACACAAAGCATCTCATGGTCAACTCATGGATGGAGTGTTCGAAAACGACTCTGAGATGACGAACATGAAACACATCAAGGTAGCGGAGGAAACAAGAGGAGATGGTTTCAAATTTTTAGATAGATGGTATTCATAAGGATTGAGACCATAGAACTTACAGAAGAGTTTAAGCTTCTGGAAAGTAAAGCTTCCAATATAAAGAACATGACCACAGACTTCGATAAAGAACCTCTACTAAATGACTTAAGTAGAGATTTCAGGTTGGAGAGATATGGATCAACAAAACCAAGCTGTTGAACTATTTTTGACACGTAAGGTTTACTTTTTCATCCAACAGAGGGCTTAAGACAGAAATGTGTTTTTTTGAAGAGGACTCATAAGAGTCACGAGAAACATGTAGCAAGAGAATCTACAGATTACCAAAATCATAGTCACTCTTAAAACATGGCTAAGAAAACGAAGGAAACTCTTTATTCATCCAGCTTTATCAAAATCTTTGCCACGATTATGGTATCACTTCACACCACTAGACGAAATGGTAAGGAGATTCCTGATGACACGATAAGAAAGAAACTTCATTCTCAGACTTCAAGTACTTGGCACAACATAACGCTTGCCAACATAAAGGGTCTGGATGATCGACCGAGAGACATTTAGCAGCAGTACTTTAAATGTTCTACTTGATGTTCGATATACGATACATACGGTAAAGGTCGGACTTCGGATACAAAGGAAACCATAGGAACAACTCCTATATTGAATTATAGAAGAAGTCTGATGAAGAGTGGTTGTTACTACTGAATCGAGAGAATATGACAAAGGATCTTTCCGGCTAAGTATGTCAACCATTACATTAAGATACCTATGTAAAAACCTTGAGAAACACCAACCATCATTGCTGCTTGAGATTCAGCTTTGGTTAGGTGGAATGATACTTCAGACTCAGCATTTCCGAATAGAAGGGTGCAACATTTACTCGAAGATAAAGTCACTAGATTCTCAAGACACGGAATACAGTGTAAAGCTCCAAAAGACTGAGCTAGATTGTTAGACCCATGTGTTTAGCAACTTGTCGAAGAACAACTGCACACACATAAAGTACTATCAATAAAACACACACATGTATCCTTAAGAAAAGGAATATAACTCTTCTCGAATCCACGGCGACAACTTTCAACAACTGCACGTCAACCGGAAGAGGTTACTTCTAACATCCAGAACACATACTTCGAGATGACTCGAAGATGGTTCTCGAAAGTTTCCAACATTATTCCATATGAATCTAATCTAGCATGGAGGAGATAAGGATGCCATCGATGGTCTCATCAACAAACTTACCAGGCCACTCCAAGAAGGTGGACTCATATGTCGTATGAACAAAGCATAACTATTGGTCAGACCATAGACATGAAGATGTACTCAAGTGAAACATCACGAATAAAAGCACCATCAAGATAGTCCTTGGAACTGAGTTTGAGTTGACAATAACCCAAATAAAATCAAAAGGGAGGGAAGATAACATATCCACAAAGAATATTCTATCTTTCTTCAGCACGAACGAAACTAGACACCCCTTTGAGATGGAACAAAGTCGGATAGAACTTTTGTCTTACAACTCTCCAAGTTGTTGTTTAAGCTCAACCAACTAGTTCAGGGGAATCCAGTACAGATCCTTGGAGAAAAGAGTAGTTCGGAGAACTTGCTTTCTCAAGAACTTGACAACACGGTCATGTGGCAACATGACGATACTTCTAGTAAGACATCTATAATATCATGAACCACCAATATGTTACTTAGTTCGAGAGGAAACTTACTTGGTAAAGCAAGAAGACATAGTCTCAAAGTTTCAGCACAAGCCTAACTCTTTGACCGAAGAGAGTGTACTAGAATAAAGGACTTGGTAGCACAATCATCCTTTGCTTAGTGATATGTTAATCAATCACACTAAGAATGACTCAAATGTCCTTAGAGTTCAAAACAATAATAATTGCTAGAATCTCATATGGCCACATTATTACGCACACGCATCATTCACGAGCACGGAAGCTCGAGGAAGGGTGGTAAAGATGTGTGAAATCATCACTTCATTAAGGGGTCATAAAACTCAGCACGACCTCTTAGTATAAAAGAGTGCGACACTTTAAGATAGAACAAATAGAAGCTAATCAATGCCTCTTGATCTGTGGATTACAACACTTTGACCTAGTCCTAGATATGACGAGGTACTGGAGTTTTGTTTCTCCTAGACATTCCAAAATGGTATGTCTTGACGGTCCACAAGAGTATCTTGCATTAGAAGACACCAATGCAAATTTACTACTTGGCTACCAACTGGTAGACAAAGGTCGGAAAGCAAAAAAGGAAAAGGAACATACTCAAGCTAGAATCCCTAGATGTGGATGCATAAGTTAACAACCTTCCGAAAACCAATGCAGAGAAGGGGTAAGGTGTGGAAGAGTCACGAATATCGATGCGAGACTCTCGAGGAGTACTCTTGTCATGATCTATTTGGTTCCAATAAAGAACATCTGCCATAGCATGTGGTAGGGGAAGTCGTTAGTTGTCACAATTCAATCGCGACAAAGACCACAAGCTTGAAGGCTAGAATTGTAGTGCCAGCCATCCTGGGGTAATGTATGAACATTAACGTCAGGGGTCAAAGGAATGGATCTTGGGTTAAAGGTCAGCTTCATGTACAAGATTCACAACACCAGAATCCAGCACAATCGGGGATCTTAGGTTCAAGTCCAAGGGTTAAAACTCAAAGAGAAGAGTAACTACTACTTGAGTGACTTAGCGTACACTATAAGATAATAATCATGAGGTAGCTTCCAAGAGAAGAAACGACTTCTGAAATACCCAACAAATGAAAAGGAGGCACACGAGGCGAAAGGAGACCTCGAAGCCTAAAATAGAACACTGCGGAACCAACAATGTAATGTTGTGGGTCCAAAGGATAGAGAGATCATGATAGAAAGGAATCTCTCAGATGAACAAGAGAAAAGGGAACACGGAATTCACAACACACACGACTCTAGAGAACTCAACACTAGGTCAACTGTCTTAGAAACGACATGCCAAAAAGGCACATAAACTTTGAAAGAATGGAAGAGATATCAAAACTTTTTCAAAGATCAACACCAGATAAGATAACCCAGAGTTAGAGCGAAACTGGATAAGGAGTAAAAGAAGCATACTAGAGTTTTCGCAAATACTTTTCATCTTTAAAATAGTTTTCACAAACACTAGACTCAACATCGACCAATAGCAAGGTTTTCCTACGGTCGGTACTGCTCTTATACCAAGACCTGTGACACCCCCGGGATCAGGGCTAAACAAATCCCAGACCTCCGTCTGACATAAGATTAACCTTGAGCTCGAGAATATCCAGTGAAGAATCGGTAACACATCAGTAACCCTATGACACACAAAATTTATTACAGCAAGCTCATAACTGACCAGAGAACCAAATTATTACAAGCAGAGGTCACTGACCACAAACATCAAACAACAGAAGGCAAATTTTGCTATTAAGTATAGCAAACTTAACAAATGGCCTAAGAGGCCTGAAGCATAACGATGACGTCCTAGCCCATAGATTCTAGGCTGCCAGCCGGGAACCCAAAGCTACTCGTCGGTGTCGATGTAGTACCAAACGGATCTTCAGGAAACACTTACTATGCCAAAAGTATCAACAAAGCAAGGGTGAGTACAGGGTGTACTCCGCAAGACTTATGGCTAGTGGAGTTGTTTTGCAAGAAGCCATCTTTGTTTATAAAACAAGAGTGAGAGAAGAATATCGTGTAATCAGAGTATTTTAAAAGGGGATGAGAGAGTGACATCTCCGAAATATTGATCACCATCTTTTGATATCCACCAAGTCTTCATCATCTCAACCCTAACTAGGGTCACTGAAGGGTTCGCAACATAGAAAACAAAAATTTTTCTACGATGTGAACTATATACCAAGATCTATTTATACTAGATACAAACAACGGGCGGATGTATATCCGTAGAGAACATACCCTTGAAGACCGACAAAGCTTAACGAGTTCAACTCGTGGTTGATGTAGACGATCTCTTGCCGATCTCAAGATCGAGAGGAAGTCCTAGCGCCGCAAATCAGCAGCGCATCCGTGCTCGCACACACATTCGAGGCACCGAGCAACCTCCGCCTCCTCGCCCAAATGATGCAGCGGAAGCACAACTCTTTCTTGCCGAATAGCCACCGGGAACATGTATCTCGCTAGTCCGAGACCATGGGGGATAAATTCTAGAGGGGGAGAGAGATCCTTCACGAGGAGGTGTGAGTGAGAAGTGAGAGGAACCCCAAGGGGGTGGCCGGCGCATGGGGGCTGCCCCCTTGCCCTCCCCTCTTCATGTGGGTGGACACTCCACTCACAAAACTCCTCCAAATTCCCTCCACTCAAAAGTCCACTCAAAAATCCCATTAAATTTCCACCAAATTTAATGCAAACTCTCATTAAATAAAACTCTTTTATTTTATTCAGAATTTTGTCAATTACTTTAATGACAAACATTCACAAATAACCCCTTGCTAGAATTCTATTTCACATGCATAACCACTTTATGCAATTTCACCTGAAAACCTGTTTCGGTATCTAGTGAAATAAATTCCTGCACTTGTTTATTCTTTCGGCATGAAACATTTGCTCCAATTGGATGTCGGTGTCTCTTAAGTGTGTCACCCTACGGTTCGTGAATAATGCGGACATGATCGAGACCCCTCTCAGATCAATAATCGAGCGGATCCGAGACCCATACTGACTCCCACACATTCAACGATGACTTTCTTGTGATCGTCGGAACCTTTTACGCTAGTATCTTAATCCCTTTGTCTCACGATATATTACATGTCCGAGATTCGATCATCGGTATCTCCATACCTAGTTTGATCTCGTTACCGACATGCACTCTTTTCTCGTTCCCGTGATATAACATTCTAGTGATCAAATCACTTGCTTGCAAGCTAATCAATGTGATATCACCGAGAGGGCCCAGAGTATATCTATCCGCCATCGGGATGAACAAATTCCACTCGATCCATGAGCCTCAACATAACACTTTATTAGTTCAATCCATCTTTATAATCACCCCATTACGGTGTGACGTTTGATGTTATCAAGAAACTCTTCCTGTTAGTGATTGACATGATCTCATGGTCTAAGGATTAGGATCACTTCGTAAGTTGTTATAGCAATATAAACTCAATGACTTTGATCGTAATGCTATACTTCGGATGAATGTTCATCACATCATTACACTAATGTTGTGATCCCGTTATTAACAACATCCAATGTCCATGATCAGGAAACCTTGATCATCTTGTTAATCAACGAGCTAGTTTATGAGAGAGGCTTAACTAGGAACTTTCTGTTTGTTTATTAAAGACACATGTATTAACGTTTCCGTATTAATACAATTATAGCATGCAAAATAAACATCTATCATATACTTGGAATACACATAATAAACAATTTATTATTGCCTCTCAGGGCATATTCCCTTCAGTCACCCCCTCGTACCCATGAGGAAGCATCCTTAAGCACACATTGATCTGCCAAGTTTTACGATTAGGTTAGTTCTCTATGATCTTGAGTCCGGTCACCAAGTCGTTCATAACCGTGAACATGGCTTTTCGAAAAGATTATTACCCTGCAGGTGTGTACAACTTTACCCACACGTACTAACCTTCTCTTAATGCCACATTATTAGCCCTCTTCCTTCGAAGGCCGGCAGAGGGTGGTTAGACACGACCTTTATCTTGCTTTCGCCGAGACCATGAGTCACGCAATAAGTATGTTTCCGCCATAACGGGTCAAATCCTGAAGCCGGTACTTAAAGATGTGAGACGAGGTTGGTTTACCAGGGGCGCTATCTACCCCAAGCAACCCGGTCCACGCTTCCCTACCTGTTATGAATGCACCTCCTTCACCGCCTTCGAGAAGATCCAGAATGCATGTCGAATGGAACGTCCGAACTATGTGACTCATGGAATCTACTAGGCAAGTTAGTTGCTCGTGAGGTTGTTCAGGCCCCGTGTGGTTGTACGCTCGTATTGGTTCCAAAGGCAAGAACTCGGGTCCTAGTGGTGGCGAGTATGGGACTAGAAAAACCATATCCCACCGTGGCCTCCCATACAAGCCTTAGCATATTTAACTCATATCACTGATCTCATCTCATCACGTTCTCCTGTCATACTCGATTATCTGCATCTGATACATCATCTGGATGAACCGGCACTGGCAGCTATGCATGGCTAATCAAGACATAGATATAAGCTCTAGTAGTGCACAAGCCAAACCTAGTTATGTTAGGAGCAGTGGATCATTTAATATAAGCTTAAAGGGAGTAATCCAACAGATAGGATACTCTATCTATCGATAAAAGACCATAGTAGAATCGTATGCATCATGGCAGGAATTGAAATGCTTTCGAAATCATAGGATTATATAATGGCGGGGTTATGCTTTCCTTTTCCAGTTGATAACCAGAAAGCATAACTTCGGAAGCTTGTACTTGACTTGATTAGAGTTGGTCAAGTATTGTTCTTCGATCTTCGATGGTCTTGATCTTAGTCTTCGATCTCGATCTCGATATCGTATTCTACCGGGAAGAACCAAACACCGGAAAGAGAGGGAAATAATCAACACATGGCATCGATGCAATTCTCAAGCAAGGATGATGATATGACAAATTAATTTGCATTGAAATGTAACCCTAAGGCATGCTTGACCATTTAATCGGGGTTCCGAGGGGTACAAACCCTAACTCGGGAAACTCTGGATGTATATGAGAGGGGTTACTAAGTTCTTCTAATTAAACTTGCCATGAAAGTTGTTGATCAATGCATTATAGCTTAATTAGATAGTTCTCATTTTTATGAACATTTTGATATATTATACATATTTTTCTGACTTATAAATATTAAGTTATTGAATTTACAAGTTTTATTCAATTTCTGGAAAATATTTAAATTATTTTAAATTGGATTATCGCACAGATGACATCCAGAGTGGAGGGTCGTTTATCGGGTCTCGAGGCTACCCCAACATCGACAATTGGGCCCTATGGCCAGGTCAGCATACCAGGATGGTAGGCAGCAGGGTGGCCACGTCGACTCCACGCGGTTGCCATGTAGACGCACGCTGACCACGTCATCTCGTCGGCGTACACGCCATATGGCGATGGTAGGCGGCGGAGGAGAGCAAGTGTGGCTGCGGGGCTTTACACGTTTGAATCAGCGCATCGAAGGGAACCTAAACCTGGCGGCGCCGCTGCGGGGTGGTCACCGGAGCGGACTAGACGACAAGCAACCGCAGCGGCTGACGGTGGCGCTTGGCAGCAGAGCAAACCAGAGGGAGAGGAGAGACGCGAGGTGGTCCTAGAGCACCGCATGCTCACCCTGAGCGCGACGGTGGGGTCGACGAGGTCGGAGGAAGCCGGACGGAGGCGACTCGGTGACGGTGACTGCGACGGCTGACGGAGTGTCGAACTCGCTTCCAGCAAACATGGAGCTCCCTATCTTGCGTGGCTACACGAGGTCGATGAGGAAGACCTAGCGAAGCTCCTGGGACGAACGACAGTGCTTGGGGCGGTACAGAGCGACGTCGGCGAGCGGCGACCTTGGCTAGGGTTTTAGGTTCCGCTGGAAAAGGAAAAGAGAGGGAGGGAGAGGATAACCGGGGCACGACTAGGGCTCCTCGCAGGTCCAGGGGGGTCTTATCGGCCTCCAGAGCGGCGGCGTGCTTCTCAGCGGCGGGCAGGCATCGCAACGACGGCGAGCGGCCGAGGCAGCGACACGGAGGAGCTTTCCTCGCGAGGAAGACGACAGTGAAGAGGTATCAGGCCAAGCTTGGGCCACGGCTGGGCCAAAGCTGGGTTGCGGCAGGGAGGGAGGAGAGGGAGAGGTTGGGCTCGGCCTGCTGCAGTTTTTTTATAGAAACCTTTTTTTATTTTCCTATTTCATTTCTCTCTTTTGCAATTTGATTTCATATCTGTTTTGGGTAATTTCTAAAATACCAAAGTCTTTATAAAATATATAAAATACTGAGGGACCCCTTTAATCAATTTGGGCTCCTTTAATTTTGTGATTTCAAAATACAAAACCATTTTAGAAGGTTTTAAAGAGAGAGGGGAAACTAGGGTTTTAAGGTTTGCATTTTATTTTCTTTGCATGCATTTTTAAAATATGATGCTAATGAATGCTCAATCAAACCCTAAATAATGATTTACAAAAACTGGGGTGTTACAGCTCTATCCCCCTTACGAGAATCTCGACCCGAGATTCCAAAGGTAGGAAAAGAGTGAGAGAGAGAAGGAAACATGGCCACTCTAAAGATAAGAGGGAAGCACACTAAACGACACACAAAGCATCTCATGGTCAACTCATGGATGGAGTGTTCGAAAACGACTCTGAGATGACGAACATGAAACACATCAAGGTAGCGGAGGAAACAAGAGGAGATGGTTTCAAATTTTTAGATAGATGGTATTCATAAGGATTGAGACCATAGAACTTACAGAAGAGTTTAAGCTTCTGGAAAGTAAAGCTTCCAATATAAAGAACATGACCACAGACTTCGATAAAGAACCTCTACTAAATGACTTAAGTAGAGATTTCAGGTTGGAGAGATATGGATCAACAAAACCAAGTTGTTGAACTATTTTTGACACGTAAGGTTTACTTTTTCATCCAACAGAGGGCTTAAGACAGAAATGTGTTTTTTTGAAGAGGACTCATAAGAGTCACGAGAAACATGTAGCAAGAGAATCTACAGATTACCAAAATCATAGTCACTCTTAAAACATGGCTAAGAAAACGAAGGAAACTCTTTATTCATCCAACTTTATCAAAATCTTTGCCACGATTATGGTATCACTTCACACCACTAGACGAAATGGTAAGGAGATTCTTGATGACACGATAAGAAAGAAACTTCATTCTCAGACTTCAAGTACTTGGCACAACAATATAGGGTCTGGATGATCGACCGAGAGACATTTAGCAGCAGTACTTTAAATGTTCTACTTGATGTTCGATATACGATACATACGGTAAAGGTCGGACTTCGGATACAAAGGAAACCATAGGAACAACTCCTATATTGAATTATAGAAGAAGTCTGATGAAGAGTGGTTGTTACTGCTGAATCGAGAGAATATGACAAAGGATCTTTCCGGCTAAGTATGTCAACCATTACATTAATCTTGCCAGATTCACAAAGAGACCTATGTAAAAACCTTGAGAAACACCAACCATCATTGTGAAGGGAATATGCCCTGAGAGGCAATAATAAATTGTTTATTATGTGTATTCCAAGTATATGATAGATGTTTATTTTGCATGCTATAATTGTATTAATACGGAAACGTTAATACATGTGTGTTTAATAAACAAACAGAAAGTTCCTAGTTAAGCCTCTCTCATAAACTAGCTCGTTGATTAACAAGATGATCAAGGTTTCCTGATCATGGACATTGGATGTTGTTAATAACGGGATCACAACATTAGTGTAATGATGTGATGAACATTCATCCAAAGTATAGCATTACGATCAAAGTCATTAAGTTTATATTGCTATAACAACTTACGAAGTGATCCTAATCCTTAGACCATGAGATCATGTCAATCACTAACACCGGAAGAGTTTCTTGATAACATCAAACGTCACACCATAACAGGTGATTATAAAGATGGATTCGAACTAATAAAGTGTTATGTTGAGGCTCATGGATCGAGAGTGGAATTTGTTCATCCCGATGACGGATAGATATACTGGCCCTCTCGGTGATATCACATTGATTAGCTTGCAAGCAAGTGATTTGATCACTAGAATGTTATATCACGGAACGAGAAAGAGTGCATGTCGGTAACGAGATCAAACTAGGTATGGAGATACCGATGATCGAATCTCGGACATGTAATATATCGTGAGACAAAGGGATTAAGATACTAGCGTAAAAGGTTCCGACGATCACAAGAAAGTCATCGTTGAATGTGTGGAGTCAAGATGGGTCTCCAGATCCCGCTTCGATTATTGATCCGAGAGGGTCTCGATCATGTCTGCATTATTCACGAACCGTAGGGTGACACACTTAAGAGACACCGACATCCAATTGGAGCAAATGTTTCATGCCGAAGAATAAACAAGCGCAGGAATTTATTTCACTAGATACCAAACAAAGTTTTCGGGTGAAATTGCATAAAGTGGTTATGCATGTGAAATAGAATTCTAGCAAGGGGTTATTTGTGAATGTTTGTCATTAAAGTAATTGACAAAATTCTGAATAAAATAAAAGAGTTTTATTTAATGAGAGTTTGCATTAAATTTGGTGGAAATTTAATGGGATTTTTGAGTGGACTTTTGAGTGGAGGGAATTTGGAGGAGTTTTGTGAGTGGAGTGTCCACCCACATGAAGAGGGGAGGGCAAGGGGGCAGCCCCCATGCGCCGGCCACCCCCTTGGGGTTCCTCTCACTTCTCACTCACACCTCCTTGTGAAGGATCTCTCTCCCCCTCTAGAATTTATCCCCCATGGTCTCGGACTAGCGAGATACATGTTCCCGGTGGCTATTCGGCAAGAAAGAGTTGTGCTTCACGCATCGCTGGAGCGAGGAGGCGGAGGTTGCTCGGTGCCTCGAACGTGTGCGAGCACGGATGCGCTGCTGATTTGCGGCGCTAGGACTTCCTCTCGATCTTGAGATCGCAAGAGATCGCTACATCAACCACGAGTTTGGACTCGTTAAACTTTGTCGGTCTTCAAGGGTATGTTCTCACGGATATACATCCCCGCTGTTTGTATCTAGTATAAATAGATCTTGGTATATAGTTCACATCGTAGGAAAATTTTTGTTTTCTATGTTGCGAACCCTTCAAAGGGTATCGAGCCGGATCTATGCGTAGATACTTTACACGTAGTACACATATGAGTATGTGGGCGATGATGATCATGTTGTTGCTCCTTTCTTGTGATTTTGGATATTGGTGGCATAGTGGGATGAAGGCCCGGACAAACTTTACATGTCCTCGCACATGAGACCTGTTCCACGCTTGACATGCAACTAGTTTGCATAAGTGGCTAGCGGTGTCTGCTCTCCTACTATAGTCAATATCTATTTTGCAAGAGAGTTGTCAACAATTTGATTATCCTCGTTGTGGTTCATGTTCGTGAGGTAAGAACGGTTCTATCTCGAAAGCCCTCACCACGTAAAACTTGCAATGGATAAATTAGAGGCGTCTAGTTTAGATTGTTGCTGGGCTAGTGTTATGATATGGTAGTGTTGTAAGTAGAAGTATGAGATGATACTCTTACAACACACATAGCGTGTAAAATCCATAGACTGTGGATTTACACATATAGGTATGATAGTGATCATACCACGATGCACATGATAGAGATCATCTCATGGAACCATATAATTTCACTAATAAACATATGATATTTGATTGCATCTTATATTGCTTATTTAGCGCTTTGTTAAGCATAATAAGATGATCCCTCATTTAAATATCAAGATAAGAATGTGTTCTTCCTTTAGTATGCACCGATTATGTTTTCGTCGCTCCAAGACATCACGTGATGATCGGGTGTACTTGGATCCTCGACCATACTTGGTGTAAGATGCTACACACGCAAAATACTAAGGTTCTAACTTGGCGAGCCTAGCATGTACAGACATGGCCTCGAACACGTAATCGAAAGGTTAAGCATGAGTCATATAATTGATATGATGCCCATTTGATGCTCGCTTTGAAGCTATACCGACTCACGTGATGATCGGACTTGGTGTAGTGGATTTGGTTCATGTAATCACCAAAAGGACACGAGGGATGTCGCTTTTGAGTGGGAGTTCATTCGTAATATAGATTAGTTGAACTCGATCTATCATACACTTAGTCTAAAACTTTACAAATCTGTTGTAGATGGCACCACCGCTTTTAATTTCAATGCTCATGGAGAAAGAGAAACTAGCAACGAACGGTAGCAACTTTACGAATGGGCCATGAATTTGAGGATTCTCCTCTCTGCACAAAAGCAATATGTGCTAGAAGCGCCGTTAGGCCCCCCACCTTTTGATGATGCCCCTGACGAGGAGAAGAATGTCTATCTGACTCGTCAGGAGGACCACAACTTAGTTCATTGCGGCATATTGTATGGGCTAGAGCCGGAACTTCGAAAGCGTTTCGAAAACGGCAATGCTTTTGATACAATGGGTGAGTTGAAAATGATTTTCGACACACATGTTGCTGTAGAGAGCTACAATGCTTCAGAAAAGTTCTTTAGTCATGATGGAAGAGAACAGCTCGTTAGTGAGCATGTACTCAAGATGTCGGTTACGCCGATAAGCTTGTGTCCTTGGGAATAACGATTCCCATTGACTTAGGCATCCATCGTGTTCGCAGTCCGCCACCTAGCTATAAGAGCTTCGTGATGAACTATAATATGCAGGGCATGAAGAAGTCTCTCCCGAGCTTCACAATGCTTAAAACCGCAGTGGAGATCAAAAGGAACATCAAGTGTTGATGATCAATAGGAACACCGTTTCAAGAAAGACAAGAAGGGAAAACGGAAGGAAGTAAGGACGGCAAGCCTGCTGTCGCTGAAAAGAAACCCCGAGTTGGACCTAAGTCCGATACCGAGTGCTACTATTGTAAGAGGATCGCCATCGAAGAATCGCCCCAAGTATCGCGCATAAGAAGACCGCAAGGCAAACAAAGGTATATATGATATACATGTTATTGATGTGTACTTGACTAGTGCTCGCAGAGCACCGGGTATTTGATACTGGTTCGGTTGCTAATATTTGTAACTCGAATCGAGGTCGCGAACAGCGACCGCTAGCAAGGGGTGAGGTCAAGATGCGTGTCGGCAATGGATCAAGTGTTGATGTGATCGCCCGAACGCTACCTCTCCACTTACCGTCGGGATTAGTCATAAACTTAAATAATGTTATTTGGTGCCTGCCGAGCATGAACATTGTATCTGGATCATGTTTGATGCAAAGTGGTTTTTCATTCAAATCGAGAACAATGGTTGTTCCATTTATATGAATGAAATCTTTTATGGTCATGCACCAATGTTGAATGGTTTATTTCTGTTGGATCTCGATGATAATGTTACACATATTCATAATGTTGATGCTAAAAGGATTAAACTTGATGATGATATATCCGCATATATGTGGTAATCGCCGTCTAGGTCATATTGGCATTAAACGCATGAAGAAGCTCCATTCGGATGGAATTTTGGAATCACTTGATTATGAATCATTTGATACATGTGAGCCATGCCTTATGGGCAAGATGACTAGAACGCCGTTTCCGGTTCAATGGAACAGGCGATGATTTATTGGAAATCATACATTCGATGTATGTGGTCCAATGAGTGTGTCGGCGAGGTGGATATCGTTATTTTGTTACTTTCACGGATGATTTGAGTAGATACGGTTATATCTACTTAATGAAACACAAGTCTGAAACCTTTGAAAAGTTCAAGGAATTTCGAGTGAAGTGGAAAATCATCGTAATAGAAAGATCAAATTTCTACTGCGACCGTGGAGGTGAGTATCTACGTTACGAGTTTAGCACTCACATGAAAGAGTGTGGAATTGTTTCACAACTCACACCTGCCGAACACCACAGCGAAATGGTGTGTCGAACGTCGTAATCGTATTTATTAGATATGGTTCGATCTATGATGTCTCCGACGGACTTGCCGTTGTCATTTTGGGGTTATGCACTAGAAACCGCTGCATTCACTTTAAATCGGCACCATCTAAATCCGTTGAAACGACACCGTATGAATTGTGGTTTGGAAACAAACCTAAGTCATCATTTCTTAAAGTTTGGGGTTGCGATGTTTATGTGAAGAAACTTCAACCGGATAAACTCGAACCCAAAGCGGAAAAATGTGTCTTCATAGGATACCCTAAAGAAACTATTGGGTATTCCTTCTATCACGCATCCGAGGGCAAGGTTTTGTTGCCAAGAATGGATCCTTTCTAGAGAAAGATTTCGCGAAAGGTGTGAGTAGTCGGAAGGTAGAACTCAAGAGGTTGTGGAACCTTCTCTTCAAAGTATGGCGAGTAGCAATACCGGAAGTTGTTCCGGAGTTGGCTCCACTGTTGAAGAGGGAACTAATGATAATGATCATGAAACTCCGAAGAGAGTACTACCGAACCTCGCAGTCAAACAGACGCAGGCTCCCGAGCTGGACGGAAATCCTGTCATAAATTTCATGGTTGATGAAAATAATGACCCTGCGACGTATGAAGAAGCGATGATGAGCCCGGATTCCAACAAATGGTTAGAAGCCATGAAATCCGAGATGGAATCCATGTATGAAAATCAAGTTTGGAACTTGGTTGAATTACCTCACGACCGAAAGGCCGTGGAGAACAAATGGATTTTCAAAAGGAAAACTGATGCTGATGGTAATGTGACCATCTATAAAGCTCGACTTGTCGCAAAGGGGTTTCGACAAATTCAAGGAGTTGACTACGATGAGACTTTTCTCTCGTAGCGATGCTAAAGTCGTTAGGATTATGTTAGCAATTGCTGCATATTTCGATTATGAAATATGGCGATGGATGTCAAAACCGCTTATCAATGGTAATATTGAAGAAGAGTTGTATATGATACAACCAAAGGGTTTTGTCGATCCTAAGGATGCTAACAAGGTGTGCAAGCTTCAGCGATCCATCTATGGATTGAAGCAAGCATCACGGTTGGAATCTCCGCTTTGATGAGGTGATCAAAGAGTTTGGATTTGTCCAAACTTATGGAGAAGCTTGTATTTACAAGAAAGTGAGTGGGAGCAATGTGGCATTTCGATATTATATGTGGATGACATATTATTGATCGAATGATATAGAACTTTTAAACAAGTGTTAAAAGTTATCTAAACAAAGAAATTTTCAATGAAGGACCTAGGTGAAGCGTCATACATATTAGGCATAAAGATCTATAGAGATAGATCTAGGCGCCTAATAGGGCTATCGCAAAGTACATACCTTGATAAGATTTTAAAGAAGTTTAAAATGGACGGAAGTAAGAAGGGTTCTTACCTATGTTGCAAGGCAAGACATTGAGTAAGACTCAAAGTCCCATTCGGGAAGAAAGAGAGATAATGGACAAAGTCCCCTATGCTTCACCATAGGCTCTATAATGTACGCCATGCTATGTACAAGACCGGATGTGGCACACGCTATTAGTTTGACTAGTAGGTACCAATCGGATCCGAGTTCGAACATCGATAGCGGTCAAGAATATCCTTAAGTACTTACGAAGAACTAAGGATATGTTTCTTGTATACGGAGGTGAAGAAGAGCTCGT
Source organism: Avena longiglumis (assembly GCA_030063025.1). Classification (NCBI taxonomy): domain Eukaryota; kingdom Viridiplantae; phylum Streptophyta; class Magnoliopsida; order Poales; family Poaceae; genus Avena; species Avena longiglumis. The sequence goes on along the minus strand of CP125977.1, from coordinate 1,829,994 downwards.
CGCTAAGTGTTATGTCGACGCTTAGTTGACACCGATCCGATGACTCTAAGTCTCAATCCGGATACGTTTTCTCATGAATGGCGGAGCGGTTAGTTGGAGGAGCTCCAAACAACCTGTGGTAGCGGGATCAACAACGGAGGTCGAATATGTTGTCGCTCGAAGCAGTGAAGCGATTTGGATGAAGGAGTTCATATCCAACTAGGAGTTGTGGCAAGCGTTGGACCCAATGGTGATCTATTGTGACAACAATGGTGCCATTGCCAATGCCAAAGAGCCAAGGTCTCACAAGCATTCCAAGCATATTAAGCGCGGTTTCACTCCATCCGCGAGCATGTCAAGGATGGAGATATAAAGATTTAGAAGTACATACGGATCTCAATGTAGCGGATCCGTTGACTAAAACTCTCCTAGAGCAAAACATGATCAACACCGTAACTCAATGGGTGTTAGATATATCACTATGTAACTAGATTATTGTCTCTAGTGCAAGTGGGAGATCAAGGAATATGCCCTGAGAGGCAATAATAAATTGTTTATTATGTGTATTCCAAGTATATGATAGATGTTTATTTTGCATGCTATAATTGTATTAATACGGAAACGTTAATACATGTGTGTTTAATAAACAAACAGAAAGTTCCTAGTTAAGCCTCTCTCATAAACTAGCTCGTTGATTAACAAGATGATCAAGGTTTCCTGATCATGGACATTGGATGTTGTTAATAACGGGATCACAACATTAGTGTAATGATGTGATGAACATTCATCCGAAGTATAGCATTACGATCAAAGTCATTAATTTTATATTGCTATAACAACTTACGAAGTGATCCTAATCCTTAGACCATGAGATCATGTCAATCACTAACAACGGAAGAGTTTCTTGATAACATCAAACGTCACACCGTAACAGGGTGATTATAAAGATGGGTTCAGAACTAATAAAGTGTTATGTTGAGGCTCATGGATCGAGAGTGGAATTTGTTCATCCCGATGACGGATAGATATACTCTGGGCCCTCTCGGTGATATCACATTGATTAGCTTGCAACCAAGTGATTTGATCACTAGAATGTTATATCACGGGAACGAGAAAAGAGTGCATGTCGGTAACGAGATCAAACTAGGTATGGAGATACCGATGATCGAATCTCGGACATGTAATATATCGTGAAACAAAGGGATTAAGATACTAGCGTAAAAGGTTCCGACGATCACAAGAAAGTCATCGTTGAATGTGTGGAGTCAAGATGGGTCTCCGGATCCCGCTTCGATTATTGATCTGAGAGGGGTCTCGATCATGTCCGCATTATTCACGAACCGTAGGGTGACACACTTAAGAGACACCGACATCCAATTGGAGCAAAAGTTTCATGCCGAAGAATAAACAAGCGCAGGAATTTATTTCACTAGATACCGAAACAGGTTTTCGGGTGAAATTGCATAAAGTGGTTATGCATGTGAAATAGAATTCTAGCAAGGGGTTATTTGTGAATGTTTGTCATTAAAGTAATTGACAAAATTCTGAATAAAATAAAAGAGTTTTATTTAATGATAGTTTGCATTAAATTTGGTGGAAATTTAATGGGATCTTTGAGTGGGATTTTGAGTGGAGGAATTTGGAGGAGTTTTGTGAGTGGAGTGTCCACCCACATGAAGAGGGGAGGGCAAGGGGCAGCCCCATGCGCGCCACCCCTTGGGGTTCCCCTCCTCCTATAAAAGGAGCCCTCCTCTCACTTCTCACTCACCTCCTCGTGAAGGATCTCTCTCCCCCTCTAGAATTTATCCCCCATGGTCTCGGACTAGCGAGATACATGTTCCCGGTGGCTATTCGGCAAGAAAGAGTTGTGCTTCCGCTGCATCGCTGGAGCGAGGAGGCGGAGGTTGCTCAGTGCCTCGAACGTGTGTGCGAGCACGGATGCGCTGCTGATTTGCGGCGCTAGGACTTCCTCTCGATCTTGAGATCGGCAAGAGATCGTCTACATCAACCACGAGTTTGGACTCGTTAAACTTTGTCGGTCTTCAAGGGTATGTTCTCTACGGATATACATCCGCCCGTTGTTTGTATCTAGTATAAATAGATCTTGGTATATAGTTCACATCGTAGGAAAATTTTTGTTTTCTATGTTGCGAACCCTTCACATTGCTGCTTGAGATTCAGCTTTGGTTAGGTGGAATGATACTTCAGACTCAGCATTTCCGAATAGAAGGGTGCAACATTTACTCGAAGATAAAGTCACTAGATTCTCAAGACACGGAATACAGTGTAAAGCTCCAAAAGACTGAGCTAGATTGTTAGACCCATGTGTTTAGCAACTTGTCGAAGAACAACTGCACACACATAAAGTACTATCAATAAAACACACACATGTATCCTTAAGAAAAGGAATATAACTCTTCTCGAATCCACGGCGACAACTTTCAACAACTGCACGTGAACCGGAAGAGGTTACTTCTAACATCCAGAACACATTCTTCGAGATGACTCGAAGATGGTTCTCGAAAGTTTCCAACATTATTCCATATGAATCTAATCTAGCATGGAGGAGATAAGGATGCCATCGATGGTCTCATCAACAAACTTACCAGGCCACTCCAAGAAGGTGGACTCATATGTCGTATGAACAAAGCATAACTATTGGTCAGACCATAGACATGAAGATGTACTCAAGTGAAACATCACGAATAAAAGCACCATCAAGATAGTCCTTGGAACTGAGTTTGAGTTGACGATAACCCAAATAAAATCAAAAGGGAGGGAAGATAACATATCCACAAAGAATATTCTATCTTTCTTCAGCACGAACGAAACTAGACACCCCTTTGAGATGGAACAAAGTCGGATAGAACTTTTGTCTTACAACTCTCCAAGTTGTTGTTTAAGCTCAACCAACTAGTTCAGGGGAATCCAGTACAGATCCTTGGAGAAAAGAGTAGTTCGGAGAACTTGCTTTCTCAAGAACTTGACAACACGGTCATGTGGCAACATGACGATACTTCTAGTAAGACATCTATAATATCATGAACCACCAATATGTTACTTAGTTCGAGAGGAAACTTACTTGGTAAAGCAAGAAGACATAGTCTCAAAGTTTCAGCACAAGCCTAACTCTTTGACCGAAGAGAGTGTACTAGAATAAAGGACTTGGTAGCACAATCATCCTTTGCATAGTGATATGTTAATCAATCACACTAAGAATGACTCAAATGTCCTTAGAGTTCAAAACAATAATAATTGCTAGAATCTCATATGGCCACATTATTACGCACACGCATCATTCACGAGCACGGAAGCTCGAGGAAGGGTGGTAAAGATGTGTGAAATCATCACTTCATTAAGGGGTCATAAAACTCAGCACGACCTCTTAGTATAAAAGAGTGCGACACTTTAAGATAGAACAAATAGAAGCTAATCAATGCCTCTTGATCTGTGGATTACAACACTTTGACCTAGTCCTAGATATGACGAGGTACTGGAGTTTTGTTTCTCCTAGACATTCCAAAATGGTATGTCTTGACGGTCCACAAGAGTATCTTGCATTAGAAGACACCAATGCAAATTTACTACTTGGCTACCAACTGGTAGACAAAGGTCGGAAAGCAAAAAAGGAAAAGGAACATACTCAAGCTAGAATCCCTAGATGTGGATGCATAAGTTAACAACCTTACGAAAACCAATGCAGAGAAGGGGTAAGGTGTGGAAGAGTCACGAATATCGATGCGAGACTCTCGAGGAGTACTCTTGTCATGATCTATTTGGTTCCAATAAAGAACATCTGCCATAGCATGTGGTAGGGGAAGTCGTTAGTTGTCACAATTCAATCGCGACAAAGACCACAAGCTTGAAGGCTAGAATTGTAGTGCCAGCCATCCTGGGGTAATGTATGAACATTAACGTCAGGGGTCAAAGGAATGGATCTTGGGTTAAAGGTCAGCTTCATGTACAAGATTCACAACACCAGAATCCAGCACAATCGGGGATCTTAGGTTCAAGTCCAAGGGTTAAAACTCAAAGAGAAGAGTAACTACTACTTGAGTGACTTAGCGTACACTATAAGATAATAATCATGAGGTAGCTTCCAAGAGAAGAAACGACTTCTAAAATACCCAACAAATGAAAAGGAGGCACACGAGGCGAAAGGAGACCTCGAAGCCTAAAATAGAACATCATGGAACCAACAATGTAATGTTGTGGGTCCAAAGGATAGAGAGATCATGATAGAAAGGAATCTCTCGATGAACAAGAGAAAGGAACACGGAATTCACAACACACACGACTCTAGAGAACTCAACACTAGGTCAACTGTCTTAGAAACGACATGCCAAAAGGCACATAAACTTTGAAAGAATGGAAGAGATATCAAAACTTTTCAAAGATCAACACCGATAAGATAACCCGAGTTAGAGCGAAACGGATAAGGAGTAAAAGAATCATACTAGAGTTTTCGCAAATACTTTTCATCTTTAAAATAGTTTTCACAAACACTAGACTCAACATCGACCAATAGCAAGGTTTTCCTACGGTCGGTCTCGCTCTTATACCAAGACACGTGACACCCCGGGATCGGGCTAAACAAATCCTGCACCTCCGTCTGACATAAGATTAACCTTGAGCTCGAGAATATCCAGTGAAGAATCGGTAACACATCAGTAACCCTATGACACACAAAATTTATTACAGCAAGCTCATGACTGACCAGAGAACCAAATTATTACAAGCAGAGGTCACTGACCACAAACATCAAACAACAGAAGGCAAATTTTGCTATTAAGTATAGCAAACTTAACAAATGGCCTAAGAGGCCTGAAGCATAACGATGACGTCCTAGCCCATAGATTCTAGGCTGCCAGCCGGGAACCCAAAGCTACTCGTCGGTGTCGATTTAGTACCAAACGGATCTTCAGGAAACACTTACTATGCCAAAAGTATCAACAAAGCAAGGGTGAGTACAGGGTGTACTCCGCAAGACTTATGGCTAGTGGAGTTGTTTTGCAAGAAGCCATCTTTGTTTATAAAACAAGAGTGAGAGAAGAATATCGTGTAATCAGAGTATTTTAAAAGGGGATGAGAGAGTGACATCTCCGAAATATTGATCACCATCTTTTGATATCCACCAAGTCTTCATCATCTCAACCCTAACTAGGGTCACTGAAGGGTTCGCAACATAGAAAACAAAAAATTTTCTACGATGTGAACTATATACCAAGATCTATTTATACTAGATACAAACAACGGGCGGATGTATATCCGTAGAGAACATACCCTTGAAGACCGACAAAGCTTAACGAGTTCAACTCGTGGTTGATGTAGACGATCTCTTGCCGATCTCAAGATCGAGAGGAAGTCCTAGCGCCGCAAATCAGCAGCGCATCCGTGCTCGCACACACGTTCGAGGCACCGAGCAACCTCCGCCTCCTCGATCCAGCGATGCAGCGGAAGCACAACTCTTTCTTGCCGAATAGCCACCGGGAACATGTATCTCGCTAGTCCGAGACCATGGGGGATAAATTCTAGAGGGGGAGAGAGATCCTTCACGAGGAGGTGTGAGTGAGAAGTGAGAGGAACCCCAAGGGGGTGGCCGGCGCATGGGGTCTGCCCCCTTGCCCTCCCCTCTTCATGTGGGTGGACACTCCACTCACAAAACTCCTCCAAATTCCCTCCACTCAAAAGTCCACTCAAAAATCCCATTAAATTTCCACCAAATTTAATGCAAACTCTCATTAAATAAAACTCTTTTATTTTATTCAGAATTTTGTCAATTACTTTAATGACAAACATTCACAAATAACCCCTTGCTAGAATTCTATTTCACATGCATAACCACTTTATGCAATTTCACCCGAAACCTGTTTCGGTATCTAGTGAAATAAATTCCTGCGCTTGTTTATTCTTTCGGCATGAAACATTTGCTCCAATTGGATGTCGGTGTCTCTTCTTATGTGTCACCCTACGGTTCGTGAATAATGCGGACATGATCGAGACCCCTCTCGATCAATAATCGAAGCGGATGATCTGGAGACCCATACTCCCACACATTCAACGATGACTTTCTTGTGATCGCTAACCTTTACGTACGCTAGTATCTTAATCCCTTTGTCTCACGATATATTACATGTCCGAGATTCGATCATCGGTATCTCCATACCTAGTTTGATCTCGATTCGACATGCACTCTTTTCTCGTTCCGTGATATAACATTCTAGTGATCAAATCACTTGCTTGCAAGCTAATCAATGTGATATCACCGAGAGGCCCAGTATATCTATCCGTCATCGGGATGAACAAATTCCACTCTCGATCCATGAGCCTCAACATAACACTTTATTAGTTACGAATCCATCTTTATAATCACCCCATTACGGTGTGACGTTTGATGTTATCAAGAAACTCTTCGGTGTTAGTGATTGACATGATCTCATGGTCTAAGGATTAGGATCACTTAAGTTGTTATAGCAATATAAACTCAATGACTTTGATCGTAATGCTATACTTGGATGAATGTTCATCACATCATTACACTAATGTTGTGATCCCGTTATTAACAACATCCAATGTCCATGATCAGGAAACCTTGATCATCTTGTTAATCAACGAGCTAGTTTATGAGAGAGGCTTAACTAGGAACTTTCTGTTTGTTTATTAAACACACATGTATTAACGTTTCCGTATTAATACAATTATAGCATGCAAAATAAACATCTATCATATACTTGGAATACACATAATAAACAATTTATTATTGCCTCTCAGGGCATATTCCCTTCAGTCACCCCCTCGTACCCATGAGGAAGCATCCTTAAGCACACATTGATCTGCCAAGTTTTACGATTAGGTTAGTTCTCTATGATCTTGAGTCCGGTCACCAAGTCGTTCATAACCGTGAACATGGCTTTTCGAAAAGATTATTACCCTGCAGGTGTGTACAACTTTACCCACACGTACTAACCTTCTCTTAATGCCACATTATTAGCCCTCTTCCTTCGAAGGCCGGCAGAGGGTGGTTAGACACGACCTTTATCTTGCTTTCGCCGAGACCATGAGTCACGCAATAAGTATGTTTCCGCCATAACGGGTCAAATCCAGCGGTACTTAAAGATGTGAGACGAGGTTGGTTTACCAGGGGCGCTATCTACCCCAAGCAACCCGGTCCACGCTTCCCTACCTGTTATGAATGCACCTCCTTCACCGCCTTCGAGAAGATCCAGAATGCATGTCGAATGGAACGTCCGAACTATGTGACTCATGGAATCTACTAGGCAAGTTAGTTGCTCGTGAGGTTGTTCAGGCCCCGTGTGGTTGTACGCTCGTATTGGTTCCAAAGGCAAGAACTCGGGTCCTAGTGGTGGCGAGTATGGGACTAGAAAAACCATATCCCACCGTGGCCTCCCATACAAGCCTTAGCATATTTAACTCATATCACTGATCTCATCTCATCACGTTCTCCTGTCATACTCGATTATCTGCATCTGATACATCATCTGGATGAACCGGCACTGGCAGCTATGCATGGCTAATCAAGACATAGATATAAGCTCTAGTAGTGCACACAAGCCAAACCTAGTTATGTTAGGAGCAGTGGATCATTTAATATAAGCTTAAAGGGAGTAATCCAACAGATAGGATACTCTATCTATCGATAAAAGACCATAGTAGAATCGTATACATCATGGCAGGAATTGAAATGCTTTCGAAATCATAGGATTATATAATGGCGGGGTTATGCTTTCCTTTTCCAGTTGATAACCAGAAAGCATAACTTCGGAAGCTTGTACTTGACTTGATTAGAGTTGGTCAAGTATTGTTCTTCGATCTTCGATGGTCTTGATCTTAGTCTTCGATCTCGATCTCGATATCGTATTCTACCGGGAAGAACCAAACACCGGAAAGAGAGGGAAATAATCAACACATGGCATCGATGCAATTCTCAAGCAAGGATGATGATATGACAAATTAATTTGCATTGAAATGTAACCCTAAGGCATGCTTGACCATTTAATCGGGGTTCCGAGGGGTACAAACCCTAACTCGGGAAACTCTGGATGTATATGAGAGGGGTTACTAAGTTCTTCTAATTAAACTTGCCATGAAAGTTGTTGATCAATGCATTATAGCTTAATTAGATAGTTCTCATTTTTATGAACATTTTGATATATTATACATATTTTTCTGACTTATAAATATTAAGTTATTGAATTTACAAGTTTTATTCAATTTCTGGAAAATATTTAAATTATTTTAAATTGGATTACTGCGTCAGGATGACATCAGCAGAGTGGGAGGGGTCGTTTTTTACTGGGTCTGAGGCTACCCCCAGTCACTGACAATTGGGCCCTATGGCCAGGTCAGCATACCAGGATGGTAGGCAGCAGGGTGGCCACGTCGACTCCACGCGGTTGCCATGTAGACGCCACGCGGGACCACGTCATCTCGTCGGCGTACACGCCATATGGCGATGGTAGGCGGCGGAGGAGAGCAAGTGTGGCTGCGGGGCTTTACACGTTTGAATCAGCGCATCGAAGGGAACCTAAACCTGGCGGCGCCGCTGCGGGGTGGTCACCGGAGCGGACTAGACGACAAGCAACCGCAGCGGCTGACGGTGGCGCTTAGCGTGAAGCAAACAGGGAGAGGAGAGACGCGAGGTGGTCCTAGAGCACCGCATGCTCACCCTGAGCGCGACGGTGGGGTCGACGAGGTCGGAGGAAGCCGGACGGAGGCGACTCGGTGACGGTGACTGCGACGGCTGACGGAGTGTCGAACTCGCTTCCAGCAAACATGGAGCTCCCTATCTTGCGTGGCTACACGAGGTCGATGAGGAAGACCTAGCGAAGCTCCTGGGACGAACGACAGTGCTTGGGGCGGTACAGAGCGACGTCGGCGAGCGGCGACCTTGGCTAGGGTTTTAGGTTCCGCTGGAAAAGGAAAAGAGAGGGAGGGAGAGGATAACCGGGGCACGACTAGGGCTCCTCGCAGGTCCAGGGGGGTCTTATCGGCCTCCAGAGCGGCGGCGTGCTTCTCAGCGGCGGGCAGGCATCGCAACGACGGCGAGCGGCCGAGGCAGCGACACGGAGGAGCTTTCCTCGCGAGGAAGACGACAGTGAAGAGGTATTAGGCCAAGCTTGGGCCACGGCTGGGCCAAAGCTGGGTTGCGGCAGGGAGGGAGGAGAGGGAGAGGTTGGGCTCGGCCTGCTGCGGCTCTGCTGCAGTTTTTTTATAGAAACCTTTTTTTATTTTCCTATTTCATTTCTCTCTTTTGCAATTTGATTTCATATCTGTTTTGGGTAATTTCTAAAATACCAAAGTCTTTATAAAATATATAAAATACTGAGGGACCCCTTTAATCAATTTGGGCTCCTTTAATTTTGTGATTTCAAAATACAAAACCATTTTAGAAGGTTTTAAAGAGAGAGGGGAAACTAGGGTTTTAAGGTTTGCATTTTATTTTCTTTGCATGCAGTTTTAAGAGATGATGCTAATGAATGCTCAATCAAACCCTAAATAATGATTTACTAAAACTGGGGTGTTACATGCGCTTTGAGTGTTCGTGCCTTGCGTGCGTGTTGTGTGTGTCTTGCAGCGGCGGCGGGCAGGGAAAAGGGATATGGTTGGTCTAGATTAGGGTTAAGGTTGGGTAAGATCTAGGGTTTCAGCTGGCTGGGACTTTTGGGTCTGGCTAGTTGGAGGTGTGAAGAAGGGAAAGGGTGGTGGTAGGTAGGAGGGGATGCCACCTTTTTTAGATCTGTTTCGCACATCTGTGACGCATAAGGCAAATACTTCATAGAATGTCAAAATTCATATGCGCCACAAAAAGTGAGAATTCTATGTCGCATATGCTATATGCGCCACAGAATGTGCGACACAAAATTTTAACATTTTGTGGTGCATATAGCCATATGCACCACAAAATTCCCGTGGCCCCCATTATGTGGTGTATATAGCTATATGCGCAACAGAATTCTCAATTTTTATGGCACATATAGCTATATGCGCCATAGAATTGCAAGAATTATGTGGAGCATTTGCTATATGCGCCACAAAATTAATTTTAGTGGAGCATTTTTCCTATATGCATCACAGAATTAAAATCTACCTATAGTCGTTTTTCTAGTAGTGAGTTGCCTCGTTAGGCACAGAAGTTTCCCCATCGGGCACCGAAGTTGCTTCGCCGGACAAAAATTGCCTCGTTAGGAACAGAAGTTGCCCTGTCGTGCTCCGAAGTTGCCTCGCCGGGAACCGAAATTGCCTCGTCGGGATCTGAAATTGCCTCGCCAGGCTCTGAAGTTTCCTCGTCAGGCTCTGAAGTTGCCTCGCGGGGCTTCAAAGTTGACTCGCCAGGAAATAGTTGCCTCGTCGGGCTCCAAAGTTGCCTCGCCGGGAACCGAAATTGCCTCGCCGGGCACCAAAATTGCCTCGTAGGGCTCTGAAGTTGCCTCATTAGGCCCCGACATTTCCTGGTCAGGTGCAGAAGTTGCCCCGTCGGGCTCCGAAGTTGCCTCGCGGGCAAAAGTTGACTTGTCAGGCACAGAAGTTGCTCCGTCGGGCACCAAAGTCGACTTTTCGGTCACAAGTTTCCTCGTCGGCCTCCGAAGTTGGCACAAGTTGCCACATCGGGCTTCAAAATTGTCTCGTCGGGCACTGAAGTTGCCTCACCAGGTTTCAAAGTTGCCTCGCCGGGCACCGAAGTTGCTTCACGGGGTTTCGAAGTTCCCTCGTTAGGCACAGAAGTTGCCGCTGAAGTTGCCTCGTCGGGCTCACTATCCTGTCTTCAGGCTCAATCCGAAACTGGGAGGAGCTGTCACACAGTTTCATCCAAAACTTCAAGGGTACCAGCAAAAGGCCAGCCTCGATTGAGGAGCTTCGGGCCTGCACCCAGCGTACGGATGAATCCATTCGCTCGTACATACTGCGCTAGTCCAACATCAAAAACTCCACGGCACATATCTCCGAGGAGAGAATAATCGACGCCTTCAAGGACGGTGTCAAGCGCCCTGACTTCAAGGAGGAGCTTGGGCGCGTCAAACCCAAGACACTTGACCACCTCATGGACATCGCCAACAGGTGGACAGATGGCGGAGACTCCCTCCACCGAGCACATTCGGATGAGGAAGATGACTACGGCCACAGACGTGAATGCCGTAGCAAACGAAGATCGCGCTTCTGCGACGATCGAGACGGACCCGACATGGTCGCAGCTGGTTACGCCGACCGCCGCAACAAAAGCAACCGCAAGAGTGGCGGATACCGTGGAAATAACTTCCGCGACGGAGGGCGCCCGACGCAAACGTGGCAACGTCACGGCTGTGACGATGAACCCTCGGCATACGACAAGCTATCGGGTCCATGCACTATCCACTACTACATCGACAAGCAGGATGGCAAAAAGAAGGCCAGCCATATGCTCAAGGACTGCCGCGAGTTCCAGAAACTCAGCGAGAACTTGGCCCAGATGAGACAACAGATCTCGAACCCTGGTTTCGGACACGCACCTGCACCAGGTGACATCACCCACGGAGCTCCTCCACCACCACCCGCGGGACCTTCGAATCACCCGATCGCACCCATGAAGAAAAACGGCGTAAACGGGTAACCCGCGCCGAAAGGGTCATTGATGATCCAAAAAGGGTGCCCGAAAAAACAGGGTGCAAAAGAAGATCACCCGCCAGGTCGGCTTGGCTGTGACTGCTCCACCCGCCATCCCTGAGTACCTCAGCGATTTGGAGTCCTGCATCACATTCAGTCGTTCGGATCACCCCCGCCAGATCCCTCGCCCAGGTTATGCTGCCCAGGTGCTCGAGGCGCAGATCGGAGGGTTTGATATGAGCTGCTTCTTCATGGAAAGCAGCAGCGGCATCAACCTGATGTTCGCTAGCACCCTAGCAGCAATACAGATCCCTCTGTGCAGCCTGGAACAATCCGACACAATGTTCCACGGCATCGTCCCAGGGAAGGGCATATACCCCCTGGGCAAGATATGGCTGGACGTCATCTTCGGCAAGCCCGACAACTTCCGGTGTGAGCGGCTGGAGTTCGAAGTGGTGGACTGGCCATCACAGTACCGCATCATTCTCAGGCATGTGGCATTCGCAAGGTTCCTGGCAGTACCACACTATGCGTACTTGCTGCTCAAGATGCCAAGACCTAGGGGCGTCATCACGGTCCAGGGGAGCTTCGCCCGGTCCGACCACTGTGACAGGGATTTCAACAGAATCTCCTAGTCATTTGGCATGCAGGAGGAGCTAAGAAGGCTTCGAGAGGTGAAAGACAACGGGGCACCCCCAGTATCAAGGAAAAACGCACTTGAAATGTCATTCGACTCAACAGTCAACACGAAGAAGGTGCAGGTCCACCTGACAGACGCCTCCAAGACGGCGTTGATCGCCAACGACCTCAGCCCCGCATAGGAAAGCGTGCTCGTCGAATTCCTCCGTGAGCGCTAGGAATTCTTCGCCTGGTGTCCTGCGGACATGCCAGAAGTTCCCAGGGAATTCGCCGAGCATGCACTCAACGTGTTTCTAGATGCCAAGACCGTCAAACAATCCATCTGACGATTGTCCAAGCAACGGGCCGAAGCCATCGGAGTCAAAGTCAACAGACTGCTAGACGCTGATTTCATCAGAGAGATCAAGGAAAGCGAATGGATGGCCAACACCGTGCTGGTCCGTAAGAAGGACACGGACATCCTGTGGATGTGCATGGACTTCACATCGCTCAACAAGCACTGCCCGAAGTATCACTTCCTTCTCCCTCGGATCGATCAGATCATTGATTTGACTGCAGGATGCGAGAAACTCTCCTTCCTCGACGCCTACTCAAGCTACAACCAGATTCGGCTAAAGGTCGAAGACCAGGAAAAAATGGCATTCATCACGCCGTTCGAAGTATTCTGCTACAACACAATTCCCTTTGGGCTGAAGAACGCAGGTGCCACGTACCAGTGGTGCATGCAGGCATGCCTGAAGAGACAGATAGGCCGCAACATATAGGTCTATGTCGACGACATAGTCATCAAGACAAGGGAGGCCAAGACGCTGATCGACGATATCCGCGAGACGTTTGACAACCTTGATCACTATAAGATCAAGCTAAACCCAAAAAAGTGCACTTTCAGCGTCCCATCTGGCCAACTGCTTGGCTACTTCATCTCCCAACGAGGAATTGAGGCGAACCCGAAGAAAATCCAGGCCATACTGGCCATGGAGAAACCAAAGAACCTCAAAGGTGTCCAGCAGCTAGCTGGGCGCATTGCGGCCCTGAGTAGATTCATCAGCCGCATGGGTGAGAAGGCCCTGCCTTTCTACCAGCTGCTACTCAAAGCAGAAAAATTTGAGTGGACACCTAAAGCCGATGACGCATTCGAAGATCTGAAGCGGATGCTCTCCACCTCGCCCGTCCTGTTCATACCAAGGGAACACGAGCCCCTACTGCTATACAGAGCAGCCATGCACCAGGTGGTAAGCACCGTGCTCGTGGTCGAATGACCCGAATATGGCAAGACCCATGGGGTCCAACGCATAATCTACTACCTCGGCGAGGTATTGACACCAAAAAAATAGAGGTACCCTCACTACCAGAAGCTCGCCTACGGCGTGTTCATGACGGCTCGTCAGCTGAGCCACTACTTCTAGGAGCATCAGGTGATGGTCGTCAACGAGGCACCTCTGAACAACATCCTGAATAACCCGGAAGCTACAGGACACGTAGCCCTGTGGGGCATCGAGCTGTCCCCTCTAGACATAGTCTACGAGAAGCGCCACGCGATCAAATCCCAGGTCCTCCCGGACTTCCTTGTCCACTGGATGGAGCTACAACTGCCAGATACACCGAATATGACGTAGTCATGGACGATGCACTTTGACGGATCCAAGCGCGAAGCTGGAGCGGGAGCCGGGGTAATACTGACATCCCCGGAGGGAGACAAGATGAAGTACATCCTCCGGATGAAATTTCTATCCTCCAACAACGAAGCCGAATACGAGGCCCTCATCCACGGCATGAAGATGACCAAGGTCTGCGGCACAACGCGCCTCGTCATCTACGGAGACTCAAACCTCGTCGTCCAGTAGACGATGAACGAGTGCGATGCACACGCCGCCAACATGATCGCGTATCGCACGCTCTACAACTCATTCGAAGGAGACTTCGATGGTTGCGAGGCACATTGGAAAAGAAAGCAACGAAGAAGCCGATAGACTCGCCAACATCGGCTCCACCTGCGCACGGATGCCACCAGGTGTGTTCCTCGAGCAAATATGCATGCCTTACATCAAAAGGAAATTCCCCACGGTATCACCCAAAGAAGCAGATCACTCGGGGGCTGCGCTGCCCGAAGGACAGGAAGGACCCGAAAAACTCGACACAGAGGTCACGTCGGTCAACCTGATGCAGGTCATGGCAATTGAGGAAACATGGACGCAACCGTACCTTCGGTATCTGATAAACAGGGAACTTACTGATGACCCGACAGATGCCCGACACATATCTCGCCGGTCCAAGTCCTTCACCATCATCAATGGCGAGTTGTACAAGAGCAGCATTTCGGTTTTACTCCAAAGGTGCATCACCATCGGCGACGGCAAAACCACCCTCCAAGACATCCACGAGGGCATCTGCCGCCATCACGTGGGGATCCGCGCCCTCGTCGCCAAAGCTCTACGAGCTGGGTTTTACTGGCCAACGGCCATGAACGATGCCAAGGACATCGTACTAATATGCAACGGCTGCCAGAGGTTCGCAGATAAACCGCACGCACCAGGATCGGAGCTCAGGCCCATACCCCTGTCGTGGCTCTTCGCCCAATGGGGCCTCGACATGATTGGAAAACTACCCAAGTCCTAAAAGGAGGCCACGCCTACCTACTTGTCGCAGTTAATAAGTTCACCAAATGGATTGAAGCCATGCCCGTTACCAACCAAAAGGGTAAAACGACCGTAAAATTCTTCGAATCCATAGTCTCACTACAAGAAATGTGTCAACTTGTGACGTTCTTATTTTGACGATGGTAAAATCGTCAAAATTTTATGACGATTTGCACCTGAACGTCGCTAGCCACTCCAGGAGGGCCAAACCCCTTCAAAATTATGACGATAGGCTCAGAATCGTCGTAATTTTGTTAGTTGAAATCGTCATAATATGGCAGACCCATCCAAATATGTTATATTTACTCGATTACGACGATGTAAAATCGTCATAACAGACTATAATATTTTTGTGGCCAATCAGGAGGGAGGACTGGCCTACCCACGGATCAGCCCCAAAAAACCGATCTGAGACGTCCACGACACCGATCCAACGACCAGAAACCCACCGCACCTCATGTGGTTCCAAGGCTTCCAGCCCTAAACCTAACCCTACCCCGCCGCCACTTTGCTCGTCTTCAAGATCGCGATATCCTCCTCCTCGTCCTCACATCGCCCTTACCACCACGGTCTCGTCCTCCCCTGCCACCACCAAGGCCACAGTCTCGTCCTCCCCTACCACAGCCACGGCCAAGGCCTACCCTGCTACCCAGATGCGCCGCCTCCACCCTAATCCAACCTCGCACCACATTCTATCCTAACCAGACCAGATCAGAGGCGAACCTCAACAATCCACGGTGTCGCGGTGGGTTGGGTCGCCGGCACGCGCGTGCATCCGTGCACGGCGCTTCGTCGATCCGACCTGCCCGCATCGACCGCGTGGCCACTAGTGCGGAGATCTGGCAGTGACTAGTGGGGAGGACCACAGCTAGGTCAGTGATGGAAAAGTTCGGGCAGATTCGGCGAGGTGCTTGACGATGGGAAGAAGGACGACATCCGGCGAAGTTCGGGCACATCAAGGTAACTCCCGTGCTTCCCTCAACCATGATTCATGCTATTCCACACTACCTCTCTCTCTTGAGGCCTCTCTATCGATCTCCCTCTGTCTCTCTACAGCTGTCCCTAGATGCAATGGTGAGCTGTGATGAATCAATAACCGCGAAGGAGTTGGAGGTTGAGGTGGCCAAGAAGGGATACATCGGATCCATAACGCCGGGTTTTGGGACTTCCTGCTCGAGCCCGAGCTGCTCATGGTGAGTAGTTACATGCCTATGATGCCAGTTTTATTTCCTCCCTACATCCTCTACCTTGTTCATCTGTTGCATGAATCCTGATTGCCTCCCAGAATTCTGTAAGTGTGCGATTTGATTTCCCATTAAGCTCCCTGGTAATACATGGTAGGTGACTAGGTGTTTTCCGTTCATGGTTATCAACTTATCATCAAAGTCTCCCACTTCCTCACTATAGTTGTCCTAGTTTCCTCTTGTGTGGTTCCCTTCATTATGCTCTATCATAATACTGCTAGCTGTGGTGGCCATCATGTTTTATCGATTCATATATGTAGTCCTAATTGATAGAGTAGAATGTTGTCTCCTAGCAAGGTTATTGGTTTTGTAGCCCTTGTTTGATTTGGTTGCCTGGTTGTGTCAAGAATTTAGTGTAGGACAATATCATGTTCAACGGGCGAAGATATATCAAGTAATCATTCATATTCTTTTAAAACTTGATAACTGGACATATATGCATGCTGATATGCATTTACAATTACTTAATAAACCTATTCTGCAGCTTAGTTTGTATTAACACTAGATGCATCAATGTATGCGCATGCCATTGTGTTGCCATCTCCAAGTAAACAATGCCATGATCTCGATTGTATTAGAACTAGGTCCGTGCCTCAATAATTTTTGTAGGTTATATTATGTGTGTTGTTCATCTATATGACTCAGATGCAAAATAGGGTTGTGCTGTAGATGAAGCACACCTTAAAGGCCGGAATTTGGTTCAGTTCTGGAGTTATGTTGTATTATTACTTGTGCCATTTGTGTCTGCTGGCATTTGGTTATCTTGAAATGCACACATTATCTCCATGTGATTGAAAAAAGTAGCATAGTAGTATGATTGAAAAAAGTAGCATAGTAGTATAGGTTGTGATGTTGTCTAGTTGATGGAGAACTTGAATAATAAAATCTTAACTTATTCGATTTTATCAATTGCTTATTTGTGCAACTTTCTAGCTCCTTATTATGCTCAGATATATTGGTTGTGGTGACAAACAAATTAGTAAAAAAAGTTGCTCATGTCATTATACAGGTTATTGAAGCATGCCACATGAAAGCCCGTGTCCGACGATGGTCGGAGGTGCATCAGAAGGACGACATGTTCATCCAGATGCGCTACCTCCGTGACGTTGAAGCCAACCTGCTGCTGCTGCTCTCCTCCGATGGATTAGATAAGTCTTCAGTATATCATGTTCTCTTTTTTACTTGGTTGACGATGGGACATGATGCAATGCATTACTATTGAGTCTAATGTTGTTCTAGTCCTCAGAAATACTTGTTGTATCCGACCGTGAAGAGAACATTTGTTGATCCTTACCATGAACTCTAATGGTCTAGTAGTGTATTTGTTGTATCCGACCTGGAATAGTTTGTGTTTTGACTTTTTGACCATTTGTCAGATTTCCTTTGGGAAGAAGCCTTGAGACTAATCTGATTGACTTAGGGAATATGTATGTTGTCTGTTTCCATGCACAGTTATAGTTACTGAACAAATCCATCTGAGGGATGATATCATAAATCATCTAAGGGTCCCTGTTTTGTTCATTGTGAGATTAGTTTAGCTCGACTCAGCTTTGTCTAGATACACGTGTATCTAGACGCGTTTTTGTATCTACATATGTATGTATATGTAGACATAGTTGATTCAGTTAATTTGAGGGAATATTATTTTGTGTCAGCTGATTCAGTTCTCAGACCAATATGTTTTGCAGAATTTCATCTATGTAGTAATTCTCTTTGAAAGGAAAACATTGAAATTTGGCATGATTTAACCTTCGTAAAGTAGCATGTGTACGACTGAGGGGTGACATAGGGCTGGTTGGGAGTGGTTGTTTGAGTTAAGTGCATGTCTTTTATATTTTTCCAAGGGTATCAATTGAAAAATGGCGTTGTGCTCTATAATACTATCTTCAGATTTTGTAGTTTATGAAGATTTGTTATGTCCAACTAAAGCTCTGGCTTCTGTGTATCAGTTATGCATTGTTCAGTTTTTTTTATATATTTATACGATCTCTTTGTCCATATTTTCTTAAATATCCAAAAAAGAATCCTTTAAATAGATGGGCACAACAACCACTGCCTTAGTTTATGCTTCATGACAATAGGGATGGAAACATTGATACATTAGTCGCCTATGGTCTCCCCAGTTCCTAAGTTTTAACAAATTTAAAGGTATTTTCTTATTCTTCCCGTACTATTTCCTTGAGATGGACGGGCGCGGCAAAGCGCGCTTTCATGTTCTAGTTAAATGTAAATGGCAGTAGCATCTGGATGCATACAACTATAAGTGGCAGTAGCATTTATCTTTGTTTAATGTGGCATCTTCTTATATTTGTTATTGTATTTTGAACAGCCTAGACACATGCTCTTATAGTTCCCTGAATGTTTATTATACATGTTTACCCTGTCATGTTTAATTTGGTGTGATCTTTCATGCAAACTGTGCCCTAAGATGCTAAGATGTGATGTGGCTTGGCATACATCAAACTACAGTTGTTTTTACATTGATGCATAGTTGCTAATACTAGCCTGCGTGTTTTGGCGTACAGGTAATTGCATTGGTAGATGGGGATGTGAGATGAGAAGAGGCAGTGGAGTGCACCAGTAGCATTGACTTAGAGTGGTCGACGAAACAAGATCCTCTGGCTAGGTCTTCAGATCTTACTGACCTCACCCCCTACTGCTCCTCTTCTTCACGATCTTGGGGTATGTAAATTCCCTAGTTCATCCCTTTTCTCCTCCACTTGTTATATGATACATGGCTGTGATAGAAAAATTGTTTATCTACTCTTGTGTCAACGAAATAACTGTGATGCTCGTGAGCTTGCGGTAGAGCTACAATATTTATTCATGGGGTCATCATCCAATTCAATAGTTTAGCCCTGTTTGATCTGCTATTGACTGTTCAGCTGCTTATCGCCTTTCACTATTAAAGTCATGTTACCAACCTGATAATAGCTTCATTGCACAATACTATTGTTCCTTTTGCTCATTTTCGTTGGCAGAATCTGGGCAATCTTGTTTCACCAAGTCTAATTCTGCATATTCTTCCTTTTTACGGTAGTCATCAGTATACATTGTTTTCAGAATGTTTCTAAAGTTTTGGAAGGAGGTTTGGTTTAGTTTATCTGTTCCTAATTTTAGTATGTAAAGTGAGTTTTTTTCTTCAAATTATGGTGTGTTTATCTAAATATCTCATCGAGGCCTCATTGCCTTTTTGTTGGACTACAGGTACACGCCGAATAAGTTAGAGAAAGAGGAAGCATGAAGTTCCGAAATATCAAAAAATTGCTATCTTGTATACTTTCTGAATGTTTTATTGTATTTTGGTACTCCACCTGATGTAAACTGTGTGTGATTGTAATGTGCTGATGTTATCCGACATATTATTTGTGAATGTGACATGTTTGAATCAAAGTAATTCGTTTATTCTGTTGGTCTTGATTAAATTATTAGCTGTTTAATTATTGTGAAAATGTGAGAAAATGGCCACTAACAAGTGGAACCATATAAATTGTATGAACTGACAAATGGGACCCCTGTTACTAGTGGGACCAGCCCAAAATAAGAAGCCTGAAAGTAAGATCTATCCATATAAAAGTCCAATGCAAAGAAAAGAAAAATTCGTCCTGGGCTTGGCCCATGTAGCTGACCAGATTTAATATGAAAAACAATCCAAAATAGTTGGGCCGAGGCCATGTGGAACCTATAAATGGACTGGGCTGATTTCGATTTAAGACGATTTAATTTCGTCACAATTTTGCCACGTAGGATCTGACATGGCATGGCTAGATGGCCTATGACGATATTGAATCGTCATAGACGTTATGACGATCCAATATCGTCATAGACGGTTATGACGATTTTACCAAAAACGTCGTTATAGTTCATTTGCGATGCCCAGCTTTCGACGATCTCAAAATCGTCATAGAATCGTCATAAACAGACTATTATGACGATTCTATGACGAAAATGGAGGGTCATATATTGCCAGATTCCTTGTAGTGTCTACAGGTTCGGCATGCCACATAGCATCATCACGGACAATGGGTCTAACTTCATCTCCAAAGAATTACACGACTTCTGTGAAGGCCTCGGGATCAACATATCATATGCCTCCGTGGCACAC
Source organism: Avena longiglumis (assembly GCA_030063025.1). NCBI lineage: Eukaryota > Viridiplantae > Streptophyta > Magnoliopsida > Poales > Poaceae > Avena > Avena longiglumis. Next base: position 1,809,793 of record CP125977.1, on the reverse strand, counting down.
CCGCAAACCAACGGGCAGGTCGAAAAGGCCAACGGCCTCGTAGGAGGCGGCATCAAGAAACGCCTACTCATCCCACTCGAATGGCTTGCGGGAGCCTGGGCAGAAGAGCTACCCTCCGTCCTCTGGAGCTTGCGCACAACGCCAAACAGTTCAACCGGCTACACGCCCTTCTTCATGGTGCACGGAGCCGAAGCCTTATTGCACACGGAAGTATGCCATAAGGCCCCACGGTTCGTCGCCTACAGCAAAGCCGAATCGACGGCCGCACTCGAAGATGCCGTCGACACACTCGACGAGGCACGCGACATCGCTGCGGCCCACTCGGTGGTCTACCAGCAGAGCCTCCACAACTATCACAGCCGTCGGCTGCGCCCACAGTCCTTCGTCGAAGGAGACCTAGTCCTATGACTCAAACAAGAGCGCTCAAAAAAGCTCAAGTCATCCTGGGAAGGACCCTACGTCATCACCAAATTCATCTCAGGTGGCTCCTACCGCCTCAAGCACATGGAGTCTGGAGTCGCATACTCCAACCCATGGAACGTCGCACAATTGTGATGCTTCTAACCCTAGCTACCCCCCTTTTTACTTTCAATAAGGCTACTCAGCCGAACAATGTACCTCCTCATTACGATATGAATAAAGCTAAGTGCCCCCCCCCCGAAAATTTATCTTTTCCTTACATTTCTTTCTTTTACAACACACTCGGGTGCTCCCCCTCACCTCGTGACTTCGTCGACTGAGGATAACGCATGTACACCTGAGTAGATGATCACGTCAGGCTAACGAAAAGGTCATTCATATAGCCAAGCACCCCGTGCCAATACAATTAACCTTTACAACAAAGGGCACAACACGGCCAGTCAGAAATATATACAAGTTTTACTTCTATCTTTTTACAGGACCTACCTACATTGAAGGATCACCTGCGCACAATGCTCAAAAAGATCTACAATCTCTTCGGCATACTGCCTAACAGCCGCGTAGTGCGGGTGCATGTCCTATAGGCCACCATTCGGCGGCCGAGGCGCCCCACCCGCCCCATAAGATTAACATCGTATGCAGCCGCATGAGGGAAAGGGCGGCCTTCACCCCGTAACCAATTGGTGCTGCACCAACTCCCGAACGTGACGCACGTCCCAAAACTTCGCCAGCAAACCACAGAGAGTCGATGGCGCTTCATCAAGGGGAAACATGACGTGCAGAATCGACGCTAGACAAGTCTTCACCTGCATTACCACTCGCGACACCTGATGAGCACGATCTTGCACAGTCGCAAGGACTGTGGCACGGTCGTGGTCCATCCAGAAAAAGTCTCTGGCTTCCATATCCTGCTGGTCGGTAGTGATCCCCAAGGTTAGCACCCACAAAGAACCACATAGTAAGATGACTTCACACTAGGCGCGAAAAAAACAAAAGAAAGAGCAAAGAACTTACATAACAAACATTGCCGCCCGCCCCCGCCGCCAGCCCTCCCCCCATCGTTCCGTGGTAGTCCACATCCTTCCTTCACATCCACCACACATCCTCTCCATTCCAAGTCCAAGTATTCTCTTCTGAACACTACGAGAGGCATCAAATAAGGAAAAATCATCCAAGCATCATCCGCGCTTCCATATCCCTGCTGGGTTCGGGGTTGATCGAACAGAGGTTAGCACACCAACACAACATAGTAAGATGACTACACTACCTAGGCGAAAAAAAAGCAAGAAAAAAAAGAACTTACATTATTGCACTGTCTCCAGCGCCCGCCCATCCCCCATCGGATCTCTCTCTCGTGGTGCTCAGCTCGCTCACTTCCACCACATCACACATCCCTCGACAACCATCTCTCCTTCTCCTTCTCAACACGACACGACACGAAAAAAAAAAAAATCTAGAGAGGATCATCCATGTGGCAAGAAGTGAAAAGAAAAATATCGATAGGGTCCTCACCCGAAGGTCCCTAAAGGAAAACAAACAAGAGTATGAACAACACATGACTGATCAGCAGCTCGAAAGATCATTTATATACAACAAAAGGCCACTGCATGGCACAGGGAAATTGTTCGTCAAAGATTACAACAAAATAAGAAGGCAACTATACTACAACTACAATGACGAAGCCTAAGCAGCCGCATCCTGAGTGGCCTTGGAGCCAGATTGTCTGCTCTTGACCTCCTCCTACTGCATCACCGCATACTCCGCCAGCAGGTCAATGAGCTTCGGCCCATAGAGCTTACAGCGAGAAGCATAGACAGCGAAGGCTACCTCGGAACCATTGGGGGCTGTGGGAATCTGAGAGGTCACCTGATGAAGATCCAGCTCCGCCCCGGACGCCATGGCCATGTCTAGTCCCATTGAAGCGCTGATGCCCTTCCGCTTGCGCTTTTAGGCCACATGAGCCTCCGCCGACAGCGCATCCGCCAAAGATTCTACATCCTCAAGGGCGACGCCCTTGGGGACGAGCACCTTGTAGAAGCGCCCGAGGATCTCCTTGGCCTTGGCAAGGGAGGCAGCAGCAGTACTGCAGCGGTCTTCGACCGCTGTGGCGTCATCGTCCAGAGCACTTCCATGCTCCAAGGCACTGCGATTGAACTCAATGCCCGAGGCATTTGGAGAAAAATGCAAAGCAGAAATCGAATAAGTGCGAGAAGACAAAGCAGTCGAAAAAAGAAAAAGACGGGCCAAAAACACTCACCCGAAACAGCCTTGGCAGCAGCCATCAGCTTCTCGGCCACCTCCTTCTCACGCGCAGCCGCAACAGTGGCGAGTTGCTCCTCACGATCCGTAGCTTCCTGCTGCAGGCGCTCCTTGGCCACAGCTGCGTCGGCTAGCTCCTGCTCCAGGCGCTCCTTTGCTCCAACGGCATCCTCGGCTTTCTTCTCCGCTCGCCCAAGGCTCTTTTTGAGAGCATCAAGTTCGAGGAGGGAAGTATTATTCTCATGTGCAAAAGCAACAAGAACATACATGAGTTACACAAACTAGCAAGCAGGCGAAAAAAGAACATGATCAATTCAGCATGTACCTCGAAGCTACCGCATGCTGGCCTCCAGCGCCAGGTGCTGCTACACAAGTAGGTTCACACTATGCACAAAGGGCTACGAGAAGAAACAAAGCATCACAAAAAGGCTTGGGGGCTGCGCCCAAGAAACGAGCAAGACATCAAACACACAAAAAATGCTCGGGGGCTCCCACCGATACACACAGAAGGAACCAAGATCAGCAGATCATCCAAAAACAAAGTCCCCGAGGCTCCCCCTACAGCAAGAGAGAGAAAAACTTACATGCTCAGACGGAGACTCTGAAGGTCCCGGTGCAGTCTTCTGGGCGACGATCACTCGAGCCTCCCGCGGAGAGGGGTTCGGAGCAACACCCCTAGAGGTGGCCACCATCTGAGAGGGAGGCGTTAGTTTCGAGTCCCCCACGGCTTCCTGAGTGGCCTCACTAAAGGAGCCCTCGGAGGAGTGGCTGTAAGGAAAGCACCAATCAAAAACAAGAAGACAAAAAGAAGGCAACAAAAGGCATTCGAAGATACTTACGAGTCCATGTCGCTCAAATGAAACACGGGCAGCGCCCTCTTCCCTTTCTTCTCTTCCTTCTTCCTCTTGGCCAGCGGCTGCGGCGCACAGCCCGCACAGGCACGGCCGGGATAGGTGAGGAAGAAGCATCGTCACCTCCGCTGTGGCGGACAAGGAACGGCGGGTCCCTAGGCGTCGGTGGAGTCGAGGCATCCGAAGATTCGCTCAAGCTCCGTGCCTACTTTTGGGTCTGCCCCTCGCTCGCCTCGGGGGCTTCCTCAGTTGGCGACTGCGCCGGCGGAAGCTCGGACTCAGAGTCCACAACTTCGTTCTCTGGCGCAATCGAAAACCTCGCGGGAAGCGGAGGCACCATGCCAGCCACCTTGAGCTCCTGCACAATGAAGACATAACGATCAGTACAAGCAATTACAAGGAAAAGCACTCGAAAATAAAGCGCTACGCGCACGTCGCAAAATCTACACCTGCGGAACTGGTCTCGCGGCACTGAACGAGGGCGTCAGCGACTTCCCCGAAAGGTCCTCGTCGGACTTGAACTTCAGATGTGGCCGAAGAACTCTGTCGAGATCCCCCCTAGAAAGCTCCTCAGCTGAAACTCTTGTCGGGTCGTGGCGGCCAAAGTAAGGAACATCGGATGCGCCCTCTCCTGGAGCGGATGCACCCGACGTTTGAGGAAGGTGCGGATGATGTCCACACCGTTCACCTCGTTCTCCCCAACCACCTAGAGAGCCTCCACCCGACGGTAGAGCTCCTCTACCTCCTCCACCTCGCCCTCTAGGATATGATTCTTCTAGGATCTCTTCTTCAAGATCTCCTAGGTGGAGTCGAAAGGGGCAAGGCCGAAACTTTGCCCGTCCACTGTGGACTCGCGGATATAAAACCACATCCTCCGCCAGTATTGGACGGACTCAGACATAGAGAAAGAGAAGAAAAGAACAGTAGATCGAAGAGAAATGACGCATTCGCAAATCGGATAAACTCCGTCGGAGCCAGATTGCCTCTTCACAGAATAGATCTTCCGAAAGAGGCCAAAGTGTGGCTCGATACCGAGCCAGCACTTGCAAAAAGCAACAAAGCAGGCGATGTGGAGAAGATAATTTGGCGAGAGATGGTTGAGTTGGATGCCATAGAAGAACAACAATCCACGAAGAAAATCGTGGACTGGAAAAGAGAGGCCGCGAAAAACATCACCCGAAACCCTGCGGGTGGACGGGGAATTACCTCATCATCGGGGATCTTGACGGCCTCCTTATCCCGCGGGATTAAACCTCGATCACGAAGCTTGCGCAGGTCGCCCTTGCGCGTCTCCGTGTGCCTCCACCCACCTTCGGTGACACGAGTGGTGGCGGTGGCCTTCTTGCCGCCGGAAGCAACACTAGTGCCCGCTACGGTGGAGGCCTTCTTCGGCTTCCCCATCGTGGCGCGTCGACGGCGGTGGTGTGCGCGCCAGAATGAGGAAGGAAACGATCGGAGAACGTCTAGCGTGCAAAGGAAAACGCTCAAGAACTGGAGGCAGTGAAAAGCAAATGGCTAAGGGTGAAAACAAATTCCATTTTCCCCACAGATATAAGGATGAAGACGATGAACAGGGACCGTTCATCTGGAAGCCCTAACGCCAGGATCAAATCCTACCATCCACGTGTCAACATAGCAGCGAACCGTCGCTTGCACGCCGTCCACTACGCACGGAAACCGAGGAGATGCTGTAATTCTCGCCACGTCGCGCGTGACCAGTCAACTCAAAGTCAGAAAGTGGGATCCACGTTCGTCCAGTCATGTCACCTCTGGCACCGCAGACGTTTGAGGTCACCGATCGTCAGCACTGACGTCATCAAAACCACACCAGCAATGGTTAGAAATCTTTGGTTGACAAAAGTACTCACTCGAATCAACGATTCGAGCAACTACTCGGGGGATACTCCTATCAGGACGCTGGCCACGCACCCGAGGCACAAATAAGGTACTACAACAATGTTCTATTCTTCGAGTCCTACGTCGAGTCTACGACTCCACTACAGACTCGGGGGCTACTCCCATAGGGAGGATTGATTCAAGCATCCAAAAAAATTATGTCCTACGGACCTGAAGCTAACAACGGCTGAGTTAAAGTCCCTGCTCGAGTCTACGACTCGAACAGACACTCGGGGCTCCTCCCATAGGGAGCGCTGGTCGCGCACCCTATGAATTCTTCGACTGCGATCCTTCAGATCAAAATGCAAAAACTTTTTGGCAACTTTGCCCCAACTAACGCTAAGTGAGCAAAATCCTCCTTGGCCACCCGAAACACCTCCGCGGTGATAAAACTTCGGATGCTGTATCTGCGACGCAAAGATAAGACCTACAGATACCATCTGATGTCCTGGTAACGCACTTGAATGCGCTCTGCTAGTAAAAATCCGTGCTAACAGGCGTGATGAAAACCCCGACGAACGCGTTGGGTACATCATTGGAAAACTACTGGGATTCGACTCCTATAAGACCTCAACGGCCTAAGTCGAATTACGCCAGCATCTGTTTCGGGTTCGAGTCTAGGGACTCGGATCTGAGGAAGATCGTGTTGTTTTGTCCTAAGACAATTAACTGACCCTAATCTGTCAGGAGAGTCAGGCACACACATCAACAATCCCTAAAACACTAAAATCATTCTTTTATATGATGAACAAAAATAGCTGCACCCGAAAGATTAAAAGGTCCTCAGCCGAATCTGCGATTCGACTGAACACTCGGGGACTACTGACATGGTTATACCCTATGGGTACACGACATTAGCATACCTGGTCTAGCCCAAGGAAGGCCCACAAGAATATACGCGGCCTGCGGAGATTTTCGGGTGGCCCAAGCCCATGACATCTTCGGATCCTTGGAGAGAAAGACTAAACAGATAGAATATTCAAAAGGGCAAAACCCTAAACTTGTAACCCACTCGATATGTGCTCGAGACCTGCCTAAACTCTATATAAAGGCCAGGAGGGCACGGAGAGAAGAAGAATCCTTCTACCGCATACACACCTCCACGCCAGATTGCATTTGCGCACCCCTGTAACCTTTGGTTCCGCCGTAATCAAGAGCAGACAAGCAGGAGTAGGGTTTTCCCTCCGGGGGCCTGAACCTGGGTAAATCTCGTATCCCCTGGTTGCTTGTCTGTTAACCGTTCCGCAATCTCCAGCACCCCCATCTTCTTCAAAACCCAAGCTCATAACAATGGGCATTGACGAGTCGAAACCTCGTCAATGTGGAATCACGGTCCTTCGTGAAATCTCAGACAAACCCGGGAGTGGTTTGAGGCATCATAATCCATCAGGACATGTATAATTCGGCGGCGGCAGCTTTTCCTTATACTTGTCATGTTAGAATTTTTCTTAGTTGAAGGAGAGAGAAACAAAAAAGAGTAGGTTATTCCTTCTTAGCTAAGGGATGATCTCTGAAAAATAAGAGAACACTATTTTTTCGATTGTATCATATTGTTGGAGATATGCCCTAGAGGCAATAATAGATGTAGTTATTATTATATCTTTGTGTTTATGATAAATGTTTACATTCATGCTATAACAGTATTAACCACAAACATTAATACTTGTGTGATTTGTAAACTAAATTAGAGTCCCTAGTAAAGCCTCCTTATAATACTAGCTTGTTGATTAATAGATGATCATGGTTTCTTGATCGTGAACATTGAGATGTTATTAACAACAAGATCATATCATTAGGAGAATGGTATGATGAACATACTCCTATAGATAAGCGTAGCATAAAGATCAAGTCATTTTAATAGTTCAATTGCTATAAGCTTTCTGATACATAGTAACCTAATTCCTTCGACCATGAGATCATGCTTATCACCATCACCAGAAGGATGCTTTGATGACATCAAACACCACACCGTAACTGGGTGGCTATAAAGATGGCATTGAGTGTTCGGAAAGTATGGGTTGAGACACATGTATCAGGAGTGGGATTTGTCCATCCATATGACAGATAGATATAATCTGGGCCCTCTCGGTGGAATGTCATCCAATTAGCTTGCAAACATGTGACTGGCTCACAAGGGATCACATATCACGGGAACGAGAAAAGAGTACTTATCGGTAACGAGGTTGAACTAGTTATGTAGAGATACCGACAATCAAAACCTTGGATAAGTAAACTATCGTGAGACAAAGGTAAATTGGTATCGTATGTAAGTGGTTCATTCGATCGCAAAGTAATCGTATAAATATGTGGGAGCCATATGAATTTCTAGATTCCTCTATTGGTTATTGATCAGAGAAGTGTCTCGATCATGTCCGCATAATTCACGAACCGTAGGGAGACACACTTAAGGATTCGATGTTGTTAAGTAGTTATGGAATGATGAGAAAGATACAAAATGTTGTTCGGAGACACGGGTGGGATCCGGGATATCACGAGGAGATCCGGAATGGTCCGGAGAATAAGATTCATATAAGGAAAGTCTGGTTTCAGAGTTGGGAAATGATTCTGGTGTTTTCATCGGGAATGTTCTAGAAGGGTCTGGAAGGTCCGGCACTCCGGAGGGGAAGGGTACATGAATGTGTCATGACAATGTGGAATGGTTGCATCATGTACTAGGTCATTTGGTGGGCAAAATAAAGGGAGAAATCAAATCCTAGTTTGAAAGTCAAACGCCAATTTGAAAAAGTCAAACGGCAAGTTTGCTTGGTGGAGGGAGAGTAGGAAACCTACTCGGGGAGGAGTTCCTCTCCCTCCACCCGCCGGCCAAGGAGGCTGACTTGGGGGAGGACTCCCTCCTCCCAAGCCACGCCCTCCCACCTATATAAGGAGGGGCAGGGCTGCCCCTCTTCCCTACACCCAACACACCCAAAACCCTAGCCCTAGCCGCCGGCCTCCTCCAAGTCGCCGCCGCCTCCTAGGGTTCCTCCAACTCGCTGAGTTGGGGCTTCCCCAAGCCCTAGCCGCCGGTCGAGCTCCCCCCTTGGTGCCTCTAAACCCTAGATCACCAAGGCCTCTCTCATAGTCCACCATACTCGCTCCGGCTTAAGGCGAAGCCCTGCGAGATCTCCCCTCTACTTCCGACACCGTCGTGCTGCCGGAATCGCGAGGAGAGTGCTACAACCTCCGCTGCCTGCTGGAACAAGGGAGAGGAAGGTCTTCATCGAAATCGACGATGTGACCGATCATGAAGCGCTGCTGGAACGCAGCGCCGGAAGGATCGTCTATGCGATCTTGAGATCGGCAAGTGTACGACTACATCACCCACGGGAATCTGCTCTCGTTAACCGCTTTGAAATCTTTGAGGGTGAGTTCCTCTATCGACTCGTTGCTACAATCTAGTAGATAGATCTTGGCTTGTTTGTTTGCATGCGGTAGAATTTTTTTGTTTTCCATGCTACGAACCCCTACACATATACCTTCACTTAGCCAACCAATTTTTAAATAAAAATAGTTAATTCACATTAATTAATAGAGATAGCCATAAAAGATAATACATTGTATAAATTATATATTATATCTTCTCTAAATTATGTGGAGAGCTAAGAAAAAACATGCTTCCCTAATCACTCACTAATCCACCGGAGGACGTACGAGCAACTTGAGAAAAAACGAATTGATTATGAGGCGGGGACGAGGGAGCTGTCCGAGCGATTCAGGCATTGGGCTGCGTGCTTTCTTTGGAATGCGTGCTAATAATGGGCATGGATCTGGATCTTGTTTATTTCTATCTGGTCGCCGAAGCTCCACCACGCCGCCGCGCCGGCCGAGGGGAAGACAACAGCAACAGCAGCCCTCCAACTTCCGAAGCTCCATGGCAGAGTCGAAAAACGACCGCTCCCAGAGGGACCACCTTCCCCAGGTTTGTAGATCTGAGAGGATACCAGGCTAGAAGCTCGCCGGCACCGCCACAAGTGGCCTTGCCGAGATGGGGATCGATCTCCAGCACCCTTATTCCGACACGACGTCGCCTCCGCCTTCCCAACGACGTCTCCCAAAACCATAGCAGAGCACAGGCCGTCACCACCGCTGTCGGGGCAACCGCCATCCACACTCCGACGCAAGGTCTCCGCGCAGCAGAAGCCGTGCTGGCATTCCCCTCACCGAGCAGGGGAATCCCCCCTCCCCCGCTGCGCCCAGCTTTGCTGGCGGCATCGATCGGCAGTGGCGAGGGATTGGGGCTGGCCGGTGGCAGCGACTGGAGATCGTCCCCGCCGCCTCCCGCGGGACGAGGGCGGCGGCAAGGTTTCATGAGATATTGTGACTTATATTGACGCCTTAGTAGTTGATTAGACCACCTCCTAATGTGGAGTAATCCGATCACTACAGGAAAGATTTGCTACGCCGACGGCCGGCTGCCGTCGGCACAGCGCCAAATGCCCGTCGACACAGGTTGTGCCGATGGTGGCCATATGCGTAGCCCCCTCGGCGTACGTCCTTGTCGGCACAGCTCCGTGGCCGTCGGCACAACCCTCCCCCCTCGACATAGCGCCTTCCAGCGCGCCCCGCATGTCAGTCAACGGCCATCTTCGATAAAGGTCCAGCCTGGAGCTACGCCAACGGCTAGGCCGTCGGCATAGCCTAAAATATTTTTTTATTTTTTTTTAATCTTTGAATTGTTTGACTCCTTAATCTCTCGCTTTAATCATTTTAACACTATTTATAGTTAATAATTAATTAAATTGCAGTCTTAGTCAAAGTTTCCGTTTGGCCACCCATCCTAGCACTACTCCAGCTCTAGCATGCTTAACTTCCTCGTTCCTTCAGAATCACTTCACGCAAATCAATTTACACATTATTATCAATACTATGATATTATTCCTATTAACTCTTATATCATCATGTCACATGGTTTTATTTTTTCAAATTACAAGCAATTATTTAAGTAAACAACAATGAATAAGTAAAAATATTATTGAATTCAAATAAAAATATAATTATTTTTTTGTATTTTTTATTTATTATGGAATAATTAATTTCTTTAAATATGTAAATAGGAATTCGGCAAATAATATGTCTAAATTGATTATAAAAATGAGAGGAATCCAAATATGATATCAATATCAACTTATCAAAATCTATGTCGTGATTATTATCAAAATTTAATTTGCCAGTTTAAAATGGCACGCATAAAGATTCTTAGCTCGGGGCTAAGACTCGCTAAACTTGAAGTGGATCTATGATGAAACAACATATTATAAACCTAAAAATGATTTTTGTAAAAAATCATGAGCATCCGATCATGTACTTGTAGTTCATATCGGACCCACTTCCTACCGATTCGTCATGAATTTGTCTTTTTCACCAGGGATAGACGGAAATGTTTGAGATCCCCCTGTTATGACATTATCCATGTAAGGTGGTCTATTTTGAAAAATGTGATGGTAGTATTTTGAATTAGCCATTTGGTGGTTGCTTCACAAAACTGTCCGTTTTTGCACTCGGGATATGGAAAACGGCTTTTTGGTGCGACGAAAAGGAAAACTTCCTCCTGAAACATTGTTCGCCATCCCATGATGCACACTTATGCACAATATGGACACATTATCACAAACTATGATTTCATTCTAGCGATAACATTGGTCATTTGACCCGAGAGCCAAGAAACCTCGAACGACATAGGTCATTTTGTGAAGGTTTTTTTGAGACATAATCAATATACCAAGTTTGATATTTTTCCTTCTAACTATGTCATATAATATGACACCACGCGAAGGTTTCATGTTGTTTGGATCGTTTTTGAATTTATAATGCCCGTTTTAAACTATCTTTAAACTTTGTCGAAAGGCGGGCATGAAGATTCTTAGCTCGGGGCTGAGACTCGCTAATATTGAAGTGGATCTATGATTAAAAACATATTTTAACCTAAAAATGATTTTTGTAGAAAATCATGAGCATTTGATCATGTACCGGTAGTTCATATCTGACCCACTTCCTTCCGATTTGGCAGGAATTTGTCTTTTTCACCAGGGATAGACGGAAATCTTTGAGATCCCCCTGTTATAACATTATCCATGTAAGTTGGTCTAGTATTTTTGAAAAATGTGACGGTAGTATTTTGAATTAGCCATTTGGTGGTAGCTTCACAAAACCGTCCGTTTTTTGCACTCGGAAAATGGAAAACGACTTTTTGGTGTGACGAAAAGGAAAACTTCCTCCTGAAACATTGTTTGTCATCCCATGATGCACACTTATGCACAATATGGACACATTATCACAAACTATGCCTTCATTCTAGCCATAGCATTGGTCATTTGACCCGAAAGCCAACAAACCTCGAACGAGATAGGTCATTTTGTGAAGGTTTTTTTGAGACATAATCAATATACCAAGTTTTATATTTTTCCTTCTAACTATGTCACATAATATGACACCACGCGAAGGTTTCATGTTGTTTGGATCGTTTTTGAATTTATAATGCCCGTTTTAAACTATCGTTAAACTTTGTCGAAGGGAGGGCATGAAGATTCTTAGCTCGGGGCTGAGACTCGCTAAACTTGAAGTGGATCTATGATGAAACAACATATTTTTAAACTAAAATGATTTTTGTAAAAAATCACGAGCATCCGATCATTTACCTGTAGTTCATATCTGACCCACTTCTTGCCGATTCGGCAGGAATTTGTCTTTTTTACCAGGGATAAATGGAAATGTTTAAGATCCCCCTGTTATGACATTATCCATATAAGGTGGTATAGTATTTTTGAAAAATGTGACGGTAGTATTTTGAATTAGCCATTTGGTGGTTACTTCACAAAACCGTCCGTTTTTTGCACTCGAAAAATAAAAAAACGGCTTTTTGGTGCGACGAAAAAGAAAACTTCCTTCAGAAACATTGTTCGCCGTCCAATGATGCACATATATGCATAATATGGACACATTATCACAAACTATGCCTTCATTCTAGCCATAACATTGGTCATTTGACCCGAAAGCCAAGAAACCTCGAACGAGATAGGTTATTTTGTGAAGGTTTTTTTGAGACATAATCAATATACCAAGTTTGATATTTTTCCTTCTAACTATGTCACGCAATATGACACACACGAAGGTTGCATGTTGTTTGGATCGTTTTTAAATTTATAATGTCCTTTTTAAACTATATATAATGTTTTATGTTTCACTTAATTTTTTTTATAAATGTGTAATATTTGAGTGTAGATAGATAGGAATTATTTTTCTGCAAATTTTGATATAATATTTGTATTTTTCCGAATTAAAATGATTTAGTTATGACTTTTTTCAAAATAATGAGATAAAAGGAAAAAAATCTGGAGCCTACGCCGAACGTCCTAGCCGTCGGCACAGACCAAACAAAATATTTTAAAGAACTGAGCCTGTCTGTCTAACGTCGTTGTCATCGCCGTGTCTAAACTGGGACTACGCCGAGGGTTGTACCTATGCCGAGGGCCACCGTCGGCACAACCCTCTCTACTACGCCGACGGCTACCCTCGGCACCGTCACATACGCCAACGGCCGTCCCTACACTGACGGCCAGGCTGGTCAGCTGGCCAGGAAAGGTAGCTACGCCGACGGCCCCGACATTTGCCCGTCGGCGCATTAGTTCTTTCCTTATAGTGGATCTAAGGCGTTGTCTTTTTTTTTTTCTTTCAAATACGGGAGATATAGTTACATGGAAGATGGACTCGTGCCAACATTTGTGTCCGGCGGCTAAATAGAAAATCTCGAAAAACATCTTTTTATATTGCTTTTATTTAGTAGTATACTAGGAGTAAAGAGACATGTGAAATTACTGTACAAGGTCCGTCGTGTTATTAGATTACCAGTGAAATCTCAGACAAACCGGGCGGGGAGTGGTTTGAAGCATCAGTAATCCACCGGAGGACGGACGAGCAACTTGAGAAAAAAAACGACGAATTGAATATGATGCGGCGAGGAGGGAGCTGTCCGAGCGAATCCTTTGAGTGAGCGATTCAGGCATTGGGGTGCGTGCATGGCCTCGCTGCTTCCTGCTTTGGAATGCGTGCTAACAATGGACATGGATCTGGATCTGCTAGTTTATTTCTATCTATCGGGTCCATTAGTTAGTTGCCATCCTTGAAGTTTATTTCTATAAATATAAATGTACTAGCTAGCTAGGGTGGAAGCAGCCCACATTTGCGGGAGTGAGAGCTAGCTAGGGAAGGAGGAAGCTCGATCTTATGCGATGGGGTTGGGCGACAGCGACGCGTCGGCGGTGCACACGGCGGGGCAGGCTGCGCGTATGGTGTGGGAGGAATCGAAGCTCCTATGGGGCATCGGCACGCCTATCGCCGTGAGCACGCTGAGCTTGTATGCTGTGGGCTCCGTCACCACCATCTTCGTGGGCCACCTGGGCAACCTGCCCCTAGCCGCGGCCTCAATCGGAATCTCCGTCTTCGCCACCTTCGCCCTTGGATTCATGATGGGCATGGGGAGCGCGCTGGAGACGCTGTGCGGGCAGGCGTTCGGCGCCGGGCAGGTGGCCATGCTGGGCGTCTACCTGCAGCGGTCCTGGATTGTTCTGGGCGTCGCCTCGCTCTTCACGGTGCCCCTCTACGTGTTCGCCGAGCCGCTGCTCCTGGCCCTGGGGCAGGACCCCGGCGTGTCCCGCGAGGCCGCACGCTTCGCGCTCTACATCCTCCCCGGCACCCTCTCCTTGGCGGTCAACTTCCCCAGCGGCAAGTTCCTCCAGGCGCAGAGCAAGGTCATGGTGCAGGCCTGGATCGGGGTGGCCGGGCTGGTCTTCCACATCACGCTCACCTACCTCCTGGTCACCGTGCTGGGATGGGGATCCCCGGGCGCCGCCGTCGCATACGATGTCTCGCTCTGGGCCATCGCCCTGGGCCAGGCGGCCTACATCATCGGCTGGTGCAAGGACGGCTGGAGGGGATGGTCCATGGCGGCTTTCCATGACATGTGGGCCTTCGTCAGGCTCTCGCTCGAGTCCGCCGTCATGCTCTGCCTTGACATCTGGTACATGAGCATGATCCCGCTCGTCACTGGCGGTCTCGAGGATGCGCAGCTCGCCGTCGACTCCCTTGGAATCTGCATGAGCGTCGAAGGATGGGCGCTTATGATCTTCGTTGGCCTCAACTCTGCTATCAGTGTCCGAGTCTCCAATGAGCTGGGTGCGGGACGTCCCATGGCAGCCATGCACGCTGTCATCGTCGTCATCGCCGAGTCGCTCCTCATCGGCCTCATATGCATGCTCCTCGTCTTGATCTTTAGAGATAATTTCTCCATCATCTTCACTAGTGATTCCGAGCTCCGCCACGCCGTATCCAAGATTGCAGGACTGCTTGCCGTCACCATGGTCACAAACAGCCTGCAGCCTGTCATTTCAGGTATATCTAAACTTAGATGACGATGATGATTTTTTTTTTCTTTATTCATCATGTCACCTGCTGAACCTCCTACGTCTTCGCGTGCTTCAGGGGTTGCTATTGGATCTGGATGGCAAGGCCTTGTTGCGTACATCAACCTAGGCTGCTACTACGGATTTGGGCTGCCATTGGGGTACCTTCTCGGCTACCACTTCAACTACGGAGTTGGGGTAATTAATAATTATATATATATATATATATATCTCACTCAAGAACCACCCCTCCGCAAATAAATAAATACTAGCTATTAACAAAAAATAATAATGGATTATATTTCAGGGGGTCTGGGGTGGCATGCTTTGCGGGGTTGCACTGCAGACACTTATGTTACTCTTCGTAGTCTGGAGAACGGATTGGAATGCAGAGGTATATATAAAATCCCATCCATTGCCTTTCCTCTCAAATGTTCATATATAGGAAATGGAGATACAAATATAAGTGAGCTCGTCCATATAATATAGCTACAAGTCCCACCTCAGCAAATCTGGATATATATGATTCATTCATGACATACTTATTTATTTGTCATGCCATATATGAGATACAAATATAAGTGATTCATTCATTCCAATATAACTAAGACTCAATTTTTTGTCACCTTTTGTAGGCCAAACAAGCTTCAAGCCGTGTGCACAAGTGGGGCGGCACCGATGTAACCAAACCACTCCTGGAAGAGAACTAGCTAGAGAACCGAATCATCTTTTATCTCAGCTTAATACTTTAGGTGTTTTGAGCCAGATGATATCACCAATAGGATATGGAAAACGGTTGAAACTGTTGAACTACTATATCCATAAATCATCACGAGGCTGAATGGTCCGCCGCATCTTTGTATGTACATACCAAGAAGGCCTTTTCTCTTACCTGAAATAAGAGGCCACGAAGCAGTACGTACAAGTTGGACACGATCCACCCCATCAACTTTGGTTTTTGAGCAACATAATAAGTTTGCATAAACTTGGAACGTTTTTATGTAGTTTTAGTCTTTATGTTTTTGTTGGCAATCTTGCACTTGAATAATATGACCACCACTTATAGAGGATTTTATTTTCTATTATCATTCTACTGGTATAATTTTGAATTCATGTTGCATGCTAAAAATAAGGAAAGAAAAAGGGATGAATAGTCACATAAGAATGAATTCACTAATCTTACACTATGTGTGATTTTGTATTCTTGAGTTCATGATATCTTGCAAGTGTCACATCTAGTAATAGCTCTAATTTACCTCTTGTATGTTTATGTTTAAGTTTATCTTTCATATTCACTAAAGGAATAGGAAGCTTCGCCGAGGGCTGGGAGCTACGCCGACGGCCAAACGTCGGGGCCGTCAGCGTAGCCATCGTCCAGGCCAGCTCCCCTCCGCGGCCATCGGCGTGCACCTGCCCTCGGCGTATGCTATGCTACGCAGAGGGCTACCCTCGGCATAGCTATTTTTCCTTTTACCTCATTAAACTTTGAAAAATCATAAAAAAATCGTTCTAATTCGTAAAAATACAAATAATATATAAAAATTTGCAGAAAAATAAGATCTATCTATCTACACTCAAATATTACATATTTATAAAAAAATAAGTGAAACATAAAACATTATATATAGTTTAATACGAGCATAAGAAATTCTAAAACGATCGAAACAATGTGAAACCTTGGCGTGGTGTCATATTATATGACATAGTTACAAGGAAAAATATAAAACTTGGTAAATTGATTATGTCTAAAAAACCTTCACAAAATGACCTATCTCATTCGAGGTTTCTTAGCTTTCGGGTCAAATGACCAATTTTATGGCTAGAATCAAGGCATAGTTTGTGATAATATACCCATATTATGCATACATGTACATCATGGGATAGCGAACAATGTTGCAGGAGGAAGTTTTCCTTTTTCGTCGCACCAAAAAGCCATTTTTCATTTTCATTTTCCAAGCACAAAAAATGGAGGGTTTTGTGACGACAACCACCAAATGGCTAATTCAAAATCCTACCACCACATTTTACAGAAAATACTAGACCACCTTATATGGACAATGTCCCAATAGAGGGGTCCGAAACCTTTCCATCCACCCCTAGTGAAAAAGATAAATTCCTGTCGAATCGGTAGGAAGTGGGTCAGATATGAACTACAGGTATATGATCCGATGCTCATGTTGTTTTTACAAAAATCATTTTTAGGTTCACAATATGCTATTTTATCAAAGATACAATGTAAGTTTAGCGAGGCTCGACGCCGAGCTAAGAATCTTCATGTCCGTCGTTCGACAAAGTTTGACGATAGTTTAAAACAGGCATAAAAATTTCAAAAACGATCGGAACAATGCGAAACCTTTGCGTGGTGTCATATTATGTGACATAGTTACAAGGAAAAATATCAAACTTGGTATTTTGATTATGTCTGAAAAATACCTTCACAAAATGACCTATCTCATTCAAGGTTTCTTGTCTTTCGGGTCAAATAATCAATGTTATGGCTAGAATCAAGGCATAGTTTGTGATAATGTGCCCATATTGTGCATACATGGGAATCATGGGATGGCGAACAATGTTGCAGGAGGAAGTTTTCCTTTTCCTCACACCAAAAAGCCATTTTTCATTTTCCGAGCAAAAAAAAAACGGACGGTTTTGTGAAGCAACCACCAAATGGATAATTAAAAATGCTACCACCACATTTTACAAAAATAATAGTCCACCTTATATGGAAAATGTCCCAACAGGGGGATCCGAAACCTTTTCGTCCACCCCTGGTAAAAAAGATAAATTCTTGCCGAATTGGTAGGAAGTGGGTCAGATATGAACTACAGGTACATGATCCGATGCTCATGTTTCTTTACAAAAATCATTTTTAGGTTCAAAATATGCTATTTTATCAAAGATCCAATGCAATTTTCGCGTGGCTCGACCCCGAGCTAAGAATCTTTATGCCCGCCATTCGACAAAGTTTGACGATAGTTTAAAACGGGCATACAAAAATTTAAAAAGATCAACACAATCCAAAACCTTCGCGTGGTGTCATATTATGTGACATAGTTACAAGGAAAAATATCAAACCTGGTATATTGATCATGTCTGGAAAAAACCTTCACAAAATGACCTATCTCATTCGAAGTTTCTTGGCTTTCGGGTCAAATGACCAATGTTATGGATAGAATCAAGGTATAATTTGTGATAATATTCCCATATTGTGCATACACGTGCATCACGGGATGGCGAACAATGTTGCAGGAGGAAGTTTTCCTTTTCGTCGCACCAAAAAGCCATTTTTCATGTTCCGGGCACAAAAAAGGGCGGTTTTGTGAAGCAACCACCAAATGGATAATTCAAAATGCTACCGCCACATTTTATAAAAATACTAGACCACCTTATATGGACAATTTCCCAACAGGGGGATCCGAAACCTTTCCGTCCACCCCTAGTGAAAAAGATAAATTCCTGCCGAATCGGTAGGAAGTGGGTCAGATTTGAACTACAGGTACATGATCCGATGCTCATGTTTTTTTACAAAAATCATTTTTAGGTTCACAATATGCTATTTTATCAAAGATCCAATTCAAGTTTAGCGAGGCTCGGCCCCGAGCTAAGAATCTTCATGCCCGCCGTTCGACAAAGTTTGATGATAGTTTAAAGCAGGCATAAAAAATCAAAAACGATCAAAACAATGTGAAACCTTCGCGTGGTGTCATATTATGTGACATAGTTATAAGAAAAATATCGAACCTGGTATATTGATTATTTCTAAAAGAACCTTAACAAAATGACCTATCTCATTCGAGGTTTCTTGACTTTTGGGTCAAATGACCAATGTTATGGCTAGAATCAAGGAATAGTTTTGTGATAATGTGTCCATATTGTGCATACATGTGCATCATGTGATGGAGAACAATGTTGCAGGAGAAAAGTTTTCATTTTCATCGCATCAAAAGCCACTTTTCATTTTTCGAGCACAAAAAAACGGACGTTTTTGTGAAACAACCACCAAATGGCTAATTCAAAATGCTACCACCATATTTTACAAAAATACTAGACCACCTTATATGGACAATGTCCCAACAGGGGGATCCAAAACCTTTCCGTCCACCCCTGGTGAAAAAGATAAATTCCTACTGAATCGGTAGGAACTGGGTCAGATATGAACTACATGTACATGATCCGATTATCATGTTTTTACAAAAATCAGTTTTAGGTCACAATATGCTATTTTATCAAAGATCCAATGCAAGTTTTCCTTTTCGTCGCACCAAAAAGCCATTTTTCATTTTCCGAGCGCAAAAAAGAGGGATATTCTGAAGCAACCACCAAATAGCTAATTCAAAAATGGAGTGTTTGTGATTATTTGATATGGATATCATATTTAGATTCTTTTCATTTTTCTTATCAATTTAGGCATATTATTTATCAAATTCCGATTTACGGATTTAAAGATATTAATTATTCCATATTAAATAGAAAAATACAAAAAGTAAAATTATTATATTTTTATTTGAATTTTTAATAGTGTTTTTATTTGAATAAGTAATACTTTTACTTATTCATTGTTGTTTACTTAAATAAGTGTTTGTAGTTCCAAAAAATAAAAACATGTGACATAATGATATAAGAGTTAATAGGATTGATATCATAGTATTGACAACTAGGTATGAATTGCTTCGCGGAAACTGATTTGGAATGAACCGAGAAGTTAAGCGTGCTGGAGCTGGAGTAGTGATAGGATGGGTGACTGAGCGGGAAGTTTGTTAAAGACTGCAATTTGATCAAAGATTAAATGTAATTAATGTTAAAAATGTCTCCGCCGAGAGAGACCTTTGCCGAGGGAAGCCGTCGGCGTAGCATACGCCGAGGGCATTTTGGCCTACGCCGACGACTTTTTGTTCTCGGCGTAGCGTGCCGTTCCTGTAGTGATTAGGGAGTGAGTAGTAGGACACTTTTGCATGCCTTTCCTAGTGGTCAAAATTCTCCCTCTTGCTAGCCTTTCAGTACTAAGCACGATATAGTCCATGTGCATACAAATTCCTATAAACCAAGTTATGTCCAGCAAGCATCCACCATATCTACCTATTTATGGCATTCATAGTCATTTCCAAGTAAATTTCTCATGTGGCTGGTCATTTGGATTCCAAAACTCGTTGCTTTCATCTATGGCTCGCATGAAGAAGTAAGTTATGGGGTTAATCCACAAACTTGACAGGCACAAACATTTAAACTAATTAATCTTGCCATTGTTATTGATAGTATGAGTATTGTTGACTTTACATGATGGTTGAGGAGTTAAAATAAGCCATGCCTCATCTTGGATATTTTCAACCGGTCCCCATTGTTGATATCATGTTATTTAACTATTGAGCATCTGACGGTGCTCTAGACCTGAATTGATTCTATGAAACTATACTTCTGAATGTTTGTTTATGTAAGAAAACGAGCATTTGGGCTGTCCACTCAAGCCATGTGTCATGGTGGAAATTTTCAGCTAGGCGTTTGAAGAAGCAAGCTGGAAAAAAAACCTCGCAAGAGTTCATGGAAAAGTGTCTAGTATGATTGTCTTGTGATTGGAGTATGTGTGTTTACATGTGCCGTGACTACTCATACAAAGGGGCAAGAGATACCTGAATGACTTGTATTTTGTGACACTTTATATATACAATGATTAGGTGTATGTAGATAACTAAGTAGGTGGCATGTAGATCAGTTAATCATAGTTGGAACATGAAACAAGTCAATTATCGTGTGAATAATGTAGTATGAATATTAACTCTTTCTTCACAAAAGATGCTAGGGGCAATGGAACTCTCTACTTATTATACTATGATCTAAAGCATGCAGTTAAGCAACGATGTTTGGAAGTTAAATGTTAACATATGTGTTAATCTCTACTTCCCTATGTGAAGGGACTATGTAATTCTTTCTGAGTCAAGAAGCAAATGTTTCTTACAAATCTATTCTATGACCAAAATTCAGGGACTATTCTCGATGCATAAGCTTTCTTATGAATCATTTATATTCTCTAAAAATAGTTTTCATAATTGTCGATAGTACTTGTGGTTTCACTTTTATGCAAGATTTTTGTATGCTTACATAAAATTCAAGTGTTACGATATCTTTTACGTTATGTGATGATTGTTTGATGTTATTTACTTGTTTATAAACTTTCATACTTCATGCAGCTGCAATCATATCTTCATTACTATGCTTCTATTGACAACGACTACACAGCCCATTTACTTATCCCTTTATGCCCGAGGACGAGCATAGGTTAAGCTTTGGGTTGATGCATGCAAAATGTATCTATGTTCGTTTGTAGTTTATTGTGTTATAGTAAATAATATTTTCATCATATCCATTATGAAATACATGTTTTAGACGAATTGGGGATTTTCCTACAAAGATCTCTTTTATTTGATATTTAACCCTGGAAGGCAGAAAAACCTTCTTATGAATTTTCTAGTCTAAAGGATATTTTCGAATTCAAAGGGACCTGGATTTTTTCTGGAGAATGTTTTTATGCACGAAGAAAACATGGAGAACTCGGACCTCCACAAGGGATCCACAAGGCCAGAGTGGGGCCCGGTGGCACGACCATATACCCTTGTGGCGCCACTATGGCCCATAGGAGCCTCATAGCTCCAATGTCATCAATCATCACGCCCCTGGCTTCTTCTTGACCTAAAACCTTCTTTGAATACGACCGCCATAGCGATTGCGACTTACGGTGCGCCAGGAAAGCATAACACCAAAATATAGGATATCTAGCGAAGATTGGATTGCAAAGTGCTACCGAAGCCGCTGCTAGATGAATCACCGACCACTCCAACGACATCTCGATCGACACCAAGATGATGAGGAAGTATTCCACACTCGGACTATAGGCTCATGGCCATAGCTTATTCTATCTATCTCTATTATTTTCACTGATCTAGAGCTATATGAGCTACCTAACATGATTATGGCCAACTTTATGTAATCCCCATGTGGTGGATCTTTGATTTTATATGATAGTATATGAGATTGCAATTTGTTCGGATTGTATTTGATCTAGATGTATATCATTTACCCAGTTCTTGATTGCTTTTTCTGATCAAATTAGTATGATAGGGCGTGTGAGGGAGAATGTATGCATTTAGATGGAGTAATGGGTCGTAGAAACTAGATAGCAACAATATTGTCGGTAACTATAACCGTTGTTGCCTCACTAGAGATAAAAATAATGCATGTGCTAGGGTTACCTAGTGATACCAACTGGTGACCATAGAGTACATGTGATCTACATCATGTCGGAGTAGCAAAGGAAATAATATGTTAATTCTTAATCTATTTTGAGGAGTTCTCCTACAAGAGGAGTATTAGTGAGATGTGTTGCATCATATAAATTATAGGATGTGATGCCCTTATTAATGCATATCAAACACATTGCAAAGTTGCACCAATATTTATGGTTTGTTGAAACCATTTTGATCTTGCGATGTTAAATAGATAGTTGACAAGTGAACCTATGCATCCTGGTCCATTTTTAATCATAAGAAATAACCTCTACATACTTGTACCCGCACTTTTATTTATCGTACCGATTAAATAAGAAATAAGAAAATATTTATCTTTCTTGCATTTAGTTTAGTTTACCATTTGCATTACTACTACTATCCTAGAACTTTAATTTTGCATGTATTTTAATTTCTTGCACTTAGTGTATTTCCCATGATGACTATGGGATTATTTTCTGATGCATTTCTTTTGTTTACTTTACTTTATTTTACTATTTGTTTTCAATTCTATTCAAGAAACCTTGTGCTTGGCAAGCACTTGTTGGAGTTGGGGACACAAGGCTTGCTAATTTGCTTTGGAGGTTGCTTGAAAGGAAATGGATGGGCATCCGAGGATTTCCCTAAGAGTTCGGTATAAACCCTCAAGTATTTGGAGTCCCGACGAGTTGGAATTCATGTAGTTTGGTGACATAAATTTCCTATTATGATTCCATTGGTGTTTTGTGCAGAAGAGGCATCAGAGAGACCGCTAACCACATTTTTGATGGTTTAACAAATGGTCTCCTAAAATTTTAGTCATCCATTGAGAACATGATTTATACCTTTGATACCATCCAAAGTATAACAAACTTGAATGATAAAGTTTTAAAAATTAGGTAACTTACTATGGGAGGCTCTCCTACTTTCAATCCTCCAAAAAACCTAGGTAATTCTACTACCTTACTGGCTTTTAGGCATGTGCTTTTAGCTTGTCAAGAATAATGAAGCCAACTAGAATTATAGATTTAGCGAAAGTTACTTCAGCACATATAAGAACTATAGATTGAGAAAAAATATTGGGTAGTTCAAAGATCATGAATATTCTTTGAATTTAAAGGGATCTATAGTATCTTGAATTTAATTTTAAGGATTATAGGAAATTCATCCAATTTATTTATAAGTTATATGTTTGAAACCATCCACATTTGATGTGAACCGTTATGAGCAATGCAGTCTTTTTCCTCTAGGCCTATAAAAAACCCAGTCTCAGCACCTAGGAGACAACCTGCAAATATGGCCATTAGCGTCATCATCCTTGGCTTGATGGCAGCCTTGATGATTTCCTACAGTGTATTGTATTCATATTTTATGGACCTCCTTCATGGGGACTTATGTTTGATTGTTCGACATACTTTATTGAGTTGTGGTGGCATGCCCAGCAAGATGATGCTAGATCCATCTACTAGCTGGTCCACTGGATCCCCGAGCAATTAAGACAGTAACAAACGTGATGTCATTGTGTAAATCTAATGGGGCCTTCGTGGCATCGCATCCTTATGCCTCGCACAATGGGACATTCGTTGATGCATATTGTAGTGCAATCGAGAATAAGCCGATGTCACACAACAGTTAACAAAGAGATGTCATATAAGTATCACGCTCTATTATGGTATCATGGCACATCGATCCACAAAAACAAATACAATTAGACCTTTTAAATAGCTTTGCATTCAGATGTTAGAATTAAACAAATACTCCCTCCATTTCAAAGCTTAAGGCCTATTTTTTTTTTTGAAAAGTCAAACCAACTGAACTTTGACCAAACTTATAGAAAAAACTATTAATAAACATGATATTTTGTAGACATCATAAGAAAATATATTTCATTATCTATCTAATGATATTGATTATGTATTTTGCATATTAATATTTTTTGGTAAAAACTTGGTCAAACTTGACATACTTTGACTTTTCAAAAAAATATAGGCCTTAAGCCTTGGGATGGAGGTAGTATGATTATACTAGAATACTAGTTTGTAATATTGCAAAATAGGGTTTAGTATCAAAAACTAGTATCCTATAAATTATACTACCGCGTGATTTTAAATGCTATGATGACTTATTAAGTACCATACCTATATGGCACCAAAATATGAGTTACAAATAGACATATTTATATGATTATATCTAATTAATAAGGGGACAATTGTAAACAAATTTGGAACTAGACTTATACAAAATACATAAAAATTGTGTAGAATGTCCTATTTTGTTTCTATTGGCATTCTAGGTAGAAGAGCCATAACAGAGACTGCTAACCACATTTTTCCGGATTAACATATGGTCGCGAATAATTTTATTCATGGATTGAGAACATCATTTATAACTATTATAGAAACCAAATTGGGACGAAATATAACGATAAGGTTTTAAAAATTAAGTAATTCTTCTTCCTTAGTGACTGGGATGTGCAACTAAAATTATCTTGTATAGAATAATGAAACCAACTAAAATTATTGATTTACCAAGAAATACTTCAGCACATATAAGAACTATAGATCAAAAAAGTGGTATTAGGTTTTTAAATTACCGTGAATATTCTTTCAATCTAAATGGATATATAGTACCTTTAGTTTAATTTTAAGGATTATAGGAAATTTACCCAATTTATTTATAACTTAGACGATTAGAAACCATCTACCTTTTTCATGAACTGCCGAGCAATGTACAACACACTGATATTTTCTCTAGGCAAGAAAAAACCAGGCTCGGCTCTTATCATAACCTACAAATATTCCCGTTAGGGTCAACATCCATGACTTGATGGAAGCCTTGATGATTTCGTATAATGTTTATTGTATGCATAATTTGTGGACCTCCTTCGTGGAGACTTATGTTTGATTGCTAGAAATACTTGATTGAGTTGTGTTGGCACGCCCAACAAAAGGATGCTAGATCCATCTACCGGCTAGACCGCTGGACCTCTGAGCCAAGGAAGAAAGTAATAAGTGTGATGTAATTGTGAAATCTAATAATGCAACCTTCATGTCATCACATTATTATGCCTCACAAATTCGGAGATTCATTGATGTTAATTGTACTACAACCAATAATAAGATGATGTAACACCACAATTAACAAAGAGAGGTCATATAAGTATCATGCTCTATTAGTATACCATGGCACATAGGTCCATAAAAACTAATAAAATTATACCTTGTCAATATCTTTGAATTTTGATGTTATAAATAATTAAATATGACGATACTAGAATACTATTTTGTAATGTTACACAATATGGTTTTAGTATTTAAAAAAGTATCCTATAATTAAAAAGCTACCGTGTGACTTTTAATGCTACTATGATACCTTATCATGTACAATACCTATACGGCACCAAAATATGAGTTGCAACTAGGCATATTTATATCATGATATCTAATTAATAAGGGGACAATTATTATCAAATTTGGAAGTAGGCTTATAAAAATAAATAAACATTGCGTAGAATGTCCTATTTTGATTCTATTGACGTTCTAGACAGAAGAGACATATGAGAAACCAGTGACCACTTTTTCGAATTAATATATGGCCGTGACAAATTTTATCATGTAATAACATCGTTTATAACTTTTGTACCAACCAAATTGTGACCAAGTCACTAGTGGAAATGAGGCCTTTAGTTGAGGTCCAAATTGTCCTTTAACACCGGTTCTCTCACGAACCGGTGTTAAAGGGGCTGACCGTACTAGCGTGGTCCAGAAAGCAAAAAGGCCCACCCCCTTTAACATCGGTTCGAGCCACGAACCGGTGTTAAAGGCCCTGCCCCACCGCGCCGCGCAGGACCTCCCCCCCTTTAACACAGGTTCGTGGCTTGAACCGGTGTTAAAGGGTGTGCGCCTATATAATACACCGCAGTCCACCCCCTCTCTCTCATTGTTTCACTCTCTCATTTTGGAGCTTAGAAAAGAGGGTGAGAGGGTGCTAGTTTGTGTTTTCATCCTATGCACAAGAGGTGTTCGGTGAAATGCCCGAGAGCTCGAATTAAGTTTTCTCGTTGCTCTTTCCTCCTCGGTCGAGGTCGGCAACTTTATCCTTTCATGTGTCATTGATGTACTGTAAAAATGGTCATCTCCCTATTAATTCATGATGTACTATAATGATTTTTGATATACGTAATTAATTATATAATGCAGATGAATCGGCAATGGATGTACGGTGACCGACGCACTTCCGAGTACATTACGGGCCTTCAAAATTTCAGCGTTGTTGCTAAACCATAGTCACAATGGTTTTATATGATGTCCATGTGTTCACTGTCAGAACAAAAAAGACTACTCAAATACCAAAACCATTCACGCCCACCTGCTTCGGTCTGGTTTCATGCCCAGCTATAATTGTTGGACGAAGCACGAAGAAAGAGGGGTTATGATGGAAGACATGGAAGAATAAGAGGATGATGACAACTATCATAACATGTATCCTGAATACGATGATACTACAACAGGGGTAGATGAAGATCAAGAGGCAGCAGATGGGTCCACTGATGATGATCTTGGTCGGGCCATTACTGATGCAAAGGAAGAATGTGAAACTGAAAAGTAGAAGGAGAAGCTGGAGAAGATGTTAAGGGATCACAAAACATTGTTGTGCCCAACTTGCAAAGATGGCCACAAAAAGCTATGTACCACAGTGGATTTGCTGCAATGGAAGGCAGAGAACGGTGTGACTTACAGTGCATTTTCAAAGTTGTTGGTAAAAATGAAGAATCTGCTTCCAAGAAATAATGAATTGCCCGACAGTACATACCAAGCAAAGAAGGTTGTCTGCCCTCTAGGATTAGACGTGCAGAAGATACATGCCTGCATTAATGACTGCATCATCTACTGCGGTGAGAAGTACGAGAATTTGGATGCATGCCCGATATGCACTGCACTGCGGTATAAGACCATACGAGACGACCCTGGAGATGTTGGGGGCGAGGCACCTAGGAAGAAGGTTCCTGCCAAGGTTATGTGTTATGCTCCTATAATAACACGGTTAAAACGTCTCTTTAGAAATAAAGAGCATGCCCAGTTGTTGCGATGGCACATGGAAGACCGTAAGAAAGACGCGATGTTGAGACACCCCGCTGATGGGTCACACTGGAGAAAAGTCGAGCCAGAGTACCCGGACTTCGCACGTGACGCAAGGAACTTAAGGTTTGGTCTAAGTACAGATGGCATGAATCCTTTTGGGGAGCAGAGCTGAAGTCACAGCACCTGGCCTGTGACTCTATGTATGATGGTTGTGCATGAAGCGAAAGTTCATTATGATGCCAGTGCTCATCCAAGGCCCGAGGCAACCCGGCAATGAAATTGATATGTACCTAAGGCCATTAGTTGAAGAAATTTTACAGCTGTGGGCCAAACCAGGTGTACGTATGGGGATGAGCACAAAGAGGAGCTATTTGACCTACGAGCAATGCTTTTCGTAACCATCAATGATTGGCCCGCTCTTAGTAACATTCCAGGGCAGAGAAACAAGGGATTCAAAGCATGCACACACTGTTTAGATGAGACTGATAGTGTATATTTGGATAAATGTAAGAAGGTTGTGTACCTAGGGCATGGTCGATTTCTTCCGAACATGCATCCTGTAAGAAAGAAAGGCAAGCATTTCACACGTCTGGCAGAACCCCGGAAGAAGCCTGTCCTCCGTACCAGTGAGGAGGTATTTGGTATGGTCAAGGACCCAGAAGTAATCTTTGGAAAAGGTCCTGGCAGTCAATCTGTTCCGAATGATGATGCCGGACACGCGCCCATGTGGAAGAAGCAATCTATATTTTGGGACCTACCCTATTTGAAAGTCCTAGAGGTCCGCTCTTCAATCGACGTGATGCACGTGACGAAGAATCTTTGCGTGAACCTGCTAGGCTTCCTGGGAGTGTATGGGAAGACAAAAGATACACCGGAAGCACGACAGGACCATCAACGTATGAAAGAACCTAAAGAGCCTATGCATCCTGAGAACGAGAAGGGTAAAGGACGCCACTTAGCTCCTTCCAGCTACGCTCTTACCAAAGCAAAGAAGAAAATGTTTTTTGAATGCCTGAACAATATCATGGTCCCGTCTGGCTTCTTGTCGATATAAAGGGAATAATAAATATGGCATAGAAAAATTCCAAAACCTGTAGTCTCATGACTACCATGTGATTATGATGCAATTGCTTCCGATTGCATTGAGGGGGCTTCTACCTGAAAATATTCGAGTACCCATTGTGAAGCTTTGTGAATTCCTCAATGCAATATCTCAGAAGGTAATCGATCCAGAAAGCCTACCAGGGTTACAGACAGATGTGGCGCAATGTCTTGTCAGCTTCGAGTTGATGTTCCCACCATCCTTCTTCAATATTATGACGCATCTCATGGTTCACCTAGTAGAAGAGATTTCCATTCTCGGTCCTATATTTCTACACAATATGTTCCCCTTTGAGAGGTACATGGGAGTCTTAAAGAAATATGGTCATAACCGTGCTAGGCCAGAAGGAAGCATCTCCAAGGGCTATGTAACAGAGGAGGTCATTGATTTCTGTGTTGACTTTATTCCTGACCTTAAGGCGATTGGTGTTCCACAATCACGACATGAGGGGAGACTGCGTGGAAAAGGCACCCTGGGATGTAAAGAAATGATATCTAGGGACGTGCATTCTCTCAATCAAGCACACTACACGGTTTTACAAAGATCTATCTTGGTTCCCCGTATATCAATGAACACAAGAATTTTATACGCCTCAAACACCTAGGACAGTATGATGAATGGATTAGAAGTGAAAACATGGCGAGTTTTGGCGGCTAGCTGCAAAGACTGCTCCGTGTTGATGGCAGGCCGATGGAGCCCAAGAAGGCTGCGGAAAAATTTATACGTCAGGCTGGAGTTCTTGTTAGGGACCAAATCCCAATTACAATTGAATATTGGAATAAGCCAAAGAAGGGCGACGGCACCTTTGTCGATGAAAGATCGAAAGAAACGCTTTGGACTTTGCTGTTGGTAAATTTCACTCTACCGCCAGAGGAGGATGAAAATAAACCGTTTATAAAGGAAAAGGTCAAAGATTGGACTCTAAAGAAGATGGCTGAATCTTTCCGCAACTGGAAGAAAAAATTGAACAAATTTGTCGAAGCTCGCGAGACTCTAGATTTTGAAGACGCATATTATGCGAAGATAAGACCTCACTGGCCCGAATTTGTGGCGTACAAGGAAGGTGATATAGCTACAAAGAGGTCAGGAACCAATACGCTAAATGCCCAAAAGAAGAAATATCACCAGAGAACGGGGTCATGTGGCTACATATCTCAGAGGCCTAAGTGGGAGGAAGCGGAGAAGGCCCTGCGCGCTAGAGGGATCACACCCCAGACAGAGGGGTGGGACCTACGTGCAAAGACTTGGTTCTACGGAATTGGGGCAAGGTTAGACATAGAACCGGGATTGTGTATCTTCCCAACAATTCTTGCCAACCCCGTCCCATGCTCGGATAGCAGGAAAACAGTTCCCATGCACCCCAGAAAACAGTTCCCATGCTCGGAGAGCAGGAAAACCAATCGTGCGCCCCGCTCAGAGTGTTCGACACACGGATAGCTCCTCCTGTAAATGATTACAAGGAAGAGCTATAAAGAAAGGCCAATGAGATGGGGATGACTTACATTGCATACTTGAAAATCATGAGAGACCACTTGCCCAAAGGCGATGTCAACCCCATATAGCCATGGAAGTACGGGAAGAATCTCGTCAAGAAAGAGGAGCTCAAGAATCTACCAAAAAATACGAAGATTGCATAAGTGGTACCTTGATTTCTACAAGATGAGAAAGGAAGAATGGATCACGGCGCTTATAAAATATCAGATTTTCTTGTGCGGAGACGACGAAATCACCTTCAACATTCAAGACTTGTATTTTCTATTCAATCAGAAGGAACTTGATAAAGCTACCATCAGCCTTTATTGTGTGTAAGTACTATTTCTGTAATTTCTATCTCAGCTCATTCAATTCATTAATTGCATGTATATATATGTTCACCATATATGTATATACTATTATGCAGGAAAAAGGTTATGGAATGCATGAAAGGAGGCCCTTTTGACATTGGGTTGGTTGACCCAAATAGAGTTAATGAACAAGTGGTAAAACACAAACCTGGGCAAACAGAAGATTTCTTGCTATGGTCTTTACCGATACAACAAACCAAAAGGGAAATACTATTGCCTTACTTCTTGTGAGTGTTATCCTCTCTTGTACATATTCTGTTTCGGCTTACTCGATGTTAAGTGTAACTGATGATGAGTTATGTGTGCGTAGGTTCCACTTTATTCTTCTAGTCATTCAAGTTGACTCAGGAAAAGTCCTTGTCATGGACTCGTTATGAAAATACCAAGAGCTATGGGCAGACTTTAAAGAGATGCTCCAGAGATAATTTCAATCATATTATCGCACTACATCGGCAACTTTCGTGACAACAAGTAATTAATTACTCCTTTATCCATTTTCTTTGTCGGACATGGTTTAGAAAAGGTTCATGGGAAGGGTCGCGGGTGAATGGTCAGAAGAACTAAAATTTGTATATTAAAATGTAAATAATACTAGCCAGCTAGGTGTGCGTATCTCTTTGATTCTGCTTCCAATTCCATTATATCATGCTTTATTGATTATTATTTTGATTGAACTCTCTATTCTCATAAAGTACGCGCATCAGGGACCTGGCAATAACTTATATGGATACTACGTTTGCGAGTTCATTCGCAACACGATATGTGCAACGGGCCAAGCCGCACTAGAACAACTTAGAGTAAGTAAACGAAGTACACAACATTATTTTATTACCATCAGTTGTGTTGAGTTTCTTTCTTATATATATATTGACCTTATTTTTCATATATATTTAGATCGAACGGATGTGGGACAAACTCCTACCATTTGACCGCATACGAGCCATTCAAGAGGAATTGGCGGGGTTCATACTTGATGAGGTCGTCACGCCTGGCGGAGAACTCTTTAGATATCCAAAATGAACGTGTACGGAGATGTTATACTGTATATATGCTTGAACGTGTTTGTCTTGTACTTGATGCTTCAACGTGTACGGAGAATACCATAATGACGATGTTTGTGTATAATAAATAGTTTCTTAATTATTCATATACTCGCATGTATCGACGATGTATGTGTATACCTCTCCTGATCGATCCCCCCTCCCCCCTCGTTCCCGCCGCGCCATAGAAATCCGCCCAAAACGGGGTGGCGGCGGAGATTTAGGTCGTTTTACTACCACGGAAGAGAACACACCGGTTCGTGTTACGCACCGGTGTTAAAGGGGGGCCTGAGCGCTGCGGCACCCCCATGTGCGCCACCCTTTAACAGCGGTTCGTATAAGAACCGCTGTTAAAGGGGAGGCCTCTAACACTGAACCCTCAATAGCGGTTCTATAACCGTTGTTAGAGGGTCTTACGAACCGGTGTTAGAGGTCACCGTGTGCACTAGTGAGTATAACAATAAGGTTTAACTAATTACATAATTATTTTTTGTTACTTGATGGCATGCTCTCATATACCAAAATTTTCCTAATTTTGGAATGTGAAATAAATATAATAAGTTTGGGTTGATTGTTTGAATTTGTTGTAATTATGAGTGAAAATATATTTTTGATACATGCTTGAATTTTCTCAACACTGCATTCAAAACATTTGTGATCAGTGGATTAGGATGGCTATCGTACTAGTCTTCATTATATTTCAATTCGGTTGGTTTTGAGTGACAATTGATATCTTTACCCAACCATGGTTGAATTATAAAAGAGATGGAATAACATGACTTTCTCAATTATGGTGGAGTAATATTTTAATTTGTCACATTTGAACATTAAAGTCTTTACTTGGATTTGTAGAATCTTTCTAGATGCGTTTCACCACTTCACTTTATTTGGATTTCAATGTGCTTCATTTATGCACTATGGGTGAAAATATTATTTTTATGCGGTGTGTGGAATTGTTTGAATTGAATGAGTGGGTTTTATTGATTAAAATAAAACCCTAGAAACTATTTATAAATTTTGCATAGTAGCCACATAAGACTAATTGCATAAAACCAAATTTGTATATTTGTTGGACATGAAAAGGTTCCCTAGTTACCCTAAATGCAAATTGGGAATTTTAGAAATTTTATAAAATATATTTGAAATATTTTGGAGCCCTAAAACAAAAGCTATAAAAGAAAACAGAAAAAAATAAAAGAAAAACAACTAAGCCTACCTACACGGCAAGGCCAACCAGCCCACTGGTCCTGTCTCTCCTCTTCTGCCCACGTGGAGCGCAGTATCCCGCTTCCAGCGCGCAGCACAGCATGAGCTTGCGGCCCAGCGCCAGCCCACTCAGAGCACTCCACAACGCGCAGCAGCAGCCGCGCAACGCCCCAGGGGCCCACCGGCATCCCTGTGCCATGGACAGGCGGAGCCCACCCCGTGTATCCTTCCTCGCAAGACCGAGCAGAGCACGTGGTCCCGATCGATCCCCCATGGAATCCGCCTGAGTTATTCGATCTTCTTGTTTTCGTGCAGAATTTCTCCCCTTGTAACTGCCGCCCCTCGATCCGTCCTCTCTTTCCGGAAAATGCCTAACCCTAATCACCGCCATCGATCTCGCCGTTTGAGCTGTAGATCGTGCTCGGACCAGAGGTTCCCGAGGCCCCCTCTACGACTCCGCAAGACACTCGGGGGCTATTCCAAATTGGAGCATTGGTCGCGCACATACAAAACCTTCGAGTGGCACGCTCCGACTCCTCATTCGAATCTACGACTCGAACGAGGACTCGGGGGCTACTCCCATAGGGAGCACTGGTTGTGCATTCGAAAAAGTGCCGGCATTGATGGCATTTAGAAGATCATCCGAACAACTTCTGGATCACCGTATGGCGCAACCGATGACTATAAGTCTCTGCTCGAGTCTACGATTCGAACAGACACTCGGGGACTACTCCCATAGGGAGCACTGGTCGCGCACCCTATAAATCACTCGACTGTGATCCTTCTGATACTTTACAGCTACTGCGAACAAAATCGGTTACTCCTCCCAAAATTGATGCTAAGAGATATAACATCTCCTTAGTCACCGGAAACGCCTCCGTGGTGATAAATTTTCGGATGCTGCATCTACGACGCAAAGATAAAGACCTACAGATACAATATGATGGCTTGGTAACGCACCCGACTGTGCTCTGCCAGTAATATCCCGTGTCAGCAGGTATGATGAAAAATCCCGACGGACGCATTGGGTACACAATTTAAACAATGGAATTCGACTCCTATAAGACCTCCGCGGCCTGGGTTGAATTATGCCAGCATTTTTACGAATTCGAGTCCGGGGACTCGAGTCTGTAGTAGATCGTGTTGTTTTGTCCAAAGACGTTAACTGGCCCTAATTCGTCGGGTGAGTCAGGCACACGTATCAACAATCCCTATGAACCAACATATCCACCCGAAGCATGTTCGGAAGAGAAGCACTCGGAAGACTATAGAGTCTCCAGTCGAATCTATGATTCAACTGAACACTCAGGGGATACTGACATGGATATTTCCTACGGGTACCTGATGTTAGCCTACCCGGTATCAGCCTAGCAGGGGCCCACATGACTATCCCGTGCAGATGATGAAGCCCAAGAAGGATTCGGGTGAGCATGACCCACACGGATGCGTCTTCTTGGAGAACAAGACTAGTTGTAGATAGAATTTTAAAGGGTTCAACCCTAATTTGTAACCGACTCGACCTATCACGAGACCTAGCATCCCCATATAAAGGCTAGGAGGGCACGTCGAGGAGGTCTCTGGCTCTCAACTCATAACCTAACAAACACCACACGCCAGATTGCATCTGCGCACCCCTATAACTTTCAGCCTCGCCATCAATTAATAACCGACAAGCAGGAGTAGGGTTTTCCCTCCGGGGGCCTGAACCTGGGTAAACACCATGTCCATAGCTTGCTTGCTATTAGCCGTTTCGCGATCTCCAGCTTCCCCTCCTTCTCCAAAACTCAAGTCCATAACAATGGGAATTGATGATTCAAACCCTTGTCACCTTCCTTCCTCCTCTAAACACCACCACATTCTGCACCGCTTAGTCTTGACCTTTTTCCTTCGATGCAAAGCCCCGAGAGCACCCATACACCACCACCGGAACACCACCATCGCTGCACCAATATAGCCGCGCTTTGCCGTCCCTCGAGGAAGCCAGTCACCGAGACGAGGCCACTAGGGAGCTCACCACCATCACCCGCATCATGTGGGATACCTCGAGGAGCCAGGAGACCGCTGGATCGCCATGCATCATCACCGTCTACACCGCCCCCCGCCGCCCATCTCTTCCCGTTGGTGAGCATCTGGAAGGATTGCTTCCTGCCCATCCGATCGCCAGCAAACGCACCTGATTAGTTCCAGCACAAACCGGTCCGGCAAGTATTAGCACGCGCGTGGCAGCCTCGTGGAGCCTGCGTTGGTGACGCATCAGCAGCCCGCGTCAGCGCCACGTCTGCCCTCAAAGAATGGGAGCGCGCCACATGTCCTGCCTTGACTGCTTAATTTAGAAACTCAATTTAATAGCCGGAATATATGTAGAACTCGTGTAAATCATATAAAATCTAACTTTCATTACAAAAGTATCAATGATATATGAATGGATTCATAATAATGTGTATAATTTTATCGGGCAATAAAATTGTTACTTTTACTAATGAATATTTCCTGCAATATTTAAAGCTATCTAATAGTATTTAATTCCGAGAAAAATATCCAAAACTCCAAAATTGACAAATTTTGTGTCTATTGATTCAGAAAATTGTAATATATGCCACTGTTCTATTAGTTGATTTTGTCACAGTACAAAATAAATAACTATGATTAAATCCCTTAAATTAGTATTTTTGCTATAACTTATATTCTATAAATCATTTTAAGGTGAAACCAGTGGAAAAAGAAAGGTATGAACATTTTCTAACCAGTATCATGGTTTCCAAAATTTTATGAGACTTTTTTTGTAACGAATGCATCCAGTTTCCAATAATGCCTATTAAAAGCCTAACTGTTTAATAGAAAATGTTTATGCAAAGATTTTGATCTCATTTTCTTTTCTAAAATGCATGCGTACTATTTTGTTGTGTTTGTGGTACTGTGTGTTGAATGCATTTATTTCTTTTGCATGATAGATTTCCCGGAGTGCGATTATTGCGATTGTGATGACTATGTGAACAACATCAACAAATAAGGTAAGTGAAACTTACTTCTTTACATTCCATTTATTGTTCTATGCATGCTTGTGTGTATTGGTAGATCTACATGTGTAGCAGTAACTATTGTTTTGTGCTCTGACGGCCTAGTGGAAAGGGGTGTGTTTTGGTATGTTATGGCTATGGTAGTGGAAGAGACCATGTGTTGATTTTATGAAAGGAAGATAATTGTTTATATGGATGGAAGAGAAGATATAGTTTGAGTGGCATGGTAAGGGCCAAGTCCTGACTTACTGACATGTTCACTTGTTGAGGTTGAGTCCCATGGTAGGGACGTTGACCCTGACTTCTGACATAGGAATAGCCTGTTTGGTTGAGTGTCATGGTACTTCGTTGAACCTGACTACTGACATGAGCATAGCCGAGTTATTTGAAGAGTGACATGGTAGGTCATTGAGATTGACTACTGACATGTGTACTAGAGTTTAGTTGTTGATGAGATGCATGGTAAGGGCATTGAGCCTGACTTACTGACATGTTCATTAGTAAAGATGGAGTATGGATTCAGAATTGGAGTATGGAATTTATCTAGTGAAGTTGGAGATTTAGAACTTGTTTTGGAAAAGCAGGACAAAATGGTGTGTGTTTTCTATGAAATATATACATTATGGATATGTTATAGTTGCTTAGTGACACTTGCCAATACATTCAATGTATTGACCATTCATGGCTGCAACCTTTCATGTTGCAGGATATTCGTAGGACGAGTAAGATTATCATTTAGGTTAGGAATCATCACTCAGCGTGTTGCCGGTGGCAAGATGGATCCTTTATATTTTGTTTATTTGTTGAACTATGTTATTTGAGCTAGTTGTGAGCTAAACAAATTTCTAATATTTATATTCTTGGATCAACATTGTAATATTATGATGCATTGATACTCTTTTATTCATCAAAACTGTTTGTGCTAGCAAATCGATCCATGGGACTGGTACGGTAAACACATGATCCAATTTTTTAACGGGTTGGATCCCTTCACTTTCACACATATTTAGCTTGTAAAAAATAAATACGATGACTAGAATTATAGATTTACCAAGAACAACTTTAGTAAATATAAGAACTATAGGTCAATAAAGAGGTATTAGGAATTTCATTGACCATGAATATTTTTTGAAATTAAAGGGACGTATACTATCTTCATTTTCATTTTTAAGGATTACAGGAAATGTGCCTAATTTAATTACAAGTTATATGTTGGAAAC
This sequence comes from Avena longiglumis, assembly GCA_030063025.1. Taxonomy (NCBI): domain Eukaryota; kingdom Viridiplantae; phylum Streptophyta; class Magnoliopsida; order Poales; family Poaceae; genus Avena; species Avena longiglumis. The sequence goes on along the minus strand of CP125977.1, from coordinate 1,773,209 downwards.
CATCTACCTTTGGCATTAACCTTGATGAGCAATGTACTTTTCGTGCATGCTAGCTAGAAAAAACCAGGATCAACTCCTACCAGACAAAAGGAAAATATGCCGAATAGAGTCAGCATCCATGGCTTGATAGCAGCCTTGATGATTTCGTACAATGTATTGTATGCATTTTTTGCGGACCCCCTTCATGGGGGCCTATGTTTGATTGCTGGATAGACTTGATTATGTTCTGTGGCATGCCCAGCAAGAGGATGCTAGATCCATCTACCAGCTAGTCTTCTGGACCTTCGAGCCAAGTAAAGTGACAAGCCGTAATATCATTGTGTAAATCTAATAATGGGACCTTCGTGGCATCACATTATTATGCCTCGCACAATGGGAGATTGGTTAATGTATATTGCAGTACACATTACATATGAGTCGCTACTGAACATATTTATATGATATCAAAATATGAGTTGCTACTGCACAAATTTATATGATGATATCTAATTAATGAAGATACAATTTTAATAAGATTTGGAAGTATTCTTATACAAAATACGTAAGCATTGTGTAGAATGTCCTATTTTGATTATATTGGCATTATAGGCGGAACTTTCTTACATATTATTATATGGTCGTGGAAAATATTTGTCATGCATTGAGAACATCGTTTATATAACTTTTGTACCAACCAAATTGTGTCCAAGTATACCGATAAGTTTTAAAAAATTACGTAATTCTTCTTCCTTATGGCTGTCATGCATAAGTATTTAGCTTGTAAAGAATTATGTAGGCAACTAGAATTATAGATTTACCAGACTACTTCAGCATATATAAAAACTGTAGATCAAGAAAGAGGTATTAGGTAGTTCAATAACCATGAATATTATTTGAATTTAAATGGATCTATAGTATCTTCAATTTTATATTAAGGATTATAGGAAATTTACAAAATTTAAATGGATCTATAGTATCTTAAATTTTATAAGTTATGTGTTTGAAAACATCTACCTTTGATATTATTGACAAATTGAGTTTACCTCTAGGCCGAAACTTTGTTCAACTCCTAGCAGACAACCTGCAAATATGCTCATTAGAGTCAGCATGTATGGCTTAATGGCATCTTTGATGATTTCATACAATGTATTGCTTGCATATTTTGTGAACCTCCTTCGTGGGGCCTTATGATTGATTGCTGGATATTCTTGACCGAGTTTTGTCGGAACACCCAACGAGAGGATGCTAGATCGATTTACCGGCTAGTCGGCTGGACCTCCGAGCAAAGTAAGAAAGTAGCAAGCATGATCTCATTGTGTAAATCTTGTAATGGGACCTTCATGGTATCACATTCTGATGCCTCGCACAATGGGAGATTTGGTGATGTATATTGCAGTACAATCGATAGTAAGCTGATGTGACACAACAATTAAAAAAGAGAGATCATATAAGTATCATGCAATATTATTGTATCATGGCATGTCGATCTAGAAAAACTAATAAAATTATTAATTTTTAATAGCTTAGCATTCAGATGTTAGAAATAAATAAATATGACGATACTAGGATACTATTTTGTAATGTTACACATTATGGTTTTAGTATCCTAAACTAGTATCCTATTAATTAAAATACCGCGTGATTTTTATTGCTATGATGCCTTGTCATGTACCATAACTATATGGCACTAAACATAATTATATGATGATATATAATTAATAAGTGGACAATTCTAATAAAATTTGGATGTAGGAATATTGTGTAGTATGTCCGATTTTGATTCTATTGGCGTTCTAGACGGAAGAACCATACGAGAGACCGTTGGCCACTTTTTCCGGAATACCATATGGTCGCAACAAACTTTAGTCCGGGATTGACAACGTTGTTTATAACTTTTGTACCAAACAAATTGTGAACAAGTATAAAGATAAGGTTTAAAAAGTTCAGTAATTCTTCTTCCTTATCGGCTGGCATGTACACATATTTAGCTTGTAAAGAATAATGAAGCCAACTAGAATTATAGATTTATCTAAGAACTATAGATCAAGAAAGAGGTATTAGATAGTTCAGTGACCGTGAATATTCTTTAAAGGTGTACATTCAATCTTATATATGAAATAGAAAATCACATCATAGGGGCTTCCCCTAGTATTACAGTCAAAAAAATTCTTTAAACTTAGATGGAGCAATACTATCTTATATTTCATTTTAAAGATTATAGGATATTTTCAGAATAGATTTCTTACTTAGTTTTTCGAAACCACCTACCTTGGATATTTACCACTATGGTAAATGGACAACACACTGATTTTACCCTAGGCTAGGAAAACTACCGATCCTAGCTTCTAGCACACAACCAACAAATATGCCTAGTAGAATCCACACATGTGTGGCTTGATGGAAGACATGATGATTTCTTACAATGTATTGTATGCATATTTGTGAACCTCCTTCATGGACCCTTATGTTTGGTTGCTGGACAAACTTGATTGAGCTATATCAGCATGCCCAACAAGACGATGTTAGATCCAACTACCGTCTGGTCTTCTGGATCACCGATCCAAGTAAGAAAGTAACAAGCGTGATCTCATTGTGTAAATCTTATAATGGAGCCTTCGTGACATCAGATTCTTATGCCTTGCACAATGGAAGACTCATTGATGTATATTGCAGTAATATCGATAATAATCCACTGTGACACAACAATTAACAAACATATGTCATACAACTATCATGTTCTATTATTATATCATGGCATAATGATCGGAAAAACTAAGAAAATTAGACCTTGTAAATATCTTAGTATTCATATATTAAAAATAAATAAATATGATGATACTATAATATTAATTTGTTATATTACAGAACATGGTTTTAGTATCATAAAGTAGTATCCTGTAAATGAAACTACCACGTGATTTTTAATGCTATGATGCCTTTATCAAGTACTATACCTTTATGGCACCAAAATATGAGTTGAAACTAGACATATTTATATGATGATATCTAATTAATAAGAGTGTAATTGTAATCAAATTTGAAAATAGGCTTATACAAAATACATAAGCATTGTGTAGAATGTTCTATTTGGATTCTATTGGTGTTCTAGATGGAAGAATCATATGAGAGACTACTGGCCACTTTTTTCCGGAATAACATATGGCCGCGACAAATGTTTGTCATGGATTGAGAACATCGTTTATAACTTTTATACCAAACAAATTGGGAATAAGTATAACGATAAGTTTTAAAATATTAGGTAATTCTTCTTCCTAATTTTACTGGCTGGCATGCACACATATTTATCTTTTAAATAATAATGAAGCCAACTAGAATTATTGATTTAACAAGAAATACTTTAGCACATATAGAAACTCTAGATATAGAAAGAGGTATTGGGTAGTTCAATGGCCATGAATATTCTTTAAACTTAAAGTGAGAACTAATATCTTCAATTTCATTTTAAGGATTATATGAATTTTCCACAATTTATTTATTACTTAGTTTTTAGAAACCACCTACCTTGGATATTTACCACTATGAGAAATGAACAACACACTGACATTTACCCAAGGCGAGGAATAACATTGGGCTCAGCTTCTAGCACACAACTAGCAAATGTGCCTACTAGAATCCACATGCGTTTATTTATGGCAGCCACTAGTAGAAAACAGGCCATCCGTCCACGCCCCCTCAGAGCACTAGTCCCGGTTGCGCCACCAACCGGGACTAATGCTGGCACGCGTCCCGGTTGGAGCGGGCACGGGGCCAGGGGGCATGGGTCCCGGTTGGTAAGGGGGCATGCGTCCCGGTTGGAGCCACCAACCGGGACTAAAGGTTTGGCCACAGCCACGTGGCGTGGCACGCACCTTTAGTCCCGGTTGCTGGCTCCAACCGGGACTAAAGGCCCCTTGCCCTCTATAAATGCAACGCCCCAGCCCCCCCTGCCTCCACTCTGTTTTTTCGAATGGTGTAAGGTGTGAGGGTGTGTGCTAGTTTTTTCTCATGCATGCATTGAAGGTGTTTGTTGAAATGTTTGAGTGAAAAATCCAGTTGAATTTCTCATAGAACAAAAATATAGAAGGTGTCCGAGACGCACTTGAGCTTTCTCCTCTTTATTTCCCTCGATCGAGGTTAGCAATCCTATCTTTTCTAGGTCATTGATACAATTCATGTGTCGGTGAATTGGTTATTTCACTATTTACGATGTCCTGTTTTTGATAAACTTACTTATATGATGCGATGAGCGGTCGGGAATGGATGTACGGTGACGGCGGGTAGCCGGTATATCAAAGGCGTGGATAAATTTATCGATGTGGCTACGGCAAACAAAGAGAATGGATTTATCGTTGTCCATGTGTTCAATGTCGGAACAACAAGGAGTACTCTTCCTCGAAAATCATTCGCGCCACCGATTATGAAAGGTTTCATGCCCAACTATAATTGCTGGACCAAGTGCGGGAAAGAGGGGTTATGATGGAAGATGGTGAAGAAGAAGATGATGATAACAACTATCATCATATGTTTCTGAATACGGTGATACCGCTATGGAAGACAATGGAGAAAAAGGTGAAGAACGGGCATCGGATGAGCCGGTGATGAACTTGGTAGGGTCATTTCGATGCAAAGCGAGACTGTGAAACAGAAAATGAGAAGTTGAAGTTAGAGGGCATGTTAGAAGATCACAAGAAATTGTTGTACCCAAATTGTGAAGATGGCAGCACAAAGCTCGATGCGACATCGAATTGTTGTGATGGAAGGCGAGTGTGGTCTAACCGACCTCATTTGAAAAGATGTGAAAATAATGAAGCCAAGTTTCCAAAACATAACGAACTTCCCGATAGTACCTACGAAGCAAAGAAGACTCTCATCCTCTGGGATTAGATGTGCAAAAGATACATGCATGCATTAATGATCGCATCCTCTACATGATAAGGAGTATGAGAATTTAGATAAATGCCGGTATGCAGCGTTATGGTATAAGATCGACGAGATGACCTGGTGATGTTGAGGGAGAGCCTCCGGAAGAGGGTTCTGCTAAGGTTATGTGGTATGCTCCTATAATACCAAGGTTGAAACGCATGTTCGTAAACAAAGAGCATGCCAGTTGTTGCGATGGCACAAAGAAGACCGTAAGAAAGACGGGAGTTGAGACACCTGGCGATGGGTCACGGTGGAGAAAAATCGAGAGAGACTTCCGGACTTTGCGGTGACGCAAGGAACTTATGGTTTGGTCTAAATCGGATGGCATGAATCCTTTTGGGAGCAGAGCTGCAGTCAAAGACTGCCTGGCCCGTGACTCTATGTATCTACAACCTGCCTCCTTGGTTGTGCATGAAGCGTAAGTTCATTATGATGCCAGTGCTCATCCAAGGCCCAAGCAACCGGCAACGCGACATTGATGTGTACCTTAGGCCATTAGTTGAAGAACTCTTACAGTTGTGGGGCAAACCAGGTGTACGTCGTGGGATGAGAACAAACAGAGCCATTTAATCTACGAGGGTTGTTATTCAGAACCATCAATGATTGGCCTGCTCTTAGTAACCTTCGTGATGACAAACAAAGGATATAAGGCATGCACCCACTGTTTAGATAAGACCGAAGGTACATATTTGCATAAATGCAAGAAGGTTGTGTACCTAGCGAATCGACGATTTCTTCCGACCAATCATCCCGTAAGAAATAAAGGCAAGCATTTCAAAGGTGAGGCAGATCACCGGAAGAAGCCTGAACTCCCAGCTGGTGATGATGTATTTGGTATGGTCAAGGACATAGAAGTAATCTTTGGAAAGGGTCCCGGCGGTCAATCAGTTCCGAACGACGTCGCTACAGGACACGCACCCATGTGGAAGAAGAAATCTATATTTTGGGAGCTGCCATATTGGAAAGTCCTGCGTGTCCGCTCTTCAATCGACGTGATGCACGTGACGAAGAATCTCTGTGTGAACCTGCTAGGATTCCTAGGCGTGTATGGGAAGACAAAAGATACACCTGAAGCACGGGAGGACCAACAAATTATGAAAGACCCAAAGAACATGCATACAGATAACAAGACGGATAAAGGGCGTCACTTAAGTCGTGCCAGCTATGCTCTTACCAAAGGTAGAAGGAAATCTTTTGAAGTCCTTTACAGATATCAAGGTGTCTTTCGGGCTTCTCATCTAATATAAAGGGATAATAAATATGGCAGAGAAAAGTTCCAAAACCTGAAGTCTCATGATGTCACGTGATTATGACGCAGCTTTCCGATTGCATTGAGGGGCTTCTACCGAAAATGTTCGAGTACCCATTGTGAAGTGTGTGCATTCCTCAATGCAATATCTCGGAAGGTAATCAATCCGGATATTCGCCAAGGTTACGAAGGATGTGGTACAATGTCTTGTTAGTTTTGAATTGGTGTTCCCACCATCCTTCTTCAATATTATGACGCATCTCCTGGTTCATCTAGTGGAAGAGATTGCCATTCTCGGTCCGGTATTTCTGCACAATATGTTCCCTTTGAGAGGTTCATGGGAGTCTTAAAAAATATGTTCATAACCGCTAGACGAAGGAAGCATCTCCAAGGGATATGGAACAGAGGAGGTCATTGAGTTTTGTGTTGACTTTATTCGACCTTAAGCCGATTGGTGTTTCGACTCGCGGCATGAGGGAAGACTAAGTGGAAAAGGCACTGGGAAAGAAAGCACCGATATGTAGGGACGGGATTCTTTCACTAAAGCACACTACGCTTCTACATAATTCCACCTTGGCAGCTCCAGATATGGAGGAACACATGAATATTGTACGCTCCAAAAACCCGGGGAAGCCTGAATCATGGATTACAGATGAACACATGAAGTCTGTCGGTGGTTGGATGCGGACACATCTCTTGAATGACACCACTGTTGGAGATCAGCTATACTTGTTGGCAGCGTCACCATCTTCTCTTGTATTGAATTTCCAAGGGTACGAACTAAATGGGAATACACTCTACACGATCCCCCAAGATAAAAAGAGCACCAACCAAAATAGTGGTGTCCGCTTTGATGCAATAGACGAGAATGGACAAAAGGACACATATTATGGTTACATAGAGGAGATATGGGAACTAGACTATGGAGTCTCTTTTAAGGTCCCTTTGTTTCACGCAAATGGGTCAACCTGAATGGGGAAGGGTAAAGATAGACGGTTATGGAATGACAACAAAGTGGATCTCAACAATCTTGGTTATAGAGATGAACCATTCGTCCTAGCCAATGATGTGTCTCAGTTTTCTATGTGAAGGACATGTCCTCCGGATCAAAAAACAAAAAAATATGCTAACGAATACATCATATGATGATCCAAAGCGTCACATAGTTCTTTCGGGAAAAGAAACATCGTGGGAATCGAGGGCAAGAGACATGTCGGAAGATTATAATAAGTTTGATGAAATTCCGCCTTCACGGAAAACCCACCCAAGCATTCCGTTAAGTAAAGAAGATGCTCCATGGTTACGTCTGGCGGTCATAAGGAATGACATATGCCAAGAAGTTCATGCTCATATTATGTAACTCTAGTTCATGTCTTTCGCGGTTTGTGGCTTGACCGAAGGATATCTTCGCGGTTTGTGGCCTTTAGTCCCGGTTTTGTAGTCTCGGTTTTAATATTAATAAATGTCTTGAGTGTTAGTCCCATTTTGTGGCTGGACCGGGAGTGCCTCTATGACCAGTTTCTGGAGATGCCGAGGATGGGCTCGTCGGCATCTCCTCAAACTGGCCGCAGTGGTGTCCCGCTCTCGAAAACCATCTTGCAGCTTGTAACTTCACTAACTAGATCAATACGCCAGAGCTAACTAATTTCACATATTAGGGAGTGCCTCTATGACCAGTTCTCGGAGATGCCGAGGACTGGGCTCGTCGGCATCTCCTCAAACTGGCCGCAGTGGTGTCCTCTCGAAAACCATCTTGCAGCTTGTAACTTCACTAACTAGATCAATACGCCTCGAGCTAACTAATTTCACATATTAGGGAGTGCCTCTATGACTGTTTCTCGGAGATGCCGGAGGACTGGCCCAGCATCTCCTCAAACTGGCCGCATGGTGTCCTGCCTCGAAAACCATCTTGCAGCTTGTAACTTTACTAACTAGATCAATACGCCTCGGAGCTAACTAATTTCACATATTAGAGTGCCTCTATGACATTTTCGGAGATGCCGAGGACTGGGCTCACGGGCATCTCCTGAATGGCCGTAGTGGTGTCCCTGCTCTCTAAAACCATCTTGGAGATGCCTCAAACTGGCCGGAGGACTGGACTCACAAGGATGCATATTTATAGTACAAGCAGCTCGGCATAATGTCGACACTCACGACATAATGTGGACACTCACGACATAATGTCGACACTCACCCCTATTATTAGTGCTGACTCATCTTTAGTCCCGGTTGGTGTCTCCAACCGGGACTAAAGGTTCATCTTTAGTCCCGGTTGGTGACACCATCCGGGACAAGGTACTAACCGCCGCGACATAATGTCGACACTCACCCCTATTATTAGTGTTGTCTCGCCCACTGCTGCGCATCCCTTTAGTCCCGGTTTGTGACTACATCCGGACTAAATGTGTCGAACAATGATCATGTCCGTGTGGACATTGGTATGTAGAACAATGTTGCAGAGGAAGTTTTCCTTTTGTCACGGAAAATCCTTTTCCATTTTCGAGCAAAAACGGGTCGTTTATGAAGTAACCACCAAAATGCCGTTTGAATGCTACCGTCCTATTTTCCTAAAATACTAGACCACCTTACATGGACTATATCCCAACCGGTACAAATCGGGACTAAATATGAACCCTCTCTTTATATAGGCATTTCCTCTATTTATTAGGTAACACTTAAGACATTTATTAATATTAAAACCGACAAATCGGGACTAGCTAACACTCGTGCCTAAAGCCCCTTTAGTCATAATCATGCCTAGTCCTATAGTACGCAGCTTGTGGTCTTCATCGTCGTCATCATCATCGCCATCGTCACCGCCACTCGGGATCCTCACCCATCCATGGCATATACCAGGCCATTCCAGCCTTGGATTCACGGCGGGTGGGAGAGGGTCTCTGAAGACGATGCGCCACCGCCGAGAGTGTGGGGCCTGTGGCGGGTGGACTCGTGGGCACCGTGGCGAGGATGGTCTCCCGGCGATGTAGCGCATCACTGATGATAGTACGGTTCTCCCACCACGCAGACGGCCGACTTCGTTGTTGTTCACCGGTGGCGGGCCATCACCCTCGTACTGGCGAGCTCCCTTTCCGCCTATTAGCGAAGAAGGCATTCCAGTGTCATAGTTGTCGGGATCCCACTGGGATCCATCCGCTGCTCCCGTGAGCTCGTGGTAGAAGTGGTTTGTGATGGCGCTGGCGCATGGAACCTTGAGGGACAGGAGGGACAGAACCCCTCGGCCAAAGATCCAGCCAAGCGGCGGTACCCCGTGGACAAGGGTAGTTGGGCCACGCGCCTCGGTCTCCTCGAGGGTCGAATGGCCCGATGGCGTTGTCCATTGTTCTAAGAGAGGAAGGTGTGGATGTGTGGATAGCCATGACACGATCACCCTAAATATAGAGGAAAGGGCGGAAAACTTGGCGTGAAGCTTTGGGAAATGGCGGAAATATCTTTAGTCGGTTAGTGACTACATCCGGACTAAAAGCTCTAGTAGAAAGGAAAGGGCGGAAAACTTGGCGGAAGAGGTGGGAAATGGCGGAAAGTATTTTTAGTCCCGGTTTGTGACTACATCCGGGACTAAATGTGTCTTAACAATGATCATGTTTCAAAAACCTTCATAAAATTACCTATCATGTTCGAGGTTTCATGGCTTTCGGTCCAAACGACCGATCTAATGGTCTGGATCACTTCATAGTTTGTGATGGTGTGCCCATATTATGCATGTGTGTGGACATTGGTATGGAGAACAATGTTGCAGGAGGAAGTTTTCCTTTTTGTCGCACGGAAAAGCCCTTTTCCATTTTCCGAGCGCAAAAACGGGTCGTTTTGTGAAGTAACCACCAAAATGCCGTTTCAGAATGCTACCGTCCTATTTTCCTAAAATACTAGACCACCTTACATGGACTTTATCCCAACCGGTACATCTCAAACCTTTTCGTCCATCCCGGGTAAAAAGGACAAATGTCTGTGAATCGGCGGAAGTGGGTCGGTTTGTACTACAGTACATGATCTATCGCCTGTGATTTTTGAAAAATCATTTTAGACTCGCAATATGTGGTTTCTTCAGAGATCCAATGCAAGTTCTAAATTCCAACTTAATATTCAAAAATATAAGTTAATTAACTTTAAAAGGTTACATTAATTATTTTTTAGAAATAGAAAATGGTTTTGGATTATTTATTCAAATCCATACAATTCTTATGTTTAAAGTTTTTCTAAATTCCAAATTAATATTAAAAAATATAAGTTAATTTATTTTAAAAGTTACATTAATTATTTTCTAGAAATAGAAAATGGTTTTGGATTATTTATTCAAATCCAAACACTTTTTATGTTTAAAGTTTTTCTAAATTCCAAATTGATATTAAAAAAATAAAAGTTAATTCATTTTTAATTGTAAATGGTTCATATTTTAAATGGTTACATTAATTGTTTTTTAAAACATAAAATGGTTTTGAATTATTTATTCAAATCCAAACACTTTTATGTTTAAAGTTTTCTAAATTCCAAATTGATATTAAAAAATAAAAGTTAATTCATTTTAATTGTAAATGGTTCATATTTTAAATGGTTACATTAATTATTTTTAAACAGAAAATGGTTTTGAATTATTTATTCAAATCCAAACACTTTTATGTTTAAAGTTTTTCTAAATTCCAAATTGATATTAAAAAATAAAAGTTAATTCATTTTTAATTGTAAATGGTTCATATTTTAAATGGTTACATTAATTATTTTTAAAAGAAAATGGTTTTGAATTATTTATTCAAATCCAAACACTTTTTATGTTTAAAGTTTTTCTAAATTCCAAATTGATATTAAAAAATAAAAGTTAATTCATTTTAATTGTAAATGGTTCATATTTTAAATGGTTACATTAATTATTTTTTAAAATAGAAAATGGTTTTGAATTATTTATTCAAATCCAAACACTTTTTATGTTTAAAGTTTTTCTAAATTCCAAATTGATATTAAAAAAATAAAAGTTAATTCATTTCTAATTGTAAATGGTTCATATTTTAAATGGTTACATTAATTATTTTTTAAAACAGAAAATGGTTTTGAATTATTTATTCAAATCCAAACACTTTTATGTTTAAAGTTTTCTAAATTCCAAATTAATTATCATTTAAAAACAATACAAATTTAAATCCCAAAATAAAAAATAAGGGAACAGAGAGAAAACCTGAAATTTTTGAAAACAGGGAATATGTCGGTTGGAGCCACCAACCGACTAAATCCTAGCGCCCCTCCGATTCTTGAAAATTGAAAAAAAAGTGGAGTATCGTCCGGTTGGTGGCTCCAATCGACGATGTTTTTAGTCCCGGTTGGAGCCACCAACCGACTAAAGGTCCTTCCTTATAATCACAAGACGCCTCTTCTTCTTCTTCCCTTCTCCATTCTCTGCAACCCGACGCTGCAGATAGAGACGCCGCCGATCCCGGGGACGGCCGCTGCCCATCCTTGCGCCGGTGTCGCCACGACCGCCGCCTCCACCTTCATCTCCGTCCATCGCCGCGCTGCCTCCGCCCTCCGTACTGCAGCTGCCGCCCGTCCTCCGTCTGGCCAAGACCGGCGCCTCCACGTATCAGCCGCCGCGCCGGCAGTCATACATCACGCCGCCGCTGGCCGCCATCATACGCCTCGGTACCAGCGTCGCCACCGCACCGCCGTCGCCACTGCCGGTCAAGACGCTGCATCGTGCAGCTCCCATTTTAGTTTTTAGTTGATTTAGGTGATGATTATTTTAGGTGTATTAGTTGTTAGATGATTTATTTGTTAGATGATTTAGTTGTTAGATGATATAGGTGTATTTAGATGATGTAGATGATGTAGATGATGTAGATGATGTAGATGATTTAGTAGATGATTTATTTTAAATGATTTAATAATTCCAGAAATTGATATAAACTTGTAAATTCAATATCTTTTTATTTATAAGTCAGAAAAATACAAATAATATATCAAATTGTTCAGAAAAATGAAACCTATCTATTTATCCTATAATCATGCTTTGTTCAACAATTTAATTGACAAGTATAATTATAAGAACAAATGCACCCCTCTCATATGTTCCGGAGTTTCCCCGAGTTAGGGTTTTCACCCGTCGGAACCCCGATTAAATCGTCGAGCATGTCTTAGGGTTACATTCCAATGCAAATTAACTTGTCATATCATCGTACTTGCTTGAGCATTGCATCGATGCCATGTGTTGATTGGTTCCCTGTCTTTTGGGTGTTTGATTATTAGGTTTATTATTAGTTAGGTATTATTAGGTTTATTAATTAGTTTGGTATTATTGGTCTTCGGCCCCACTGGTCAGTCAATGTGGGTAGCCCCAGACCCGATTCACATTGCCAGTCACTGTGGTTAGATAAGGAATCATTAATACCCCTTAGGTGCATGTGGGTTCCCCTCTCATATGCATCGGAGGTTTCTCGAACTAGGTTACACCTCGGAACTCCGGAATATTGATAACCGTTGATTTTAGCTAGAGTTACCTATCTACTACGGTTTCCTTTTGTAGCTAGGTTTAGGGTTTCTTCATTTTTATTATTGTGTATGTATATATCGGGGTTTCTCCTTAACTTTCTCCTTTAGCCGCTTTGACTTATTCGTTTTCCACCTATGCGAAAATATGGATCCACACGCCGAGACGAAGAAAAGGAAGAGTTGATCCAAGGTGTGATCCGTGGGAAGATAATTTAGAAGTATCAACGTTTTTACGAACAACTCCGGTGAGGGTGATCCTCTTTACCGGAGTAGACAACTTGTTTGAGGTTGAAGGTGTTGCCTTCATGAGGAGAAGGCGATGCCTTGTGTAACCGAGAAGACGCATTCCGGCGAGGTGCATGTAATATAAATCAATTCATTAATTAATCATCTGCTATCTATATAGAAATAGTAACGACGATCTTTCTTCTTTTAGCCCTCCGGATCGAAGGAATCTCTGAAATGAGCGAGGCCCAACCAAAAAGTTGGAAGACCATGAGAGGTTCAGGATCGAAGATGTCGGCAGAGACGGACCGACCACTCAAGTTGTCGCAACCAAATTTGTGGCACAATGTGGAGTAATCGTTAGGGACTTAATCCGATCACCATTAGAAATTGGAATAGGCCTGCTAATGCGGATGAAGAGGGAACATGTTTATTTGTCCCTAACCACGCCAAAGATTTACCGTGGAAGAGGCTCATGGTTAATTTCAAACTACGAAGATAGAGCTGGATCCAAATGCGGAGGATCCAGCTTGAGGACGCTTACAACATGGGAGAGCCATGGAGGCTAAGGTCGTGGAGTGGGCTTTGAAGAAGATGGCCCAGTGTTTCACCAACTGGAAGAAAAGATTGCACCTTGACTATGTCGTGAAAGAGAAGACTCGATTTCAAGAAGACTCGGTTTGAGAAGATAAAACCATTACGCTGAGTTTGTGGAATACAAGACATCGAATAAAGCTAAGGAAATGTCCAAAGAATAAGCTGAATGTCGCTAACAAGAAGTATCACCATACTATGGGGCAAGGTGGCTGTGGCTGGCATTCCTAAGTGGGAGAAACTTGAGCAGAACTGCGTGATAAAAATATCACCCCGAGATGGCGATTGGGTAGAACGTGCAAGGAATTGGTTTTACGGGCATGGGGCACGTTGGACTCGGAAGGAGGTGTATATATACCATACGACATAAAGAAGACCCTTGCCAATCGAGAGGATGAGAAAGCAAGAAAGGCTGTTAAAGATGGGGACTTCATTCCCGATAGAGAGAATGATGAGCTCACACTGCCCTTGGAAATAAGGAACATGATGGACGAACACGAGGCACAATAGGCTCCCAATCATGGAGGACTGGGTTTCGAAGAGGAAGAAATATCCCGATAGAAGCCGTCGGAGGAGTAAGGACAGTGGCCGTTGAAGCAGAAAGTCAGAAAGAGCGAATGCGTTTAATTGAAGAACGATTAAAGCAACAACAAGATGAAATTAACTCACTTAAAGAGCAAAGTACTACCGGCGCCCCATCTCAGCAGCACACTGCATTCGATGCTACCGGCCTATCGAATAATCGAAAAAGCAGTGTGGCTTCCACCAAGGTCCCGGGTGATGACAATGGCGATGCCGATGATGCACCGACGATGGCTCCTGTTGGCTACCCAGTGGATGATATCACAGAGATGACACACTGCGATCTACATGTCAAAGTTGTGAACATATCAATGAAGGTGGCGGTCGGCTATGCCTTACCAATTGGACCCACACCAACTTACCACAGTCGTCCGGTTCCAGAGGGCTACGCTGTTGTCGGCGTGGATGAAATCATGCCCACCTTTGAGGTTTTGGATCTTCACTACCCTGCTGGTGAAGGGGATGTGATCGTCTTTGGGTGACGCAAAACGTCACCATTCTATGGCGAAGGATTGTATCGTGCTCAAATCACACGCCAAGGCCATCTTCGCCGCCGTCTCACCCGTCTCCGGTAATTAAATGCCAGCCGTCTTCGTCGCCTCACCGGCTCCGTCGCCTCACCGTCTCGGTGCAGCCATCGCCATGGAGCCATCGCGGCGCCTCGGGATAAAAAGCGTAAGCGTACCGCCATCTTGTCGTCGTAGCGATCGAAACGTAAACAAGAGCCTCTTCCAAAAGTACCAACGGTTCCTCCCAAGAGAGCTTATGGTATCTTGAAGAGGAGACCATGGCTCGGGTTGATCTTGAAGCGACAGCGTTTTAAGCTAAGCGAAAGAGCCAGAGTTCCCCAAGCACCAAAGAAGAAAAAGCCAAAGTGTTGAAAATGCTAAAGACTCTTCATCAACCCGAGCCAAAGCTGTCATCGGACTATGAGCGTTCTATTCTCAAGTCACATGCGGCACAAAAGCCTCGAAGAGCGATCTTGATGCAAGCGGAAATCTGTTGCCCACTCGGAGAACAAGCAAAACAGACTTGCGCCCCTCTCAAGGTGATTTCTCAAACCAATGTGGGTCGAGCAAATATGGGGCGAAGAGCGAGATGATCCGCAGGTAGTTACTGTCTGAGAAGCCGCTGCTCAAGGTATGAGTATTGCCGATACTTATCCCGATTAGAGTTCTTCCCGTGAGTGAAGTAGCATACAAATACCAAGACGGCAAACCTCTCGTCAAACCCGAGGAGGTAAATAATCTTTCAACAAAAATGCGAAGATTGCATAATCGGTACATGCACGCCACAAGTGTGCCGGGCTAACTGGATAGTCTTGAGGGTTACAAAAAGCATCATGGGAAAGAAAGTGATGACATGATATCCATTGAATTTGTTGAGCTATTTCAATTATTCAATCAAGACGCCTTGGAAAATCGCTCATCGATTGCCTATTGTAAGTACTAATTCTGTAATTAACTTAGTCTCCAGCTATCTCACTTTGTTTATTGCATGTATATAATCATCTTGTAATATGCGTAATGAAGATTCTCGAATGCAGCAGAGGACAAATCTATGATATTGGCTTCATTGACCCATATTGGGTTCATGAAGCTAATCTCAAAATAAGCCCCAGGATACGGAGGATAATATAGTACAGCGTTAAGGTTTCAAGAAACCAAAAGGGAAATACTTTTTCCTTACAACTTCGGTGAGTGTTATTGTCTTGTATACACTTTATATTTCGCTTACTCGATGTTAAGTATATAATTGATTAGTTATGCATTCGCAGCTTCCACTATATTCATTAATCATTCAACTTGACAAAGGCGTGTACTAGTCATGGACTCAAACATAAAACCCTTGAGGCGTGGAAGGACATGCGATACTTCTCCAACGGTAATTCTAATCATTACTACACTATATCGGCAACGTTAAGTGAATTTTATGATATCAAGTACTTAATAACTTCTTTTATTCGCTTTTCTTCACGGGCAGCGCTTGGAAACAGTTCACCAAGAAGGCTAGGGTGTTTGGAAAGAGGAGCTTACATTTCAACCACTAGATGTAAGCACCACTAGCTATATCCGCATCTCTTTGATTCTAGTTTTGATACGATTATTATCATGCTTGATTATTATTTTGATTGAACTATGTTCTTGTGAAGTGCCCGACACGAGGACGGTAACAATCTCTGTGGATACTATGTTTGCGAGTTCATCCGGCAGACGTGCGATGAGAAGGGCAGAAATTTAGAGCAACTCCGATGTAAACAATTTCTATAGTTTTATTTTCAAACAAATTGTGTTTAGTTTCATTCATATAGATGACTCCTTTTTAAATCAGATCGAACGTCTACGGGACGGTCTTACGCCAAAGGATCGCGTCGAGCAATTCGGGAGGAATTGGCGGGATTCTTGGATGCGAAGTCCTAAACCCGAAAGGGAATACTATTCTGCTGTGTATAGACAATAGGGATTGTAAAAATAGCAACTCGATCCGTGTATAGACAAGGGAATACTTTTGTATGTAGTGCATGAACTCGATCCGTGTATTGAATGTAATATTGTCATGATGATCTTGTGTAATACAAGGTTCCTTCATTGATAAGTGCAAAACACTAAATAAACAATAAAACAACCTAAATGAATTCTCGCGGCACAAAAGTGGCGAAAATGCTGCGCGGCAACAAAATGTGCAAAATGAATTCTGCCACGGCGGAAATGAGCCAAATCTCTGCGGCGGCGGTTATTAGTCGGTTCGTGTTACGACCGACTATCTCCACCCCCTCGCTTTGCTGCTGCCACGCGTGCACCCATTTGTCCCGGTTGGTGGGGCAACCGGGACTAATGGTTAGAGCTTTAGTCCCGATTGCCCCGTCCCGGTTGGGCAACCGGGACTAATGGCTCTTACCAACCGGGACGCATGGGCCGTTCTGCACTAGTGAGCCATGATGATTTCTTACAATGTATTGTATGCATATTTTGTAGACCTCCATCATGGGGCCTTATGTTTGATTGATGGACATACATGCTTGAGCTGTGTTGATATGCCCATTACGAAGGATGCTAGATCCAAGTACCGACTGGTCCGTTGTACCTCCGAGCGAAGTAAGGAAGTAACAAACGCGATCTTATTATGTAAATTTTATAATGGGACCTTCCTGACATCACATTCTTATCCCTCAAACAATGGGAGATTCGCTGATAAATCGATAATAAATCAATGTGAAACAACAATTATCATAGAGAGGTCATATAAGAATCATGCTCTATTATTATATCATGGCACATCGATCCAGAAAAGTAAAAAAAATAGATATTGTAAATAGCTTAGCATTCATATGTTAGAAATAAATAAATATGATGATACTAGAATATCTCGAAATAGGCTTTCGCCCCGCTTTATAAATAAAGCACACAGGTGAGACCGCTGCTGGGCCAGACAACACATCGCCCAAAGGAACAAACAGCACAGGATACAAGGCGCCAGGTAGAACCCAAGCCCAACACGAAACGCAAGAAGAAAGAAAAGAAAAAGAAAGCTGAGAACGGCGGTGTGCCGAAAACGGAAACAACTCGCAACCGGTGCGCCCCCAAAGACTTACCACCACATCTCCCGCAGTCGAAAGCGCCTGTGAACCTAGACAACACCTCCAAGAAGGTGATTGACGATGACGACACTGCTGTCCGACCGGGGCCTAGGGTTTCCCCTAGTCCGCAGCGCGGGGGGAGGGGGTGGGGGGTGGGGGTGGGGAAGGGAGGCCACCGACACCCTTCAAGAAGGAAGGTGATACCCGCGGGCGTCACCGTGCCAGTGTCAACAGACAAGGATTTCTCCCAACCCCGCCATAGCCACCCACCCGAGCACTTTGAAAAGCTCCACTAAACCCGTCACCCACGATCACGCGCCACCCTGGTCTTGAAGTCGCCACCGCCGTCACACAAGGAACCATAGAGCGAATCCGGTAGGCCAAGGGAGCAAATACTTCGGCGATGGTCGGAATGTCAATAGTACGCGGGAGGGAACTACCTCCACCACCAGCAGGTGGCAGCCGACCGGGTGCAGCAGCAAGACAAACCAGGCCCTCAGGCCCGGCCGAACCCGCGGAGGCTTGTGATGTCCCGCCGCCGCATTGCAGCAAGGGTGCCACCGAACACGCCAACCGCCGCCCCAGACCCCACACCTCCTCCCACCAGGGGATCCGCCGTACCGGAAAATCCTGGCTACCAAGTAGCAGCACCATCACCCCGAGCTCCCCCGGGCCAACCGGACCGCTGCCGGTCTAGGGGTCTCACGTCACCTCCCGAAGCCACCTCCGCCGGAGTTAAGTCAAAGCCATCCACCTTCTGAGGCCGCCGCCCCGGCGTCCACGAGCTCGAGTCCTTACCACCGTCAGCCTCACACTCAAAAAGTCCGCCAGGATGGGTGAGGTGATCAAGTGCTACCTCACGTGGATGACGGTCCCCGCCACCAACAAGGTGCGGGGTACTACCCACCACCAACCGAAACGGCCGCTGTCCGGACGCAGTGGCAGGCCGACCAACCGGGACCAGACCCAGATCAGCCCGTAGGCCCCACAGGCCCAGATCACGCCCAGATCTGGCCAAGATCAGCCCGCTGCTGCGCCGTGGTTACACTACCGACCGCGCTCCGGGGAACTCCCTCCCAGCCCACCACCACCGAGCCGACCCCCATCGTGATCCGCCGTCGTCGGAGGGGACATCGCCGTCGCCGCAGGGCCAACCCGACACGGCCCAAGGGAGCCAACAGGGGCAGGGGGACCCGCGCTGCCCAGGGGTAGCAGCGGCCGAGATCGCCGCCACCCCGCCACCGCCGACCGAGCTCCACCAACCTGCTCCGTCGCCACCAGGGTTGCCGGCCTGCCGCCGTCAGATCTAGGGCAAGCAGAGCCGACCGCCGCCACCAGGGGGAGCCCCCCACCGTGCAGCCCTCCTCGGCGCGAGCCTGCTCGATGCACTGCCGGAGTCGCGATGTGGCGCCCAGCGCCGCCTCCTCCGTCCGATGTCGCTGGCCGTGACGCCGCCACCGCGAGGTGAAGACGCCCGCCGCCCGGCGCTTCGAAGCTTTGCCCGGCAGCGAGCCTTGGGGCGGCGAGGCGGCGGCGGGATTAGGGCTCCCGATCGCTTGAGGAAGCTGGGGCGGTTTTTCTTTTCTTTGTCTACGTGGTTACGACAGGATGACTACTGAATATTATTTTGTAATGTTACACATTATTGTTTTAGTATCATAAACTAGTCGTATAAATTAAACTAATGCATGATTTTTGATTCTATGAGGCCCTATCAAGTACTATACCTTTATCCAACCAAAATATGAGTTGTAACGAGACATATTTACATGATGATATCTAATTAATAAGGGGCCAATTGTAATCAAATTTGGACATAGGCTTATACACGTAAACATTGTGTAGAATGTTCTACTTTGGATCTATTGGCGTTATAGACGGAAGAGCCATATGAGAGACCGCTAGCCACTTTTTTCCATAATAATATATCGCAGCGACAAATTTTAGTCATGGTTTGAGAACATAGTTTATAACTTCTATACCAACCAAATTGTAAGCAAGTATAACAACATGGTTAAAAAATTAGTTAATTCTTCTTCCTTACTGACCGACATGCACACGTATTTAGCTTGTAAACATAAATGAAGACAATTAGAATTATAGGTTTACTAGGAAATATACTTCAGGACATATAAGTACTCTAATTCAAGAAAAGAGGTATTGGGTAGTTCAATGACCATGAATACTATCTTCAATTTCATTTTCAAGATTATAGGAAATTTCCAAAATTAATTTCTTACTTAGTTATTTGAAATCACCTACCTTGGATATTTATCGCTATGAAAAATGGACAACACAGTGACTTTTACCCTAGGCCAGGAAAAACACCGGGGTCAGTTTATAGAACACGACCACCAGATATGCCTTGTAGAATCCACATGTGTGGTGTGATTGCAGCCATGATGTATTGTATGCCTATTTTGTGGACCTCCTCCATGGGGCCTACTGTTTGATTGATGGACATACTTTATTGAGGTGTGTCTCTATGCCCAGCGAGAGGATGCCAGATCCAACTACCGGCTGGTCCGCTGGACCTCTGAGCCATGTAAGAAAGTAATAAGTTTGATTTCATTGTGTAAATCTAATAATGGGACCTTCGTGGAAATTGAACAACACAGTGATTTTAACCCTAGGCTAGGAACCGGGCTCAGTTTCTTGCACGGAACCAGCAGATATGCCTAGTGGAATCCGCATGCGTGGCGTGATTGCATCCATGATGATTTCTTACAATGTATTGTATGCTTATTTAGGGGACCTCCTCCATGGGGCATTCTGTTTGATTGCTGGACAGACTTTAATGAGATGTGTAGCCATGCGCAGCAAGAGGATGCTATATCCAACTACCGGCTTGTCCGCTGGACCTCCGAGCCAAGTAAGAAAATAAAAAGTGTGATCTCATTGTGTAAAACTAATAATGGGACCTTTGTGGCTTCACTTTTTTTTATTCCATGTACAATGGGAGATTGGTTGATGTATATTGCAGTACAATCGATAATAAGTCGATCTCACACAACAGTTAACAGATCACAACACTTAACAAACAGGAGCCATTTAAGTAGCAAGCCCTATTATTATATCATGGCACATCGATCTAGAAAAGTAACAAAAGTAAACCTTCTAAATAGCTTCGCATTCTGATGTTATAAATAAATAAATATGATGATACTAGAATATTAGTTTGCAATGTTACACATTATGATTTTGTAGAATAAACTATTATCCTATAAATTAAACTAACGCTAGATTATGAATGCTATGATGCCTTATGAAGTACAATACCTTTATCTCACCAAAATATGAGTTGCAATTAGACATATTTATACGATGATGTATAATTAATAAGGGGATAACTTTAATCAAATTTGGATTATAAAAAATAAGTAAACATTGTGTAGAATATCCTATTTTGATTTTATTGGTGTTCTAGATAGAAGAGCCATATGAGAGACCGCTGTTCACTTTTCGCCATAATAACATATGGTTGCGAAAAATTTAGTCATGAATAGTGAACATCGTTTATAAATTTTGTACCAACCAAATTGTGACCAAGTATAAAGATAAGATTTTAAATAATTAGGCAATTCTTCTTCCTTATTAGTTGGCATGCACGTATTTAAATTGTAATGAATAATCAAACCACCAAGAATTATAGATTTATGAAGAAGTACTCCAATAATTATAATAACTATCGATCAACAAAGAGGTATTAGGTAGTCCAATGACCACGAATATTATTTGAACTTAAAGGGAGCAATAGTATCTACAACTTTATATGGAAGATTATAGTAAATTTCGACAGTTTATTTCTTATTTAGTTGTTCGAAACCATCTACCTTGGATATATATGACTATGGAAAATGAACAACATAGTGACTTTAAACCTAGGCCAGGAACCGGGCTTAGTTTCTAGCACAGAACCAGCAAATATGCCTAGTAGAATCCACATGCGTGGCGTGATTTTATCCATGATGATTCTTTACAATGTATTGTATGCCTATTTTGTAGACCTCCTCTATGGGGCCTTCTATTTGATTGCTGGTTAGATCCAACTACCGGCTGGTCCGGTGGACCTCTGAGCCAAGTAAGAAAGTAACAAGTGTGATCTCATTATGAAAATCTAATAATGGGACCTTGGTGGCATCACATCTTATGCCTCACACAATGGGAGATAGGTTACGTATATTGCAGTACAATCGATAATAAGTCAATCTGACACAACAATTAACAAAGAGAGGCCATTTTAGTATCATGCACTATTATTATATCATGGCACATCGATCTAGAAAAGTAATAAAAGTATACCTTGTAAATAGCTTCGCATTCAGATGTTTGAAATAAATAAATATGATGATACTATAATATTAGTTTGTAATGTTACACATTATGGTTTTAGAATCATAAACTAGTATTCTGGAAATTAAACTAACACGTGATTTTTAATGCTACGATGCCTTATCAAGAACCATACCTTTATCGCACCAAAGTATGAGTGGCCATTAGACATATTTCTACGATGACATATAATTCATAAGGGGCTAGCTGTAATCAAATTTGGATGTGGGCTTATAAAAAATAAGTAAACATTGTGTATAATAGCTATTTTGATTATATTGGTGTTCTAGATGGAAGAGACATATGAGAGACCGGTTGTCGACTTTTTTCCGGAATAACATATAGTCGTGATAAATTTTAGTCATGGGTGGAGAACATCGTTTACAACTTTTGTACAAACCAAATTCTGACCAAGTATAGTGATAAGATTTAAATAATTAGGTAGTTCTTCTTCCTTATTGGCAGACATGCACACGTATTTAAATTGTAAAGAATATGAAGCCACCAAGAATTAAAGATTTACGAATAAATACTTTAGTAAATTTAAGAACTATAGATCAATAATGAGGTATTAGTTAGTTCAAGGAGCATGAATATTCTTTGAACTTAAAGGGAGCAATAGTATCTACAATTTCATTTGGAGGATTATAGGAAATTTCCACAATTTATTAATTATTTAGTTGTTCGAAACAACATACCTTGGATATTTATCACTATGGAAAATGGACAACACATTGAACTTTACCCTAGGATAGGCAAAACACCGGACTTAGTTTCTGGCACGCAACCAGCATAGATGCCTAGTAGAATCCACATGCGTGGCGTGATTGCATCAATGATCTTGGGAGGGGAGAGGGGTGGCTCCCCCCAATGGCTCCCCCCCCCCCTCAAGGATATGTAGCGGGGGATAGCACTATTTTTTATGATATACTCCTAATCGTAATACTCCTATAGTTCAACAAAGAGCTATTAGGTAGTCCAATGACCATGAATATTCTTTGAACTTAAAGGGAGCAATAGTATCTACAATTTCATTTGGAGGATTATAGGAAATTTCCACAATTTATTTTTCTTATTTAGTTTTTCGAAACCACCTACCTTGGATATATATCACTATGGAAAATGAACAACAGAGTGACTTCAACCCTAGGCGAGGAACCGGGCTCAATTTCTAGCACGGAACCATTAGATATGCCTAGTAGCATCCACATGCATGGCATGATTGGATCCATGATAATTTCTTAAAATGTATTCTATGCCTATTTTGTGGACCTCCTCCACGGGGCCTTCTGTTTGATTGCTGGACAGACTTAAATGAGATGTGTGTCGCGACGCCCAGCAAGAGGATGCAAGATCCAACTACCGACTGGTCCACTAGACCTCCGAGCCAAGTAAGAAAATAACAAGTGTGATCTCATTGTGTAAATCTAATAATAGGACCTTCGTGGCATCACATTCTTATGCCTTGCACAATGGGAGATAGGTTGATGTATATTTCAGGACAATCGATAATAAGTCGATATGACAACAATTAACAAATAGAGGCCATTTAAGTATCCTGCTCTATTATTATATTGTAACACCCCCGATCACTCCGGACCGATGGTTGTTACTTCTGGCAGCTCACTAGGATCTCTAGACTAACCCCACAGACCAACACTAGTCCATTCTGCGCACTTTTTCCTCATTCGTGCGCACCCGGTATCCACTTCCCGGTCGGTCACCCATCCTAGAATTGCTCTAGACCAAGCATGCTTAACCTCAGAGTTCTTTTCGAATGAGCTTCCGGAAAAGAAGTTGCAACTTGTTGGTATGGATTTCCTATCAATCATATTGAGCCATGTGCTAGGATCTCACATACACCCACCATTAGAAGATCGACGTCCTCGTCGATCAACCATAAGCTAGGAACGTCCCCTCTTGGCATACGTATGTGCATCCAGTATCGGCACATGTGTCATGCCATGTCCACTCCGGGTCACATGCGTCATGCGCCACATGTCCGCCACTGACCCGCACACGCCCGTGTAACCGCGAGGATCAGCTCTGATACCACTTTAAATCACATTCCCATATACTAGAATATGTGGTGATGACATGTGTCAACATGATCCCATGTTTTAGTTGGAGAATATTAAATCTTAAGTAGTTTTTCAATGGGTAGAAATTACTTTTTCAAAATAAAATAAATAATATAAGTGACTTGATGATTGTAATGTGTGTGATGATGCTAGATCATCTAGTGAAAACCTTGGTGTGATAAATAGAAGTAGTTAAGTATTGTTTGGTGATTGTATACCTCGTATTTATGTACAGACGATAGTACCAACCAAGGATACGAGGAGGAAGGAGAATACTATGAGGAAGAAGCCGAGGAGAACTTCAACCACTGCTCTGCACAAGGCAAGCCTAATACTGCAAGCTATCCTAGCAAGCTTATACTTGCAATTATGCAAGCCTAACACTACAAATTACCTTAGCAAGCTACTATCTTAGCAAGCTAAGCTAAACCATGCAAGATTTACTTGCAAGGCTACACCACTTGATACCCAATCCTAGTTTTACTTGCAAGCTTAGTATTTTATTTCTTTATCAAAGCTACTTAGTTTGGTTTACTTGGTAAATTGTAGAGCTTAGAAAGATTATTAAGGGTAGCATAAAGAGCATAAAACTTGACCTAAGTTAGATAAATCTTGATGTCATCCTGAGGCATGAGATTGAACTTAGATCTCTCACACTTGTTTAGACCCGTCATTAGTGTTTATCCCCCACTTGTAGATGCTAGTGCTAAGCATAAAACTTGATCACTTTAGAGGGGAATACTTGGTGAAAATGGTTATGAAGACCTTAGAATGATGAGTCATTCTACTAAAATATTTTGACATGTATTCTTGAACACCAGATGATTTTGATGATGAAAATGTTGAGGCGTGAGCCTTAGCCCTTTATAAAACTGATGGTTGTCTGGATGTGATACCATTCCAATTTTACCGTACAACGACAATACCTGAAATTTGGGTAGGGCTTGACTGGAAGTTTATATACCTTAGTATGGGTTCCCTTGCGGCCAAGGTTTGAGCTAAGACTACCTTGTGAAGATTGTCCACCTGTGCAGTTCCCAAAATGACAGTTGGTCATTGTTGGGAGGCCAAACTCACAGAAGAGGTGCCTATACTAGGGTATGTAATTGAAAGGTTAGGATTGAATATCCGCATACTGAGTATGGTGTATTTAGGATTGTTCCTGATGGATGTATCAAATATTGTGGTGAAAGTGTACCACCTCTGCAGACTGTCAAACTATTCGAATAGCCATGTCCGCGGTTATGGACAGTTGGAGTGGCCATACTATTCCGTCGTTAGATGTTTTCAAAACGACTTGTGAAATGAATCATGACTTTGACTTGACCACAACAGAGTCGTGTTATGAAAACTCAAGTTCCCACTTAGGTGTTATAAAACTTTCAACTAGCTTTCTTTGCTTCTGAACTCGGTTGAGATAAATCTGCCTTTTTGCAAAATAACCTAGAGCCTAGTACCTCCTACTCAAAACCACTTCACTTGTTATTATTAGTTTGCGAGTACTCAAGGAGTACTCGTGGCTTTATCCCTGGATATTTCGATGGCCAGACTATGAAGAGGACTATCAGGAGGACAGACCGCAGGAAGGTTACGACAACTAGGATCATCTCTCATTGTCAGCATTGCCTGTGATCATGAAGATGGAGCTTCGCCCATGCTACCGTTATCTTTATGTTATTCCGCTGCTTGAATTGTACTAAGACTAGATCATGAGATCCTTTATTTGTTGTAAGACCTTATGTATGGTTTGTAATGGATGATGTACTGTGATATCCAATCTGTTATGTCTCGCAAAAATGGTAATCCTGGAATTGCGATATATGGCATAACATACATCTAGGATTAAAAATCCGTGTGTTGACATATATCATGTCACATCGATCTAGAAAAAGTAATAAAAGTAGACCTTGTAAATAGCTTTGCACACTACTAGAGAAAAGGTTATACAAGACACACCTAAAAGGATATGCGAGGCGCATATCATATGTGCATCCAGCGTCGTGCCTCGCCTATTTTTTATGATATGCGCCTCCTATATTCTGTATATGTGAGGCACATATTGATTCAAATGCTCCTCATATATTATTTTTGAATTTCAAAAAAAGGCGGCCAGATCTAGATCTAGATCTGAATCTGGCCAGAAATTCGTCGGAGCTCGTCGGAGTCCATGCCCGTGGCCACAGCCTACCACCGCAGGCATGTGCGGCAGGCCATGGCCATGGGGCTCACCGTAGATGGTGGAGAAGGATGAGGCCACTGGACATCGTCATCTATCTGATATATACGAGGCGCATATGATTAAAACCATGGCCTCGTATATTCGACCACCGACCTCCACCCGGGCCCACATAGCTTATGCGAGGCGCATTCTTCACATATGTTCCTCGCTATATGATATATAGGAGGCGCATATGATTAGAATGTCCCTCTCATAATCTGGGGCTGCCAGATTTCGTCCGTACAGAGATTATAGGAGGCTTATTCTAATCATATGCGCCTCTCCTATTTTTATACTGAAGGCGCATACTAAGTAAGTGTACCTCGCATGTTTTATAGGAGGCACATATGGTCTAAATGTGCCTCCTATAAGCATGTCTCCTATAGCCTTTTCTCTAGTAGTGTCATTCAGATGTTTGAAATAAATAAATATGATGATACTAGAATATTACTTTTTAATGCTACACATTATGGTTTTAGAATCATAAACTAGTATCGTATAAATTAAACTAACGCGTGATTTTTAATGCTATGATGCCTTATCAAGTACCATACGTTTATTGCACCAAAATATGAGTTGCAATTAGACATATTTTTATGATGATTTATAATTAATAAGGGGATAGTTTAATCCAATTTTGGTGTGGTCTTATAAAAAATAAGTAAACATTGTGTATAATATCCTATTTTGATTATATTGGTGTTCTAGACAAAAGAGCCATGGCCAGCAAGAGGATGCTAGATCCAACTACCGGCTGGTCCGCTGGACCTCCGAGCCAAGTAAGAAAGTAACAAGCAAGACTCATTGTGTAAATCTAATAATGGGACCTTTGTGGAATCACATTCTTATGCCTCGCACAAAGGGACATTCAGTGATGTTTATTGTAGTACAATCGATAATAATCCGATGTGTCACAACTTTTAACAAAGAGAGGTCATATAGGTATCATGCTATATTATTGTATCATGGCACATAGATCCATAAAACTAATAAATAGCTTAGCATTCACATGTTAGAATAAATAAATATGATGATACTAGGATACTAGTTTGCAATGTTACACATTATGGTTTTAGTATAGTAAAATAGTATACAACAAATTAAACTACCGCATGGTTTTTAATGTTATGATGCCTTATCAAGTACCATACCTATATGGCACCAAAATATGAGTTGCAAGTCGACATATTTATACGATGATATCTAATTAATAAGGGTACAATTGTAATAAAATTTCGATGTATGCCTATACAAAATACATAAATTTTTTTTAGAATGTACTAATTTGATTATTTTGGCGTTCTAGACTAAAGAGCCATATGAGAAACCAATGGCCACTTCTTTCGGATAAACATATGGTCACGGAAAATTTTAGTCATGGATTGAGAACATCGTTTGTAACTTTTGTACCAACCAAATTGTGACCAAGTATAACGATAAGGTTTAAAAAATTAGGTAATTCTTCTTCCTTAATGGCTGGCATGCTGTAACATCACAAAAATATTAATCAAGATTATCAATTCCAATCACCCAAAATTAGGGTTAACAAAAACTTTGGTTAATTAAAACCATATGAATGCATGTGTGTATGTGATGAATGTATGAATGCATGGTTGGACTTGTTTGATTGTTGTGAATATCAAGGAATGGTTTAAATATGAAAAAAAATCATCTAAATCATTTCCAAGCGGAACCAAATCAAGAGAAATTCAAAAACAAACAAATTAAGCAAATGGTCATTTTTGCCAATCTTGCTCACTAGCTCACTTTGAGTGTTTCTAGTCCAAGATTTCAAACAGAAACAAATCCATTTTTTTCACCCCTTGCTAGACCAAGTGAAAGAGAACCCAAGGCCACTTGGCAAAGCCATAGAAACATTTGGCAACTCTATTCAAATGACAATTCAAAATTGAATCTATATCATATGGGAAGGTCACCATTTCTCAAAACCCAACCAAATCAGTGAACCTTGACAAATCCAAGCAACCATAGACTACCTAGTATGTGACTAGTACACCCACCAAGTTTCATTTGAAAATTCAAATTCAAATGTCTTGCGGCCATTTCATCAAACACCTTCTAAACATAAATCAAATTAAACATCAAACACTATAGTTAGCAGTGTTTGTCCAACCTTGTCCCCTCTCTGCTCTCAGTACACTCTCAGTAGATCATCTAACTTGCTTAACCAGCTCTAGATCACTATAACTCGACCATGCCATCAATGGTGACCATGGCCGAGCACCATTGCCAACCCTAATGTCGACAGAAAGCTACAAGCCTAACCAAGCGTAGCCACCGTGTCTGCGACACAAGCCACCGTACACCGCCACCCCCTGTCCAGTGCCTGAGCCATGCCAGCCACTAGACCACACGAAACGCTCGCGACCATGCCGAGAGCGCGCCAGAGCGCCGCGCTCGACACGCTAGCACAGACCGCACCCCGCCTTCACCGCCCGCGTGCGTGATCACCACCGCCCCAAGAACACCTCAGACATGCCCGTTCTCCGCCGCGCGACCCTTAGCCGCGGTACGCCATTAAAACTTCCGTTGGAGCCGCCCAGAGCGTCGACGTGTTCCGACCACACCGCACCGCCCCATGCCTCGCCATGAAGACGTTGAGTTCGCCTGGAGGCAGCGCACCGTCCCCTACCTTCGCCCATGCCGTTAGCTCACTGTGACGACCACCAAGATGAGCTCCGCCCGCACCCTTCGGTTCCCTCGTCGCACTATAAATAGAGGACTCCCCCGTTCAAATTCAGCACACCATTCCACTCCCCTCTCTCTCAGAACTACCCCACCTCTTTCCCGGAGCAAGGCGAGCACCAGGTGGCCGGAATTTCGCCGGAGCTTGCCGCTACTAGAGGAGAAGGGATCCATTGATTGGAGCCACCATAGACCCCTACTGGTCGCGATAGGGGTGAGTCTCGCCGGTGCTGCCTGACGGAGACGACGAACCACAGTCGTAGGATCTAGTCTGATTGCAAGGCTCAGACTGAAAGATACCGCTTCGCGTAGTTAGAGCCACTGACGCCTGGACCCCATCTGTCAGCAGATCGCGCACGCTGTGCGTAGTGGGATGGACCAGTTAACGTTCCTGCTCGACCCAGTAGTTTAAATCTAGATTTTTCATTTTAGTTTCAAACCTAGTTCTGTCCAGAGATTCAAAAATCAATCCAGAGAGTTTCACTAAACCAAATTGTATAAAAATAATTTTGCTAGAAAGGTATTAAAATTCTTAATACATGTCCGTTGGATTCAAAACATCTAGAATTATAGATCACCTCTGGTAAAAATAACAAGGTAGAGAATTTTCTACATTAAACATTTTTCAAAATTCAACCATAAAAGCTTCTGAGATGATTCCAACTCTCAAAAATCATATTTAACAAGACCTTTCTGAATATATAAAAATTTCTAGGTTTACTTATAGAAACAATGGATAAGTAATAAAAGAATGCCCCATAGGCATTTCTAGTCACATTACTTAATTAAAATAAAAGGTTAAACCTTATTAAATTGTGACACCACTTTAAATCACATTCCCAAGTACTGAAATATGTGGTGATGACATGTGTCAACATGATCCCATGTTTTAATTGGAGAATATTAAATCTTAAGTAGTTTTTTAATAAGTAGAAATTACTTTTCTAAAATAAATAAAACTAGTATCTTAATTCTTTGTGATGATTATGATGATGATAGATCATCTAGTGAAAACCCTGGTGTGATAAATAGAATTAGTTAAGTATAGTTTGGTGATTGTGTACCTCGTATTTGTTTATAGACGCTAGTACCGACCAAGGATACTAAGAGGAAGGAGACTACTACGAGGAAGAAGCCGAGGAGAACTTCAACCACTATACTGTACAAGGCAAGCTTCACAAAACAAGTTGACTTCGCAAGTTAACACTTGTAGGATAGTTATGCCAGCTAGATGCTTTAGGCATATGTGATCATGGCACTTGCTTATACCAAATCCCAGTTTTACTTGCAAGCTTGTTTATTTTTATTTCTTTATTAAAGCTCCTTAGTTATGTTTACTTAGTGACTTGTAAGTTTTGGAAAGATTTTTTTAAAGGTAGCATAAAGAGCATAAAACTTGGCCTAATTTAGATAAATCTTGATGCCATCCTAAGGCATGATATTGAACTTAGATAAGTCACCCTTGTTTACCACCCCTCACTAGTGTTTACCCCCAACTTTAGTTGCTAGTGCTAAGCATAAAACTTGATCACTCTACATGGGAATACTTGGTAAAAATAATTATGAAAACCTTAGAATGATGAGTCATTCTAATGAAATGTTCTGACATGTGTTCTTGAACACCAGATGATTTTTGATGATAAAAATGTTGAGGCATGAGCCTTGGCCCTTTATAAGACTGATGGTTGTCTGGATATGATACCATTCCTTTTTTACCATACAACCACAATGCCCGAATTTGGGTAGGGCTTGACTAGGAATTTATATACCTTAGTATGGGTTCCCTTGCGGCCAAGGTTTGAGTTGAGGCTACCTCGTGAAGATTGACCACCTGTGTAGTTCCCGGGATGACAGATGGTCATGGTTGGGAGGCAAAACTCATAGGAGAGGTGCCTATACTAGGGCGTGTAATTGAAATGTTAGTATTGATTATCCGCATAATGAGTATGGTGAATTCAGGATTGTTCCTGATGGATGTATAGAATGTTGTGGTGAAAGTATACCACCTCTATAGAGTGTCAAACTATTCGAATAGTTGCGTCCGCGGTTATGGACAGTTGGAGTGGGCATACTGTTCCCTCGTCACATGTTTTCAAAATGACTTGTGATTTGAATCATGACTTTGGACTCGACCACATCAGAGTTGTAAAAGTGAAACTTGAGTTCCCACTTAGGTGTTATAAAACCTTGAACTAGTTTTTTTTGCTTCTAAACTCAGTTAGAGATAAATCTAGCTTTTTGCAAAACAACCTAGAGCTTAGTATTCCTACTCAAACCCCTTTACCTATTAGTGATAGTTTGTGAGTACTTAAAGAGTACTCATGGCTTTGTCCCTGGCTATTCTCGTGGCTATACTATGAAGAGGACTATCAGGAGGATGGACCGCAGGAAAGTTACGACAACTAGGATCATCTCCCATCGTCAGCATTGCATGTGACCATGAAGATGGAGACTCGCCCACGCTATCATTATTATTCCGCTGCTTGATTGTACTAAGAATGGATCATGAGATCCTTTATTTGTTGTAAGACATTATGTATGGTTTGTAATGGATGATGTACTGTGATATCCAATCTGTTATGTCTCGCAAAAATCGTAATCCTGGGATTGTGATGTATGGCACAACATGCATCTAGGATTAAAAATCCAGGTGTTGACAAGTTGGTATTAGATCCATCCTGACCATAGGAGAACCTAGTTAGAATGATCGCTTGAATCAAAAACTTAGTTTTAAAACAAAAAGAGTGAGTATTTATGAAAACCTATTCTCATTCTTATCACATAGTTTCTCTCATGAAAATTCATGTTCCTCAAAAATTCTTGCAAACTTATATAAAAGTTGACACACTTGATCACTCTACTAACTTACTCATCCTACATTCTTATAGATGGTTCTATCAGTTGGGAAATGGAGGAGATCTCATCTTTGAGCGTGACTTGGACCAGATTTCGGAACTTCTAGAGCGCCCGCACCCCAAGTTCTTCGGAGCTCAGCTCAACGATCAAGAAGGAGGAGAATTGCAATGGCTCATTGTTGCAAGTATCAGAGGGAAGATTGAAGCCCCCATCCCAGAGGGAGTCTAGTTTACCTTAAGACAGAACAACTGGCTAGATGGACTTGCCAGGGCCATGTAGGAAGCTCTTGCCCGTCTATGTGGGCAAAGCATCAATCAGATCAAGGGTACCTGCTTTAAGTTGTATCCAAGGCGTGATGTTATGGGACAGCCACTGGAGGCACCATATCACCCTGAGCTGAAGAATCAAGTGGACCACCTCAGCTTCAAGATGTATGACCGACAGAAGGAGTTAGACAATGCCCGCTCCTATGCCAACCACAACCATGCCATCACAGTCAAGAAGGACCAGACCATTTCCATGCTTGTGAAGGATCGCCAGTCTCGTCGCCGTCAGCTTGACAAGAAGGAGCGCATCATTGCCCGCCTTCGTCACAGGATCACAGACTTGGAGGAGACCATTCACGAGAGAGACATGCAGCTTGAGGAGAGGGAGAATGCAGGGGAAGACTGATACGTCCAAAACGTATCTACTTTTCCGAACACTTTTGCTATTGTTTCTCCTCTAAACTTGTGTGATTTGGATACAACTAACACGGACTAACGCTGTTTTCAGTAGAATTACCTTGTTGTCTAGTTTTTGTGCAGAAAATCAACTATTAGGAAAAATCCCGGAAAATATGCCAAAAATTATATTTCACCAGAAGATCCATAGAGCCAGAAGACGAAACGGAGAGGATGTCTGGAGGGGGGGCCACACCCCTGCCAGGCGCGGGTGGGCCCTTCCCACGCCTAGGAGGGGTGCGGCCACCCCAGGCACCCCCTCAGCCTCCCTCTGCGCATATAAGTTACCCCTTGACCTAAAAACTGAGGGGGGTTCGACGTTTTTTCCAAAAAAGAGTTCCGCTGCGCCGCCACCACCAGAGACAAGATTCGGAACCAGAAATTCCATTCTGGCACCCTGCCGGGACAGGGAATTTGGGGAGGATCATCTCCATCATCATCACCAACGCCTCTCCATCAACCATCACTGTTTCCCTCATCCATGAGTTAGTAATCCCCCGTAGTAGGCCATGGGGATGGTAGGGATTGGATGAGTTCTATCATGTAATCGAATAAGATTGTTAGGGCATAGTGCCTAGTATCTCTATTAGTGTTATTTGACTTTGTTGCAACTTGTTGTGCTTAGTGCTTGTCACTAGGGCCCGAGTGCCAAGATCTTAGATCCGAACTTATTATTGAATCATTATGATAGTATTGTTTGTGATCTTATATGGAAGTTGTGTACACCTATCATTGTCCGGATCCAGAGGCCCCAAAGTGACAATAATTAGGACAACCGGAGGGGATGGCTATGGTGTGAGGATCACACATGTGTTAAAAGGAGCACCTTAATTGCCAGTAGTTCCCTAGAGGCCCCGTATAACACCCTCACCTGATAAGGCTGAGTTCATGTGTATAGTGCCAATCACTGGATCGGTTCGCTGGCACACACAGTACAAAATGATACCAAATATAATTGTGCATCATAAATACAACGAATATGATCCAGAATTTACATTATATTACAGAGGAAAGCATACAAGGTAGATCTCTATCCTTCAAATGTGCCATAGGCGAACAATTGTGGAGTGGAGTCTTGCGACCTATGAACGATCACTCATATACGATATAACCTGCAACATAAAACGTAGCAGCCCCGAAGGGTCAATACATGGAATGTATGGCAAGTAGCGCTAAGTAGGGAGACAATACACCTAGAAACTACATGCTTATTTTGCTGGTGGAGCTGTGGCTAGCTTGCATTTTCTTAAACAATTTCATCCTACTTTTAAATCAATTTTGATCACACAACCCATTATGTTCACCCATCAAGTTTTAGTAATCAAGAAATAAGGATGAGTGAGAATATGTCATAGTATCAATATCAAGAAACTCATTGTCCGTAACCGGGGACACGGCTAAGCACTTAGTTTATACACCCTGCAGGGGTTTGTACACTTTACCCTTGTGACTTGGACAGCCTAACTCGTACCACCACATGCATATTGTGTGACGATTGGGAGAAGTCCGAGAAGAGACCGTTCGGGAAGTAGATCCCCAAACCCCACGCGCACCGGTCCCAACCTACCATTCACTACATCTATGGCTACGCTGGGTTCGGGTCACCACGACCTACTGAGTCCAACTAGCCACCCATTCTCACTAGCACATGGTTTCACACGTAAGCTACTGGAATAAAGACAACTAATCCTTCTCAGAGCCCTGGGCGGCATTCCTCGCCATTATTCACACTCCGATGAGTAATCCAGCCACTCTGCCCAGGTAGTTCATTGATATTATATTGTTTTAGTAGAACAAAACCTTTACTTTACCATAGCATGATCCCTTCCTCGTGTCTACAGCAATGCTAAGCACATCTACCATACGGAGATCTCAACTACAAAGGATTTCCCTACCACAATACATAATATATAGCTTACCATAGTAATACCTACACATGCATCTACAAAAATACACTACAAATACACAAGGGAAAATAATAGGAAAAAAGTCATGAACAAAATAGCAACTACTTGCCTTTGTTGTAGATGTAGACTATTAGATAATCCTCACAATCCTCACAGATGTAATGGTTGCACTCGTCGTAACCACAATACTTGCAATCACAGTAGTTGCACTCCTCGCAATCTAACGTTTGAGGCAAACACAACAAACACACCATTCAAAACATTACAAACATGCAACAATGCAATAATACAAGAAAACGATGGTGAAAAAATGCATGTATGGCAATTTAATAAGCCACAATGGTTGTATTTAGTTCTCTGAACATTATTAGATCACATGATGCATGTGAAGAATCATTTAATGCACTAAAGCATTTATTATTAAAGTTATATTGATTTAATATGGTTTATACCAATTTAATTGAACTATTGATGTTTATGTCATATTAAATTGTGAATTAAATGTTACTGGACAGTTAGTGCAATTTAGAGACAGTAGCAATTTGAATCACCTAAAAAGGAGTTATAGATATTTTCTTATGATTAAAACACTAGTGCAATGGTTCAAAAGATTTCTACAATAATTTTGTTCTAACATTACCAAATAATTTGGCGCGCAATTTCTTTGGATAGATATTATCAATAGAAAACAACACCAATTGGTTTCACTAATTTGGAGTTCTCGTTAATTATCTATGATTTAAATACTAGCTAAAAGGGTATAAATTGTTGGAGATATGCCCTAGAGGCAATAATAAATGTAGTTATTATTATATCTTTGTGTTTATGATAAATGTTTACATTCATGCTATAATAGTATTAACAAGGAAACATTGATACTTGTGTGATTTGTAAACTTAATTTGAAGTCCCTAGTATAGCCTCTATACATCACTAGCTTGTTGGTTGATAAATGATTGTGGTTTCCTTATCATGAACATTGAGAGGTTATCAACAACAAGATCATATCGTTAGGAGAATGATATGGTGGACATACTCCTATAGATAAGCGTAGCATAAAGATCAAGTCACTTTAATAGTTCAATTGCTATATGCTTTCTGATACATAGTAACCTAATTCCTTCGACCATGAGATCATGCATATCACCTTTACCGGATGGATGCTTTGATGACATCAAACACCACACCGTAACTGGGTGGCTATAAAGGTGGCATTGAGTATTCGGAAAGTATTGGTTGAAACACATGGATCAAGAGTGGGATTTGTCCATCCATATGACGGATAGATATACTCTAGGCCCTCTCGGTGGAATGTCATCCAATTAGCTTGCAAGCATGTGACTGGCTCACAAGGGATCACATATCACGGGAACGAGAAAAGAGTACTTATCGGTAACGAGGTTGAACTAGGTATGCAGAGATACCGACGATCATGACCTCGGATAAGTAAACTATCGTGAGACAAAGGGAAATTGGTATCGTATGTAAGTGGTTCATTCGATCGCAAAGTAATCGTAGAAATATGTGGGAGCCATATGAATTTCCAGATTCCTCTATTGGTTATTGTTCGGAGAAGTGTCTCGATCATGTCCGCATAATTCACGAACCGTAGGGAGACACACTTAAGGATTCGACGTTGTTTGAGTAGTTATGGAATGAATGAGAAAGAGACCGAATGTTGTTCGGAGTCTCGGATGGGATCCGGGATATCACGAGGTGATCCGGAATGGTCCGGAGAATAAGATTCATATAAGGAAAGTCCCGTTTTGGAGTTGGGGAATGATTCCGGTGTTTTCATCGGGAATGTTCTAGAAGGTTTCGGAATGTCCCAAGACTCAGGAGGAAGGGTACATGAATGTGTCATTGCAAGTTGGAATGATTGCATCATGTACTAAGTGTCTTCTCTGTCCAAAATAAAGGGTTTATTCAAATCCTAAATTGAAAAGTCAAACGGCTAGTTTGAAAGTCAAATGGCAAGTTTTGGAAAGAGGAGGAGTAGGTTGAAACCGAGTTGGGGAGGGAGTCCCTCCTCCCCAAGCCGGCGCACCACCCAAGCCGAGTTGGGGAGGGACTCCACTCCCTCCCCTTGGCCGCCGGCCCCTCCACCTATATAAGGAGGGGCAGGGCACCCTCCTAGAACACACAAGTACCTCTCCTCAAACCCTAGCCTGGCGCCTACCACCATAGCCACCGCCGCCCCCTAGGGTTTTGCCCTAGCCGCCGACTTGGGGGTCCCCGGAACCCTAGCCGCCGGATCTAGCACCTCCTCCTTGGTGTTTCTAAACCCTAGATCGCCGAGGAGCTCTCTCATAATCCACCATACTCGCTCCGGCTTAAGGCGAAGCCCTTCGAGATCTCCCCTCTACTTCCGGTACCACGCCAGTCTTTGCGAATCGCGAGGAGAGTGCTACAACCTCCACTGCTGGAACAAGGGAGAGGAAGGTCTTTGTCGAAAATCGAACGTGATCGATCATGGAGCGCCGCAACGCCTTGGGAAGGATCGTCTACGCGATCTTGAGATTGGGAAGAGTACGACTACATCACCCACGAGAATCCGCTCTCATTAAACACTTTGGAATCTTCGAGGGTAAGTTATTCCATCGACTCGTTGCTACAATCTAGTAGATAGATCTTGGCTTGTTTGTTTGTATGCGATAGAAATTTTTTGTTTGTACCTCTCCTCAAACCCTACAGTGGTATCAGAGCCGTGTCTATATGTAGATCTGTTGCACGAGTAGAACACAATGGTCATTGTGGGCATTGATGCTTTTATTGTCGATTACTTCTTGTGTACTTTGCATCTTGCGGTATGTTGGGATGAAGCGGCCCGGGCTAACCTTACATGACATCGTTCATGAGACTTGCTCCACGCTTGACATGCAACTTGTATTGCATAAGTGGCTTTGCGGGTGCCTGTTTCTCCTAGCATAGTTAAGATCCAATTTACAACGGGTGATTAACAATACTAGTATCAATGTTGTGGTTCATGTTCATAAGTTAGAACGACACTTATTGAAAGCCCCAAACCACGTAAAACATGCAAAGAAAGTAGAGGTGTCTAACTTTGTTTTGCAGGGGTGTGCAGTGATGTGATATGGCCATGATTGTGATTATATTTGATGTATGCAATGTTCCTTATTGTAAGTTGGCAACCGGCAGGAGCCATATGGTTGTCTTTAATTTATGTTAAGACCCACGTGTCTATTCAAAGTAGTTATAATAGTTGAAGCCGGTGGACGACAACCATGGAGAGGTGTCATTGACCTTGATGCAATGCCGGTGATGATGGAGATCATGTTCGTGCTAGAAGATGGAGATCGGAAGCACAAAGAAGAAAGGCCATATCATATCACATATTATGAATTGCATGTGATGTTAATCCTTTATGCATCTTGTATTGCTTAGTAGACGACGGTAGCATTATAAGATGATACCTCATGCACATGAATTTCAAGTCATAAAGTGTTCACCCTTAGTTAGCACCGTTGCTAAAGCTTGTTGTTTCGAAGAACCACGTGATGATCGGGTGTGTTAGATTCTGCAAGTGTATACAACGTGAGCAAGCCAGATTTGCTCATGCGGAAACTAAGGTTTGATCTTGACGAGCCTAGCATGTACAGGCATGGTCTCGGAACACGAATCACCGAAAGGTAAAGCATGAATCATATAGTAGATATGATGAACATGACGATTGTTCGCCATTGAAACTATATCAACTCTCGTGATGATCGGTGTTGGTGTAGTGGATTTGGTTCATGTGATCACTAAAACAATGTGAGGGATGTTGTTTTGAGTGGGAGTTCACCTAGATTAACTTTATTATTAATTTGAACTCAATTTGTCATAAAATTAGTCTAAACTATTGAAAATATGTTGTAGATCAATGGCAGCCCCTACCATCAATTTTAATGCGTTCCTAGAGAAAGAAAAGTTGAAAAACAATGGAAGCAACTTCACGGATTGGTTCCACAATTTGAGAATTGTCCTCACAGCTGGTAATTTGACCTATGTCTTTGGATGCACCATGGGTGACCCACTGCATGATGCTTCCGATGAAGTAAAGAATGTTTACCTCGCTCGGAAGAATCGATCTCCATAGTTCAAGGTGCTATCTTGTATGGTTTGGAATCGGAGCTTCAGAAAAGGTTTGAGAATTCAGACCCATATGATATTGTCGAGGATCTCAAATTGATCTTTGAGACTCATGCGGCAATTGAAAGTTATGAAGCTTCTGAAAAGTTCTTTAACTGAAAGATGGAAGAGGGCAGCTCCGTCAGTGAGCATGTGCTTAAGATGTCTGGGCACGCAAACAAACTTCAAAGCTTGGGTATAGTGATTCCTAATGCTTTGGGGATTTACCGTGTCCTCCAATCACTACCACCAAGTTACAAGAACTTTGTGATGAACTAAAACATGCAGAATATGAACAAGCAGTTGCCAGAACTGTTTGCTATGTTGAAGTCTGCAGAAGTGGAGATCAAGAAAGAGCACCAAGTGTTGTTGGTCAATAAGACCACCAAATTCAAGAAAGGCAAGTCTAAGCAGAAGGGACACTTCAAGAAGGGTGGTAAGAAAGTTACCACGCCGGCGAAGAAGACCAAGGATGGACATAAGCCTGATACTGAGTGCTTTTACTGCAAAGGAGAAGGTCACTGGAAGCGGAATTGCCCAAAGTACTTGGCGGATTTGAAGAACGGCAACATCAAGAAGAAAGGTATATCTGATATACATGTTATTGATGTGTATCTCACTAGTACTCGTAGTAGTGCCTAGGTATTTGATACTGGTTGGGTTGCTCATATTTGTAACTCGAAACAGGTGTTGCAGAATAAACGGAAGCTAGCGAAGAACGAGGCGACGATGCGCGTGGGAAACGGATCAAAGGTTGATGTGATCGCGGTCGGCACGCTACCCCTTCATCTACCATCGGGATTAGTTTTATACTTAAATAATTGTTATTTGGTGCCTGCGTTGAGCATGGACATTATATCGGGATCTTGTTTATTGCGAGACGGTTACTTGTTTAAGTCCGAGAATAATGGTTGTTCGATTTATATGAGTAATATGTTTTATGTACATGCACCTTTGATAGATGGTCTATTCTTATTGAATCTCAATAGTGGAAATACACATATCAACTACATTGAGGCTAAACGTTTGAAATCGAGCGATTACTCGACCTATATGTGGCACTGTCGTCTTGGTCACATTGGAGTGAAGCGTATGAAGAAACTCCATTCCGATGGACTTCTTGAATCACTTGATTTCGAATCACTTGAAAGATGTGAAGCATGTCTGATGGGAAAAATGACTAAGACTCCATTTTCTGGTATGATGGAGCGAGCTACGGACTTATTGGAAATCATACATACCGATGTGTGTGGTCCAATGAGTGTAGCATCGCGCGGTGGTTATCGTTATGTTCTTACCTTCACGGATGACTTGAGTAGATATGGGTATATCTATTTCATGAAACATAAGTCTGAAACTTTCGAGAAGTTTAAGGAGTTTCAAAGTGAGGTGGAGAATCAACGTAACAAGAAGATTAAATTTCTACGTTCTGATCGTGGAGGTGAATATCTAAGTTACGAGTTTGGCGAGCATTTGAAGAAATGCGGAATACTTTCACGATTGACACCGGAACACCACAACAGTAATGGTGTGTCCGAACGTCGTAATCGAACTCTCTTAGATATGGTTCGTTCTATGATGTCACTTACAGATTTACCGCTATCATTTTGGGGTTATGCATTAGAAACAGCCGCATTCACTTTAAATAGGGCACCGTCTAAATCCATTGAAACGACACCGTATGAATTATGGTTTGGGAAGAAACCTAAATTTTCGTTCCTTAAAGTTTGGGGAAGCGAAGCCCATGTAAAGAAGTTACAGCCGGACAAGCTAGAACCCAAAGCGGAAAAATGCGTCTTCATAGGATACCCGAAGGAAACTATTGGGTATACCTTCTATCATAGATCCAAAGGCAAAATCTTCGTTGCCAAGAATGGATCCTTTCTAGAGAAGGAATTTCTCTCGAAAGAAGTGACTGGAAGGAAAGTAGAACTCGACAAGGTTGTTGAACCTTCTCTCGAAATTGCGAGTAGCGCAACACCGGAAGAAGTTCCTGTGGTGCCTGCACCAATTAGAGAGGAAGCTAATGATGATGATCATGAAACTTCGGTTGAAGTTGCTACAGAGCCTCGGAGGTCAACGAGAACTCGTACCACTCCAGATTGGTATGATCCCGTTATGAGTGTCATGTTGGTGGACAACACCGATGACCCCGAGACATATGAGGAAGCGATGATGAGCCTAGATTCCAATAAATGGCAAGAAGCCATGAAATCCGAGATTGGATCCATGTACGAAAACCAAGTATGGACTTTGGTGGACTTACCGGATGGCCGGAAGGCTGTCGAGAACAAATGGATTTTCAAGAAGAAAACAGATGCTGATGGTAATGTTACTGTCTATAAAGCTCGACTTGTCGCAAAAGGGTTTCGAAAAATTCAAGGAGTTGACTACGATGAGACTTTCTCACCAGTAGCGAAGCTAAAGTCTGTGAGGATTATGTTAGCAATCGCTGCATATTATGATTATGAGATATGGCAGATGGATGTCAAAACAGCATTCCTCAATGGAGATATTGATGAAGAGTTGTATATGATGCAACCCAAAGGTTTTGTCAATCCTAAAGATGCTAACAAGGTATGCAAACTTCAACGGTCCATTTATGGATTGAAGCAAGCATCCCGAAGTTGGAATCAACGTTTTGATAAGATGATCAAAAGTTTTGGTTTTATACAAACTTATGGAGAAGCTTGTATTTACAAGAAAGTGAGTGGGAGCTCTGTAGCATTCTTAATACTATATGTGGATGACATATTATTTATTTGGAATGATGTAGACCTTCTTAATAGTGTCAAGGAATATTTGAATAATAGTTTTTCAATGAAGGATCTTGGCGAAGCAGCTTACATATTAGGCATAAAGATTTACAGAGATAGATCGAAACGCCAAATATCATTGTCACAGAGTACATATTTGGACAAAGTTCTAAAGAGGTTTGGAATGGAAGATACCAAGAAAGGGTTCTTGCCCATGTTGCCCAATACGACCTTGAGTAAAACTCAAAGTCCGACATCGGCAGAAGATAGAGAAAGGATGAGTAAGACTCCCTATGCCTCAGCCATAGGATCTCTAATGTATGCCATGCTATGTACTAGACCCGACATTGCATATGCTGTTAGTTTGACTAGCAGATATCAAAGTGATCCAGTGG
This sequence comes from Avena longiglumis, assembly GCA_030063025.1. Taxonomy (NCBI): domain Eukaryota; kingdom Viridiplantae; phylum Streptophyta; class Magnoliopsida; order Poales; family Poaceae; genus Avena; species Avena longiglumis. The sequence continues at coordinate 1,731,485 of CP125977.1, read as the reverse complement.
ATCATTGGACAATGATCAAAACATCCTTAAGTACTTGAGAAGAACTAAGGATATGGTTCTTTCTTATGGAGGTGATGAACAGCTCATTGTTAATGGTTACACCGATGCTAGTTGGAACACCGATCCGGATGATTCTAAATCACAACTGGATACGTATTTATTTTGAATGGTGCAGCAGCTAGTGGAGGAGTGCAAAGCAAAGCGTTGTGGCGAGATCTTCAACTGAATCGGAATACATGGTCGCTTGGAGGCTTCACAAGAAGCAATATGGATGAAAGAGTTCATTACAGCTGGGTGTGGTTCCTAGTGCGCTTTGGACCCAATGTCTATCTCATGTGATAACATGGGCGCCATAGCCAATGCGCAAGAACCAAGGTCACACAAGAAGCTGAAGCACATCAAGCTACGTTTTCACGCTATTCGAGAACATATCCAAGATGGGGATATAAAGATTTGCAAAGTACACACAGATCTGAATGTGGCGGATCCGTTGACTAAACCTCTCCCGAGGGCAAAACATGACCAGCACCAAACTGCCATGGGTGTTCGGTATATTACCATGTAATCTAGATTAGGTGACTCTAGTGCAAGTGGGAGACTGTTGGAGATATGCCCTAGAGGCAATAATAAATGTAGTTATTATTATATCTGTGTGTTTATGATAAATGTTTACATTTATGCTATAATAGTATTAACAAGGAAACATTGATACTTGTGTGATTTGTAAACTTAATTTGAAGTCCCTAGTATAGCCTCTATACATCACTAGCTTGTTGGTTGATAAATGATTGTGGTTTCCCTATCATGAACATTGAGATGTTATCAACAACAAGATCATATCGTTAGGAGAATGATATGGTGGACATACTCCTATAGATAAGCGTAGCATAAAGATCAAGTCATTTTAATAGTTCAATTGCTATATGCTTTCTGATACATAGTAACCTATTTCCTTCGACCATGAGATCATGCATATCACCTTTACCGGAAGGATGCTTTGATGACATCAAACACCACACCGTAACTGGGTGGCTATAAAGGTGGCATTGAGTGTTCGGAAAGTATTGGTTGAAACACATGGATCAAGAGTGGGATTTGTCCATCCATATGACGGATAAATATACTCTGGGCCCTCTCGGTGGAATGTCATCCAATTAGCTTGCAAGCATGTGACTGGCTCACAAGGGATCACATATCATGGGAACGAGAAAAGAGTACTTATCGGTAACGAGGTTGAACTAGGTATGCAGAGATACCGACGATCATGACCTCGGATAAGTAAACTATCGTGAGACAAAGGGAAATTGGTATCGTATGTAAGTGGTTCATTCAATCGCAAAGTAATCATAGAAATATGTGAGAGCCATATGAATTTCCATATTCATCTATTGGTTATTTTTCGGAGAAGTGTCTCGATCATGTCCGCATAATTCACGAACCGTAGGGAGACACACTTAAGGATTCGACGTTGTTTGAGTAGTTATGGAATGAATGAGAAAGAGACCGAATGTTGTTCGGAGTCTCGCATAGGATCCGGGATATCACGAGGTGATCCGGAATGGTCCGGAGAATAAGATTCATATAAGGAAAGTCCCGTTTCGGAGTTGGGGAATGATTCCGGTGTTTTCATCGGGAATGTTCTAGAAGGTTCCGGAATGTCCGGCACTCCGGAGGGGAAGGGGTACATGAATGTGTCATTGCAAGTTGGAATGATTGTATCATGTACTAAGTGTCTTCGCTGTCCAAAATAAAGGGTTTATTCAAATCCTAAATTGAAAAGTCAAACGGCTAGTTTGAAAGTCAAACGACAAGTTTTGGAAAGAGGAGGAGTAGGTTGAAACCGAGTTGGGGAGGGAGTCCCTCCTCCCCAAGCCGGCGCACCACCCAAGCCGAGTTGGGGAGGGACTCCACTCCCTCCCCTTGGCCGCCGGCCCCTCCACCTATATAAGGAGGGGCAGGGCTCCCTCCTAGAACACACAAGTACCTCTCCTCAAACCCTAGCTTGGCGCCTACCACAATAGCCGCCGCCGCCCCCTAGGGTTTTGCCCTAGCCGCCGACTTTGGGGTCCCCGGAACCCTAGCCGCTGGCTCTAGCACCTCCTCCTTGGTGTGTCTAAACCCTAGATCGCCGAGGAGCTCTTTCATACTCCACCATACTCGCTCCGGCTTAAGGCGAAGCCCTGCGAGATCTCCCCTCTACTTCCGGTACCACGCCAGTCTTGCCGGAATCGCGAGGAGAGTGCTACAACCTCCGCTTCTTTGGAACAAGGGAGAGGAAGGTCTTTGTCGAAAATTTAACGTGTGACCGATCAGGGAGCGCTTTAACGCGCCGGAAGGATCGTCTACGCGATCTTGAGATCGGGAAGAGTACGACTACATCACCCACGAGAATCCGCTCTCGTTAAACACTTTGGAATCTTCGAGGGTAAGTTATTCCATCGACTCGTTGCTACAATCTAGTAGATAGATCTTGGCTTGTTTGTTTGTATGCGATAGAAATTTTTTGTTTTCCATGCTACGAAACCCTACATAAATCATTTAATTTATTTTCTTTGATAAAAATTATATCTAAGGCCATATTAGTGTTCTACATGAAACAGGGATTACACAGACATATTATTTGTATTTTTATGCTCTATAAATAATTTCCTATGATTTATGTACTCCAAATAGGTCATTAAATCATTTAAATTACTGTAGTAATATATATACCGTATAAGTTGTATATAACAGCATATTAATATTCTTCACACTTTTATGAATCCATTGACATATCGTTTGTAATTTTTGGACCTGTAGATATTTTACTATGACATTTCAGATTACTACATGTTTATGTTTATTTTCTCAATTTCTAGAATTAATAGAAAAGGACAGCGACGTGGCACGTTTTTACTGGCTGGTACCTCTTCGGTTAGGTGATCAGTTCTGAGGCGTCAGGTCGAGATCCAACGGAGGTGATGCGATGGCTCTGGGTGCGGCTCCGCTGGGCTTGACTTGAGCCTGGCTCGGCTGGAGCTCGGCTCCGATCGATCTGGTTCGTCTGAAGAGGATCTGACGGACAAGAGCGATGATGGCGAGAGGGCTTCGGCTCGCGGTCGACGATGACGAAGAATGCGGCAGCGGCGACTTAGATGGTAAGCCTACGCGGTGGCTTTTGTCCCATCCAATTCCGAGAATATTGATTTTCTACCTTTTTCAAACCAGGAACAGAAGAAAACATGCAACTGGCACCGTGGCAACTTGTTAATAGGTTAGTTACAGAAAAGATATAAAAACATCTCAAAGTGTAGGCAAAGCAAATCAAATTAGATACTAAACAAGCATGGAACATCAAAAATTATAGATACGTTTCCAACGTATCAAGCTCTAGCTCACTATATACTCGACCATGCCATCAATGGTGACCATGGCCGAGCACACTTGCCAACCCTAATGTCGACAGCAACCTACAAGACTAACCAAGCCTAGCCACCGTGTCTGGGATACAAGACATCGTCCACCGCCACCCCATGTCCAGTGCCCGAGCCGTGCCAGCCACTAGACCACACGGAACGCTCACGACCATTTTCTTTGCGACCATGCCAGGAACACCCCAGACATGCCCGTTCGCCGCCGCGCGACCCGCAGCCGTGGTGCGCCATTAAAACTTCCATCGGAGCCGCCCAGAGCATCGACGTGTTCCGACCTCACCGCACAGCCCCACGCCTCACCATGAAGACGTTGAGCTTCGCCAGGAGGCAGCACACCGTCCCCTACCTTCGCCCATGCCGTTATCTCACTGTGACAACGACCACGACGAGCTACGCCCGCACCCTTAGGTTCCCTTGTCGCACTATAAATAGAGGCCCTCCCCGTTCGAATTCAGAACACCATTCCACTCCCCTCGCTCTCAGAACCACGCCACCTCTTCCCCGGAACAAGGCAACCACCAGGTGGCCGGAATTTCGCCGGAGCTTGCCGCTGCTGGAGGAGAAGGGCGCCGTTGATTGGAGCCGCCCCAGGAGGAGCCACCGTTACCAGTAGGATCATCGTCGTCGACTTCGTCGTTCGCCCCCATCGCCCACCCTCGTCTGAGCCCCGGTGAGCCACCACAGACCCCCACTGGCCGTGTTAGAGTTCAGTCTCGTCGGCGCTGCCATACGGAGACGATGAACCACAGCCATAGGATCTAGTCTAATCGCAAGGCTCAGATTGAAAGATACCGCTTCGCGTAGTTAGAGCTACTGACGCCTGGACGCCATCTGTCAGCAGCCCCGGTGCATAGTGGGAGGGCCCAGTTACGTTCCCGCTCGACCCAGAAGTTTAAATCTAGATTTTCATTTTAGTTTCAAACCTAGTTATGTCCAGAGATTCAAAAATCAATCCAGAGAGTTTCACTAAACCAAATTGCATGAAACTAATTTTTCTAGAAAGGTATTGAAATTCGTAATCCAAGACCATTGGATTCAAACCATTTATAATTATAGATCACCTTTGATAAAAATAACAATGCAGAGACTTTTCTGAATTCAAACATTTTTCAAAATTCAACCATAAAACCTTTTGAGATGATTCCAACTCTTAAAAATCTCATTTAACAAGGCCTTTCTGAATATATAAAAATATCTAGGTTTACTTATAGAAATAATGGACATGTAATAAAAGAATGCCCTATAGGCATTTCTAGTCACTTTAATTAATTAAAATAAAAGGTTAAACCTTATTAAATTGTGACACCACTTTAAATCACATTCTCAAGTACTGAAATATGTGGTGATGACATGTGTCAACATGATCCCATGTTTTAATTGGAGAATATTAAACCTTAAGTAGTTCTTCAATGAGTAGAAATTACTTTTCTAAAATAAATAAAACTAGCGCCTTAATTCTTTGTGATAATGATAGATCATCTAGTGAAAACCCTGGTGTGATAAATAGAATTAGTTAAGTATTGTTTGGTGATTGTGTACCTCGTATTTATTTATAGACGCTAGTACCGACCAAGGATACAAAAAGGAAGGAGACTACTACGAGGAAGAAGCCGAGGAGAACTTCAACCACTGTACTGCACAAGGCAAGCTTCAGAAAACAAGTTGACTTCGCAAGTTAACACTTGCAGGATAGTTATGCCAACTAGATGCTTTAGGCATATGTGATCATACCACTTGATTATACCAAATCCCAGTTTTACTTGCAAGCTTGTTTATTTTTATATCTTTATTAAAGCTCCTTAGTTATGTTTACTTAGTGACCTGTAAGTTTTGGAAAGATTTTTTTAAAGGTAGCATAAAGAGCATAAAACTTGGCCTAAGTTAGATAAATCTTGATCTCATCATGAGGCATGAGATTAAACTTAGATAAGTCACCCTTGTTTACCACCACTCACTAGTGTTTACCCCCAACTTTAGTTGCTAGTCCTAAGCATAAAAGTTGATCACCCTACATGGGAATACTTGGTTAAAATGATTATGAAAACCTTAGAATGATGAGTCATTCTAATGAAATCTTTTGACATGTGTTCTTCAACACCAAATGATATTTGATGATAAAAATGTTGAGACATGAGCCTTGGCCCTTTATAAAACTAATGGTTGTCTGGATCCGATACCATTCCAATTTTACCGTACAACCACAATACCCGAATTTGGGTAGGGCTTGACTAGAAATTTCTATAACTTAGTATGGGTTCCCTTGCGGCCGATCTTTGAGATGAGGCTACCTCGTGAAGATTGACCACCTGTGCAGTTCCCAAGATGACAGATGGTCATGGTTGGGAGGCCAAACTCACAGGAGAGGTGCATATACTAGGGCGTGTAATTGAAAGGTTGGGATTGATTATCAACATACTGAGTATGGTGAATTCAGGATTGTTCCTAACGGATGTATCGAATATTGTGGTGAAACTTTACCACCTCTGTAGAGTGTCAAACTATTCTAAAAGCTGCGTCCGCAGTTATGGACAGTTGGAGTGGGCATATTGTTCCATCGTCAGATGTTTTCAAAATGACTTGTGATTTGAATCATGACTTTGGACTCGACCACAATAGAGTTGTGAAAGTGAAACTTGAGTTCCCACTTAGGTGTTACAAAACCTTGAACTAGTTTTGTTTGCTTCTAAACTCAGTTAGAGATAAATCTGGCTTTTTGCAAAACAACCTAGAGCTTAGTATTCCTACTCAAACCCCTTTACCTGTTAGTGACAGTTTGCGAGTACTTAAAGAGTACTCATGGCTTTGTCCCTAGCTATTCCCGTGGCTAGACTATGAAGAGGACTATCACCAGGATGGACCGCAAGTAGGTTACGACAACTAGGATTATCTCCCATCGTCAGCATTGCCTGTGACCATGAAGATGGAGCCTCGTCCATGCTATCGTTATTATTCCGCTTCTTGATTGTACTAATACTGGATCATGAGATCCTTTATTTGTTGTAAGACCTTATGTATGGTTTGTAATGGATGATGTACTGTGATATCCAATCTGTTATGTCTCACAAAAATGGTAATCCTGAGATTGCGATGTATGGCATAACAGGCATCTTGGATTAAAAATCCAGGTGTTGACACATGCACATGTATTTACCTTCTAAAAAATAAAGCCAACACGAATTATAGATTTACCAAGAAATACTTTAGTACATATAAGAAATCTAGATCAAGAAATAGGTATTAGGTAGTTCAATGACCATGAATATTCTTTGAATTTAAAGTGAGAAATTGTATCTACAATTTCATTTGAAGGATTATAGAAAATTTCCACAATTTATTTCTTTCTTAGTTGTTCGAAACCACCTAACTTTGATATTTTACCATTATAGGAAATGCACAACATATTTCTTTTTACCCTAGCCCAGGTAAAACACTATGCTCGACTTCTAGGACACAACCAACAGATATGCCTATTACAATCCACATACGGGGCTTGATGGCATCCATGATGATTTCTTACAATGTATTATAAGCATATTGTGTGAACCTCCTTCGTGGGGCCTTATGTTTGATTGCTAGACATGCTTAATTGAGTTGTGTTGCCATGCATAGCAAGAGGATGCTAGATCCAACTACCGGTTGGTCCACTGGACCTCCGAGCCAAGTAAGAAAGTAAAAAGCGAGTTATCATTGTGTAAATCTAATAATGGGACCTACATGGAATCACATTCTTATGCCTCGCAGAAAGGGACATTCGTTGATGTATATTGCAGTACAATCGATAATAATCCGATGTGTCACAACTTTTAGCAAAGAGAGGTCATATAAGTATCATGCTATATTATTGTATCATGGCACATAGATTCGTAAAAACTAGTAAATAACTTAGCATTCACACGTTAGAATAAATAAATATGATGATACTAGAATACTAGTTTGTAATGTTACACATTATGGTTTTAGTATAGTAAACTAGTATACTACAAATTAAACAACCGCGTGATTTTTAATCTTATGATGCATGCCTTATCAAGTAACATACCTATATGTGTAACATCCCAAAAATATTAAACTAGAATCATCAAACTCTATGCATCAAAATTAGGGTTAACAAAAACTTTTCTAAATAAAAATATGAAAGCATGCATGTGTGTATGTATCCCATTTTGAATTCTTTTGAATTTCTTTGTTTATGTGTTTCTTTGCTTGTAAAAGGATTCTTAGGTGGAATAAATATCATCTAGACAATCCCCACACTTTTCCCAAAGACAAATAAATCAAAACAAACAAAATAAGGGAATGGTCATTTTGACCAATTTAACTCCCATGCCTACTTTGGCTGTCTCTAACTTTCAGAACTTAACAGAAACTTGTTTCGATCTTTGTACCCCTTGATAGTACTCATAACAAAGTATCAAGGCCCACTTTGTCATCATCCAAAAACATTTGAATGCATAGTTTAAAGGACAGTTTAAAATTGAATCTATATCATATGGGAAGATCCCACTTTTTCAAAAACCACTCAAACAAGCTCAACTTTCAAAACCCAAGCATCTGCAGACTCACCAGCACCTACTTAGCACACCCACCAAAAATCATTTCAAAATTCAAAACTTGAGTTCATGCGGCTATTTCATCAAACAACTTGCTGATGCAAATCAAATAAAATGCAAACACTATTTGGAGCAGTGATTTGAGCCTAACTTGTTCCCTCTCTGGTTGCAACTAGGCTTTAGTAGATCATCTAGCTCATTTGTAAACATCTAGCACCACTGTAAGCTTGGCAATGTCATCAATGGTGAACAGCCGAAGCCACCCATGCCACCTCAGTGTAGATAGCAAGCTAGGAGAGGAACTAGTCGTGCTAACCTTGTCTGGGAGATCACCCATGCCTCACCGCCCCCTCTCGACCAGCCCTGCCTCGAAGACATCGACCAGAGCACCAGAACGCCTGCGTGCCTCATCAACCATGCCGTTGCGCCAGAGCGCCACCCTCGACACACGCCCACAGACCGCGCGCCGCCCTCGCCACGTGCATACGCGATCACCACCGTCCTAGGAGACCGCCAGACATCCCCGTTCGCCGCCCCATGCCTCATAGCCACCGCTCGTCGTCGAAGACTCCGCCTCTGATGCGCAGAGCATCACATGTTCTAGACCATTTGCCACCGCCCCTACACGCGCATTAAAGCCATAGAGCATCGCCAGGAGACCACCGATCGATCGCCACCACCGGCCATGCCTCTAGCAGCCCGTAGCCATGTCGCCAACGTCGCCTGCCCACTCCGTTCGGTCTTGTCGTCGAGACTATAAATAGAGGCCTCCCCCGCTCAAACTCTTCACACCATCTCACTCCCCTCTCCTCACTGATCCCGTTCCCGGAGCAAGGCGTGCAGCGCGTCGCCGGAATTTGGCCAGAGCAGGCCGCCTCTGGAGAAGAAGGGCGCCGTCGATTTCGTCCACCCCAGGAGAAGCTGCCGGTACCAGGAGGTTCACCGTCGTCGACTTTGTCGTTTGCCCGCCTCGCCGACCATCGCCTGAGCCCCGGTGATCCCCCGACGACCCCTACCTGCCGCGTTAGGTTTTTGTCTCGCCGGCGCCGCCCGACGTGGACGATGAGTAGCAGTCGTTCGATTAGACTCAGATCGTGCGGATGAGATTGCCCCGTACCGCTTCGCATTTAAAGAGACACTGACTGGTGGAACCCCCCTCTCAGTTGAGCCCCACGCCGCGGAGTGACACCGGGTCGGCCCATTATCGTTTCCCGCGCAGCCCAGTCGTTTGAATTTAACTTTTTCCATTTTAATTCAAACACAGTTCTGTACCTAGTTTCAAAAATCAACCCAGCTCGATTCAGTGAACCAAATTGAATGAAACCAATTTTGCTATAAATATATTGAAATGCTTAATCTAAGCCCGTTGGATTCAAATCATTTGAATCTATAGATAAACCCTGGTAAAAATAACAAGGCAGAACCTTTTCTGCATTCAAACATTTTTCAAATTTAAACCATAATAGCTTTTGAGTTGATTCCAACTCCCAAAAATCACATTTGATCATACCTTTCGGAATATATAAAAACATATGGATTTACTTAAAGAAATAATATTCAAGTAATAAAATAATGCCACATAGGCACTTCTAGTCACTTTATTTAAGTAAAATAAAAGGTTAAACCTTATTAAATTGTGACACCACTTTAAATCAAATTCCCATATACTGAAATGTGTGGTGATGACATGTGTCAACTTGATCCCATGTTTGGTTTGGAGAATATTAAATCTTAAGTATTTTTTTAATGAGTAGAAATTACTTTTCTAAAAATAAAAGAAATTAAACCAAGCTTTAATTTTGTAATGTTAGTGATGATGCTAGATCATCTATAGGACCCTTTTTTGTGATGATTGAAAGTAGTTAAGTATTTTTTGGTGATTGTGTACCCCGTATTTATTCATAGACGCTTGTATCGACCAAGGATAGGAGGAGTAAGGAGGATACTACGAAGAAGAAGCCAAGGAGAACTTCAACCACTGCTCTGCACAAGGCAAGCCAATACTTGCAAGCTATTAACTTAGCAAGCTTATACTGATACCTGTGCAAGCTAACACTTGCAATTTAGCAATATTATACTGATAGTTGTGCAAGCTAACACTTGCAAGATACTATACCTATGCAAGCAAATACTTGCTTGTTACTATGCCAACTATATGCCTTAAGCATATATGAGCATAACCACTTGATAAACCAATCCTAGTTTTAATTACAAGCTTTATACTTTATTTCTTTATCAAAGCTTTTACTTAGAGTTTACTTAAGTAATTTGTAGATACTAGAAAGATAATTGAAGGTTGCATAAAAAGCATAAAATTTGGCCTAAGCTAGATAATCTTTATGTCATCCTAAGGCATGAGATTGAACTTAGTTAAACTCCACTAGTTTACCACCCCTCATTAGTACTTACCCCCACTTGTAGATGCTAGTACTAAGCATAAAACCTGATCAACTTAGATGGGAATACTTGGTGGAAAAATGGTTATGAAAACCTTGGAATGATGCATCATTCTATTGAAATGTTTTGGACATGTGTTTATGAACACCATATGATTTATGGTGATGAAAATGTTGAGGCATGAGCCTTAGCCCTTTATAAAACTGATGGTTGTCTGGATGCGATACCATTCCAATTTTACTGTACAACCACAATACACGAGAATCAGGTAGGGCTTGACTGGAAGCTTATATACCATAGTATTGGTTCCCTCACGGCCAAGGTCTGAGCTGAGGCTACCTTGTGAAGATTGTCCACCTGTGCAGTACCCAAGATGACAGTTGGTCATGGTTGGGAGGCCAAACTCACAGGAGAGGTGCTTATACTAGGGCGTGTAATTGAAAGGTTAGGATTGATTATCCGCATACTGAGTATGGTGAATTCAGGATTTGTCCTGACGGATGTATCGAATGTTGTGGTGAAAGTGTACAATCTCTGTAGAGTGTCAAACTATTCGAATAGCCGCATCCACGGTTATGGACAGTTGGAGTGGCCATACTGGTCCCCCGTCAGATATTTCAAAATGACTTGTGAAATGAATTGAGACATTGACTTGACCACAACAGAGTTGTGATATGAAATTCAAGTTCCCACTTAGGAGTTATAAAATTTGACTAGCTTTCTCTTGTTTCTGAACTTAGTAGATGTAAATCTGGCTTTTTGCAAAACAACCCTAGAGCTTAGTGTCCTACTACAAAAACCCCTTCACTTGTTAGTATTAGTTTGCGAGTACTTAAAGAGTACTCATGGCTTTGTCCTTGGCTATTACCATGGCCAGACTATGAAGAGGAGTACCTGGAGGATGGACCCCAGGAAGGTTACGACAACTAGGATCATCTCCCATCGTCAGCATTGCCTATGACCCCGAAAATGGAGCTTCGCCTACGCTACCATTATTATTACGTATTTCCGCTTCTTGAATTGTATTAAGAACTGGATCATGAGATCCTTATTTGTGTAAGACCTTATGTATGGTTTGTAATGGATGATGTACAGTGGTATCCAATTCTGTTATGTCTCACAAAAATGGTAATCCTGGGATTGCGATGTATGGCATAACAGGCATCTGGGATTAAAAATCCGGGTGTTGACAAGTTGGTATCAGAGCCATCCTGACCATAGGAGACCCTAGTTAGACTGGACGTTTGGAATCAAAAACTTAGTTTCAAAACCAAAGAAAGCAAATATTTACAAAAACTTATTCCCATTCTTATCACCTTGATTCTTTCATAAAATTTCATGTTCCTAAAAAACTCTTGCAAAATACATAAAATTTGACACACTTGATCACTCTACTAACTTACTCATCTTATATTATTTTAGATGGACGTGAAGTACAGCAAGTTTTACCAGTTGGCAAATGGAGGAGAGCTTATCTTTGAGAGGGATTTGGACCAGCTTTCGGAACTTCTGGAGCGTCCGCACCCCGAGTTCTTCGGAGCTCAGCTCAATGATCAAGGAGGAGAAGATCTGCAGTGGCTAATTGTTGCAAGTCTCCGAGGAAAGATTGAACCTCCCACTACTGAGGGAATTTAGTTTACCTTAAGAGAGAACAACTGGCTCGATAGACTTGTCAGGGCCATGCAGGAAGCTCTTGCCCGTCTGTGTGGGCAGAGTATTAACCAGATCAAGGGTACCCGCTTTGAGTTTTGTCCACGGCGTGATGCTAATGGACAACCACTGGAAGCCCCATACCACCATGAGCTGAAGACTCAGTCAGACCACCTTAGCTTCATGATGTACGATCATCAGCAGGATTTGGATATTTGCCGTGACTACTCCAACCACAAGTCCACCATTATCAAGACGAAGGATCAGACCATCGCCATGCTAGCAAAGGATCGCAAGTCTCTCCGCCGTCAACTCGACAAGAAGGAGCGCATCATTGCCTGTCTTTGCCATCGTATCTCGTCTTTGGAGGAGACCATCCACGAGAGAGACATGCAGTTGGAGGAAAGGGAGAATGCCGGAGAGGATCTTCGTGGAGACCCCTACTCCTATCTCAGCGATGATGATGATTTTCTAGAGGATTAGGCTATGGATTTCTTCACCGATGAGGAGGATTTCGCCTTCATCAATGACGACGATGATGATGAGGATGACGACTACACCGACTCCGAGGAGTAGTAGCACTTGAGCACTAGCGTAGTGTGTAGTATTCGGTCCCACTGTATCGTAGTTTCCAGAATGGTTCCTAAAACCATCTGTTTACCTTGTTGTGGTCTATGTTTGTATCGTGTGCTATGATTGAATGAATGAAAAGAAAGTTGTTAGAAAATCTGAGTCAAACTTTAAAAACTTTTCAAAGACCCGAACCTTAGAAATTTCCCTTTTCTCATGATCTATCACAATCTTCAGATGCCACGCGGAGGAAGTGGTTCATCCCCAGACCCGATGTTGCAGATCCTGCAAATGTTGGTTTCTGACCGCGAAGCTGAAAGAGCGGAACGTCAAGCCAACCTAGCCACCCTTCAACAGATAGCTCAGCTAGCCCACAACAACCAAGGCCACGGAAATAAGGACAACCATGGATCTAAGCTCAAGAATTTCCAGAACACCAACCCCCCTGTTTTCACTAAGTCAGAAGATCCCCTAGATGCAGATGATTGTCTACAAACCATGGAAAATAACCTAGAAGTCGCCGGAGTGGAAGCCAATGAGAAAGTTCTGTTCGCCACCCACTATCTAGCCGGAGATGCCAGAGCATGGTGGAACAGCGTTCGTGCGATGACCGGAGGACAGATGATGACCTGGGAGGAATTCAAGGTCAAGTTCATCAGAACCCATGTGCCACCAGGTTTGATCAAGAGAATGAGAGACGAATTCAGAGAACTGAGGCAAGGAAGGATGATCGTAGTTGAATACGGTGACAAATTTTTGTCATTAGCTAGGTATGCCCCGGATGAGATCGACACCGAAGCCAAGAAGAAAGAAAGATTCCTGAATGGTCTGCACGATGAGATGCAGACAATGTTAGTCAATTTCCCGACTTGGGAAGCCTTCTTCGTGGATCAGCGTGAGAGGGCGCTCGCCAGGCACGAGTAGGATGGCCCACCTCCTCCGAACTTCAACGAGGCCGGTCGTCGGTTGTGGTGGCGCGGTCGGACTATTCAGAGCTTCATGGCCTATGACACGGCCGCCGACTCTAGCCCCCGCCTGCGCTACCCTCAAATCCATCCCACTCGTACTCAGCCTGCAAGGTTCAACTACGGCGACCCCGATGACGACAGCGACGACGGCCGCGGCGAGTACGACTACTACAGTGGTGAGTATTACAGGTGTAGGCAGGAGCATGACTAAATCACTCCAACATTGCAAAACAAGTTCGGCCGATTGTGGCTTAATCTGGCCATGTATCTTAATTTCCAGTTCTTCTATGTAACTTTGTGTTAGTTGCGTTATGTACTTTAATTCCAGTTCTATCCTAATAAAATTTCTTTCCGCCCATTATTTCTCGTTGTTTTTTTCCCGCCCATTAATATATAAAAAACATAAGTTAATTCAAATCCAAATTAAAACACAAAAAATGGTTTTGAATTATTTATTCAAATCCAGACACTTTTTATGTTTAAAGTTTTTCTAAATTCCAAATTAATATTCAAAAAATATAAGTTAATTCATTTTTAATTTTAAATGGTTCATAGTTTAAATGGTTACATTAATTATTTTTAAAAACAGAAAATGGTTTTGAATTAGTTATTCAAATTCAAACACTTTTTATGTTGAAAGTTTTTCTAAATTCCAAATAAATATTCAAAAAATATAAGTTAATTAATTTTTAGTTTTAAATGGTTCATAGTTTAAATGGTTACATGAATTATTTTTTAAAAATAGAAAATGGTTTTGAATTATTTATTCAAATCCAGAAATTTTTTATGTTTAAAGTTTTTCTAAATTCCAAATTAATATTCAAATATATAAGTTAATTCATTTTTAATTTTAAATGGTTCATAGTTTAAATGGTTACATTAATTATTTTTAAAAACAGAAAATGGTTTTGAATTAGTTATTCAAATTCAAACACTTTTTATGTTTATAGTTTTTCTAAATTCCAAATTAATATTCAAAAAATATAAGTTAATTCATTTTTAATTTTAAATGGTTACATTAATTATTTTTTAAAAATACAAAATGGTTTTGAATTAGTTATTCAAATTCAAACACTTTTTATGTTTAAAGTTTTTCTAAATTCCAAATTAATATTCAAAAAATATAAGTTAATTCATTTTTAATTTTAAATGGTTCATAGTTTAAATAGTTACATTAATTATTTTTAAAAACAGTAAATGGTTTTGAATTAGTTATTCAAATTCAAACACTTTTTATGTTTAAAGTTTTTCTAAATTCCAAAGTAATTATCATTTAAAAAATATTACAAATTTAAACCCCAAAATAAAAAATAAGGCAGGAACGGAGAGAAAATTCCTGAAAAAATTTGAAAACAGGGTCATATGTCTCGGTTGGAGCCACCAACCGGGACTAAAGACCCCCTGCGCGCGCCCCTTGGTCTGCTGAAAAAATTGGAGTATACGTCCCGGTTGGTGGCTCCAACCGGGACGTATGACCCTTTAGTCCCGGTTGGAGCTACCAACCATGACAAAAGGCCCTTCCTTTATAAATTGCACGCCTATTCTTCTTCTTCTTCTTCCCCATCTCACTTCTCTGCAACCCGATGCGCCGCACAGGTACAGCAGGGGAGACGCCGCCGCCCCGATCTCCCGAAAGCCGGCAGGCTGCCTGCCGTCGTTGTCATCTCCGCCGCCTGCGCCCGTGGAGCCGCGCATCACGAACCACCGCTGCTCGTCCCCGCGCCGCGCCGGAGAGGATATCCGCCCTGCCTATCCCCGGTCGCGCCGCGCCTCAGACCTCGCTGATCCCTCCATCGGCATCACGGTGAGCTACTGGTCCTCAGGGACCCTTCCTCTTCCTCCATGTCCCTCTGTAGCTTGCTACCACCATAGCTCAAGGGTCTGCCGCCGCCATTCATCGTCATCGCCGGTGCTCCAGTGACCATTTCAAGGTGGCGCCGCCCCTATTAGGTCTGCCCTGGTTCGAACAAGCTAGGTTTCGTAGCCTCGCATCGCCTCTGTTGCCATCCCGCGCTGCCGTCTGGCCGTTCCCTCCGGCAACGCCCGCGTGGACCAGGCCCACCCGTCAGTGGCAGTGTGTAACCCCTGCCCTGGTGAAAAACACCCAACGGACTCCTCTGTCCCACTTTGCTCACGTGGCTGCCTATGTGGCACAGGGCCCATCAGTCAGTTGTTGTGGGTATAGTGTGCCTGGGTGTATTAAATAATTCCAGACTTATTTATTTTCAGAAATTGTTTTGAATATTGAAAATTCAATAACTTTTAATCTATAAGTCAGAAAAATATGAATAATATATCAAAATGTTCAGAAAAATGAAACCTAGCTATCTAAGCTATAATCATACATTGTTCAACAACTTAAATGACAAGTTTAATTAGAAGAACAAGTCCACCCCTCTCATGTGTTCCAGAGTTTCTCTGAGTTAGGGTTTTCACCCCTCGGAACCCCGATTAATTGTAGAGCATGCTTTAGGGTTACATTTCAATGCAATTCAACTTGTCATATCATCATACTTGCTTGAGCATTGCATCGATGCCATGTGTTGATTGTTTCCCTTTCTTTCCGGTGTTTGGTTCTTCCGGGTAGAATACGATATCGAGATCGAGGTCGAAGGCAGAGATCAACACCGTCGAAGCTCGAAGACAAATACTTGACCAACTGTAATCAAGTGAAGTACAAGGATCCTGCAGCTCTGGTTTCGGCTATCAACAGGCAAAGGCAAGCATAGCCCTACCATGATATAATCCTATGATTTCGAAAGCATTTCAATTCTTGCCATGATGCATACAATTCTACTGTGGTCTTTTATCGATAGATAGAGTGTCCTATATATTATCATATTTTGTATTTGTATAAGTATATGTATATGTATTTGTATATGTATATGTATATGTATATTATCATATTTTGTATTTGTATATTATATTAGTTGTCATAGACCCTATTTGAATTGATGTTGCACCTTGGGTTAGCTGGTGTGTCCTCGCCAGGGCATCCCGAACCCGAGGGTTGATCGATTGCCGCCTTTCTTTCCGGTATTGGTTCTTCGCTTTATACATGGCGCGCCTGATGTAACAAATTGTTTTATAATTCCAGAAAATGATTAAATATTTTAAAATTCATATCTTATTATTTATAAGTCAGAAAAATACAAATAATATATCAAAATGTTCAGAAAAATGATTTCTACCTTTTTAAGCTATAATCATGCATTGCTAATCAAATTTAATGACAAGTTTAATTATAGAACTAAATCAACCCCTCTCATGTGTTTCCGGAGTTTCCCGAGTTAGGGTTTTCAACCCTCGGAACCCCATTTAAATTGTCGAGCAAGTATTAGGGTTTCATTTAAATGCAATTCAACTTGTCATATCATCATCCTTGTTTGAGCATTCGGCCTATCCCTCCTCCCCGACCGCCACAGTGCCTCCGTCTCTGTCCATCGCCACGCGCTCCAGCCGCCCCTTCCCTTTTAGTGTGTATGTATATATTGTGTATGTATATATAGTGTGTATGTATATATTTTTATTATTGTGTATGTATATATTAGGGTTTATCTAAATTAGGGTTTATCTGTTTTGACTTATCCGTTTTTCCACCTATGTAGAAAATATGGACCCACACGTCAGAGACGAAGAAAAGGAAGAGTTGATCCAAGGTGTGATCCGCGGGGAAGAAAATTTAGATGTATCGACGTTTCTGAACAACTCCGGTGAGGGTGATCCTATTTTTTCCGGAATAGACGACTTGTTTGAGGTTGAAGGTGTTGCCTTCCGCGAGGGAGAAGGCGATGCATTGTGTAATCGAGAAGACGACCGCTCTGGCGAGGTGCATGTAATATAATTAATTCATTAATTAATCATCTGCTATCTATATAGAAATAGTAACGACGATATTTCTTCTTTTAGCCCTCCGTATCGAACAAATCTACTGAAAAGAGCGGACGAGGCCCAACCAAAAAGTTGGAAGACCATGAGAGGTTCAGGATCGAAGATATCGCTGAAGACGGCAAACCGAAGGCTCCCGAAGTTGTCGCAATCAAATTTGTGGCACAATGCGGAGTAATCGTTAGGGATTTAATCCCGATCACCATTCAAAATTGGAATAGGCCTGCTGATGCGGAAGAAGAGGGAACATGTTTGTTTGTCCCTAACAAGGCCAAAGATTTACTGTGGAAGAGGCTCATGGTTAATTTCAAACTACCGAAGATAGAGCTGGATCCAAATGCGGAGGATCCAGTTGAGGACACCTTAGAACATGGGAGAGCCATGGAGGCTAAGGTCAGGGAGTGGGCTATGAAGAAGATGGCCCAGTGTTTCACCAACTGGAAGAAAAGATTGCACCTTGACTATGTTGTGAAAGACAAGACTCTGGATTTCAAGAAGATTCAGTTAGAGAAGATAAAACCATTCTGGGCTGAGTTTGTAAATTACAAGACATCAGAAAAAGCTAAGTAAATGTCTGCAGCGAATAAGCTGAATGCTGCTAACAAGAAGTATCACCATACTATGGGGCAAGGTGGCTACAGGGCTGGCATTCCTAAGTGGGAGAAACTTGAGAATGAACTGCGTGCTAAAAAGATCACCCTAGAGACAGACGATTGGGTAGAACATGCAAGGAATTGGTTTTACGGGCATGGGGGCACGTTGGACTCGGAAGGGATGTGTATATATAACATACGACATAAAGAAGACCCCTTGACAATCGAGAGGATGAGAAAAGCAGTAAAGACTGTTAAAGATGGGGACTTCATTCCCGATATAGAGAATGATGAGCTCACACTCGCCCTTGGAAATAAGGAAAATGATGGACGAACACGAGGCACAAGCGGCTCCATATCATGGAGGACTGGATTTCCCTAAGAGAGGAAGAAATATCCTGATAGAAGCCGTCAGAGGAGAAAGGACAAGGCGGAAGTTGAAGCAGATATTCAGAAAGAGCAAATGCGTATAATTGAAGAACGAATAAAGCAACAACAAGATGAAATTAACACACTTAAAAAGAAAAGTACTACCGGCCCATCTCAGCAGCACACTACATTCGATGCTACCGGCCTATCGAATAATCGAAAAAGCAGTGTGGCTTCCACCGAGGTCCCGGGTGATGACAATGGCGATGACGATGGTGCACCGACGATGGCTCCTGTTGGCTACCCAGTGGATGATATCACAGAGATGACACACTGCGAGCTACATGTCAAAGTTGTGAACATATCAATGAAGGTGGCGGTCGGCTATGCCTTACCAATTGGACCCACACCAACTTACCACTGTCGTCCGGTTCCAGAGGGCTATGTTGTTGTCGGGGTGGATGAAATCATGCCCACCTTTGAAGTTTTGGATCTTCACTACCCTGCAGTTGAAGGGGATGTGACTGTACTGGGAGACGCAACAAACGTCACCATTCTATGGCCAAAGGAATGTATCGTGCTTCGAAATCACACGCCAAGGCCATCTTCACCACCGCCACACCCGTCTCCAGCGAGGTCGTCGCCGCCGCGGCAGCCGTCTTCGTCGCCTCACCCGGCTCCGTCGCCTCACCAATCTCCGGCGCAGCCATCGTCGGCGCCTCGGGATAAAAAGCCTAAGCGTACCGCTACTCTGCGTCGTGGTAAGCGATTGCCGAAACGTAAACAGGAGCCTCTTCCAAAAGTACCAAAGGTTCCTCCCAAGAGAGCTTATGACTATACTGAAGAGGAGACTGCGGCGATCGTTGATGCGGAAACGACAGCGTTTTTCGCTAAGCTGAGGCGGCCGAAAGAGCCAGAGTTCCCCAGCACCAAAGAAGAAAAAACCAAAGTGTTGAAAATGCTAAAGAATCTTCATCAACCCGTGCCAAAGCTGTCATCAGACTATGAGCGTTCTATTCTCAAGTCACATGCGGCACAAAAAGCCTCGAAGAGCAGTACTGATGCAAGCGAGAAATTTGTTGCCCAGCTCGGAGAACAAGCAAAACAGTCTTGCGCCCCTCTCAAGGTGATTTCCCAAACCAATGTGGGATCGAGCAAATATGGGGCCGAAGAGCAGTATGATCCAGAGGTAGTTGCACAATACGGAGAAACTGCCGCTGCTCAAGGTATGAGTATTGCCCAGTACTTATCCCAGTTAGAGTACTTCCCCGTGAGTGAAGTAGCATACAAATACCAGTATGGCAAACCTCTCGTCAAACCTGAGGAGGTAAATAATCTTCCAACAAAAATGCGAAGATTGCATAACTGGTACATGCATGCCACAAAGGCCGGGGCTAACTGGATAGTGCTGAGGGTTACAAAAAAGCATCATGGGAAAGAAAAGGATGACATGATATCCATTTAATTTGATGAACTATTTCAATTATTCAATCAAGACGTCTTGGACAAATCGATCATCAGTGCCTATTGTCTGTAAGTACTAATTTTGTAATTAATTTAGTCTCCAGCTATCTCACCTTGTTTATTGCATGTATATAATCATACTGTAATATGAAGAATGAAGATTCTCGAATGCAGCAGACAAATCTATGACATTGGCTTCATTGACCCATATTGGGTTCATGAAGCTAATCTCAAAACAAGCCCCCAAGATATGGAGGATAATATAGTACACGCGTTAAGGTTTCAAGAAACCAGAAGGGAAATACTTTTTCCTTACAACTTTGAGTGAGTGCTATTGTCTTCTATACACTTTCTATTTCGCTTACTCGATGTTAAGTATATAATTGATTAGTTATGCATTCGCAGATTCCACTATATTTTGTTAATCATTCAACTTGACAAAGGGCGTGTACTAGCAATGGACTCGAACATAAACCCCTTGAGCAGTGGAAGGACATGCAGATGCTTCTCCAGCGGTAATTCTAATCATTATGACACTATATCGGCAACGTTCGTGAATTTTATGATATCTAGTAAGTAATAACTTATTTTATTTATTTTCTTCGCTGGCAGCGCTTGGAAACGGTTCACCAACAATGCTAGGGGTGTTTGGAAAGCGGAGCTTACATTTGAAGCACTAGATGTAAGCACCACTAGCTATATCCGTGCATCTGTTTGATTCTAGTTTTGATACAGTTATTATCATGCTTGATTATTATTTTGATTGAACTATGTTCTCGTAAAGTTCCTGACACAGGGACCAGGTAACAATCTATGTGGATACTATGTTTGCGAGTTCATCCGGCAGACATGCGATGAGAAGGGCAGAAATAAGAGAGCAACTCCACGTACGTAAACAATTTCAATAGTTTTTAATTACAATCAAATTGTGTTTAGTTTCGTTCATATAGGCTGACTCCTTTTTTAAATCAGATCGAACGTCTACGGGACATTCTTCTGCCAAAGGATCGCGTACGAGCAATTCAGGAGGAATTGGCGGGATTCTTGGATGCAGAAGTTCTAAACCCAAAAGGGGAATACTATTCGGCTATGTATAGACAATATGGATTGTAAAAAGAGCAACTTTTTATGTAGTGCATGAACTCGATCCGTGTATCGAATGTAATATTGTCATGATGATCTTGTATAATATAATGGTTCCTTCATTGATGAGTGCAAAACACTAAATAAACAATAAAACAACCTAAATGAATTTTCTGCCGCGACACAAAAAGTGGCGAAAATGCTGTCGCGACAACAAAATGTGCCAAAATGAATTTTCTGCCGCGGCAGAGAAATGTGCCAAATATCTGTCGCGGCAGAAGGTTATTTGTCCCGGTTCGTGTTACATAGCCGACGCCGCCACGTATACCGCCATTTGTCCCGGTTGGTGCGGCAACCGGGACTAAAGGTTGGGGCTTTAGTCCCGATTGCCCCATCCCGGTTGGGTAACCGGGACTAATGCCCCTTACCAATCGGGACCAATGAGGCGTTTTCTACTAGTGTAATGGGACCTTCCTGGCATCACATTCTTATGCCTCACATAATGAAAGATTCATTGATGTATATTGAAATACAATAGATAGTAAGCCAATGTGACATAACAATTAACAAAGAGAAGTCATATAAGTATCATGCTCTATTATTGTATCATGGCACATAGATCTAGAAAGACTAATAAAATTATACCTTGTAAATATCTTAGCATCCGGCCTCTGCAACAACACAATACCCTATTACACTACAGGAAAGAACTGAGACGCCGACGGCCGGCCGGCTACGCCGAAGGCCAAATTTCGGGGCCGTCGGTGTAGCTGCCTCCCCCGGCCAGCCGACCAGCCCGGCTGTCGGCGTAGGGACGGCCGTCGGCATAGATGACTGTGCCGAGGATAGCCCTCGGCGTAGCGTGGCCGTCGGCGTAGTATAGAGGGATGTGCCGACGGGGACCCTCGGCGTAGCCCTAGTTTAGACACGGCGACGAAAAAGGCGTTAGATAGCCAGGCTGTATCGACGGCTAGGCCGTCGGCGTAGGCCTCCAGATTTTTTTTTGTCTGTGGGCCATCTATGATGATATCTAATTAATAAGTGGACAATTATCATCATATAAATTTTAGTCATGGTTGACAAGATTGTTCAAAAGGCGAGACAAACAGGTACATGCCACTCTTGTACTGAATCCCCGTGGCAACATGCCACTCTTGTACTTGAAACCTGGTGGTTTCTTGATGTGAAAAGAGAGAGAGAGCACATTTCCTCTTCTATTTTAGCCTGCCAAAACGTCCTATATATATAACGGAACAGAGTATGGTGTTTCGAAGAAAAGAAATGAAGTAAATTAATGCTCACAAGCGTAGAAGAGGAGAGGGCACACATAATAAGCGAGATTCTGGATCGATGGCGTTGGTGACAGAGTTGAACAAATGGGCAATTGTAACATTTATTATTTAATCAAACGGTAACCGCGCGGCCGCCCATCTCATTCATTTATTTAACTGAGAAACATTAAAATTAAACAGGGATATTGTAGTGGAAGACACAAAGTGTTGCAAGAGAACATCTGTTTTGGCTAAGCAGCTAATTAAGCGGTAAAGAGCGAGGTGAGGTCAAGGGCACGGGCAATGCCACCGGTGAGGTTATAGCTCAAGGATATGCAGCTCAGTTCCTCATCCTTCTCCCCCAGCATCACAAATCGAATGGTGTAAGGACCCTGCATCATCATCATATAGATATTAATACCATTAGCTAGTATTAATTTACAAGGAAAAAAGCGAAATTAATCTTACATTTGGATCGGTTGATGGCATGTCTAGCTGGTGGGATACTTGGAAGTCAGCAGTGGCCGGGCAGGAGGTCAGTGTACAGATGTCTTCCGCTTCAGAGTGAACATGGAAGGTCTCACACGTAATAGCACTAAACAGCTTCCCCTCAGTGATGATGGTCTTATCTACAAATCGAATTAAAGGCATTATTACTACTACTAGTATTAATTAGAGAACAAATTAATAGAGCTAGTAGTAGGTGCGTGGTTGATTTAATTATATTTACCGGTGGAAGCGTAGATGGTGAAGAAGTTTGGGTAGCCGCCGATGACCAGATCCGGCAACATCTTCACGCCGCTCACTTTCACCGGGTACTCCTTGCCCTTATCTGCAAGTAACCAAACATATATATTCACACCTCCTCCTCCTCCGTGAAGAACCAAACCCAACCCAACCCAACCCAAATTAGGAGGACGCTACTCACCACAGTATTCGAAGGATGTTGTGAGGGAGGATGCCGACGGGAGGAGGACGAGAATGCAGGCGGCAGCGGCAGCGGCGGCGAAGAGGCTCTGCTTGGTCGCCATGGTCGTCGATGGGGTTGGACCTGGAGAGCTAGCTGAATAAGTGGTTTGTGCCTGCCACAGGGGTTGATTTATACACGATCGAGTCGATCGGGGGTTGATATCACTATACTAATGATGGCATGCACGTGCATCCAGCGAGGCCAACTAGTAAGATAAGATTGACAACTTTGTATGATTAGATGGAAAGACGAAATTTGTGCTTTCTAGCCAAGTGACACTGGTTTCTTTTAGAGATCAGTTTAGACTGATTTGTGAAACACATTTTTTTTCCTGAAGTTTATTATAAAATGATCACCGTATTGTATGAACATACGTGATATCTCCAATTTTTCTACTAACAAATCGTGAACTGCAAATTCCTAAATGGCTGGCCTGCTTCATAAAAAAAGGTGGTCTTTTTTGTTAGTGTACGCTGTCTTTAATTACATGGAGCTAGTGAACCTAGTTTATTATAAAATGAACAGCCTAGCGAACGGGTCTCACTACAGGAAAAGCCAAGTACGCCGACTGCCAGGTCCCATTGGCGTAGTCTCTAAATCCCGTCGGCGTAGGCTGGCCCGACGGTTGCCGTCGGCGTACTGCCCCGTAGGCGTAGCCCCTCTTTCCGTCGGCGTAGACCGTATGGATCCCACCAAAATGACTAGCGGCCGTTTGGCTATGCTGACGGCAAGGACTATATTTTTCCAAAAAAAAAAAATTCAAAAAAATTCAACATTTTTTAATTGTTTAACTTGTTAATCTTATCGTGTACATTTTTAATTCTAAGTACACTTAGTCTCAAATCAAATTACACAATTAGTTAAACTTTCCAAACGGTAATCCATCCTAATACTACTCTAGCCCCAGCACGCTTGACTTCTCTATTCCTTTTAGATTAGCTTTCGACAAAGAACTTAAAACTTGTTGTAAATATTATCGTATCAATCCTATTAATCATTGGACTATAATGTTAGACGTATTTAATTTTTTACATTCCGTACAATTATTTCAGTAAACAATAATGAATAGGTAATAATAATCTTGAATTCAAATAAAAATAAAATAAATTCTATTTATTTTGCCTTTCATCATTTAAAATTGAATAATTCATATCTACAAAACCGTAAATCATAATTCGAAAAATAATATATTCAAATCTATCAGAAAAATGAGAGGAATCCAAAAATGAAATCCCTATCATCTATTTAGTTATATATCGTAACTTGTTAATATTATACCAACAGAAACTAAGTCAGGATTCATGAAACACCCCGTTTTTGTCACTCGGAAAACAGAAAATGGCTTTTTGGTGCGACAAAAAGGAAACCTTGCATTAGATCTCTGATGAAATAGCATATTATGAATCTAAAAATGATTTTAAACAAAAACATGACCATCGTAACATGTACCTATAGTTCAAATCTAACTCACTTCCTATCGATTCGACAGGAATTTTTCTATTTCACGGGGGGTGGAGGGAAAGGTTTGAGATATCCCGGTTGGGTAATTTTCCATTCAATGTGGTCTAGGATTTTTGAAAAATGGGATAGTATCATTTTGAAACTTTCAATTGGTGGCTGCTTCACAAAACACCCCGTTTTTTGCACTCGAAAAGTAAAAATGGCTTTTTGGTACGACGAAAAGGAAAACTTCCTCCTGCAACATTGTTCACCATACCATGATATACATGCTTGCAAAATATGGGCACATTATCGCAAACTATATCGCGATTCTAGCAATAACATTGGTCATTTGATCCGAAATCCAGAAAACCTCGATTGAGATAGGTCATTTTGTGAAGGTTTTTATACACAATCAATATACCCAGTTTGGTATTTTTCCAGGCAACTATGTCACAGAATATGACACCACGCGAACGTTTTGCATCGTTTCGATTATTTTTGAATTTTTTATGCCTTTCAAACTTTCTAAATCAAGGGGCATGAAAATTCTTAGCTCGCGTCTTAGCCTCAATAAACTTACATTAGATCTCTGATGAAATAGCATATTGTGAATCTAAAAATGATTTTTGCAAAAAATAATGACCATCATATCATGTACCTATAGTTCAAATCTAACTCATTTCCTACCGACTCGATTGGAATTTGTCTTTTTCACGAGGGTTGGATGGAAAGGTTTGAGATACCTAGGCTGGGGAATTTTCCATTCCATATGGTCTAGTATTTTTTTAAATGTGGTATTATCATTTTGAAACTTTCATTTGGTGGTTGCTTCACAAAACACCCCATCTTTTGCACTCAGAAAATAAAAAATAGCTTTTTGGTGCGACGAAATGGAAAACTTCCTCCAGCAACATTGTTCGCCATCCCATGATACACATGTGTGAAAAATATGGGCACATTATCGCAGACTATACCGCGATTCTAGCAATAACATTGGTCATTTGACCTGAAATCCAGAAAACCTCGATTGATATAGGTAATTTTGTGAATGTTTTTTTGATACACAATCAATATACCAAGTTTTTTATTTTTTAATTTGAGTCCACGTGAAAGTTTTTCATTGTTTCGATCGTTTTGAATTTTTTATGCCTATTTCAAACTATCGTCAAACTTTCTAAATCGAGGGGGTGAAGATTCTTAGCTCGGGGTTAAGCCTCACTAAATTTGCATTAGATCTCTCATGAAATAGCATATTGTGAACCTAAAAATGATTTTTGCAAAAAATCATAAGCATCATATCATATACCTGTAGTTCAAATCTAACTCATTTCCTACCAATTTGGCAGGAATTTGTCTTTTCACGAGGGGTGGATGGAAAGGTTTGATATATCCAGGTTGGAAAATTGTCCATTCAATATGGTCTAGTATTTTTGAAAAACGTGGTATTATCATTTCAAAACTTTTATTTGGTGGTTGCTTCACAAAACACCCCGTTTGTTGCACTCGGAAAATAAAAAATAGCTTTTTGGTGCAACGAAAGGGAAAACTTCCTCCTACAACATTGTTCTCCATCCCATGATACACATGTGTGCAAAATATGGGTACATTATCGCAAACTATACCGCGATTCTAGCAATAACATTGGTCATTTGACCTGAAAGCCAAAAAGCCTCTATTCAGATAGGTCATTTTGTGAAGGTTTTTTATACACAATCAATATACCAAGTTTGGTATTTTTCCATGCAACTGTGTCACATAATATGACACCACGCGAAGGTTTTGCATCGTTTTGATTATTTTTGAATTTTTTATGCCTGTTTCAAACTATCGTCAAACTTTCTAAATCAACGGGCATGAAAATTCTTAGCTCGCGGCTTAGCCTCAATAAACTTGCATTATATCTCTGATGAAATAGCATATTGTGAATCTAAAAATGATTTTTGCAAAAAATCATGACCATCATATCATGTACCTATAGTTCAAATCTAACTCATTTCCTACCGATTCGTTAGGAATTTGTCTTTTTCACGAGGTGTGGACGGAAAGGTTTGAGATACCTAGGTTGGGGAATTTTCTATTACATATGGTCTAGTATTTTTGAAAAATGTGGTATTATCATTTTGAAACTTTCATTTGGTGGTTGCTTCACAAAACACCCCATTTTTTGCACTCAGAAATAAAAATTAGCATTTTGGTGCGAGGAAATGGAAAACTTCCTCCTGCAACATTGTTCGCCATCCATGATACACATGTGTGCAAAATATGAGCACAATATCGCAAACTATACCGCGATTCTAGCAATAACATTGGTCATTTGACCTTAAATCGAGAAAACCTCGATTAAGATAGGTAATTTTGTGAATGTTTTTTTTTAATACACAATCAATATACCAAGTTTTTTATTTTTTAATTTGACTCCACGTGAAGGTTTTTCATTGTTTCGATCGTTTTGAATTTGTTATGCCTATTTCAAACTATCGTCAAACTTTCTAAATCGAGGGGATGAAGATTCTTAGCTCGGGGTTGAGCCTCACTAAACTTGCATTAGATCTCTTATGTAATAGAATATTGTGAATCTAAAAATGATTTTTGTAAAAAATCATAAGCATCATATCATATACCTGTAGTCATAGTTTAAAAAACCGGACCGGTGACCGAACCGGTGAGGCTGTTGGTTCAGGTTTTTACTGGTCGGACCACTGGTTTATCGGTTCACTGTCTGGTTTTTTAGATATAAAATAATATTTATTTATCTATAAATGTAGTAAGAAATCAATATTTATATATGAAAATGTTTGAGAGATGCAATTTGACATAATAATTCATGTAATAACAACTGAGCAACTTATTATGTCGAAAACTCCGAGCCGTATTTTAGCAAGCCAACAAACAGCCAAGTATTTAACACACATATGCATTGTGTTTGTTGTCCAGTTGGTTTGATTTTTAGATATGCCATGTAGATGATATAGTACAATAAAAACATATTTCTACTATGTATAAAACAATCATCGCTCAGGGTTTCTACCATGCGCTTGCATTACTCGCAGAAAAAAGATTCGATTCATTGGAGAACATGTACTAATAAGAACGGAAGCATGCACCAAACAGAATTATTTTTGGTGACTAGATACGTAACTAACGTAGCCTAGTTGGTTGGTTGGCCGAGTTTGCTTCATCGGCTTAAGGTCCAAGGTTCAAATCCTAGAATTGTGGCAATTCTATTTTTCTCTCCTTGGTTTTCAACTGGTTCAACCGTTCCGGTTTATTGTCCGGTTTCAAGGAAAACCGTCCGGTTCAAGCCGGTTTGGCCGGTCTAGTTGCGGGAACGGTCCAGGGAGCTTAAGAAACCGCCAGGGACGTCGGTTCCGGTTTTTTCCGGTTCAACCGGCGGTCCGGTCCGGTTTTTTCAACTATGCCTGTAGTTCAATTCTAACTCATTTCCTACCAATTTGGCAGGAATTTGTCTTTTCACAAGGGGTGGACGGAAAGGTTTGAGATACCCAGGTAGGGAAATTGTCCATTCAATATGGTCTAGTATTTTTGAAAAATGTGGTATTATCATTTTGAAACTTTCATTAGGTGTCTGCTTCACAAAACACCCCGTTTTTTGCACTCGGAAAATAAAAAATAGCTTTTTGGTGCGACGAAATGGAAAACTTCCTCATGCAACATTTTCCCCCATCCCATGATACACATGTGTGCAAAATATGGGCACATTATCGCAAACTATACCGCGATTCTAGCAATAACATTGGTCATTTGACCTGAAATCCAGAAAACCTCGATTGAGATAGGTAATTTTGTGAATGTTTTTTTTATACCCAATCAATATACCAAGCTTTTTATTTTTTATTTTGACTTCACGTGAAGGTTTTTCATTGTTTCGATCGTTTTGAATTTTTTATGCCTATTTCAAACTATCGTCAAAATTTCTAAATCGAGGGGATGAAGCTTCTTAACTCGGGGTTGAGCCTTCCTAAACTTGCATTAGATCTCTTATGAAATAGCATATTGTGAACCTAAAAATGATATTTGCAAAAAATCATAAGCATCATATCATATACCTGTAGTTCAATTCTAACTCATTTCCTACCAATTTGGCAGGAATTTGTCTTTTCACAAGAGGTGGACAGAAAGGTTTGAGATACCCAGGTTGGGAAATTGTCCATTCAAAATGGTATAGTATTTTTGAAAAATGTGGTATTATCATTTTGAAACTTTCATTAGGTGGTTGCTTCACAAAACACCCCTTTTTTGCACTCGGAAAATAAAAAATAGATTTTTGGTGCGACGAAATGGAAAACTTCCTCATGCAACATTTTTCGCCATCCCATGATACACATGTGTGCAAAATATGGGCATATTATCGCAAACTATACCGCGATTCTAGCAATAACATTGGTCATTTGACCTGAAATCCAGAAAACCTGGATTGAGATAGGTCATTTTATGAAGGTTTTTTTACACAATCAATATACCAAGTTTGGTATTTTTCCATGCAACTATGTCACATAATATAACACAACGCGAAGGTTTTGCATCGTTTCGATTATTTTTGAATTTTTTATGCCTGTTTCAAACTATCGTCAAACTTTCTAAATCAGCGGGCATGAAAATTCTTAGCTCGCGGCTTAGCCTCAATAAACTTGCATTAGATCTCTGATAAAATAGCATATTGTGAATCTAAAAATGATTTTTTCAAAATCATGACCATCATATCATGTACCTATAGTTAAAATCTAACTCATTTCCTACCGATTCGATGTGAACTTGTCTTTTTCACGAGGGGTGGACGGAAAGGTTTGAGATACCTAGGTTGGGGAATTTTCCATTCCATATAGTCTAGTATTTTTGAAAAATGTGGTATTATCATTTTTAAACTTTCATTTGGTGGTTGCTTCACAAAACACCCCGTTTTTTGCACTCAGAATATAAAAAATAGCTTTTTGGTGAGACGAAATGGAAAACTTCCTCCTGCAACATTGTTCGTCATCCCATGATACACATGTGTGCAAAATATGGGCACATTATCGCAAACTATACCGCGATTCTAGCAATAGCATTAGTCATTTGACTTGAAATCGAGAAAACCTCGATTGAGATAGGTAATTTTGTGAAGGTTTTTTTGATACACAATCAATATACCATGTTTTTTATTTTTTAATTTGACTCCATGTGAAGGTTTTTCATTGTTTCGATCGTTTTTGAACTTTTTATGCCTATTTCAAACTATCGTCAAACTTTCTAAATCGAGGGGGTGAAGATTCTTAGCTCGGGGTTGAGCCTCACTAAACTTGCATTAGATCTCTGATGAAATAGCATATTATGAACCTAAAAATGATTTTTGCAAAAAATCATAAGCATCATATCATGTACCTGTAGTTCAAATCTAACTCATTTCCTACCAATTTGACAGGAATTTGTCTTTTCACGAGGGGTGGACGGAAAGGTTTGAGATACCCAGATTGGGAAATTGTCCATTCAATATGGTCTAGTATTTTTTTTTAAATGTGGTATTATCATTTTGAAACTTTCATTTGGTGGTTGCTTCACAAAACACCCCGTTTTTTGCACTCGGAAAATAAAAAATGACAACATTGTTTGACATCCCATGATACACATGGGTGCACAATATATGGGTACATTATCGCAAACTATACCGCGATTCTAGCAATAACATTGGTCATTTGACCTGAAATCCAGAAAATCTCGATTGAGATAGGTCATTTTGTGAAGTTTTTTTGAGGCACAATCAAAATACCAAGTTTGGTATTTTTTCATGCAACTATTTCACATAATATGATACCATGCGAAGGTTTTTCATTGTTTTGATTGTTTTTGAATTTTTTATATCCGTTTCAAACTATCGTCAAACTTTCTAAATTGAGGGGCATGAAGATTCTTAGCTTGGGTCTGAGCCTCACTAAACTTGCATTAGATCTTTGATGAAATAGAATATTGTCAACCTAAAAATGATTTTTACAAAAAATTATGAGCATCATATCATGTATCGGTAGTTCAAATCTAACTCATTTCGTACCGATTCTGCGGGATTTTGTCTTTTTTATGAGAGGTGGACGAAAAGATTTGAGATATCCAGGTTAGGAAATTGTCCATTTAAGATGGTCTATTATTTTTGAAAAATGGGGTAGTATCATTTTGAAACTTTCATTTGGTGGTTGCTTCACAAAACACCTCGTTTTTTGCACTCGGAAAATGAAAAATATGTTATACGAAATATTTGTATTTTTATATATTTTGTGAAAGAAATATGTAATATTTGAGTTTATATAGATAGATTTTATTTTTCTGCAAATTTTGATATATTATATGTAGTTTTCCGAATTTAAATAATTAGTTATGATTTTTATAAGTTTAATGTGGCAAAAAAAAGGCTACCATCGCTCTGCCGTTAGCCGACGGCCCCGCTTATGTCGACGACTGCCGTCAGCCTGTTTATCATACGTGGATGGCAAAACTGAGCCGACGGACCATCAAGATACGCCGACGGTCCCCACATTTTGCCGTGTCGACGTATAAAACGGCCATCGGCCTATCTTGTTATTTCCGTAGCGTCTAGTTTCTAGCGAACGGGTCTAATCGTACAGAATGTTTACCCTGCAACAGAAACTGGCACGCTTCACCGACCAATCGTGAGTCCATGTATAAAAAGGAATCTACAGACGAGTATCAAAACGCAACCTCTAGATCACGTACGTATACCGTGTCGTGTTTTCCGTGCGCGCCGTCTCCGCTGTCGTATGCGACGGTTATTTGCCAACTGTGTTCCACGAGAACAGTGCACAACAAATGGCCCTTCCAGATCTCCCAGCCTATTGCCAACAACAACACATGTGGCCTCTGCTGAAGGCCTTTTTTTCAATTTTTTCTTTCTTCTTTCTTTCGTCTTTGCATATAAAATACTATACAAAAAATATAGTAACAAATACAGTAACAAAAGCATAGAAAGATGGCCAGATCAACAATAATCATAGTTGTATCCCAAAACACAACGGCCAAGATCGACATATAGTCCATAGCTAGATCAACATATAGTCCATAGCTAGATCAACATATTATGTGTTTTTACTCTTGTTCCACTTGTGCTTAATTTGAAATTCGTCTTATGGACTATAATGTGTACCACTAGCCAATTGGGATCTGCATTAATTGATCCCATGATCGGGATTTGAATCAATTGATCCCTTAATTGGAATCTGCATTAATTGATCTGCAGAAGCATGGGTGTTGTTTCCTTTAAAAAACATGATCTTACCATGATACTACTCCCTCCATCATGGTTTGGAGGACGTCTTACGAAAACCATCACTAGAGGAAAAAGGGCCATCCGTTCGCCACCCCTGGGAGCATTAGTCCCGGTTGCGCCACCAACCGGGACTAATGCTGGCACGCGTCCCGGTTGGAGCGGGCACGGGGCCAGGAGGCATGGGTCCCGGTTGGTAAGGGGGCATGCGTCCCGGTTGGAGCCACCAACCGGGACTAAAGGTTTGGCCACAGCCAC
Source organism: Avena longiglumis (assembly GCA_030063025.1). Taxonomy (NCBI): domain Eukaryota; kingdom Viridiplantae; phylum Streptophyta; class Magnoliopsida; order Poales; family Poaceae; genus Avena; species Avena longiglumis. Next base: position 1,699,331 of record CP125977.1, on the reverse strand, counting down.
GTGGCGTGTACGCACCTTAGTCCGGTTCTTGGCTCCAACCGACGGAGACCCTTGCCCTCTATAAATCTGCCTTGCCCCCCTCTGCCTTCACTCTGTTTTTTCGAATGGTGTAAGGTGTGAGGGTGTGTGCTAGTTTTTTCTCATGCATGCATTGAAGGTGTTTGTTGAAATGTTTGAGTGAAAAATCCAGTTGAATTTCTCATAGAACAAAAATATAGAAGGTGTCCGAGACGCACTTGAGCTTTCTCCTCTTTATTTCCCTCGATCGAGGTTAGCAATCCTATCTTTTCTAGGTCATTGATACAATTCATGTGTCGGTGTGAATTGGTTATTTCACTATTTATGATGTCCTGTTTTTTGATAAACTTACTTATATGATGCAGATGAACGGTCGGGAATGGATGTACGGTGACCGGCGGGTAGCCGGGTATATCAAAGGCGTGGATAAATTTATCGATGTGGCTACGGACAACAAAGAGAATGGATTTATACGTTGTCCATGTGTTCAATGTCGGAACAACAAGGAGTACTCTTCCTCGAAAATCATTCGCGGCCACCTGATTATGAAAGGTTTCATGCCCAACTATAATTGCTGGACCAAGCACGGGGAAAGAGGGGTTATGATGGAAGATGGTGAAGAAGAAGATGATGATAACAACTATCATCATATGTTTCCTGAATACGGTGATACTGCTATGGAAGACAATGGAGAGGAAAAAGGTGAAGAACGGGCATCAGATGAGCCGGTGATGAATTTGGTAGGGTCATTTCGATGCAAAGCGAGGCGTGAAACAGAAAATGAGAAGTTGAAGTTAGAGGGCATGTTAGAAGATCACAAGAAATTGTTGTACCCAAATTGTGAAGATGGCAGCAAAGCTCGGTACCACCTTTGGAATTGTTGCGATGGAAGGCGAGTGTGGTCTAACTCCTCATTTGAAAAGATGCTGAAAATAATGAAGCGAAGTTTCCAAAACATAATGAACTTCCGAGAGTACCTCTGAAGCAAAGAAGACTCTCTCCTCTAGAATTAGATGTGCAAAAGATACATGCATGCATTAATGACTGCATCCTCTACATGATAAGGAGTATGAGAATTTAGATAAATGCCGGTATGCAGCGTTCGGTATAAGATCGACGAGATGACCACGATGATGTTGAGGAGAGCCCCTCCGGAAGAGGGTTCTGCTAAGGTTATGTGGTATGCTCCTATAATACCAAGGTTGAAACGCATGTTCGAAACAAAGAGCATGCCAGTTGTTGCGATGGCACAAAGAAGACCGTAAGAAAGACGGAGAGTTGAGACACCTCGATGGGTCACAGTGGATAAAAATCGAGAGACTTCCCGGACTTTGCGGTGGCGCAAGGAACTTATGGTTTGGTCTAAGTCGGATGGCATGAATCCTTTTGGGAGCAGAGCTGCAGTCCACAGCACTGGCCCGTGACTCTATGTATCTACAACCTGCCTCCTTGGTTCTGCATGAAGCGTAAGTTCATTATGATGCCAGTGCTCATCCAAGCCCGAAGCAACCGGGCAACGACATTGATGTGTACCTTAGGCCATTAGTTGAAGAACTCTTACAGTTGTGGGGCAAACCAGGTGTACGTGCGTGGGATGAGAACAAAGCGAGCCATTTAATCTACGAGGGTTGTTATTCAGAACCATCAATGATTGGCCTGCTCTTAGTAACCTTTCAGAGACAGACAAACAAAGGATATAAGGCATGCACCCACTGTTTAGATAAGACCGAAGGTACATATTTGCATAAATGCAAGAAGGTTGTGTACCTAGCGAATCGACGATTTCTTCCGACCAATCATCCGTGAAAGAAAGGCAAGCATTTTAAAGGTGAGGCGATCACCGAAGAAGCTGAACTCCCTGCTGGTGATGATGTATTTGGTATGGTCAAGGGCATAGAAGTAATCTTTGGAAAGGGTCCCGGTCAATCAGTTCGAGCGCCGTCACTGGGACACGCACCCATGTGGAAGAAGAAATCTATATTTTGGGAGCTGCCATATTGGAAAGTCCTGCGTGTCCGCTCTTCAATCGACGTGATGCACGTGACGAAGAATCTCTGCGTGAACCTGCTAGGATTCCTAGGCGTGTATGGTAAGACAAAAGATACACCGAAGCAGGAGGACCAACAAATTATGAAAGACCCAAAGAACATGCATACAGATAACAAGAGGCGGATAAAGGCGTCACTTAAGTCGTGCCAACTATGCTCTTACCAAAGCAGAAGGAAATCTTTTTGAAGTCCTTACAAGTATCAAGGTGCCGTCGGGCTTCTCATCTAATATAAAGGGATAATAAATATGGCGGAAAAAGTTCCAAAACCTGAAGTCTCATAGTATCACGTGATTATGATTATGATTGCTTCCGATTGCATTGAGGGGGCTTCTACCGGAAAATGTTCGAGTACCCATTGTGAAGCTGTGTGCATTCCTCAATGCAATATCTCAGAAGGTAATCAATCCAGATATTCTGCCAAGGTTACAGAAGGATGTGGTACAATGTCTTGTTAGTTTTGAATTGGTGTTCCCACCATCCTTCTTCAATATTATGACGCATCTCCTGGTTCATCTAGTGGAAGAGATTGCCATTCTCGGTCCGGTATTTCTACACAATATGTTCCCCTTTGAGAGGTTCATGGGAGTCTTAAAGAAATATGTTCATAACCGTGCTAGACCAGAAGGAAGCATCTCCAAGGGATATGGAACAGAGGAGGTCATTGAGTTTTGTGTTGACTTTATTCCTGACCTTAAGCCGATTGGTGTTTCTGACTCGCGGCATGAGGGAAGACTAAGTGGAAAAGGCACGCTGGGAAAGAAAGCAATGATATGTAGGGACGGGGATTCTTTCACTAAAGCACACTACACAGTTCTACATAATTCCACCTTGGCAGCTCCGTATATCGAGGAACACAAGAATATTGTATGCTCCAAAAACCCGGGGAAGCCTGAATCATGGATTACAGATGAACACATGAAGTCTTTCGGTGGTTGGATGCGGACACATCTCTTGAATGACACCACTGTTGGAGATCAGCTATACTTGTTGGCCGCGTCACCATCTTCTACTGTATTGAATTTCCAAGGGTACGAAATAAATGGGAATACATTCTACACGATCGCCCAAGATAAAAAGAGCACCAACCAAAATAGTGGTGTCCGCTTTGATGCAATAGACGAGAATGGACAAAAGGACACATATTATGGTTACATAGAGGAGATATGGGAACTAGACTATGGAGTCTCTTTTAAGGTCCCTTTGTTTCGCTGCAAATGGGTCAACCTGAATGGGGAAGGGGTAAAGATAGACCAGTTGTACGGAATGACAACCGTGGATCTCAACAATCTTGGTTATAGAGATGAACCATTCGTCCTAGCCAATGATGTGTCTCGGGTTTTCTATGTGAAGGACATGTCCTCCAGACCGAAAAAATAAAAAAATATGCAAACGAATACATCATATGATGAGCCAAAACGTCACATAGTTCTTTCAGGGAAAAGAAACATCGTGGGAATCAAGGACAAGACAGACATGTCAGAAGATTATAATAAGTTTGATGAAATTCCGCCCTTCACAGTGAATACTGACCCAAGCATTCCGTTAAGTAAAGAAGATGCTCCATGGTTACGTCTGAAGCGATCATAAGGAATGACATATGCCAAGAAGTTCATGCTCATATTATGTAACTCTAGTTCATGTCTTTCGCGGTTTGTGGCTTGACCGAAGGATATCTTTCGCGGTTTGTGGCCTTTAGTCCCGGTTTTGTAGCCTCTTCCAAAAGTACCAACTGTTCCTCCCAAGAGAGCTTATGGTATCTTGAAGAGGAGATCTGGCGATCGTTGATCTTGAAGCAGCGTTTTTAAGCTAAGGCGAGGCGGCCGAAAGAGCCAGAGTTCCCAAAGACCAAAGAAGAAAAAGCCAAAGTGTTGAAAATGCTAAAGACTCTTCATCAACCCGAGCCAAAGCTGTCATCAGACTATGAGCGTTCTATTCTCAAGTCACATGCGGCACAAAAAGCCTCGAAGAGCAGTAATGATGCAAGCGGGAAATCTGTTGCCCAGATCGGAGAAAAAGCAAAACAGACTTGCGCCCCTCTCAAGGTGATTTCTCAAACCAATGTGGGGTCAAGCAAATATGGGGCGAAGAGCAGATGATCCGTAGGTAGTTGCACACACGGAGCTGCTGCTCAAGGTATGAGTATTGCCCAGACTTATCCCGATTAGAGTTCTTCCTCGTGAGTGAAGTAGCATACCAATACCAAGGAAAACCTCTCGTCAAACCTGAGGAGGTAAACAATCTTTCAACAAAAATCGAAGATTGCATAACTGGTACATGCATGCCACAAGTGCCGGGCTAATCGGATAGTCTTGAGGGTTACAAAAAGCATCATGGGAAAGATAAGGATGACATGATATCCATTGAATTTGATGAACTATTTCAATTATTCAATCAAGACGCCTTGGAAAAATCGATCATGAGTGCCTATTGTCTGTAAGTACTAATTCTGTAATTAATTTCGTCTCCATCTATATTATTTTGTTTATTGCATGTATATAATCATACTTTAATATGCGTAATGAAGATTCTCGAATGCAGCAGAGGACAAATCTATGACATTGGCTTCATTGACCCATATTGGGTTCATGAAGCTAATCTCAAAATAAGCCCCGTGATACGGAGGATAATATAGTACAGCGTTAAGGTTTCAAGAAACCAAAAGGAAATACTATTTCCTTACAACTTCCGATGAGTGTTATTGTCTTGTATACACTTTCTATTTCGCTTACTCGATGTTAAGTATATAATTGATAAGTTACGCATTCGCAGTACCACTATATTCTGTTAATCATTCAACTTGACAAAGGCGTGTACTAGTCATGGACTCGAAACATAAACCCCTTGAGACGTGGAAGGACATGCGAGATACTTCTCCAGGTAATTCTAATCATTACGACACTATATCGGCAACGCTCGTGAATTTTATGATATCAAGTACTTAATAACTTATTTTATTCGTTTTTCTCATGGCAGCGCTTGGAAACGGTTCACCAAGAAGGCTAGGGTGTTTGGAAAGAGGAGCTTACATTTCAACCACTAGATGTAAGCACCACTAGCTATATCCGCGCATCTCTTTGATTCTAGTTTTGATACAGTTATTATCATGCTTGATTATTATTTTGATTGAACTCGTTGTCGTAAAGTGCCCTGACGCAGGACCAGGTAACAATCTATGTGGATACTATGTATGCGAGTTCATCCGCAGACGTGCGATGAGAAGGGCAGAAATTTAGAGCAACTCACGTATGTAAACAATTTCTATAGTTTTTAATTACAATCAAATTGTGTTTAGTTTCATATTCATATAGGCTGACTCCTTTTTAAATCAGATCGAGCGTCTCTGGACGGTCTTACGCCAAAGGATCGCATACGAGCAATACAGGAGGAATTGGCGGGATTCTTGGATGCAGAAGTCCTAGACCCAAAAGGAGAATACTATTCGGCTGTGTATAGACAATATGGATTGTAAAAATAGCAACTTTCAAGGGATTGTAAAATGTTGTCATGATGATCTTGTGTAATATAAGGTTCCTTCATTGATAAGTGCAAAACACTAAATAAACAATAAAACAACCTAAATGAATTCTCTGCCGCGGCACGAAAAGTGGTGAAAATGCTGCCGCGGCAACAAAATGTGCCAAAATGAATTCTCTGGCGAAGAAATGGGCCAAATCTGCCGGCGGCAGGTTATTAGTCCGGTTCGTGTTACGAACCGGACTAATCTCCACCCCTCGCTCGATGCGCCCGTGTACCCCATTTGTCCCGGTTGGTGGGGCAACCGGGACTAATGGTTGGAGCTTTAGTCCCGATGCCCCCGTCCCGGTTGGGCAACCGGGACTAATGGCCCTTACCAACCGGGACGCATGGGGCGTTTTCTACCAGTGCATGCGTTTCCAAAACTCCTCTCCTCTTAGGCGCGTTAGACTTAATCATAGTACTAATGCCCCTCTTTTCCTCCCCACTTTCTACTCCATGCAATCAAGGAATTAATTCTTGCATGCAACTCCACCAATGCATGCGCCTAAACTCCTCGTTTTTATTGAGTAATTACGTTAAATAAGGCGCCGAATGATTAATGGGTCTGTTTTCTCCAAGCGGATTTGCATGTTTTTGGCACAAATCTGTCCCGAATCAGCGCCCAGCTAGGTCCCAACAATCTCTCTAAAATGCCCTCCAAACCGTGACGGAGGGAGTATTACACATTTGTCACGGTTTAGAGGGTGTTCTAGAGAGATTGTTGGAACCTAGGTGAGTGCTGATTAGGTCAGATTTGTGTCAAAAACATGTGCCTATTAATTATGCCCTATTAAACATAATTATTCAATAAACACAAGGAGTTTATGCGTATGCATTGGTGGAGTTGCATGCAACAATTAATTTTTTGGCTGCATGGAGTAGGAAGTGGGGAGAAAAAGAGGGCATTAATTCTGTAATTAAGTCTAACGCGTCTAGAAGGAGATAGAAGGAGAGGAGTTTTAAAAACATATGACTTTTGTAAGACGCCCTCCAAACCGTGATGGAGAGAGTACTTAATTAGGATCTGCATTAATTGATCTCCAAGATCGGGATCTGCATTAATCGATCTTGTAACCTAGTGTCTACTGCTTACATAAGTCAGGTAGAAGCCGATTTACGTTTTTTCTGCATGATACATTAATTTTCTATATTTAGTTATACTCCATTTTTTTGAGTACGTATACTATATTTTCCGTGTTCTACTCTTGTTGCACTTGTGCTTAATTTGAACTTGGTTTCATGGACAAATGTGTAATTCTATCTTGTTTGTACTTGCGAGAGTAAAAGGGAAAAAAACTTGAAGACCTTTACGAAAGCAAGCCTTCTCCCATAGCTAACCAAAAAATATGGGACGAAAATCTATGGATGCATGTCAATTAGCAGTAAAAGTGTGGAGACAAGCTCAACACAAGATGGGTGAAAAGAACCATCGATCATACTAGCTGCATATTAATAAGTTTTTGCGTATCCTAAAAGAATAAACAAATTAATAAGTTGTTGCGCTACCTAGCTTGGCGGTCACAAGATGTAGATTTATTTGCAATTAATGTGAGTCAATGTTGCATCTACTAGCTAATTAATTAGTCAAGATCTAGATCGGGATCTGCATTAATTGATCTCATAATTGGGATCTACATAAATATATGCTCACTTGGTTAGTGAAGTGGATGTACATTTCAGCCACTCGGGCTCAAATCCCCGCGGACACAGATTTGGGTTCTTATTATTTCAAAACAAACTCATTATAGGGATTTTCCTACTGCATTTCTTAAAAAAAAACATCAGGATCTTCATTAATTTAACACCAAGATCTAGATTGGGCAAGTCAGATTCGGTTATGAGTACGAATCCCAAGTGGTGTTAGAGTTGATGCACTGGTTCAAGGCACGTTAGTTTGCTATGCTGCAGGGGCAGAGCTGAGGCCGGTGCTACCGGCACTGTAGCACCGGTCCAGCTGACTAGACAAAGGTAATTAGCACTCTTAGATTAGTGCACTAGTAGAAAACAGGCCATCCGTTCTCGCCCCTCAGAGCATTAGTCCAGGTTGCGCCACGAACCGGTACTAAATGTTAGCACGTGTCCCGATTCGAGAGGGCACGGGCCCGGAGGCATGCATCCCGGTTGGTAAGGGGGCATATGTCCCGGTCTGTAACATAAACCGGGACTAAAGGTTGGGCGTCAGCCACGTGGCGTGGCACACACCTTTAGTTCCGGTTTGTGTTACAAACCGGCACGTATGCTCTCGCACTCAATAAATGCAACGCCCCAGCCCTCTGCCTTCACTCTTTTTTTTCTTGGTGGAAGGTGTGAGGGGTGTGCTAGTTTTTTTTCCCTATGCATGCATTCAAGGTGTTTGATGAAATGTTTGAGTGAATGATCCCGTTCAATTTCTCATAGAACAAAAATATAGAAGGTGTCCGAGACGCACTTGAGCATTCTCCTCTTTATTTTCCTCGATCGAGGTTAGCAATCTTATCTTTTCTCTATCATTGATACAATGCATGTGTCGATGTGAATTGGTCATTTCACTATTTATGATGTCCTGCTTTTTGATAGAATTACTTATATGATGCAGATGAACGGTCGGGAATGGATGTACGGTGACCGGAGCGTAGATAAATTTATCGATGTGGCTACAACAAACAAAGAGAATGGTTTTATACGTTGTCCATGTGTTCAATGTCGGAACAACAAGGAGTACTCTTCCTCGAAAATCATTCGCGACCACCTGATTATGAAAGGTTTCATGCCCAACTATAATTGTTGGACCAAGCATGGGGAAAGAGGAGTTATGATGGAAGATGGTGAAGAAGAAGATGATGATAACAACTATCATCATATGTTTCCTGAATACAGTGATACTGCAATGGAAGACAATGGAGAGGAAGGAGGTGAAGAACGGGCATCAGATGAGCCGGCTGATGAACTTGGTAGGGTCATTTCTGATGCAAAGCGAGACTGTGAAACAGAAAATGAGAAGTTGAAGTTAGAGGGCATGTTAGAATATCTCAAGAAATTATTGTACCCAAATTGTGAAGATGGCAGCACAAAGCTCGGTACCACACTAGAATTGTTGCGATGGAAGGCAGAGTGTGGTCTAACTGACTCGTCATTTGAAAAGATGCACCACTCTTCCTTCGTTTCGGGCTCCGCCACTGCTATGCTGTTCTTGCATGCTAGAGGAACTCTTACATATATGTTACTCCCTCTCGATCGGTTTATAGGTACTGCATGCAGTTCTAGATTGCATATCTATAAAAAAATGATATATGTTATAAAAATATAACACTAGAAACTTTAGATGTTATATTTTTCAATGATATATCTTTTGTAATATATTATCTTATACTATTATTGTCAAATTAATGATTTAGAACTAAGTGTGATCTCTATAAACCGACCCAGAGGAGTATGTCCTTTGAAAGTAGTATACGGTTCCATCGGCCAGCAGCCTTCCTATTTTTAAACTAACTCCTAAATAACTATGTCGTGTGTGCCGCTCCGCCGTGTGCCACGAGGACACGACTTAGGGTATAGGCCGACCCCTTTGTGGTGTGCCTGGGCCCATGCGCACATCAAATGGCCTTCCGATCTCCCAACCTATTGCCAACAACACATGTGGCCTCTGCTGAAGGACTTGTTTTTTCCAATTTTTTCTTTCTTCTTTCTTTTGTCTCTACATATAAAATACGATACAAAAAATATAGTAGCAAATACAGTAAAAGATGCATAGATAGATAGCCAGATCAACAATAATCATAGTTGTAGCCCAAAACACAACAGTGAAGATCGACACAAGTCCATAGATCAACATATAATCCATAGCTAGATCAATATACTATGTACTTTTTCTCTTGTTGAACTTGTGCTTAATTTGAAGTTGTACTTATGGACTATAATGTGTACTTCTAGTTAATTGGGATCTGCATTAATTGATCCCATGATCGGGATTTGAATTAATGTATCCCTTAATTGGGATCAATATTAATTGATCTGCAAAGCATGGGTGTTGTTCCCTTTAAAAACATGATCTTACCATGATACTACTACTATCTTATACTCCCTCCGTCCTAAAATAGATGTCTCAAATTTGTCAAAATTATAATGAATCTAGACACTATTTAGTATATAGATTCATCCAAAATTTGAAAAATTTAAGACATCTATTCTTGGACGAAGGGAGTAGTACATATGTATTTACTTAATTAGGATCTGCATTAATTGATCCCCAGGATCGGGATCTGCATTAATTGCTCTCGTAACCCAGTGTCTATTGCTTATGTAAGTTATGTAGAAGCTGATTTACGTTTTTTCTGCTTGATACTTTAATTTTTTATATTTAGTTATAGTCCATTTTTTCAAGTACATATACTATATTATTTGTGTTTTACTCCTATTGCACTTGTGCTTAATTTGAACTTGGTTTCATGGACTAATGTGTACTTCTATCTTGTTTGTACTTGCGTGAGTAAAAAGGAAAAAAAAACTTGGAGACCTTTACGAAACCAAGCCTTCTCCTATAGGTACCCAAAAATATGGGACAAAAATCTACGGATGCATGTCAATTAGCAGTAAAAGAGTGGAGACAAGCTCAACTCAAGATGGGTGAAAAGAACCATAGATCATACTAGCTGCATATTAATAAGTTTTTGCATATCCTAAAAGATTAAACAAATTAATAAGTTGTTGCGCTACTTACTAGTCTTGTAGTGGTCATAAGATGCAGATTTATTTGCATTTAATGTGAGTCAATGTTACATTTATTAGCTAATTAATTAGTCAAGATCTAGATCGGGATCTGCATTAATTGATCTTATAATTGGGATCTGCATAAAGAAGTGACAGTAAAGTGGATGTACAACCCAGCCAACCAGGTTCAAATCCCCATGGACGCAGATTTGAGTTCTTATTATTTTAAAACAAACTCATGTAGGGATTCCCCTACTGCATTCCCTTCAAAAAAATAAGGATCTGCATTAATTGAACCCCAAGATCTAGATCGGCCAAGTCTGATTCGGTTATGTGTACGAATCCCAAGTGGTGTTGGAGTTGCTGCACTGGTTCAAGGCACGTTAGTTTGCTATGTTGTTCTTGCATGCTAGAGGTGCGCTTAGATATATGTTACTCCCTCTCGATCGGTTCATAGGTCATACATGTAGTTCTAGATTGCATATCTAATGAAAAAAATACATGATATCTGTTATAAAAATATAACATTAGAAACTTTAGATGTTATATTTTTCAACGATATATCTTTTTAATATATATCTTATACTATTATTGTAAAATTAATGATTTAGAACTAAGCGTGAGCTCTATAAACCGATCCAGAGGGAGTATGTCCTTTGAAAGTAGCATATGCTTTTCCATCGGCCAACAGCCATTCTATTTTTATACTAACTCCTAAATAACTGTGTCATGTGTCCCGCTCCGCCGTGTGCCACGAGGACACTGCTTAGGGCATAAGCCGGCCCCTTTGTGGTGTTCCTGGGCCCATGCGCAGAGCAAATGGCCTTCCCAGATCTCCCGGCCTATTGCCAACAACATATGTGGCCTTTGTTGAAGGACTTGTTTTTCCAATTGTTTCCTTCTTCTTTCTTTTGTCTCTGCATATAAAATACGATACGAAAAATATAGTAACAAATACAGTAACAGATGCATAGATCGATAGCCAGATCAACAATAATCATAGTTGTAGCCCAAAACGGAACGGTGAAGATCGGCACAAGTCCATAGATCAACATATAGTCCATTGCTAGATCAACATACTATGTGTTTTTACTCTTGTTGCACTTGTGCTTAATTTGAAATTGTTCTTATTGACTATAATGTAAACTTCTAGTTAATTGGGATCTGCATTAATTGATCCCATGATCAGGATTTGAGGTAATTGATCCCTTAATTGGGATCTGCATTAATTGATCCCATGATCGGGATTTGATGTAATTGATCCCTTAAATGGGATCTGCATTAATTGATCTGTAGAGCATGGGTGTTGTTCCCTTTAAAAAACATGATCTTACCATGAAACTACTATCTTATATTACGTATGTATTTACTTAATTAGGATCTGCATTAATTGATCTCGTAACCCAGTGTCTACTGCTTACATAAGTCACGTAGAAGCTGATTTACTATCTCCTTCACGGTTTGTAGGGCGTCTAATCAAATTTGGGTTTTTCCAAAACTACAATGTTCCTAGGCGCATAAGAATTAATTATTAATTAATGTGGCACCTTTTCTTCCAACTTCCTATGCATGCAACAGTCTCCCACCAATGCATGCGCCTTAACCGCTCACTAATAGGCTTAATTTTTAGCCAATACGTTCACGCCTAGGTCCGTGAGATTTTTGTAGAGCGTCCTGCAAACCGTGAAGGAGGGAGTACATTTTTTCTAGACAACACTTTAATTTTTTAAATTTAGTTATAGTCCATTTTTTCGATTACGTATACTATATTTTCTGTGTTTTACTCGTGTTGCACTTGCTTAATTTGAACTTGGTTTCATGGACTAATGTGTACTTCTATCTTGTTTGTACTTGGGACAGTAAAAAGGAAAAAAAACTTGAAGAACTTTACGAAAGCAAGCCTTCTCCTATAGCTACCCAAAAAATATGGGACGAAGATATATGGATGCATGTCAATTAACAGTAAAAGTGTGGAGACAAGCTCAACACAAGATGGGTGAAAAGAACCATCGATCATTCACTCCATATTAATACAATTTTGCATATCCTAAAAGAATAAATAAAACAATAAGTTGATTGGATACTTAGTGCCCTTGCAGCGGCCACACAAGATGCAGATTTATTTGCAATTAATGTGAGTCAATGTTGCATCTATTAGCTACTAATTAATTAGTCAAGATCTAGATTGGGATGTTCATTAATTGATCTCATAATTGGGATCTGTATAAAGAAGTTAGCATACCTCACTTGGTTAGTGAAGTGAATGTACAACACAGCCACCCAGGTTCAAGTCCCCACAGACGCAGATTTGTATTCTTATTATTTCAAAACAAACTCACTGTAGGGCTTCTCCTACCGTATTCCTTTAAAAAAATCGGGATTTGCATTAATTGAACCCCAAGATCTAGATCGGGCTTCTCCTACCGCATTCCTTTCAAAAAAAAATCGTGATTTGCATTAATTGAACCCCAAGATCTAGATCGGGCAAGTCAGATTCGGTTTGTAGTACGAATCCCAAATGGTGTTAGAGTTGCTGCACTGGTTCAAGGCACATTACTTTGCTATGTTGTTCTTGCATGCTGGAGGAACGCTTACATATATGTTACTCCCACTCAATCGGTTTATAGGTCATGTATGTAGTTCTAGATCGCATATCTAATCAAAAAATACATGATATATGTTATAAAAATATAACATTAGAAACTTTAGATGTTATATTTTTCAATGATATAACTTTTGTAATATATTATCTTATACGAGTATTTTTTGTCAAATTAATGATTTAGAACTAAGTGTGAGCTCTATAAACCGATCCAGAGGAAGTATGTCCTTTGAAAGTAGTATATGCTTTAGCCTTCCTATTTGTATACTAACTCCTAAATATGCTCCAACGACCACTGGAAATACATAGTGGAACCCGAGTCCTGGTGAACTATTTATTTTTGAAAATCGTAAAAAGGTATTTTAAAGTTTAAAAAATTGAAAAAAAAATCATGTACTATTATCGTTAAACTTAGTCATACAAATTATGATGTATGTGAGCGATACAAAATGACAAAATGTCCAAGTAACACGGCAATGACCGGACTTCTACTATTCAAGGAAATACAAATTTCCATTTTCTCCTTTGTTGTATAGGGCACATACGGTCGTATTTGTCCTTAAAATTTGCACAAGTAAGTACCAAGTATTAAGAGGAGTCGGTGACACTGTGGTCGGGATTTCTGAATCATCCACCGAATATAGCGCTTTAATAATGGCGGCGTCGGCGACGGATGCGACCGAACTCGTGCCCCCATGAATGCACACATATAGTAGCCATGTACATAAACCAACCACACTGAGGCTAGCGTACACAGGGCATCGAAAACGACCAATCTCTCTTAGAGGTCGTTTGGTATCCATCGTTTGGGACTGGAATCCTGGAATTCATTTTGCAATTCCATTACCATGTTGTTTGGTTGGCACGGAATTGAGCTGTCATTTCATTTGGCAAATCCATTCAAATATCCCCATGTGTAAACCTGATTCCTATCTTAAACCTGTCATTTCCAAATTCCGGTGGCAGCCAAACATTAGAGTGTTTTGGAATCATAATATAAATGAAATGAATCCATGTATTCATTTCATTTCCACTAAATGAAATGAATACCTGGATGCCAAACGACCTCTTACAGTCTTGTAGGGAGCTCATGATCAACTGTGGTCTGAAAGGACTGACATGGAAAACCTCTTCAAAGATGAACATACTTTGAAGATGTTTGATTCCGTGTGACCAGCTGCAACGAATAGGTGGATCCCAACCGGGAGCTTGCACCTGTCGAAAGTTAACCTCTTCAATGGGACGACGACAACTAAATCTTCCTTCAAAGCCTAGTGGAGAAAAGATGCATGAATACATGCTTATGAATATTCATGTTAATTGCCTCTCCAATTATAACATACCTTCTCCGCAATGGTTTCAACAAAATCTTGGTCAGTGGTAAGAGAACCCTTCGATTTATTCAGCTTGAGGAAGAAAATAGGTGACTGGACATGGCTAGAAATATGAAGCCCTAGTGTATCCGACAGTCCGTCAATCAAATCAAATACATCAAGGTGGATGACCACACAAGAGGTAGCAGGCTTTATACCATGAGTTCCACTACTATGTAGAAAAGCAACATTGCTCCTTAGGTTGGTCAGAACTGAAAAATTATCCTCCAGATAGTCGACAACATAAACTGCAGCACTGGCAAGATAGGTTGGCAAAGAGGTAGAGACTTCGACGCTGCAAAAATGTAACCCCTTAATCATCCAAAGCTCAAAATGTTTTACACAATTTTTTTTAATCTCAGATGATGTTTTAGCAATCTGAAATTGGATCTACTTGATGATTAATAACTCTGGTGCTTTCTGTGTAGAAGCGACCATCGCTAGACAATGCGGTTCCCATTCCGAGAGTGATTATATCAATCTTATTAATCCGAACAATGTAAGGAGGTTTCATATATAGAAATAACAAGGCTATGCGTAAACACCAAACACTTACTTTCCATAATGTTTAGCAAGGCCCCGTGCAGACTTTCCAACCACACCAAATGAATGGCTTTCCTCTAGAATAAGACAGAACCTTGATTTCTCCCTCAACTTGGTTATCTCATCCAAGGGGGCAATATGACCAGCGAATTCTGCAGTTCACCACGAGAGAGGGTTTCGTTCCAAGTTTTATATATAAAATATTTTATGGGTTTACACTCAGAGTCGTTGTTTAAAGTTGAAAGCCGAAAAAAAATAAGGAATATCCTACACTTATCTAACATAAAGTAGTCACCAAAAGAAGCACACCTGGTAGATAGATTCCACAAAAATGTAGCGTCTAATCATCTTAGCACATTTGTTTCCATGAGTAAGTTTTTCCATCATAACCCCTCTTTCCCCGTGCTTGGTCCAGCAATTATAGTTGGGCATGAAACCTTTCATAACAAGGTGGCCGCGAATGATTTTCGAGGAAGAGTACTCCTTGTTGTTCCGACATTCAACACATGGACAACGTATAAAACCATTCTCTTTATTTGCCGTAGCCACATCGATAAATTTATCCACGCCTGAAATATACCCGGGTACGCGCCTGTCACTGTACATCTATTCCCGACCGTTCATCTGCATCATATAAGTAAGTTTCTCAAAAAACAGGACATCATAAATAGTGAAATGACCAATTCACATCGACACATGCATTGTATCAATGAGAGAGAAAAGATAAGATTGCTAACCTCGATCGAGGAAAATAAAGAGGAGAAAGCTCAAGTGCGTCTCGGACACCTATATTTTTGTTCTATGAGAAATTGAACGAGATCATTCACTCAAACATTTCATCAAACACCTTGAATGCATGCATAGGGTAAAAAACTAGCACACCCCTCACACCTTCCAGCAAGAAAAAACAGAGTGGAGGCAGAGGGCTGGGGCGTTGCATTTATAGAGGGCGGAAG
Source organism: Avena longiglumis (assembly GCA_030063025.1). Lineage (NCBI taxonomy): Eukaryota > Viridiplantae > Streptophyta > Magnoliopsida > Poales > Poaceae > Avena > Avena longiglumis. The sequence continues at coordinate 1,683,584 of CP125977.1, read as the reverse complement.
AATACGTCCCGGTTTGTAACACAAATCGGGACTAAAGGTGTGTGCCACGCCACGTGGCTGACGCCCAAGACAAACCAGGACGTATGGCCCCTTAGCAACCGGGATGCATGCCTCCGAGCCCCGTGCCCGCTCGAACCGGGACGCGTGCCAGCATTAGTCCCGGTTCGTGGCGCAACCGGGACTAATGCTCTTAGGGGGTGCGAACGGATGGCATGTTTTCTACTAGTGTCCATAAGAATAATTTATGCTTGGATAGGCAAGGGGATTCCAAATCCATTTGAAACGGGCTAGAGCCTCAGGCTTTCTGTTCAGAGCTAGATATCCTTTTCTGGTTGAGTATTTGTCATTATTCCATGGAAATTTCCATTGGTCAGGTTCATCAGATTCATCAATATCCTCCAGTAGTATGGCCAGTTCAGGCAAAATGGTTATTGGAAATATTGGAGTGGGGGAGCTGAAATAGATGATAAAGTTGATCAATGTCCATAGCTTTTCCTTTGCTCAAAGAAATCATCCTATCTTTTGCGAAGGAGAATCGCATTTTATCAACAAGGGGTTTAGCATGCCACTTTTCTGTCCACATGGGAGTACTATTGCCATCCCTTGGAGTACATGTAGTAAGCTAATTGAATTCATCCTGCAAGGTATATCAATTCTTCCACCAAAATGATCCTCTGTTATTTTGGTTTTTTGGTATGACTCTATTTTTGTTGTATGCTTTCAATATTAAGCCCACCAAAGGGAGTTCACTGCAGTTGTAAAATTCAACATGTTCTTTATTAATAAGGCATTGTTCCGTTCTCTCAAATTGATAACACCCAGTCCACCAGCTTCCTTAGTATGATAGACCTTTTTCCATGGCACTAGACAATTTTCTTGTTTCTCAATATCTTTACCATGGCATAGGAAGGTCCTAGTAGATTTTTTCATGTGATCTAGGTGGGTAAAATGATATTTCAGGGCACACATAATGTAGTTTGGCATGTCAGCTATGACAGACTTGATCACAACAAGTCTAGAGCAATATTCTAGAAGGTTTGAGAGTCCAGCTAGTCTTCTGTCCATTTTGCTGACCATATGTGTTGGATCCATTTTCAGGTTGTTTGTGGATTCCATAAGTGACATGGTTATACCCTATAGGTACACGACCTTAGCATACCTGGTCCAGCCCAAGGAAGGCCCATGACAAATATACGCCGGCCCATGAAGACTTTCGGGTGGCCAGGGCCCATAACGCCTTCGGATCCTTGGAGAGCAAGACTAGAGTAGATAGAAAATTCAAAGGGTCAAACCCTAAAACCTGTAACCGACTCGATTTGTGCCTGGGTCCTACCTTCCTCTATATAAAGGCCAGGAGGGCACAACGAGGAGGCTCTCTTACAATCTCTCGCATACCATTGCATACACACCTCCACCCCAAATTGCATCTGCGCACCCCTGTAATCTTCGGTTCCGCCGTAATCAAGAGCAGACAAGCAGGAGTAGGGTTTTCCCTCCGAGGGCCTGAACCTGGGTAAACCTGTGGCCCCGTGTTGCTTGTTTGCTAACCGTTCCGCGATCTCCAGCATCCCCATCTTCTCCAAAACCCAAGCTCATAACAATGTGCATTGATGAGATTAAACCTCGTCAATTGGCGCCGTCTGTGGAAACTGAGGACGCTGATTGTGCGATCGTGACGGTCCCAATCAAAGCGATCTACAATTCTACGGCGACGGAGATTAATCTCCTCTTCGGCGCCTTCGACTTCACCGCCCACTCGCCGGCCACACTGAAGGACTTCGATCCCGTTGGCGACGGACTCGAGATACTATTCGGGAGCTTCTGCTTCCAGGTGGGGCAGATCGGCACTCTCCGCCTCCCGGAGCGGGTGCCCCTGCCGTCGATCAGGCCTGCTTCGTGGGCTCCACACCCCGTGCTACGCACATCACCATCGACAGATGAGTCCTATGACAGCAGCTGCTGCAACTCAGATCTGTGTGATCCACCATCGGATGAAGGGACCTACGGTCTGCGGCAGCAGCGATCCGATCACAAGCGTTACCAGTGCGCCGCGGTCATCCAGAGTGACGCGGATCAGGAGCACAATCCACCACCCAACCCGCAGGGTAGAAACAGTGGAAACAGAAGAAGCCAGTCCCCCCACCCAACGGGGAAAACAACAATCGGGTCATCCACCTCAGCGAGGAGGGATGGTCTCAAGCACGCGAAGCCGTAGCAGGCAACAAGATCCTGCCAGCAGATGCCTCACGGGACCTGCTGATGGCATACCACATGCTCCTCGTCGAGGAGCACAAGAAGCAACTGAGGATGCAAGAGGTGCTCGACAAGCGCAAGCAAGCAGCCTTGGAGTCCAGTGCACGGCGAGCTGCGCTCTCCGCCATGGGCATCGGCTCCAGCTCGCATGGAACCCATGGCAACAAGCACCATTCTCGCACAGAGAACATGGATCCCAAAGCACGCCGGAAGGTGACTAGAGCCGTCAACGCGTCCTTCATGGAGATGGATGCCGATGACAACGTCATCCCGAAGACGGCGCAAGCTACGATCATGGCAGCCACTGCGTACCTCGCGTCCCATCCACCTCCGGAGGGGGACCCGAAGAGGGCCATGCACAAGTCCGCACTCACCGGACTCGGACTCGTTGGAGCCGTGCTCCACGGAGAAGCTCCTACGGAGCCAAAGAAGAAGGCTGAGGTCAGGTTCAACCACAGCCCCACACCCTCATCCGAGGAAGAAGAGCACGACCTTCCTCGAAGGAATAAGAGATCGCACCGTCGCAACCGCGACTATGACGCTCGAAACGAGCTAACGCAGCGCAAGATCGACAAAGTGCGCGCCAAGCGCGTATGCTCGTCCAAATCCGAGGAGGACGACGATGAAGAAGAACTCTGCAAAGCCCGATACTTCAGCAGATCCGTCCGGCGGACGTGGATGCCGCGAAACTTCAAGCTTCCTTCGGACACTCCGAAGTTCGACGACACACAGGACCCCAAGGAGTGGCTCAGCGACCACCTGTCGTCCGTCAAGCTACACAGCGGGAATAAGGAAACCGCCATGCAATGCCTTCAGCTGCAGCTGACGGGCGCAGCCCGAATCCGTCTCAACAGCCTATCCTCGGGATCCATCCGAAGCTGGGAGGAGCTGGCGTACAGTTTCGTCTGAAACTTCAAGGGCACCAGCAAGAGGCCTGCCTCGATCGAGGAGCTGCGGGCCTGCACCCAATGAACGGGCGAATCCATTCGCTCGTACATACTTCGCTGGTCCAACACCAAGAACTCCGCGGCGCACATCTCTGAGGAGAGAGCTATAGACGCCTTCAGGGATGGCGTCAAACGCCAGGACTTCAAGGAAGAGCTCGGGCGTGTCAAGCCCAAGACACTCGACCACCTCATGGACATCGCCAACAGGTGGGCCGACAGTGAGGACTCTATCCACCGAGCGCACTCGGAGGAGGAAGACGATTATGGCGGGCGATGCGAGCGCCGTAACAAGAGAAGATCGCGCGTCTACGACGATCGCGATGGACCCTACATGGTCGTGGCTGGCTATGCCGACCGGCGCAGTGATGGCAACCGCAGCAACGGCGGATACCGTGGAAGCAACTTCCGTGACGGAGGACGCCCAGCACAGTCGTGGTAGCGCCGCGGTCGCGACGACGGACCCTCAGCATACGAAAAACTGTTGGGGCCATGCACCATCCACTTCTACATTGACAAGCAGGATGGTAAGAAGAAGGAAAGTCACATGCTCAAGGACTTCCGCGAGTTCCAGAAAATCAGCGAAAGCATGGCTCAGATGAGGCAGAAAGCCCCGAACCTTGGATTCGGAAACGCACCCGCACCAGGCGAGATCGCGCATGGAGCTCCTCCACCGCCACCTGCAGGAGACCCGAACCACCCAATCGCACCCACACAGAATAACATTGGGCACGGGTATCCCCGCCGAAAGGAGTGCAGATGATCCAAAAAGGGCGCACAACGAATAGGGTGCAGAAGAAAATCACCCGTCAGATCAACCTTGTTGTGACAGCTCCACCCGCCTTCCCTGAGTACCTCAGCGGATCGGAGTCCTTCATCACGTTCAGCCGTTCAGATCACCCTTGCTAGGTCCCTTGCCCAGTTCATGCTGCCCTGGTGCTTGAGGCGCAGATCGGAGGGTTCGAGATGAGCCGCGTCTTCATGGACGGCGGCAGCGGCATCAACCTGATGTTCGCCAGCACCCTAGCAGCAATGCGGATCCCACTATGCAGCCTGGAACGGTCAGACACAATGTTCCATGGCATCGTCCCAGGAAAGGGAATATTCCCCCTGGGAAAGATATGGCTCGACGTCATCTTCGCCAAGCCGGATAACTTCCGATGCGAGCGGCTCGAGTTCGAAGTGGTGGACTGGCCATCACAATACCACGCCATCCTCGGGCGTGTAGCATTTGCAAGGTTCCTGGCAGTACCACACTACGCGTACCTGCTACTCATGATGCCAGGACCCAGGGGCGTCATCACGGTCCACGGGAGCTTCACTTGATCGGACCACTGCGACATGGACTTCAACAGAATCTCCCAGTCATTCGGCATGGAAGAGGAGCTCGTAAGGCTCTGCGAGGTGACGGACAACGGGGCACCCCCAGTCGCATGGAAGAACGCACCAGATATGTCCTTCAACTCCACCATCAACACAAAGAAGGTGCAGGTCCACCCGACGGATGCCAACGATTTCAGCTCCGCATAGGAAAGCGCGCTCGTCGAATTCTTCCGTGAGCGCTGGGAAATCTTCGCCTGGTGTCCTGCGGACATGCCAGGAGTTCCCAGGGAATTTGCCGAGCATGCACTCAACGTATTTCCAGACGCCAAGCCCGTCAAGTCCATCCGACGACTGTCTGAACCACGGGCCGAAGCAATCGGAGTCAAAGTCAACAGACTACTCGACGCAAACTTCATCAGGGAGATCAAGGAGAGCGAGTGGCTCGCCAACACCATAATGGTCCCCAAAAAGGACACGGACATCCTGCGGATGTGCGTGGACTTCACATCGCTGAACAAGCACTGCCCGAAGGATCATTTCCCTCTCCCTCGGATCGACCAAATCATCAATTTGACGGCATGATGCGAGAAGCTCTCCTTCCTTGACGCCTACTCACGCTATAACCAGATTCGACTGAAGGTCGAAGATCAGGAAAAAACGGCATTCATCACGCCGTTCGGAGTGTTCTGCTACAACACAATGCCCTTCGGGCTAAAGAATGCAGGTGCCATGTACCAACGGTGCATGCAGTCATGCCTGAAGGACTAGATTGGTCGCAATATCCAAGTCTATGTCGACGACATAGTCATCAAAACCAGGGAGGCGAGAACGCTCATCGATGATCTCCGGGAGACGTTCGATAATCTCGACCGCTACAGGATCAAGCTTAACCCTGAAAAGTGCGCATTCGGCGTCCCATCTGGCCAGCTGCTTGGTTACTTCATCTCCCAGCGAGGGATCGAGGTGAACCCGAAGAAAATCCGGGCCATAATGGCCATGGAGAAGCCGAAGAACCTCAAGGGTGTCCAGTAGCTTGCAGGACGAATCGCGACATTGAGCAGGTTCATCAGCCGCATGGGCGAGAAAGCCCTACCATTCTATCAGCTGCTGCGCAAGGCAAACAAATTCGTGTGGACGCCTGAGGCAGATGATGCGTCGAAGATCTAAAGCGGCTGCTCTCTACCTCGCCCGTCTTGGTTACGCCAAAGGAGCGCGAGTCTCTACTGCTGTACATAGCAGCTACACACCAGGTGGTGAGCACCGTACTGGTGGTCGAGCGACCCAAAGAGGGCAAGACCCATGGGGTCCAACGCCCAATCTACTACCTTAGCGAGGTATTGACGCCGACAAAGCAGAGGTACCCTCACTACCAGAAACTCGCCTACGGCGTGTTCATGACGGCTCGTCGGCTGAGCCACTACTTCCAGGAGCACCAGGTGATGGTCATCAACGAGGCACCATTAAACAGCACCATGAACAACCCGGAGGCCACATGACGCGTGGCCCTATGGGGCATTGAGCTGTCACCTCTAGACATCGTCTACGAGAAGCGACTCGCGATCAAGACTCAGGTCCTCCCGGACTTCCTTGTCCACCGGATGGAGCTGCAGCTGCCAGACACAGCGGACATGACACGGTCATGGACGATGCACTTCGACTGCTCCAAATGCGAGGCTGGAGTAGGAGCCGGGGTCATACTGACCTCCCCGCAGGGTGACAAGATGAAGTACGTCCTTCGGATGAAATTTCGAGCTTCCAACAACGAGGCCGAATACGAAGCCCTCATCCACGACATGAGGATGGCAAAGATCTGTGGCGCAACGCGCCTGGTTATCTACGGAGACTCGAACCTCGTCGTCCAGCAGACGATGAATGAGTGCGACGCACACGCCGAAAACATGATCGCGTACCGCGCACTCTACAACTCACTCGAGGGAGAATTTGATGGCTGCGAGCTTTGGCACGTTGGGAGAGAAAGCAGCGAGGAGGCCGACAGACTTAACAACATCGGCTCCACCTGTGCCCGGGTGCCACCAGGCATGTTCCTCGAACAGATCTGTGTGCCATCCATTAAGAGGAAATTCCCAAAGGGATCACCCGAAGAAGCAGAGCACTCGCGGGATGCGCTACCCGAATGGCAGGAAGGACCCAAAAAGCTCGACAGAGAGGTCGCTGTGGTCAACCTGATGCAGGTCATGGCAGTCAAAGAAACATGGACGCAACCATACCTCAAGTACCTGATAGACGGCGAGCTTCCTGATAGCCCGACAGATGCCCGGCGCATATCTCGCGGGTCAAAGGCCTTCACCATCATCAATGGAGAGTTGTACAAGCGCAGCATTTCGGGTGTACTCCAAAGGTGCGTTACCATCGGTGATGGCAAAACCATCCTCCAAGACATCCACGAGGGCATCCGTGGCATCACGCGGGCAGCCGCGCCCTTGTCGCCAAAGCTCTACGAGCCGGATTCTACTGGCCAACGGCCATGAACGACGCCAAGGACATCGTCCGAAGATGCAACGGGTGCCAAAGGTTCGCTGACAAACCGCACGCACCCGGATCAGAGCTCAGGCCCATAACTTTGGCCTAGCCCTTCGCTCAATGGGGCCTTGACATGATCGGCAAACTGCCAAGGTCCTCAAAAGGAGGTCATGTTTACCTCCTGGTCGCAGTCGACAAATTCACCAAGTGGATTGAGGCCATGCCCGTAACTAACCAAAAGAGCAAAACTGCCGTCAAGTTCTTTGAGTCCATTGTCTACAGGTTCGGCGTGCCGCATAGCATCATCATGGACAATGGGTCGAACTTCATCTCCAAAGAATTCCAGGACTTCTGCGAAGACCTCGGAATCAACATCACATACGCCTCCGTGGCGCACCCGCAAATGAACGGGCAGGTTGAGAAAGCCAACGGCTTCGTCGGTGTTGGCATCAAGAAGCGCTTAATGAGCCCACTCGAGCGACTTGCAGGTGCCTGGACACAAGAGCTACCTTCGGTCCTGTGGAGCCTGCGCACAACGCCAAACAGCTCAACCGGCTACACACCTTTCTTCATGGTGGACGGAGCCAAAGCCGTGCTGCCAGCAGAGGTACGCCACAAGGCCCCACGGGTCGTCGCTTACAGCAAAGCCGAATCGACGGCCGCACTCGAAGACGCCGTTGACACACTCAATGAGGCGCGTGACATAGCAGCAGCTCGATCAGCGGTGTACCAACAGTCTCCGCAACTACCACAGCCAACGGCTACGCCCAAGGTCCTTCGTCGAAGGAGACCTCGTCTTGCGACTCAAGCAAGAGCGATCGAAGAAATTCGAGTCACCATGGAAAGGACCCTACATTATCACTGAAGTCATACCAGGTGGCGCCTATCGCCTCAAGCACGTGGAGTCTGGAGTCGCATACTCCAACCCATGGAACATCACGCAGCTGCGACGCTTCTACCCCTAACTACCCCCTCTATTACTTTTAATAAGGCTATTCAGCCAACGCTACTCACCCGAACTATCTACATCTTCCTTATGATACGAATAAAGCTAAGTGTCTCGCCCCAAACTTTTTCATTCAACATCTGCATTTTACTCCATATTACAAACACACGCGGGGGCTCCCCCTACCTCACGACTTCGTCGACTGAGAATAGCACGTGCATCCTGAGTAGCTGACCACGTCAGGCTAACGAAAAGGACACGTAAACAAACAGAGAACCACGTGCTACACAACAATAAACCTTTACAATACTAAAGGGCACAACACGCCTAGTTGAATATATACAAATTTTACATCTAACTTTTTTTACGGGTTCTACCTATTCTGCACAATAGCCTACCTACGCTGCTCAAACAGGTCTACAATCTGTTCGGCATACTGCCTTATAGTCGCATAATGTGGACGCATATCCCACTCACCACCATCCGGACGAAGAGGCGGCCCATCCAATACAGCAGAAAGATCTACATCGGGACGATGAAACCGCACAAGGGAAAGTGCGGCCTTCACCCCTGCAACAAGCTGATGCGGCACCTGTTCCTTGACATGGCGAATGTTATGAAACTTCGTCAGTAGGCCAGAGAGAGTCTACGGCGCCCCATCTAGCGGAAACATCACATGCAAAACTGACGCCAACGAAGACTGCACCTGACGAAGCACCCGCGATACCTAGTGGACACGATCCTGCATTGTCGCAAGAAGCATGGCATGATCACGGTCCATCCAGAAGAACCCGCCGGCCTACATGTCCTGCTGGGTCAAGCAGTTAATCCGAACAGCAACACGCTCATTTTCCTCCTTCGGAGAAAGGTTAGCACGTGCAATAATTGCAAAAGTAAGATGCAAGGCCAACAGGCGCATCCGAAAACAATGAGTAGCAGCTCGAAAAACTCACATTCAAGCTGTTCGGCCAGACGACGCAACTCCCCCATCAAAAATTCCTCTCGGGCAGCGCCTCGCTCCGCCTTCGAGTTCCAAACATCAGCATGGCCACGCACTCCAAGAAATTCCCTCTCAAGACTACGGACGCGGTCCCGAAGAAACACAAGCTACGACGCACCATCCAAGGATGGCCGCAGCTGTGGTGCAGACAAAGTGTCGACGGGATCATCACCCGAAGGATCCTAGAGTAAAAGATGACAAGGATATGAACAAGCAGACGAATGAAGACAGAACTCGGAAATTCATTATGTACAGCAAAAAGCCACTACGTGGCGTAGGGATTGTTCATAAACACAATTACAAAAGCCGAAAACAAAAGCTATCCTACGACTAGAAGATCTAAGAGGCTGCATCCTTAGTAGCCTGGGATTCGGACTGTCTCGCCTTGGCCTCTCCCTACTGCTTCAATGCGTACTCAGCCAGCAAGTCAATCAACTTCGGCCCATAATGCTTACAACGAGCAGCATAGATGGCAAAGGCTACCTCGGATCCGTCAGCAGCTGTTGGCATCTGGGAGGTGACCTGATCAAGATCCAGCTCCGCTCCAGAAGCCAGGGCCATCGCCAGCCCGACGGACGCACCAATGCCTTTCTGCATGCGCTTGTATGTCGTAGGTGCTTTGGCTGACAATGCCTTTGCCAAGGCATCGACATCTTCAAGGGTGACGCCCTTGGGGACGAGCTCCTTGTAAAAGCGCCTGAGAACCTCCTTGTCCTTGGCAAGCAAGCCAACCACGGTACCACAGCGGTCTTCGACCGCCGCAGCAGCATCATCCAGAGCACTCCTGTGCTCCAGAGCATCGCGATCAAACTCGATGCCCGCGGCATCTAAAATAACAAAGGAAGCAGCATAAATAAAAGCACTACAAGGAAAGGCAAGGAAGCCGAAAAGAGAAGACAGAGAAACCACCCGAAACAGCCTTGGCAGCCGCCATCAGCCTGCCGTCTACCTCTCTCTCGCGCGAAGCCGTGGCGGTGGCGAGCTGCTCCTTGCGGTCCGTAGCCTCCTGGTGCAGGCGCTCCTTGGCCTCGGCCGCGTTGGCCAGCTCCAACTCGAGGCTCTCCTTCGCACTAACGGCGACCTCGGCATTCTTCTCCGCTTGCCCTAGGCTCTTTTTGAGAGCATCAAGCTCACGGAGAGAGGTATTGTGGTCCTCTGCAGTCAGCAACACACCTATCAGACCGAAGGACAAAAATACAAGAAGAAGCAAAAATACCAACTCGTAAACATACCTTGAAGCTGTTTGAAGATGGCCTCCAATGCCAGGTGTTGCTGCACCAGTTGGTTGGCGCCTTGCACAAAAGGCTGCAAAAAGAACTACCGGTCAAAAGAACGGCTCGAGGGCTACACACAAAAGAATGCGCAAAAACAAGGTACACATGTGAAAAACGCTCAGGGGCTCCCCCCGAGACTCGAAGGAAAACGAACAACAAAATACCCTACAGATGCTCGGGGGCTCCCCCCGAGGCGGGAAGAAAACAATGATCAACAGATCATCCGAAAAGGCTTGGGGGCTCCCCTTGTGGCAGAAAACAGAATTACTTAGATGGATATATGGCGACTCCGAAGGTTCGCCTGCAGTCTTCTGAGGGAACACCACCAAAGCCTCCTGCGGAGAAGACCTCGGAGCAGCGCCCTCAGAGGTGGCCACCGTCTGAGGAGGAGGAGAAGGAATCTTTGACTCCCCCACCATCTCTCGAGTGCCATCACCGGAGGAGCTGTCAGAGGAGTGGCTGCAAAAGAAAAAACGTCAGCCAAGAACAATCAAGCGAAATCAAGAGACAGCAAAAAGGAGCCGAGTAAGCTTACGAGTCAAGGTCGCTAAGGTCGAAAATAGGAGGGGTCTTATTTACCTTCTTCTCTTCCTTCTTCTCTTCCTTCTTCCGCTTCGCCGGCGGGTGCGGTGCCACAACCCGCACGGGAACGACAGGAATCGTAGAAGAAGAGCCCCCATGCTCATCACTGTGCAGCTGAAGGCACAACGGGTTCCTAGGCATCGTCGGAGTCGAGGCATCCGATGATTCGCTGGAGCTCCTCGTCCGCTTGCGAGTGTGATCCTCGCTCGACTCGTTCGCCTCTTCAGCCGGAGATCGCACCGACGGCAGCTCGGACATGGAGTCCACCACCTCATTGTCCGGAGCATCCGGGAATACTTCGGGCAATGGAGGCGACATGCCTGGCACCTTGAATTCCTGCACAAAAAGATAGCAAAAATTTTAGCACAAAGGTGGAAAACCAAATGCAGTCGAAAAATAGTGCTACGCGCACATCAAAGTTCTACACCTGCGGAACCGGAGGGGAAGCGTAGAAAGGAGAAGTCAACGACTTCCCCGGAAGATCCTCTCCAGCCTTGAACTTAAGCAGCGGACGAAGGATCCCGTCGAGATCCCCCTTCGAGAATTCCTCAGCCGAAACCCTCATCGGATCACGGCGACCCGAATAAAGAAACATCGGGTGCGCCCTAGCCTGGAGCGGCTGCACCCAATGTTTGAGAAAATTGCGGATCATATCCACACCGTTCACCTCCTTATACAGAATCAGCTGGAGATCCTCCACCCGATGATAGAGCCCCTCTATCTCCACCTCTTCGGCTCGATCTTTTCGGAGGGGTCGAAAGGAGCAAGACCAAAATCCTGCCCAGCCACCGTGGAGTCGCGGATGTAAAACCATCGCCTCTGCCAGTACTGGATAGATTCGGACATATAAAAGGAGAAGAAAAGAAGATTGATCGAAGGGAAATGATGCAACCCGCAATGGGATAGACACCATCAGAACCAGTTGCCTCTTCATGGAATAGAGTTTCCGGAAGAGGCCAAAGTGCGGCTCGACACCGAGCCAGCACTCGCAGAAAGTGACGAAACAAGCAATATGAAGAAGAGAGTTGGGAGAAAGATGATGCAGCTGGATGCCGTAAAGAGAAAGCAGTCCACGAAGGAAATTGTGGACAAGGAAGGAAAAGCCCCGAAGAACAAAAGCGAGGAACATAACCCGAAACCCAGCAAGGGGACGGGGAATTACCTCGTTGCCAGGGAGTTTGACGGCCTCCCTATCCTGCGGGGTCAAGCCCCGCTCACGGAGCTTGCGGAGATCACTCTCCCGCGTCTCCGATCGCCGCCAACCACCGTCGATGACACGGGCAGTGGTAGAACCTTTCTTGCCACCAGCAGCGCTGGTGCCAACTGCAAAAGAGGACTTCTTTGGCTTCCCCATCGCGGTGTGGCGGCGCCGGCAGAGAGAACGTAGGATCAAAGAAGGAAATGCTCGAGGATATTCCAGCGCAGCAAGAAAGCTCAGAGCAGATTGGAGCAGTGAAACAAGAATGGATGCGGCGAAAACAAATTAACTTTTCCGCAATGACTATAAGGAGGAGACGACGCACGATGACCGTCCATCAGGAAGACCTAGAGCCAACAGCAAGATCTGGATGTCCACGTGTCAGCACAACAGCGAACCGTCGCTCCCACGCCGTCTACTAAGCGCGGAAATCAAGGCGATGCCGTAATTATCTCCACGTCGCGCGTGACCAGTCAAGTCAAGGTCAAAAGGTGGGACCCATGTTCGTCCAGTCAAGTCACCTCTGGCGCCGCAGACGCGTTCGGTCACCGATCGTCAGCACTGATGTCATCAAAAGCTATACTAGTAACGGTTACAATTCTTCGGCTACACAGTTAAGAGTACTCACTCGAATCTACGATTAGATTAATTAATCGGGGACTACTCCTATCAGGAGCGCTGGTCGCGCACCCAAAGTATAATCAAAATATCACAACTGCAAAGCTATTCTTCGAGTCCTACGTTGAGTCTACGACTCCACTACGGACTCGGGGGCTACTCCCATAGGGAGGATGGATTCAAACATCCGAAAAATTTGTGTCCTACGGACCTGCAGTCAAACAACGGCTAAGTTAAAGTCTCTGCTCGAGTCTACGACTCGAATAGACACTCGGGGGCTACTCCCATAGGGAGCGCTGGTCGCGCACCCTATGAATTCTTCGACTGCGATCCTTCGGATCAGAATGCAAAAACTTTTCGGCAACTCTGCCCCGATTAACACTAAGTGAGAAGCATCCTCCTTGGCCACCCGAAACGCCTCCGCGGCGATAAAATTCGGATGCTTTGTCCGCGACACAAAGATAAGACCTACATATATCATATGATGGCATGTCAACGCACACGACTACGCTCTGCTAGTGGAAACCCGTGCCAGCAGGCGCGATGAAAATCCCGACGGACGCGTTGGGTACATCATTTAAATTTACTAGAATTCCACTCCTGTAAGTCCTCTGCGGCCTGAGTCGAATTACGCTAGCATCTGTTCCGGATTCGAGTCAAGGGACTCGAATCTAAAGAAGATCGTGTTGTTTTGTCCTAAGACAGTTAACTGAACCTAAACCGTCGGGAGTGTCAGGCACACGCATCAACAATCCCTACACAATCAAATCATTTCTCAAGCAAACAGAGATAGCCGCACCCGAAAGAATGAGGAGTCCTCAACTGAATCTACGATTCGACTGAACAATCGGGGGCTACTGACATGGTTATACCCTACGGGTACACGACCTTAGCATACCTGGTCCAGCCCAAGGAAGGCCCATGACAAATATACGCCGACCCATGAAGACTTTTGGGTGGCCAGGGCCCATAACGCCTTCGGATCCTTGGAGAGCAAGACTAGAGTAGATAGAAAATTCAAAGGATCAAACCCTAAAACCTATAACTGACTCGATCTGTGCCTGGGATCTGTCTGCCTCTATATAAAGGCCAGGAGGGCACGATGAGGAGGCTCTCTTACAATCTCTCGCATACCACAGCATACACACCTCCACGCCAGATTGCATCTGCGCACCCCTGTAATCTTCGGTTCCGCCGTAATCAGGAGCAGACAAGCAGGAGTAGGGTTTTCCCTACGGGGGCCTGGACCTGGGTAAACCTGTGTCCCCGTGTTTCTTGTTTTCTAACCGTTCCGCGATCTCCAGCATCCCCATCTTCTCCAAAACCCAAGCTCATAACAATGGGCATTGACGAGATTAAACCTCGTCAATAAGGAAACTCAGCTTCGTTGTTAACTACTTTCTCTGTTCCACATTATAGTATGTTTTTGCAAGCTAAAATAATTTACTAAAATATACTATACTGTGGAGCGGAGGAAGTAGATGGAAGCAGAAGCATCCATGTTACACGGAATATCTAATGGATTCGTTCGATGCAGTTGGATCTGTTTATAAATATTTGGACTATTAGAGGTTTATTATGTCTAAGAAGAATCATTTACATTGAGTCTTGTTTTTTTCTTTGCAACAATTGTTGAAAGATAAATTAAAATCCAACATTTTTTTAGAAAAGGATCATACATTAATCGATGTTTCTAATATCCGTCCATGCTCTAGAATTTTCCTTCCATACGGCTGGTGGTGTGCTAGTTTTGCATGAAATCTTTTCATGATATGAAAATTCAAAATATATTATTTCCTAAACTTTTAATCCGATTGATGATGCATATTTACCGATGGGTTTGTCTTGACGAGTAATTCAAAACAAGATCTTATCTTGATATGTTTTGATGATATTTTTTTCTATCGCCAATTGCCAAATTACTATACTATAGCTACTAAATTGTTACATAATAGTTACTAGTAAAATAATACATAGTCACCAAAATAGTTGCCAGCTGCTCCTAATGAGCAGCCGCCACACCACACCTACGTGCGACCCACCCCAGCTGCCTCCACGCGTGTAGAGGACGAAGAGGGGTGTGCCGCTCTTTCCCCTCTGCCTGCGTTGGCCTGGCGCCGCCACCAACGCCGCCGGGGGTGGCCAGGTAGTCACGGTGAAGGAGGGTCATTGATCGAATCGCCCTTGGAGTTGCCCACACGAGCGACCTGGGAGGCCGTTTTTCTTTTGGCAACAATCATTGTGGCATGTTTATCACGGAAAAATCATTTCACATTTGTGATGACTCACTTCTATCTTTTCACAATCAAAGGAATAGCCCGTGCGTGTAGAAGCACGGGTGACTAGTATATATAAAGACGGTTGTGAGACGAGCAACATTTTGATGCAAATGCCAAAGGGGTTTGAACCTCCATTTTGAAAAAAAATGTTATGTTCCATGGCTCAGAGGATACTTGGAGGGTGGACGTGACTATTATTAATTATCAATCGGAATGCATCATCATGTGTCATAAGACATCATCATGTGTTTATTACAAAGCAAAGTGGAACAGGAAAGAGGATAGAGTGCTGCTCTGAGTGATGCATATGGCCTCTTATTCTTACTATGTAGGTCGATCAATGGATCGGATCAACAAGTAGTTATATGTAGAGTTCAATGACCGATCTGAGACCTAGGGTAGACTGAATTTTGTAATTAGTAAATCCTGCTTCCATGAATATCTTGCTCCACTCATGCTCATATCGTTCTTTGGCCATGAATAATGACATCATCTCCATATCCATCAAGAGCTGAGTTTGGAGTACGTCTACGCCAGGGGAGGGAGCCCCAACCACTGCATCGATGATAACGACCTTCCCATTCTTCCCATTCCCAGCAGCTGATGTTCCATGCTGGGAAATAATGGCCTCTCTGCATCGTGTCAGGATCTTCACACAATCCTGGTCGGTCCAGTTATGCAGCACGTACTAGCAGGCAGCAGGAACAAAATGAACAGTTAGTTAATACTAATGTCAACAAAACTAGTATACAGTAGTAGTACTAACTAACTTGAGATAATAACAATCGTACGTAGCTTTATTATTATTACCTTGAGTAGAATGGCATCAGCTGGTGGAATGAACTCCATCATGTCCCCAGCAATAAACTGGACATTATTATTGTCGGCCAGAGCCGGAGCCGGAGCCGGAGAGATGTCCTGGATCACATGTGGGAGGTCAAGCACACAACACTTGACATGTGGGAAGGCCTTGGCAATGGCCCTCGCCATGGTACCTGTCCCGCCGGCGACGTCGACCAGCGAGCCTATCCCCTTGAACACCTCGCCGCATTCACGGACCACAAGGTCTGCAAGGTGCCGGCTGTCGGCAGCCATGGCCTGGTTGAACACGGAGTTAAACTCTACATCATGGGCACCAGTGTCATGGGGGATCTGCCCCCCGTTGGCCATCATGAAGGCAGTGGCCTCCTCGCCCTCGCTCAGGAACCACTGCCCTAGGCGCATGGCGGATCCAATGAACTGCGGTGTGGTTGACAGCATGACGCACGGCGACATGCCGCCCTCGAGGAGGAGGCGGGACATCGTGTTTAGGTGGTACACGTCGTCGTCGCCGCTGGCGCTGGCCACGAAGACTCCTTCCATGGCTAGCACCTTCATGAGGCGCGACAGGTAGGGCTGTTTGGTTGGAGGTAGTGGGACGGGGAGGGCAGCAAGCAGCTGAGCCAATGAGGCGCTGCCACCGCAGCGGTGGAGAGCATCAGGGATTCCAAGCTTCACCGCACAATGCAATGCAATGGACTTGAGGTAGCCTACGGAGTGCCGAATAATATCAGCCTCGGCTTGCAGAAGCTCGGCGCTACTAACTGCAATGCTTCCCATCTCGATCGCTCGTTGTTTAGACTAGTACACAACCTACCTCAGGTACTACACGCACGCATGATTTATATATAGACGACTGTGTGCTGGTGGGCGATCTAGCTTGGTCGATTGCTACACAAGAAATTCGTTTAACAGCCAAATTAAAAGTCTCTCAGGTCGCTGCTGCATGGAGAAGGGCGTCTATTTTTTAGCTATGACAGTATTTGGTAACTCACCGAGTTAGGAAAAATTACTTCAACACAAACCATAGACTGAGAAAAGAGAGGTATTAGCTAGTTTAAATGCAATGAATATTCTTCGAATTTAAAGGGAGTAATACTATATATTCAATTTCATTTGAAGCACTATAGGAAATTTCCCAAATTTATTTGTTATTATGTGTTCAAAACCACTTTCCTTTGAATTTACCGTTAGGAGCAATGGCCAAGATCGACATTGTTTTTTTTTCCTGCAGGCTAGGACAAAGAGCAGGCTCGTCTCCTAGCAGACAACTTGCATATATGCCCATCAGAGTCCACATGCATGGCTTGGTAGCCGCCCTGATAATTTCATAAAGTATGGTATATATGCATCTTTCATGGACCTCCTTCATGTGGGCCCACCTGTTTCATTTCTTGACAGGCGTGGTGGAGTAGTGTCCGTCACGAGGACACCAGATCCAACAATTGGACGTGCAGCTTGACTACCGAGCCCTCGAAGCAAGTAATAAGCGCCATCTCATAGTTTAAATCTAATAACGGGACATTTATAGTGCGTATTTCTCATACCTCACGGAATCGGAGATTCATAGATTGCAGTACACTCGAGAATAAGCCAATGTGACACAACAATTAACAGCGAGATGCCCCATCGGAATAATGCTCTACTGCAGTATCACGACCCATAAATCCAAAATAAAAAGAACTAATAGACTTGTTTGTAGGGTAGTTTATCTGGGCGGATGCCTCCTAAAGAGTAATGGAAGTGTGCGAACATAGGCTCAAGCGTTGATTCTGCTCATGAGCGTAATGCTATAATTTGCATTGAGATTTTATAAAAAAATAAATCTGTTGATACTAGAATACTAGTTTGTAATCTTATGCTTTATTGTGTTAGTATTCGTCTACTACTATACATTATACTAATATATAATACTAGTGAAAAAGAGGCCTTCGATTTGAACCAAATCCTGGCACCAGTCCCGGTTTATTACGAACCGGGACTAGTGCTCTCCAACGGCTACGAACAGGCGTAATCTTATACGTTATTGAACGACCAAAGAATATTTTGCAGGCACGCTACTCCTCTAAGTTCGTCGATCTGCTGCTGCTGCTTCTTCTTCTCAACTCTTGCTAGCAGCTAGTTAAACTTGTCTCCTTCCTCCTCCTCCTCCTCCTTCCGTCGCTGCTTTGCTCTCCCTTGGCTTCTATAAGTAGCTTGGTCCTTAGGAAATCCAGTCTCCCACGTGTAACTAGAGTCAAGGCCTCGGACTCGTCCTCCGTGTTTGTCATTCCCGATAACCAAGGTCAGCAAGTCTTTCTCTCTATCGGCATGAAACTTTGTTATCCCAAGGAAGAAGGTATCCTAATCCCGTCACTGCAAACAAGGTCCCGTATAAGTTCTTCATACTCACTCTCATGCCCAAGGAACCAATTTCTTGCCCTTAAATTCCATTCTTCGCAAATTGGTTCTAGAATGATCCCTTTAGCAGACAGCTCTTTCTCTTTTGCATCCCACTTTGGCATGGCAGTCGCATAGCCCCTGGCCCCAGGCGATGGTGATATTTATTTTTTGCAGAATTTATCTTGTTTGTTTCTGAGTTTTCTTCCGCAATTCATGACTCCCTATACTTTACAAATGCATCCTAGTATTGCAGCTGATTTGCTAGATAGCCTTCAAATCTAGAATTTTCTTGTCCTTCTTATACTTTAGCCATAATGATTTCTTCCAGTTCTTCAATAGTTTGGCCATCTTCTTAAGAGCAAATTGCTTGACTTTCTTCCTCAATGCAGCCCTCTCGGCATCAGTCTCATAATCTGACAGCGTGAAATGTGCCATGAGGTCATTCCAAAGACCCTCTTAGTACCTTTTGGTCGATATACACATCACTCTCTTCCACCTCTTTGGGCTTATGCCACTCTCGAACGATGATCGGGACGTGATCTCTAACAACAACTCCACATTGTTGTTTAATACACTTGCGGCCTTTTGGGGTGCCAATGGTTCGCCCTGTGGCTAGGCCGCATTGTTGTTTAAATACACTTGAGACCGCTATAATTTCATAATTCGTACGGGTATCCAACTTTTTGGCTGGGCCGCACTTGGATTTTTTGCTCGATGTGGAGGCCTAAGAGAAAAAACATTCATCGATATAATATATATACAACTCAGTACATACAACTACTCCCGGACATCTAGTGATCATTGGACATCATATATATGCCTCGTCAGTCTTCGTTAAGCGTCCATGCGCTTCTCCATCATCAGAGTTATTGGATTCTTCCTTTCTTTGGTTGATCTCCACTCCCTCACCGGATGAGTTCAGATACCTCGAGGGAGATACCTCACCGGATGGATCAACATCGTGAATCATATCCTCGATAATTTTTTCTGAAGCTAGGTCTCTGCGAATTGGACTAGGTGGATCCATAGTTTCTACAAAATACGAGATGCACACAATATTATTGCAAAATGCACACATTATTTTAACATAATAAAAAATATTCTCATACAAAATATTTCTACACACAGATATTCCCGGTGGCGGGGCGCCGCGGGAGAGGCGCGGGGAGGCGGGCGACTCCGGCTTCCCGTGAGAACCAGCACCCTAACCCTAACTACGGTCACCCGCGAGGACCACCACCCTAACCCTAACTCCGGTGACAATATAATTTATTACACCTCATACCCTAAAACACTTACAATATCATATTACAATACAAATATATACACTAAAAATACACTATATATTACAATAAAAAATACACTATATATATTAATCCTATAGTAATAATAATCCTAAACAAATAATAATCCTATACTAAACATGTACAATTTATAATAATATTATACTAATCATCATATACTAATAAAAAAATAGACTATATATTAATCCTATACTAATCATCATATACTAATAATAATACCTATACTAATCATAAACAAATAATAAAAAATACACTATATATTAATTCTAATAATAAAATATACACTATATGTTAATCCTATAATAATCATCATATACTAATAATAATACCTATACTAATCATCATATACTAATAATAATCCTAAATATATACTAATTAATTACCTAGCTAGATGAGGAGGAGGGTGGCGCCGGCGGTGGCGGGGGAGGGGCGCCGGTGGCGGGGGCAAGGTGCGGGGCGCCACGGGAGAGGCGGGTGCGGCGGTGGAGGGAGGCGCGGAGGCGGTGCTTCTCGCCGGCGAATCGGCAGCCTGGCGGCGTCTTTCTTCGATTTGGCCTCCAAGTTCCGGTGTGTGGAACACACTGGGAAAAGAGGGTCCCTTTTTATACCCCCTCTAGTCCCGGTGCGTGGCACCAGCCGGGGCTAAAGAGGGCCTCTAGTCCCGGCTGGTGCCACACACTGGGACTAGAGGGGGGGCTGGCTTTTCGGCTATGCGCGCGCTGGGCACCCCTTTAGTCCCGGCTAGTGATTAGAGCCGGGACTAAATGCCCAAATTTGGGCGCGTACTGGGCCAAAACCAGCCCGTTGTGTTTTTTTTTCTTCAAATTTTTGAATAAATTATTTAAACATTTAAACTATATATTTTTTGCATACTTATTTTTATTAGCACCTTTATGGCCACAAAGACTCCATCCATGACTAGCACCTTCATGAGGCGCGACAGGTAGGGCTGTTTGGTTGGAGGGAGGGGGTCGGGGAGGGCAGCGAGCAGCTTAGCCAAGGAGGCGCTGCCACCGCAGCGGTGGAGAGCGTCAGGGAATCCAAGCTTCACCGCACAATGCAATGCAATGGACGTGAGGTAGCCTAGGGACTTCCGAGTGAGATCGTCCTCGGCTTGCAGAAGCTCGGCGCTACTAACTGCAATGCTTCCCATCTCGTTTAGAGTACGCATGCATGATTTATAGACTGTGGTGGGCGATCTACACAAAACAAATTCCCCAATTTATTTGTTAAGGTATTCAAAATCACCTTCCATGGAAATTTACCGCAGAGCAGGCAAGACATTGTTTTCTTCCTCAAGGCTAGGACAAAGTAGAGCAGGCCCATCTCCTAGCAGACAACTTTTGCATATATCACCATAAGAGTCCACATGGGCTTGCTGGTATAATTTCATAAAATATGTTATATGCATCTTTCATGGACCTCCTCATATGGGGCCAGCTGTATCATTTCTTGACGGCACGCTCATCACGAGGATACAGATCCAATAATTGGACGTGCAGCTACACCGCCGAGCCCTGGAAGCAAGTAATTAATAATAAGCGCCATCTCATAGTTTAAATTCAATAATGGGATATTTATAATGTGTATTTCTTATGCCTCATCGCAATCGAAGATTCATAGATTTATATTGCAGTACACTTGAGAATAAGCCAATATGGCACAACTATTAGCAAGAGATGCGCCGATGGATACACTATTAGGAAAAAGATCATCAGTGGCGCACCATTTTTCAACTTCTGTGGCGCATGATGATCTTTTTCCTAATAGTGTATGCGCCACTGTGGCGCATTTCGCATATGTGATGCGCCACTTATCACGCCACTAAAGTGTAGTTCCGTGGCGCATATTGAAATGTGTCACAGAAGTTTCAAAAACTTATGTGGCGCATATCGTTGGAGGTGGGTGTCACCGGAGGAGTAAAAGGAGGCCGGTGGTGGTCGGAGGAGGAGAAGGAGGAGGAGGTCGCCGGTGGAGGAGAGGAGGAGGCCGCCGGAGGAGAAGGTGGAGGTCGCCGATGGAAGAGAGGAGGAGGCCACCGGAGGAGGAGCTCAACGGGGTGGAGGAGGAGGGAGGAGGGAGGTGGGAGGAGGGAGGAGGAGGAGCTCACCGGGGTGGAGGAGGAGAAGGTGAGGAAGAACGGGGGGGAGAAGGAGAGAAGAAGTGGAGGAGGAGAATGATGGAGAAAGGTAAGGGTGGAGAAGTGGAAGAGGATATGAGAGGGAGAAGGGGCGGCGGGATTCAAATTTTGAATCCCGCCCAAGACTTCTATGATGCATATGGGAGAAATACGCCACAGAAGTTTCCCCCCTTTTTTTATTTTTTTGCAGGAAAAAATCTTCTTTTTGCCATAACTTTTTAGTCTTTTCGAATTTGGGCAAGCTGTAAAACTTCAAAGACTGTTGAAATCAAGTAGGAAATTTCGAGACGATCATTTTGATATATTAAACTTTTTTTCCAACATCGTATGCAAATGTTATGGCTGTTTTACTGTCCCATGACCTTTTTTTGCAAAATACATCGAATTTCATGTTTTTTAATTTTCCCTACAACTATACCCCAAAGTATAACAAGATCTCAAAGGATTTATTTTTTTGAATTTTTTTTATCATTTTCATTTATTTTTTACAAAAGTTAAAAGGTGATCCAGGGGGGATCTGTTTTCAACTTCTGTGGTGCATATACCTCTGTGGCGCATATGTAGGTATGTGCCAAAAAACATTGATCAACTAAATTATGTGGTGGGGCTTACCCTCACTTTCTATGGCGCATATGGTCGTATGCATCATAGTAGTTGAAACTTCTGTGGCATATGCGCCACAGAAAGTGGAGGGCCCAACCCCGGTGGCGGGTCCACCAAACTTCTGTGAAGCATTGTTTCCCTATATGCGTCACAGAAGAGTGAAGATTTCTGTAACGTATTTTTCCCTATATGCGCATTGTAAACCGCCATGTGTCACTATTAAGTGTGCGTTTACTGGCGCTGACGTATATATGCCGCTGCACCACTATAAGTGGACATGACCGGTCACTTCTTTCCGCATAGTAAATAAAGCTTATGGCGACTCGTAGTGGGTAAGCATGGTAAGCCACTCACAACGCCAGCGGTCAATTTTATCTACTGCGCCACGCACTATGTAT
This sequence comes from Avena longiglumis, assembly GCA_030063025.1. Lineage (NCBI taxonomy): Eukaryota > Viridiplantae > Streptophyta > Magnoliopsida > Poales > Poaceae > Avena > Avena longiglumis. The sequence continues at coordinate 1,661,040 of CP125977.1, read as the reverse complement.
TTCCCACGAGGCGTGGCGATGGAACACTTCCACTCGCCAACTTATTTACATTTTTTCAGCACCATATTTAGTTTTTATGTATTATACTCCATTGTTTTTAGTATGTATACTTGGGTTTCTATTTTTTACTCATGTTGCATTTGTGCTTAATTTGAACTTGTTCTTAATTTGTACCTATAATTAATTGGGATCTACATTAATTGATTCCAAGATCATGATTTGCATTAATTGATCCCTTAATTGGAATCTGCAGATCTGCAGACGCCGGGTGTTGTTCCCTTTTTATCTGACACTAACTTATATTAGATAAGTTAACAGGGATCTGCATTACTTGATCCACAATATAGGGATCTGCATTAATGGCTCTCTTAATTAGGATCTCCAGATTGATCTGTAGAGGTATAGTGTTGTTGCCTTTTGAAAAAATAATATGAGCGTTTATGATTTTCAAGCGAAAAACAATAAAATAGAAAGGCAAGTGCTAGGCGTCCCCCGAGATGATGGGGGAGATCCCATCATCCTGCTTCCCGTGCTGCCACGTGTCAATTTGCTGCAAAACATCTCGCTTTTGTTACATATGCCCCCGCTTTTGTTTCCGAACTAAAAAAAGTTCGTTTTAGAAATAGAACGTCTCGCCGGAGACAATGCAGCAAAAAATCGTGCTAATGTAGCAAAACCCACTTCGTCGAAGACATCGTCGGGAAAAATCGATGATGATTCTTGCCGGAGACCTTGTTGCAAATAGTTGACACTGTTGTAGCAAAACCACAAGACGGTTGTAGCAACAAAGTTCTTTTAATTTAGCAAAAAAACTACTTCGCCGGAGACATCAACAGAGACTTTTGTAGACACCTCGTCGGAGGCCTCACCGGGGATGTCACGTAGCAAACAATTTACGATATTATAGCAAAATCAGAAAACAAATGTAGCAAAACATAATAAACATGTAGCAATAACCGAATTTGCCGAAGACATTGTAGCAAAAACATGCTATATAGTAAAATAGTCCATCATATGTAGCAACGCCAACTGCCGTATGTAGCAAATTTGACCACTGTAGTTAGAAAATATTACCAACGTGGCAGGGAGCAACGTCGTCTTTCATTTGCAGCAGCGGCCAACTATAGAGGAAACCTAGGCCATGGAGGTAGAGGAGTGGGCCTCTCGTCCTCGACGCCAGCAGTAGACTCGCCGGAGAAGAAACAAGGGGGCTGGGCATGGGCGCAACTGCCCCAGTCTGGAGACATCGTCACCGGAGCGGAGGTCGTCGGTGCGGAGGTCGCCGGAGACGGAGGCGGAGGCAGAGGTCGCTAGGGAAGAGGTCACCGGAGACGAAGTATAAGGTCGCCGGGGCAGAGGTTGCCGGAGACGGAGGCAGGGGTCGCCGGGGTGAAGGTCGTCGGAGACGGAGGCGAAGGTCGCCGGCTGGAAATCCCCGTGGCCATAGACACGAGCGGATTGCGGGAGAAGGGATAAGAAAGGAAGTGGACCAGGGGCGAAGAGGTAGCGCGAGACTCGCATGGTCGTGCGGGATCAGGACGATGGATCACCTGGAGGATTACCATCATTTTCCAAATAGAAAGGCTATCATCATTCACACTTATTTAAAGAACATTAGTTGGCTACTAGCTGCAGGCCTAGCCAGTGTTCAGTGCTTACTTAAGTCATGTAAAACCTTATTTAAGCTTTTTCTGCATCATAATTTATTTATTATGTATTTAGTTATAGTCCTTTTTATTATGTATACGTTTATGTGTTTTTACTCCTGTTATACTTGTGCTTAATTTGAACTTGGTCATATGGAATATAGTGTGTACTTTTATCTTGTTTGCACTTGCAAGAGTAAAAAGGAAAAATACTGCATATCTTTAGGAAGGTTGGCCTTCTAGCGTCGCTACCCAAAAAAATATGGGATGAAAATCCAAGAATGCATGTTAGTTAGTACTCCATCCGTCCTAAAATAGATGTGATTTGTTAGAATTTAGATTAATCTATATACTAAATAGTGTCTAGATTCTTCCAATTTTTTAATCTAAAACATCTATTTTGAGACGGAGGGAGTAATAGAAACATGGAGATAAAGGCCTGCTACCTCAACACAAGATGGGTGAAAAGCACCACACGTCATACTATCTGTATATTAATAAGTTGTTCCATATCCTGTAGGAAAAAACAAATTAATAAGTTGTTGCGCTACTGACTGACCTTGCATCGGTCACAAGATACTCCCTCCGTCTGGGTTTGTTGCACTACTGGAAAAACCAACTTCGGTTCGATCAGAACAAGCCCAGCAGTCCCGGCCTGGCACAGCCCGTGACTAGTGGGAGCACTAGTCCCGGGCCGTGAGGCCGCTAACGGCTAGAAACGGCCGTAGTGACTAGTCCCGGGCCGGACCAGGTCATTAGTCTCGGTCTGTAATATGGCCCGGGACTAATAACCTGGAGCAGGCCAGCTGGTCCTTTCGTGGACTATTATTCCCGGGTCGTATCACGGCCCGAGACTAGTTGTCCACGACTATATAATCTGCCTCTTGTCCTGCTGCCCTAAAGCATATGGTGACAATTTTTTTCAAAGAAGCAAGAGAGTTCATGCCATTTTTTTCTCAAGATTTGTCAAGTTTTAGTTTGCAACACCTAAATCCAAATCTTTAAAAGGTTAGAACTTCATTCTTTCATCTCTTATTGCTACTTTAGCTCTATAATGCTCTAGAAGTATAGAGATATGGATCAAATGCATGCATGCTCTAGAAGTAGCTAGAAGGATTTTGATATATATGTGTAACAAATTTTGATTAGGCACATAGTTACTAAAAATTGAAATGCGTAATTTTAGAGTTTCAGAGCTTAGAATGGAATGAGGTTTTCACTGATAGAACAATAATAAAAAGCTCCACATTTATCATGTTGATTGTTTTCTGCAATTCACAAATTGTTGCATGTAAATTTTTCAAAATTCAAAATTAATGCTCTAGAAGCTCTCAATATAACTTGTAATAATTTTATCATGTTGTGTAATGGTTTTTGATATACTTTTACTATAATGCAGATGGTCTAGGAATGGATGTACGGTACTGACCGACGCTCTGGCGAGTTCATTAATGGCATGCATGAATTCATCCGTGTTGCTGATGCAAACAAGTGCAATGGTTTTGTATTCTGTCCATGTAATGGATGTAGGAATCAGAAGGATTACTCTGACTCAAAAACCCTTCACAGCCACCTGTTGAAGTCCGGCTTCATGCCCAGTTATAATTGTTGGACAAAGCACGGAGAGAGAGGGGTTATAATGGAAGACAATGAAGAAGAGGAGGAGGATAACAACTATCATGGTTTCCCTGAGTACGGAGAAAGAAGGATCGGGAGGCATACCGGATCTCTAGGGTAGAGCAGGACCTAGCTGATCTGAAGAACCTCATGCATGAAATTAGCCAAAGGACGCCTTCGTCAACTCACCCGCGGTCTGATGATCATGCATTGGATCTTAGCCAACGGAGAAGCAGCGTGGCTTCCACGGAGGTCCGTGCTGATGATCAAGCACTGCTGGATGATGCACCGGCTCCTCACTACCCCATGGATCATGTCAGAGAGATGGTACAATGTGAGCTACATCAGCCAATGAACAACCTGTCCTTCAAGGTGGCGATCGACACTGCTTTACCTTGTCTACCCGGTGCACTCCAACATTCACTTCCGATTCCGCCAGGCAATGCTCGTGTCAAGGTGGATGACATAGTGGAGGATTTTGCGGACCTAGAGATTGAAATCGCTACGCCTGAAGGCCTTACGAAACTAGGAGATGTCAAGCGCAACATCATTCTATGGAATAAGAAGTACATCAAGTTTCCAGGCTCCGCACCAAGGCCACTGACTCCAAGGAATCCAAGTCTACCCTGCATCGAATATCGTCAACCTCCAAGTCCACCCCAACCCGATTATCGCCAACCTCCAAGTCCACCCCAACCCGATTATCGCCAGCCTCCAAGTCCACCCCAACACGATTATCGCCAACCTCCAAGTCCACCCCGCCCCGCTGACGATCGCTGCAGCAGGAGTACATCAACTTGATCTCCGCCTCCGCCTTCGTGCAATACTACTACCTCGTCGAAGAAACGGAAGTTCGACGGTCCCTCGCGCCCCACATCGAAGAAAGGTCAAACGCCGAAGATAGTCGATATCCCGCCGGCTCTTCCAAAGAGACCTTATGACAAGACCGATGAGGAATCTAACGCGGATGTGGCTGCCCAAGTTAAGGCGCATTTTGCACCCAAAAAGCCCGAGCCAAAGCCGGTATATAATGAAAAAACCAAAAAGTGGGCTAAGTCCTTTCTTGAGCAACCATCCCAGATATCGATGAATCTGGAATCAGACTATGACCGGGAGATTATTAAGCAAGCACATAAGAAAAAAATACAAGTGCAAAAAGCGGGAATCAAGTTGCCCAGCTTGGAGCACAGAAGAATCAATCGGTCGCCCCGCTCAAAGTCATTTCAGACCTCGACATGGCCTTCAGAGCTGAAATGGATATGGACATGCAAATAATGGACCCTAGATCCCGTAATAATGCTGCACTTATGGGAATCACTGTATCTCAGGCCAAAGCACTTGCTAACGAAGAAAATATGTCTCTTGGTCAATATTTAGGCTATGAAGATATGCCAGTGGGTCAGATAGTACGGCAGTATGTCCAAGGGGAGCCTCTAGTCAGTAATGAGGAGCTCGCGCGTCTATCCACACATATACGAAATCTGCATGAATGGTACATGTCGCAAGCAGAAAAAAAGCATCAGAAAGATTGGTTTCCGTTGGACGTTAGAAAGGAGCGTCACTTCAAACCATACTCGATACAGGTTCAAATGACCGAACGGTTTCAGTTATACAACCAGCACGCCCTCGACAAATCTATCATTGATTGCTACTGTCTATAAGTTATTTATTTCTATAATTAAGTTTGTAGCTCATCTCGTTCATTGCATTTAATATATTATCCTAACTATATATCCTTTTGTATGATGATATTATATTCCGCGGAATGAAGATGCTTGAATGCAAAAGAGCTAGAAGATACGACATTGGGTTCATTGACCCATATATCATTAATGAATATTGTAGGGTTTTGTAGCATGGAAAACAAAAAATTTCTACCGCATACAAACAAACAAGCCAAGATCTATCTACTAGATTGTAGCAATGAGTCGATGGAATAAATCACCCTCGAAGATTCCAAAGTGTTTAACGAGAGCGTATTCTCGTGGGTGATATAGTCGTACTCTTCCCGATCTCAAGATCGCGTAGACGATCATTCCAAGTATGCTCCTAAGTCATTCCCGCAATCGGTCACATCGTTCGGTACTGACGAAGACCTTCCTCTCCTTGTTCCAAAGGCAATGGAGGTTGTAGCACTCTCCTCGATTCCTAAGGACAACTGTGGCGTACCGGAAGTAGAGGGGAGATCTCGCAGGGCTTCGCCTTAAGCCGGAGCGAGTATGGTGGACTATGAGAGAGCCCTCGGTGATCTAGGGTTTAGACACACCAAGGAGGAGGGTCTAGGGCCAGCGGCTAGGGCTTGGAGCTGCCCAAGTCGGCGGCTAGGGGAGAAATCCTAGGCGGCGGCGGCTAGGGTTAGGTTTAGAGGTGGCGGTCTTGTGTACTTGGAGGGGCAGCCCTGCCCCTCCTTATATAGGTGGAGGGAGGCGCGCCAGGGGAGGGGAGTCCCTCCCCAACTCGGATCCCAAGTGGTCCGGCGGTGGAGGGGAGGAACTCCTCCCCAAGTAGGTTTCCTACTTCCCCTCCACCTACCAAAATAGCCGTTTGACTTTTCAAATTGGCGTTTGACTTTTCAAACTAGGATTTGATTAAACCCTTTATTTTGTTCAGCGATGACACCTAGTACATGCTGCAATCATTCCAACTTGGTATGACACATTCATGTACCCTTCCCCTCCGGAGTGCCGGACATTCCGGAACCTTCTAGAACATTCCCGATGAAAACACCGGAACCATTCTCCAACCCCGAAACAGGACTATCCTTATATGAATCTTATTCTACGGACCATTCCGGATCTCCTCGTGATATCCCGGATCCCATCCGAGACTCCGAACAACATTCGGTCTCTTACTCATCATTCCATAACTACTCAAACAACGTCGAATCCTTAAGTGTGTCTCCCTACGGTTTGTGAATTATGCGGACATGATCGAGACACTTCTCCGAACAATAACCAATAGAGGAATCTGGAAATTCATATGACTCCCACATATTTCTACGATTACTTTGCGATCGAATGAACCAGTTACATATGATACCAATTTCCCTTTGTCTCACGATAGTTTACTTATACGAGGTTATGATCATCGGTATCTTTGTATACCTAGTTCAACCTCGTTACTGATAAGTACTCTTTTCTCGTTCCCGTGATATGTGATCCCTTGTGAGTCAGTCACATGCTTGCAAGCTAATTGGATGACATTTCACCGAGAGGGCCCAGAGTATATCTATCCGTCATATGGATGGACAAATCCCACTCTTGATCCATATGTCTCAACCAATACTTTCCGAACACTCAATGACACCTTTATAGCAACCCAGTTACGGTGTGGTGTTTGATGCCATCAAAGCATCCTTCCGGTGAAGGTGATATGCATGATCTCATGGTCGAAGGAATTAGGTTACTATGTATCAGAAAGCATATAGCAATTGAACTATTAAAATGACTTGATCTTTATGCTACGGTTATCTATAGGAGTATGTCCACCATATCATTCTCCTAACGATATGATCTTGTTGTTAATAACATCTCAATGTTCATGATAGGGAAACCACAATCATTTATTAACCAACAAGCTAGTATTATAAAGAGGCTTTACTAGGGACTTCAATTTAAGTTTACAAATCACACAAGTATTAATGTTTCCTTGTTAATACTATTATAGCATGAATGTAAACATTTATCATAAACACAAAGATATGATAATAACTACCTTTATTATTGCCTCTAGGGCTTATCTCCAACAGTCTCCCACTTGCACTAGAGTCATCTAATCTAGATTACATGGTAATATACCGAACACCCATGGCAGTTTGGTGTTGGTCATGTTTTGCACTCGGGAGAGGTTTAGTCAACGGATCCGCCACATTCAGATCTATGTGTACTTTGCAAATCTTTATGTCCCCATCTTGTAAATGTTCTCGAATAGCGTGAAAACGTAGCTTGATGTGCTTCAGCTTCTTGTGTGACCTTGGTTCTTGCGCATTGGCTATGGCGCCCATGTTATCACAGTAGATAGACATTTGGTCCAGCGCACTAGGAACCACACCCAGCTCTGTAATGAACTCTTTCATCCATATCGCTTCTTGTGAAGCCTCGAGCGACCATGTATTCCGATTCGGTTGAAGGTCTCGCCACAACGCTTTGCTTTGCACTCCTCCTAATCACTGCACCATTCAAAGTAAATACGTATCCAGATTGTGATTTAGAATCATCCGGATTGGTGTTCCAACTAGCATCGGTGTAACCATTAACAACGAGTAGTTCATCACCTCCATAAGAAAGAACCATATCCTTAGTTCTTCTCAAGTACTTAAGGATGTTTTTGACCGCTGTCCAATGATCCACTCCTGGATCACTTTGATATCTGCTAGTCAAACTAACAGCATATGCAATGTCGGGTCTAGTACATAGCATGACATACATTAGAGATCCTATGGCTGAGGCATAGGGAGTTTTACTCATCTTTTCTCTATCTTCTGTCGTTGTCGGACTTTGAGTTTTACTCAAGGTCGTATTGGGCAACATGGGCAAGAACCCTTTCTCTCTATCTTCCATTCCAAACCTCTTTAGAACTTTGTCCAAATATGTACTTTGTGACAATGATATTAGGCGTCTCGATCTATCTCTATAAATCTTTATGCCTAATATGTAAGCTGCTTCGCCAAGATCCTTCATTGAAAAACTATTATTCAAATATTCCTTGACACTATTAAGAAGGTCTACATCATTCTCAATCAACAATATGTCATCTACATATAGTATTAAGAATGCTACAGAGCTCCCACTCACTTTCTTGTAAATACAAGATTCTACATAAGTTTGTATAAAACCAAAACTTTTTATTACCTTATCAAAACGTTGATTCCAACTTCGGGGTGCTTGCTTCAATCCATAGACGGACCATTGAAGTTTGCATACCTTGTTAGCATCTTTAGGATCGACAAAACCTTTGGGTTGCATCATATACAACTCTTCATCAATGTCTCCCTTGAGGAATGTTGTTTTGACATCCATCTGACATATCTCATAATCATAATATGCAGCGATTGCTAACATAATACTCACAGACTTTAGCTTCGCTACCGGTGAGAAAGTCTCATCATAGTCAACTCCTTGAATTTGTCGAAACCCTTTTGCGACAAGTCGAGCTTTATAGACAGTAACATTACCATCAGCATCTGTTTTCTTCTTGAAAATCCATTTGTTCTCGACACCTTCCCATCCCAGAAGTCCACCAAAGTCCATACTTGGTTTTCGTACATGGATCCAATCTCGGATTTCATGGCTTCTTGCCATTTATTGGAATCTGGGCTCATGATCGCTTCCTCATATGTCACAGGGTCATCGGTGTTGTCCACCAACATGACACTCATAACGGGATCATACCAATCAGGAGTGGTACGAGTTCTCGTTGACCTGCGAGGCTCTGTAGCAACTACAACCGAAGTTTCATGATCATCATTAGCTTCCTCTCTTATTGCAGTGCACCACAGAACTTCTTCCGGTTTGCTACTCGCAATTTCGAGAGAAGGTTCGACAGCCTCGTCGAGTTCTACTTTCCTTCCAGTCACTTCTTTCGAGAGAAATTCTTTCTCTAGAAAGGATCCATTCTTGGCAACGAAGATTTTGTCTTCGGATCTATGATAGAAGGTATACCCAATAGTTTCCTTCGGGTATCCTATGAAGATGCATTTTTCCGCTTTGGGTTCAAGCTTGTCCGGCTGTAACTTCTTTACATAGGCTTCGCAACCCCAAACTTTAAGGAACGACAATTTAGGTTTCTTCCCAAACCATAATTCATACGGTGTCGTTTCAACGGATTTAGATGGTGCCCTATTTAAAGTGAATGCGGCTGTTTCTAATGCATAACCCCAAAATGATAACGGTAAATCTGTAAGTGACATCATAGAACGAACCATATCTAAGAGAGTTCGATTATGACGTTCAGACACACCATTACGCTGTGGTGTTCCCGGCGGTGTCAATTGTGAAAGTATTCCGCATTTCTTCAAATGCCCGCCAAACTCGTAACTTAGATATTCACCTCCACGATTAGAACGTAGAAATTTAGTCTTCTTGTTATGTTGATTCTCAACCTCACTTTGAAATTCCTTAAACTTCTCGAAAGTTTCGGACTTATGTTTCATGAAATAGATATACCCATATCTACTCAACTCATCCGTGAAGGTAAGAACATAACGATAACCACCGCGCGATGCTACACTCATTGGACCACACACATCGGTATGTATGATTTCCAATAAGTCCGTAGCTCGCTCCATCATACCAGAAAATGGAGTCTTAGTCATTTTACCCATCAGACATGCTTCGCATATTTCAAGTGATTCGAAATCAAGTGATTCAAGAAGTCCATCAGAATGGAGTTTCTTCATGCGCTTCACTCCAATGTGACCAAGACGACAGTGCCACATATAGGTCGAGTTATCGCTCGATTTCAAACGTTTAGCCTCAATGTTATTGATATGTGTATTTCCACTATCGAGATTCAATAAGAATAGACCATCTATCAAAGGTGCATCTGCATAAAACATATTACTCATATAAATCAAACAACCATTATTCTCGGACTTAAACAAGTAACCGTCTCGCAATAAACAAGATCCTGATATAATGTTCATGCTTAACGCAGGCACCAAATAACAATTATTTAAGTATAAAACTAATCCCGATTGTAGATGAATCCGTTTCCCACGCGCATCGTCACCTCGTTCTTCGCTAGCTTTCGTTTATTCTGCAGCACCTGTTTCGAGTTACAAATATGAGCAACCGAACCAGTATCAAATACCCAGGCACTACTACGAGTACTAGTGAGATACACATCAATAACATGTATATCGGATATACCTTTCTTCTTGATGTTGCCGTTCTTCAAATCCGCCAAGTACTTTGGGCAATTCCTCTTCCAGTGACCTTCTCCCTTGCAGTAAAAGCACTCAGTATCAGGCTTTGGTCCAGCCTTGGTCTTCTTTGTCGGTGCGGTAACTTTCTTACCACCCTTCTTGAAGTGTCCCTTTTGCTTAGACTTGCCTTTCTTGAATTTGGTGGTCTTATTGACCATCAACACTTGGTGCTCTTTCTTGATCTCCACTTCTGCAGATTTTAGCATGGCAAAGAGTTACGCAGCAATCTTGTTCATGTTTTGCATATTGTAGTTCATCACAAAGTTCTTGTAACTTGGTGGTAGTGATTGGAGGACACGATAAATCCCCAAAGCATTAGGAATCACTATACCCAAGCTTTGAAGTTTGTTTGCGTGCCCAGACATCTTAAGAACATGCTCACTGACGGAGCTGCCCTCTTCCATCTTGCAGTTAAAGAACTTTTCAGAAGCTTCATAGCTCTCAATTGCCGCGTGAGTCTCAAAGATCAATTTGAGATCACGGACAATATCATGTGGGTCTGAATTCTCAAACCTTTTATGAAGCTCCGATTCTAAACCATACAAGATAGCACTTTGAGCGTAGATCTTGAGTCTTCCGAGCGAGGTAAACATTCTTTACTTCATCGGTAGCAGTAGCTGCAGGTGGGTCACCTAGCGGTGCTGTGGCATCCCGCAAAAACCACTACTAGAAAATCGCGTTGAATTTGTGCATTGCATCGTCATCGTCATGCACTGTTGCATAAAGCTATGTTCGCAAAGCCCGTTTTGTTTTCTAAAAACGCCCCCTCTCATTCAAACGCCAAACCCCGGGGCTCCGGAGTATTTTGTTTTGTTGCTATCGGTTTGCAAATGGTCCAATTAAAGTAAATAAAAATATTATTATTTTAGTGGGGCAGTCGAACGGGCCGAGTAGACCCGAACGACCACCCCTGTTTTTAAATCGGTCCACCCTGCCAGCCCCATCTAAATCCTAATCCCACCTAAAATTCTACCCTCTCTCCCCAGCCACCTCACCCCGGCCACTCCCCTTGCGCCACATCAACCTCTCCCCTCCCCCTAGCCTACCAGGAGCTGCCACTTGGCTCATCCCTCTCTCCCTTTCCCCCACTCTCTCTCCTGCACCCACACAAACACACACGCGCGCGCAGCCACCCAAGCCCCGCATGTACCCAGGCCACCCACGCGCCCCTGCCGCCTGGGCCCCACACGCCTGGCCCGCCCCCGCACGACACACACCCTCCCCAATCCCCGCGTTCCCCTTCTGGCCCCACCACGATCCCCTTCCTCGCGTTCTTCCTCTCCCCGAGCCCGTAATCCCGCCGCCGTTCTCCTCCGTCCACTCCTCGCTCGCCGCCTCCTCCTCCCACAGCCCCGCACGCTATCGCCTCCCTGCACCCTGCTCACCTTCCGCCGCCCTCCCTCTCTCTCTCCGGCGCGGCGCCGCCGCGGCCGCGCTCGCCAACCGCCACCTCCGGCTTCCACCACCCGCTCCGCCTCCGGCCTAGGCTGCCTCCGCCGCTCACCGTGCCCTGCGCCGCCCTCGCGCTCGACCCAGCCCGCCTCACGCCCGACCCGCGTCCTGGCCTCCTCCCAGCTCACCCACAAGCTCCGCTCGGCCTCCTCCGCCTCCGCGCATGAGCCTCGCGTCCCGCCGCCCATAAACTCGCCCACGCCGCTCTCGCGCCCGCCCGTCCGCCCGCAGCGCGCCTGCCTCCATGCTCCGCCCCGCGCGCTGCGTCGCCAGCCCTCGAACCGCTCGGTGCCGCTCCGCTGCTCCGTGCCCGCCGAGCTTCGCCGTCTCCACCGGCCCGCCTCGCCCTTCACCTCCGTCGCGCCCTCTGTTCTCGGCCGACCCGCCTCCCCTCGCCGGCGTCCTCCCGGCGCGCCCCGCCAGCACGCGTCATGCGGCCTCGCCAGCCCGCGCGCCACGGCACCATCCCAGCCTGCTGGGCCACCTGCAAAACTGCTGCAGGCACCTCCTCGGAACCTCTGGTGCGCTCGACAGGCCTCGTCGGCTTTCCATGCCCCTGCGGTAACAACGTGAGATGTATGTTGTGTGGCCATGGCACAAACAAGTGCATAGCGCAAGCCGTTCAAGTTCGCCTCTCGATCTCTCGTTGAAGCGTCCAAACGAGGACCAAGTCCGTAACGCCAAGATCTTCCGAGAAGCCCTGTACCATGTGCCGACGTCTGACCAAGCTCGTCCACGAGTCTGTTGTCGTCAAGGACTCGCAACCCTCGGAGGACCCCACAAGACCACGGGCGCGAGACGCCAAGACCGTACCCAGCCGAAGGTGCCCGAAGAAGCTCCGACAAGAACTCCATCACGGAACATCTAGCACTCCGACAGGGACCCTGGAGACCCCGGCGTCGAGCCCCAAGTTCGTCCCCGATAATCCAGGTGGAACCCCAAGACCCCGAAGCCCCGATCCAAAGGCCGATCCGAAGCGCCAAGGCCTCCGCCATGGAATCAACAAGATCATCACAAAACGCCGAGTACTTCTTTCAGGACGCCATGATCGTCGACATGACCCGAAGACCGCGAATGCAACAAGAACGGCACCGACGCAGAACGCCAAGTACTTCTTCCCGGAACGCAAGACCTGCCCCGTTACCGAGAGCGAGAGAACGATCCCGCCGAGCCCGAACCGTCGAACCCTGGACCCTGTCGAACCCCGAACCCCGGAACCCCCAAGATCGTTGAGAACCCTAAAGTGTGACCCTTATCTGAGAACCCTATTTTATAAGATATAAACAACTTGTTGCATTTTAATTGTTCATCTCGCATGCATCTTGTGTGGTTTGGGGGCCTTATGCCGATTCACCTAATAATTAAATATGGGGCCCATATGCGGGCAAATCTAGCCTTATATTGGCCTCATTTAAACTTGTCTAGCGAAACCGTATTATCTTTTGACATGTTAAACAACATTTAAAATGCGGGGTTTCTAAATAACATGAACCATTTAATTAATTGTCGGGACCCCGGTTCCGCTTAATATGACCTAATCACATTGCACCATTGCCATGTCATACATCATACATGCATCATGCCGATCTTCTGCCGTTGTATTAAATATTGCATCCGGTGTCTATTCTAGTGTTTTGCTTCTTCGCGGATAAGGCCGTTGAGTTGATGCGAGTGTCGACCTGATCTTCGGTTGAACACTTCGACAATGTTTTCAGGCGAGCATCTTCCCCTTTCTACCTATCTTACTTTTATAGTATTTACTTCCCTCCTGTTGATCTATTGCTATCTGTGTTGCGATGCTCTAGTTTTCCGTACCCGTGATATCCCTTGCAGCCCTATATTTGCCTCGGACACATCCTATTACCTATTGTTTGGTAGATAGTTGGACTTGCGCGTCATAGTCGCGTGCTCAAGTGCTGTTGCGTGTCGTCAAGTGCCACAGTTGTTGATGTATTGCCGCATGTTGATGTTGGAGATGATCATAGCTTTACTTATTGTTCACTTTAATTCCTGTTTAACAACTAAAATTGAAGTAAGCAGAGGCATCGGTGGGTGATAGATAACATTTGGTTTCCGAACGCCCACTTGTGTCCCGTAGGACCCCGAGTACTTGATACCTGTTCCTTGATTTTATCGCTATCCACATATGGGGAGTATGGCCCCCTTAGCGAGCTTGATTCGTCTTATTTCTTGGGGCCACAAACTAGTTTGAGGTTTTATTTACGATCCTGTACTTATGCCATGTTTCTTTGCTTTATTTACGATTGTGCGAGATAGCACTGTCTTGTTTAGGATCGGGACACGATTCCGCGGTGTCGATAAGCCCCGTTTGGGGTTCCTAGTCGTTCACAGCCGTATACCCAGACCTTGAGTCCGTCTCGGAGCTAGCTTACTTCGTTGCGGGTAGCTTAATGGGGTGGCCCCATGAAATATTTCTGAATCTTGTGATTGCTCTGTCGTGAAGACCTCGTTGGGTTTTGATTTGGTTTTTCCGAGGTTGATCGTGTGTGTGTTGCTATTTGTGCACCCCGGCCGGGTTAAAACTTTCTGAAAGCCGTGTCCGCGGTTATGGACGACTTGGAGCACAGTATCTCGACCATAGACAAGCATAACTAAAGTTTACTGCTATCAATTTGACTATAACATGACTAGTAAACGGCTTCACTATAATGGAATGGCTAAATAATACTGCCCACAATTGCTTGCTTGGATTGTCGCTTGCGACCATTGTACCTGACTAGTAAGTATTGCAACTACAACGGAATGGCTGAATAAAAGTACCAATAACTGCTGGGTTTTGGGTTTATCTCATGCTATCTGTATCTGATTAGTAAGTGTTGCAACTATAACGGAATGATTAACTAAAAGTGCCCACCGCTTACTTTATCAGGATGACTATCAATAGTTGACTAGTAATTACTGCAACGATAACTGAATAAATAAAGCGCCAGCGTGTGAGTTCCTCGGTTGACTTCCTCGTTTGGTCTCGATGGGGGAAGCACCAGGATGGGTTTGTTTGATGGTAGTACCAGGTTGGATCCGAATAGGTCCTTCTTGCCCCTCTCTGATTGCCGCCAGTTGTACGGAGTCTCTATAGGTTGTTTAGTGCAAGCTGCCGCTGCCGCTTCAGTCCACCATACCTATGTGGCGAGGACGCAATTCTAGCCTTGCTGTCTTGGCCTCGATCTTGGCTCCTTCTTTTTCCTTGCCCTTTGTCGGCACCTTTTGTTTAAGCAGGTTTGAGATCGGCGCCGTTAGCGGGTTACCTTCCGGCTTGGCACAGGCGGGGTTATGGACGCCATTGGTTATTCTTGAGGCTCTTAGCCCCATTTGCATCTTGTCCGTGGCGGGACACTCTATCGTTTTCAAGGTGATTTGGATCTTTGTATAGTATGTCGTATTCTTGACTCTTTGAGTCATTGTTATATATATATCTGCATGGGTCCCATCGAGGACTGTTGTGTAATGTTATTACTTCGTTTTCCACCCGCACGAGAGTGCCTGGTGGGCACCTTTGAATCGTTTCTATGCGGGTTTGGCGAATTTTGCTCAAACTTGCATAGGTCCGATTGTGAGGGTGTTACAGAGTGGTATCAGAGCTCAGCAGTTGCGATACCCCACAAGTCCAGCCTATAGGATAACCTAGCTAACGGCCGAAGTAGAGTGTCAAAACTATTTTTCAAAATCGATTGGATAGTTCTGATTAGGTCTGATTTTACTCCTTACCCCTCTGCTATTCTCCTCTTACCTCTACGTGTTTTGAATCCGCTCTCTTCTCTCTCTTCGAGTCCAGGATATCTCGTGGTTGGGTTTCCGTCGTACCTTTAGGGTTTTCGCTTCCTCCTTCGGTAACGGTGTTCCACCGTCCGGTGTTCAAGCTGCCTGATGAATCCGTCTGCTGTGGTATCATCCTTTGTTCTTTGTTTGTGCAAATCCGGTGTTTTCCGACGCGACGACATCATCCACGCCAGATCCGATGCAGAGTCTGCATCACTCCTTTGTTTCCGAACCTCGCTTGTCGAGATCTTCAGTCTGTTTCCGAGAATGGTTGCACGCTCTTCTACTGATTGTGCGGAGTAATAGTTTGGGTGCGTGATGGATTGGCCCCCATGCCGACTACCCCTTCTATTCGCTTTTGTACATTGAAGTGGACGAGGATGCATCGGTTCCCTTTTTCCATCGAAGCTAGAGGTGGCTTTATCTGTTGATACCTCTGCCTCCGACCTTTTTGTTACCGGAGAGTTCTCTCGACGACCACGGACAGCGACCTCTTGTTAGTGGTGTCGCGGGGATCTACGCCAGAGCGAGGAGACGCAGATCGCCGACCTTTCCTTCCGGTACCATGAGGCGGATCTCGAGGGCGAGATCCATTGTTAGTGGTGTCGAATTGTGGCATCCCGCAAAAACCACTACTAGAAAATCGCGTTGAATTTGTGCATTGCATCGTCATCGTCATGCACTGTTGCATAAAGCTATGTTCGCAAAGCCCGTTTTGTTTTCTAAAAACGCCCCCTCTCATTCAAACGCCAAACCCCGGGGCTCCGGAGTATTTTGTTTTGTTGCTATCGGTTTGCAAATGGTCCAATTAAAGTAAATAAAAATATTATTATTTTAGTGGGGCAGTCGAACGGGCCGAGTAGACCCGAACGACCACCCCTGTTTTTAAATCGGTCCACCCTGCCAGCCCCATCTAAATCCTAATCCCACCTAAAATTCTACCCTCTCTCCCCAGCCACCTCACCCCGACCACTCCCCTTGCGCCACATCAACCTCTCCCCTCCCCCTAGCCTACCAGGAGCTGCCACTTGGCTCATCCCTCTCCCTTTCCCCCACTCTCTCCAGCACCCACAACACACACACCTTGCCACCCAAGCCCCGCATGTACCCAGGCCACCACGCGCCACACTGGGCCCCACGCCTGGCCGCCCCGCACGACACACACCCGCCCAATCCCCGCGTCCCCCTTCTGGCCCCACCACGATCCCCTTCCTCGCGTTCTTCCTCTCCCCGAGCCCGTAATCCCGCCGCCGTCCTCCTCCGTCCACTCCTCGCTCGCCGCCTCCTCCTCCCACAGCCCCGCACGCCGTCGCCTCCCTGCACCCTGCTCACCTTCCGCCGCCCTCCCTCTCTCTCTCCGGCGCGGCGCCGCCGCGGCCGCGCTCGCCAACCGCCACCTCTGGCCCCCACCACCCGCTCCGCCTCCGGCCTAGGCTGCCTCCGCCGCTCACCGTGCCCTCTGCGCCGCTCGACCTCAGCGCCGCCCGCCGCCCGCCCGCCCCTGGCCCTGGCCCTCCTCCCGCTCACCTGCAAGCTCCGCCCGACAGCCCACCTCCGCCCGCCACGGACGCGAGCCTCGCGTCCCCGCCCGCCAGAGCTCCGCCACGCCGCCTCGCCGCCCGCCCGCCCGGCGTGCCTCCGCGAGCTCCGCCACAAGACGCGCTGTCGCCGCCACAGCCTCGCCGCGCCTCGGCCGCTGCTCTGACCCGCCGAGCTCGCCGTCTCCACCAGCGCCCGCCGCCATCACCTTCGTGGCGCCCTCTGTTCTCGGCCGACCCGCCTCGCCGGCGTCTCCCGTGGCGCGCGCGCCAAGCAAGGTCCGCGGCCTCGCACCTCGCCAGCCCGCCGCCGCCACGGCACCATCCCCAGCCCTGCTGTGGCCCTGCAAAACCGCTGCAGGCACCTCCTCGGAACCTCTGGTGCGCTCGACAGGCCTCCGTCGGCTTTCCGCGGCCCTGCGGCGCTTCGGTAGCAACGTGAGATGTATGTTGTGTGGCCATGGCACAAACAAGTGCGCAAACGCCGAAGCCGTTCAAGTTCGTCTCTCGATCTCTCGTTGAAGCGTCCAAACGAGGACCAAGTCCGTAACGCCAAGATCTTCCGAGAAGCCCTGCACCATGTGCCGACGTCTGACCAAGCTCGTCCACGAGTCTGTTGTCGTCAAGGACTCGCAACCCTCGGAGGACCCCACAAGACCACGGGCGCGAGACGCCAAGACCGTACCCAGCCGAAGGTGCCCGAAGAAGCTCCGACAAGAACTCCATCACGGAACATCTAGCACTCCGACAGGGACCCTGGAGACCCCGGCGTCGAGCCCCAAGTTTGTCCCCGATAATCCAGGTGGAACCCCAAGACCCCGAAGCCCCGATCCAAAGGCCGATCCGAAGCGCCAAGGCCTCCGCCATGGAATCAACAAGATCATCACAAAACGCCGAGTACTTCTTTCAGGACGCCATGATCGTCGACAAGACCCGAAGACCGCGAATGCGACAAGAACGGCACCGACGCAGAACGCCAAGTACTTCTTCCCGGAACGCAAGACCTGCCCCGTTACCGAGAGCGAGAGAACGATCCCGCCGAGCCCGAACCGTCGAACCCTGGACCCTGTCGAACCCCGAACCCCGGAACCCCCAAGATCGTCGAGAACCCTAAAGTGTGACCCTTATCCGAGAACCCTATTTTATAAGATAATAACAACTTGTTGCATTTTAATTGTTCATCTCGCATGCATCTTGTGTGGTTTGGGGGCCTTATGCCGATTCACCTAATAATTAAATATGGGGCCCATATGCGGGCAAATCTAGCCTTATATTGGCCTCATTTAAACTTGTGTAGGGAAACCGTATTATCTTTTGACATGTTAAACAACATTTAAAATGCGGGGTTTCTAAATAACATGAACCATTTAATTAATTGTCGGGACCCCGGTTCCGCTTAATATGACCTAATCACATTGCACCATTGCCATGTCATACATCATACATGCATCATGCCGATCTTCTGCCGTTGTATTAAATATTGCATCCGGTGTCTATTCTAGTGTTTTGCTTCTTCGCGGATAAGGCCGTTGAGTTGATGCGAGTGTCGACCCGATCTTCGGTTGAACCCTTCGACAATGTTTTCAGGCGAGCATCTTCCCCTTTCTACCTATCTTACTTTTATAGTATTTACTTCCCTCCTGTTGATCTATTGCTATCTGTGTTGCGATGCTCTAGTTTTCCGTACCCGTGATATCCCTTGCAACCCTATATTTGCCTCGGACACATCCTATTACCTATTGTTTGGTAGATAGTTGGACTTGCGCGTCGTAGTCGCGTGCTCAAGTGCTGTTGCGTGTCGTCAAGTGCCACAGTTGTTGATGTATTGCCGCATGTTGATGTTGGAGATGATCATAGCTTTACTTATTGTTCACTTTAATTCCTGTTTAACAACTAAAATTGAAGTAAGCAGAGGCATCGGTGGGTGATAGATAACATTTGGTTTCCGAACGCCCACTTGTGTCCCGTAGGACCCCGAGTACTTGATACCTGTTCCTTGATTTTATCGCGCTATCCACATATGGGGAGTATGGGCCCCCCTTAGCCAGAGCTTGATTCCGTCTTATTTCTTGGGGCCACAAACTAGTTTGAGGTTTTATTTACGATCCTGTACTTATGCCATGTTTTACTGCTTTATTTACGATTGTGCGACAGATAGCACCTGTACTGTTTAGGATCGGGACACGATTCCGCGGTGTCGACAAGCCCCGTTTGGGGTTCCCAGTCGTTCACAGCCGTCTACCCAGACCTTGAGTCCGTCTCGGAGCTAGCTTACTTCGTTGCGGGTAGCTTAATGGGGTGGCCCCCTGAAATATTTCTGAATCTTGTGATTGCTCTGTCGTGAAGACCTCGTTGGGTTTTGATTTGGTTTTTCCGAGGTTGATCGTGTGTGTGTTGCTATTTGTGCACCCCGGCCGGGTTAAAACTTTCTGAAAGCCGTGTCCGCGGTTATGGACGACTTGGAGCACGATTCTCGACCATAGACAAGCATAACTAAAGTTTATCGCTATCAATTTGACTATAACATGACTAGTAAACGCTTCACTATAATGGAATGGCTAAATAATACGCCCACAATTGCTTGCTTGGATTGTCGCCATACCATTGTACCTGACTAGTAAGTATTGCAACTACAACGGAATGGCTGAATAAAAGTACCAACAACTGCTGGGTTTTGGGTTTATCTCATGCTATCTGTATCTGATTAGTAAGTGTTGCAACTATAACGGAATGATTAACTAAAAGTGCCCACCGCTTACTTTATCAGGATGACTATCAATAGTTGACTAGTAATTACTGCAACGATAACTGAATAAATAAAACTGCCAACTGTGTGAGTTCCTCGGTTGACTTCCTCGTTTGGTCTCGAGGGGGGAAACACCAGGATGGGTTTGTTTGATGGTAGTACCAGGTTGGATCCGAATAGGTCCTTCTTGCCCCTCTCTGATTGCCGCCAGTTGTACGGAGTCTCTATAGGTTGTTTAGTGCAAGCTGCCGCTGCCGCTTCAGTCCACCATACCTATGTAGGCGAGGACCGCCGAATTCTAGCCTCGCCGTGTACTGGCCTCAGTACTGACGCTCCTTCTTTTTCCTTGCCCTTTGTCGGCACCCCTTTTGTTTAAGCAGGTTTGAGATCGACGCCGTTAGCAGGGTTACCTTCCGGCTTGGCCTGGGCAGGGTTATGGACGCCATTGGTTATTCTTCAGGGCTCTTAGCCCCATTTGCATCTTGTCCGTAGCGGGACACTCTATCGTTTTCAAGGTGATTTGGATCTTTGTATAGTATGTCTGTATTCTTGACTCTTTGAGTCGCTGTTATATATATCTGTTCTGTGGGTCCCATCGAGGACTGTTGTGTAATGTTATTACTTCGTTTTCCACCCGCACGAAAGTGCCTGGTGGGCACCTTTGAATCGTTTCTATGCGGGTTTGGCGAATTTTGCTCAAACTTGCATAGGTCCGATTGTGAGGGTGTTACAGGTGCATCCAGCACATAGGTCAAATTACCAGTCGTGAGGACAATCCTCAAATAGCGGAACCAATCCGCGAAGTTGCTTCCATTGTTTTTTAAATTTTCTTTCTCTACGAACGCATTAAAATTGATGGTAGGGGCAGCCATTGATCTACAACATATTTGCAATAGTTTAGACTAAGTTTATGATAAATTGAGTTCTAATTAATAGTTAAATTAATCTAGGTGAACTCCCACTCAAAACAACATCCCTCACATTGTTTTAGTGATCACACGAACTAAATCCACCACATCAACACCGATCATCACGAGAGTTGATGTAGCTTCAATGGCGAACAATCGACATGTTCATCATATCTACTATATGATTCATGCTTTACCTTTTGGTGATCCGTGTTCCGAGACCATGTATGTACATGCTAAGCTCGTCAAGATCAAACCTTAGCTTCCGCATGAGCAAAACTGGCTTGCTCACGTTGTATACACTTGCGGAATCTAACACACCCGATCATCACGTGGTGCTTCGATACAACAAGCTTTAGCAACGGTGCTTACTAAGGGTGAACACTTTAGGACTTGAAATTTATGTGCATGAGGGATCATCTTATAATGCTACCGTCGTTAACTAGGCAATACAAGATGCATAAAGGATTAACATCACATGCAATTCATAATATGTGATATGATATGGCCTTTCTTCTTTGTGCTTCCAATCTCCATCTTCAAGCACGAACATGATCTCCATCATCACCGGAATTGCATCAAGGTCCATGACACTGCTCCATGGTTGTCGTCCACCGGCTTCAACTATTACAACTACTTTGAATAGACACGCGGGTCTTAACAGAATTAAAGACAACCATATGGCTCCTGCCGGTTGCCAACTTACAATAAGGAACATTGCATACATAAAATATAATCACAATCATGGCCATATCATATCACAGCACACCCCTGCAAAAAAAAGTTAGATGCTTCTACTTTCTTTGCATGTTTTATGTGGTTTGGGGCTTTCAATAAGTGTCGTTCTAACTTACGATCAAGAACCACAACATTGATACTAGTATTGTCAATCACCCGTTGTAAATTGAATCTTAACTATGTTGGGAGAAACAGGCACCCGCAAAGCCACTTATGCAATACAAGTCATGTAAAGCGTGAAGCAAGTCTCATGAACGATGTCATGTAAGGTTAGCCCGGGCCGCTTCATCCCACCATCCCGCAAGATGCAAAGTACACAAGAAGCAATCGACAACAAAAGCATCAACTCCCACAATGACCATTGTGTTCTACTCGTGCAACAGATCTACATATAAACCTGGCTCTGATACCACTGTAGGGTTTCGTAGCATGGAAAACAAAAATTTTCTACCGCATACAAACAAACAAGCCAAGATCTATCTACTAGATTGTAGCAACGAGTCGATGGAATAACTCACCCTCGAAGATTCCAAAGTGTTTAATGAGAGCGGATTCTCGTGGGTGATGTAGTCGTATTTTCCCCGATCTCAAGATCGGCAGACGATCCTTCCGGCCAAGCGTTCCGGCGCTCCCGCAATCGGTCACACGTTCGGTATTTTCGACGAAGACCTTCCTCTCCCTTGTTCCAAAGAAAGTGCGGAGGTTGTAGCACTCTCCTCGCGATTCTGGCTGCACAACGGCGTGGTACTGGAAGTAGAGGGGAGATCTCGCAGGGCTTCGCCTTAAGCCGGAGCGAGTATGGTGGACTATGAGAGATCCCTCGGTGATCTAGGGTTTAGACACACCAAGGAGGAGGGTCTAGGGCCGGCGGCTAGGGCTTGGAGCTGACCAAGTCGGCGGCTAGGGGAGAAACCCTAGGCGGCGGCTATGGTGGGCGGCGGCGGCTAGGGTTAGGTTTAGAGGTGGAGGTCTTGTGTACTTGGAGGGGCATCCCTGCCCCTCCTTATATAGGTGGAGGGAGGCGCGCCAGGGGAGGGGAGTCCCTCCCCAACTCGGATCCCAAGTGGGACGGCGGTGGAGGGGAGGAACTCCTCCCCAAGTAGGTTTCCTACTTCCCCTCCACCTTCCAAAATAGTCGTTTGACTTTTCAAATTGGCGTTTGACTTTTCAAACTAGGATTTGATTAAACCCTTTATTTTGTTCAGCGATGACACCTAGTACATGATGCAATCATTCCAACTTGGTATGACACATTCATGTACCTTTCCCCTCCAGAGTGCCGGACATTCCGGAACCTTCTAGAACATTCCCGATGAAAACACCGGAACCATTCTCCAACCCTGAAACAGGACTTTCCTTATATGAATCTTATTCTACGGACCATTCCGGATCTCCTCGTGATATCCCGGATCCCATCCGAGACTCCGAACAACATTCGGTCTCTTACTCATCATTCCATAACTACTCAAACAACATCGAATCCTTAAGTGTGTCTCCCTACGGTTCGTGAATTATGCGGACATGATCGAGACACTTCTCCGAACAATAACCAATAGACGAATCTGGAAATTCATATGGCTCCCACATATTTCTACGATTACTTTGCGATCGAATGAACCACTTACATACGATACCAATTTCCCTTTGTCTCACGATAGTTTACTTATCCGAGGTTATGATCGTCGGTATCTCTATATACCTAGTTCAACCTCGTTACTGATAAGTACTCTTTTCTCGTTCCCGTGATATGTGATCCCTTGTGAGCCAGTCACATGCTTGAAAGCTAATTGGATGACATTTCACCAAGAGGGCCCAGAGTACATCTATCCGTCATATGGATGGACAAATCCCACTCTTGATCCATGTGTCTCAACCAATAATTTCCGAACACTCAATGCCACCTTTATAGCCACCCAGTTACAGTGTGGTGTTTGATGTCATCAAAGCATCCTTCCGGTGAAGGTGATATGGATGATCTCATGGTCGAAGGAATTAGGTTACTATGTATCAGAAAGCATATAGCAATTGAACTATTAAAATGACTTGATCTTTATGCTACGCTTATCTATAGGAGTATGTCCACCATATCATTCTCCTAACGATATGATCTTGTTGTTAATAACATCTCAATGTTCATGATAGGGAAACCACAATCATTTATTAACCAACAAGCTAGTATTATAAAGATGCTTTACTAGGGACTTCAATTTAAGTTTACAAATCACACAAGTATTAATGTTTCTTTGTTAATACTATTATAGCATGAATGTAAACATTTATCATAAACACAAAGATATGATAATAACTACATTTATTATTGCCTCTAGGGCATATCTCCAACAAATATACGTTAAAGAATCACCCCAAAGACGTGGAGGAAGACCTGTGCAGGTTCTTAACCGAGCATAATTTTGTTAAGGAAATACTATTTCCTTACAACTTCAAGTGAGTGTTTATATCTTGTACACATTTTATTTTTGCTTACTGTATGAGCTATGCATGTATGCTTATGTAAATGTCCGCAGATTCCATTGGATCTTGCTAAACATTCAAGTTGACAACTCCCTAGTTGAAGTCCACGACTCGTTAAGCAATGCTCCATAAGTAATTTCAATCATTATCGCATTATATCGTCCTCTTTCATTCATTTCCTAATATCAAGTAACTACTAACTCCTTTGTTCATTTTCTTTGCCGAGCAGGTGTTGGACACGGTTCAGACAGAAAATACCAGGTCCATTCAAAGAGGAGTTAACTTATAAAATGGTGAAGAGTTTACAACAGCCACCGGGAACTCATTTATGTGGATACTACGTCTGCGAGTACATCCGCGAGTTGACCAGTGAGCGGAAAGTTGACTCACATTATATTTATGATTTGCGGGAGAAACTAGAGCCAGACCAGCGCATAAGAGCAATTCAAGAGGAGCTGGCGGGATTTATGATGAAGGAAGTCCTTGATGTACATGGAGAGCATTATGCGGATGATGGGGAACTCGATTTGCCTTAGTCATCTTCATGTAGCTGATATGATATATATATTCATCAATGACCATGTAATTTCAAAACATTTCTTTCTTTTGATATGATTGATTATATGTATGCTTGCAAGGGATCAATTAATTATATAAATGCATCGACGTGTAGTGTGTATGTAGTAGCGTATAATATGTATACTGAAATATATGTTTGAATTATAGTGAAGCACAAAACGAAAAAGGAACGAAATGGCAAAAAAAAAAGAAAATACACAATCTCGCATGGCGGAGAAATGTGTTTTCTTCTGCCAGAGAAACCTTTAGTCCCGTGGTGTTACACTGGGACTAGAGGGTTTCGCACTGCTGGCGCCAAACAGCCACGTGGCTGTTATCAGTCGTGGGCCGTTGCGAGCCGGGACTAGAGGGGGCACTAGTGCAGAGCCCCCCCTTTAACTCCGGTTGGGAGGGCCCTCTAACAGCGGTTCCCCAACCCGTTGAGGGTCTGTTAGGGGGCTTGAACACCGGTTCTTATACGAACCGGTGTTAAAGGGTGGCGCACGTGGGCTGCCGCAGTTCAGTTCCCCTTTAACACCGGTTCAGACCGAACCGTGTTAGCAGTTGCGCAGATTTAGGTCGTTTTCTGCCGTGGCGAACTCTGCCAGGCAGAAAACGGCCTAAATCTCGCCATGCATTTCCTCGCCTGCTCGGGCGTATTGCGGAGGAGGGAGGGGGGAGCGAGGGGAAATCGATCGGGAGCGGTATACTTATAAATCGTCATCGGTACATACGAGTACATGAATAATTAAGCAACTATTATTATACACAAACATCGTCATCGGCACATACATCGTTATCGGCACATACATGGTCATCGTTCATTTTGGTGGATATCTAAAGAGATCTCCGCCAGGCGTGACGACCTCATCAAGTATGAACCCCGCCAATTCCTCTTGAATGGCTCGTATGCGTTCAAATGGTAGGAGTTGGTCCCGCATCCGTTCGATCTGAATATATATGAAGAATGGGCCGTCAATATATATATAAGAATAAAACTCAACACAATTGATGGTAATAAAATAATGTTGTGGACTTTTTTTACTTACTCTAAGTTGTTCTAGTGCGTCTTGGCCTGTCATGACATATCGTGTTGAATGAATTCGCAAACATAGTACCCACATAAGTAATTGCCGTGTCCCTGATGCGCGCACTTTACGAGAATAGAGAGTTCAATCAAAATAATAATCAATAAAGCATGATATAATGGAATTGGAAGCTAGCTAGTATTACTTACATTTTGGTCTACAAATTTTAGTTCTTCTGACCATTCACCCACGGCCCTGCCCGTGAACATTTTCCAAACCCTGTCCGACAAAGAAAATGGATAAAGGAGTAATTAATTACTTATTGTCACGAAAGTTGCCGATCTAGTGCGATAATATGATTGAAATTACCTCTGGAGCATCTCTCTAAAGTCTGCCCATAGCTCTTTTTTTTCGTAACGAGTCCATGACAAGGACTTTTCCTGAGTCGGGTTGAATGACTAGCAGAATAAAGTGGAACCTACGCACGCATAACTCATCATCAGTTACACTTAACATCGAGTAAGCGAAGAATGTGTACAAGAGAGAGGTAACAAGACTCACGAGAAGTTGTAAGGCAATAGTATTTCCCTTTTGGTTTGTTGTCTCAAGAAAGACTTTAGCAAGTAATCTTCTGTTGCCCGGTTTGTCTCTTACCACTTCTTCATGAACTCTATTTGGGTCAACGAACCCAATGTCAAAAGGGCCTCCTTTCATGCATTCCATAACCTTTTTCCTGCATAATAGTATATACATATATGGTGAGCATATATATATACATGCAATTAATGAAGTGAATGAGATGAGATAAAAATTACAGAAATAGTACTTACACACAATAAAGCCTGATGGCAGATTTGTCGAGTTCCTTCTGATTGAATAGAAAATGCAAGTCTTGAATGTTGAAGTCGATCGCGTCGTCTCCGCAAAAGAAAATCTGATCTCTTATATGAGCCGTGATCCATTCTTCTTTTCCCGTCTTGCAGAAATGAAGGTACCACTTGTGCAATTTTCGCATCTTTGTTGGTAGATTCTTGAGCTCCTCTTTCTTGACTAGATTCTTCCCATACTTCCATGGCTGTATGGGGTTGACATCGCATTTGGGCAAGTTGTCTCCCATGACGTTCAAGTATGCAATGTAAGTCATCCCCATCTCATTGGCCTTTCTTTGTAGCTCTGCCTCGTAATCATCTACGGGAGGAGTGTCCCGTTTGTCAAACATTTGGAGCGGGGCGCATGATTGGTTTTCCTGCTCTCCGAGCATGGGAACTGTTTTCTGGGGTGCCTCACGACTGCTACTTTCAGTCTCCCTACGGCGCCTTGGATGAGCACTGGCATCATAATGAACTTCCTCTTCATACACAACCAAGGAGGAAGGTTATAGATACATAGGGTCACAGGCCAGGTGCTGTGACTGCAGCTCTGCTCACCAAAAGGATTCATGCCGTCTGTACTTAGACCAAACCTTAAGTTCCTTGCATCACGTGCAAAGTCCGGGTACTCTCGCTCGACTTTTCTCCACTGTGACCCATCAGCGGGGTGTCTCAACATCGCGTCTTTCTTACGGTCTTCCATGTGCCATCGCAACAACTTGGCATGCTCTTTATTTCTGAAGAGACGTTTTAACCGTGGTATTATAGGAGCATACCACATAACCTTGGCGGGAACCTTCTTCCTAGGGGCCTCACCCTCAACATCGCCAGATCGCCTCGTCTCGATCTTATACCGCATCCAAATTCTCGTACTTCTCACCGCGTAGAGGATGCATCATTAATGCAGGCATGTATCTTACGCACGCCTAATCCTAGAGGGAGACAACCTTCTTTGCTTGGTATGTACCGTCGGGCAACTCATTATTTCTTGGAAGAAGATTCTTCATTTTACCAACAACTTTGAAAATGCGTCACCACACCATTCTCTGCCTTCCATTGTAGCAAATCCATTGTGGCACCTAGCTTTTGTGGCCATCTTTGCAAGTTGGATACAACAATGTTTTGTGATCCTTTAACATCTGCTCCACTTCTCCTTCTCCTTTTCAGTTTCACATTCTTCCTTTGCATCAAGAATGGCCCGACCAAGATCGTCATCGGGCCCATCCGCTCCCTCTTGATCTTCATTATCTACCTCCGTTGCATTATCATCATATTCAGGATACATATTATGATAGTTTTCATCATCCTCTTCTTCTTCGTTGTCTTCCATCACAACCCCTTTTCTCCGTGCTTGGTCCAACAATTATAGCTGGGCATGAAACCAGATCAAGCGGTGGGCGTGAATGGTTCTGATATTTGAGTAGTCTTTCTTGTTCGACGGTGAACACACGGACAACACATAAAACCATTGTGACCACGGTTTGCATTAGCCACAACGATGAATTTTTGGAGGCGTAATGTACTCGGAAGTGCGGCGGTCACCGTACATCCATTGCCGATTCATCTGCATTAATATGTAGTATATATCAAAAATAATAGGAGATGACCATTTATATATATAGTACATCAATGACACATGAAACTATAGTTGCCGACCTCGACCGAGACGGAAAGAGCAACAAGAAAGCTTATTTTGAGCTCTCGGCATTTCACCAACACCTCTAGTGCATATGAAAAAACACAAACTAGCACTCTTCACACCCTCTTGCTAGGCTCCAAAATGTGAAAGAATGGAAGAGTGGGGTGTGTGTGGGCTGGGTGGTGTCTTATATAGTTTCACCCTTTAACACCGGTTCGCCACGAACCGGTGTTAAAGAATTGTGAACCATCGGTGCGAGGACCTTTAACACCGGTCGTGGCACGAACCGTGTTAAAGGGGGGGCTCCTTTAATGCCGCAGAGGCCACGCTGGTACGGCCCCCCCTTTAACACCGGTTCGTAGAAGAACCGGTGTTAAAGCCCATTTTCGGGATCAATAAAAGCCCTCGTTTCCACTAGTGGGGGGCTCTAGTCCCGTTTTCGCAGTCCCGGGCCCAAAGCCGGGACTAGAGCCCGTTGCGGCCCGGGACTACAGCCCAGTTTTCCACCAGTGTTGGGCGCGTGTTAGCCAAATAAATCCGGACGATGTGACATATGATTTATATTTCGTTCGTTAAATTTATAGTGAAACATATTTGTTAGACTGCGTGTTAGCCCAATAAACCCGGACGAAAGGAGTACATATGTTTGCCAATTAATGTGAGTCAACGATGCATCTATTAGCTAATAAATGAGTCGATCGGGATCTGCATTTATTGATCCCTAAATTGGGATCTGCACTAATTGATCCCCTCCAAACGTATACTCTTTTAAAAAAAAATGATCCCAAGGTCTAGACCGTGCAAGATTTGATATTTTATATGAATCCCAAGTGGTGTTAGAGTTGTTGCATTTGTTCAAGGCACATTAATTAGCTATATGTTTTCTTGCATGCGGGAGGGAAGCTCACATATACGATTACTCCCCCTCGAGAGGTTTATAGGGCTTCCATGTAGTTCTAGATTGCATATTTGATCAACATAATAGACTACATATGTTATAAAAATATACCATTATAACTTTAGAAGCTATATTTTTTTAATATACAACCGTTGCTAGCAGTATCTTCTTCAACCCGCGGACGACCTTCCTATTTTTATATTAACTCGTAAATATGCCTTACAACCATGGGAAATATCGTGTGTTGAACTCGGATCCTGGTGGATGCTTTTATTTTCAAAAAGGAAGAAATGCTATTTTAAAGTTTCAAAAAAGTGAAATAAAATTTCACATGTAATATTATCTTTATACTTAGTGGTGCAAATTGTATGTAACCTACACAAGAACGATGATCGGATTTCTACTATTCAACGAAATACAAATTTCCAATTTCTCTTTTTTTGTGTATAATGAAAATTTGTACGTAACACTATAATACTTTCCAAAGTAATAACACTATAATGAAAATTTGCACGAGTAGGTGCCAAGTATTAAGAGGAGACAGACAATTGTGTGGGCTGCAGTTCTGAATCTTCAAACACCGAACGTAGCACTTTATTAGCGGTGGTGTGGGGGACGGAACTCGTGCTCCATGCATGCACACATATAGTATAGGCATGTGCAGAACTGTTACATACGTAAACCAACCACACATAGGCTGGCGTACACATACGTAAACCAACCACACATAGTCTTGCAGGATGATCAAATGTGGTTTGAAAGGACGGACACGGAAATCCTCTTCAAGGATGAACACACTTTGGAGATGTCTGATTCGGTGTGGCCAGCTGATACAAACAGGCGGATCCCAACCGGGAGCTTGCACCTGTCCAAAGTTGACCTCTTTGATGGGACGACCAAAACTGAATCTTCCTTCAAAGCCTGCAGGTACGGTGGAGAAAATATGCATAAAATACATGCTTATGAATATTCATGTTAATTGCATCTCCAAGTATAACTTACCTTCTCGGCAATGGTTTCAAGCAGATCTAGGTCAGTGGCAAGAGAACCTGTGGATTTATTCAGCCTGAGGAAGACAATAGGGGACAGAACATGGCTAGAAATATGAAGCCCAGGTGTAGCTGAAAGTTCTGCAAACAAATCAAATACATCAAGGTACTGGGTGACCATGCGTTCCATGACTACAGTAGTACTAGTTAATGTCCAAGACAAGCATCTTTACCTTTATGTAGGAGAGCAACATTGCTCCTTAGGTTGTTCAGAACTGTAGGATTATCCTCCAGGTAGTTGATAGCAGAAATTGCGGCACTGGCAAGATAGGGTGGCAATGAGGCAGAGAAGACATAGCCAGCGCTGCTTAGACGCTGCAAAAAATGTAACCCCTTAATAATCATCCAAAGCTCAAAATGTTTAACACAAATTCTGTTCATCTCTCGACTAATGTTTTACCAATCTGAAATTGCATCTACCTGATGATCAACAACTTTGGCGCTTCCAGTGCAGAAGCCACCATCACTAGCTAATGCAGTTCCCATTCCAGCAGTGATGATATCAATTTTGTCAATCTGCACAATGTAAGGAAATTTCAGAAATAGAAATAACAAGGAGGCTAGGAATAAACACCAAACACTCACTGGAATGCCATAATGTTCAGCAAGGCCCCGTCCAGACTTGCCAAGCACACCAAATGAATGACTCTCCTCCAGAATAACACGGAACTTATATTTCTCCCTCAACTTGATTATCTCATCCAAGGGGGCAATGTGACCAGAATTCTGCAGTTTATCACGAGGGAGGGTTTCATCCCAAGGTTTATATCCAAAATATTTCATGGGTTTACAATAAGTACAAGTATAATTGCTTAAAGTTTAAAGCCTAAAAAAATAAGGAAAATCCTACACTTATCTAACATAAAATAGTCACCAAAAGAAGCACACCTGGTAGATAGATTCCACAACAATGTAGCGTCTAATCTTCTCAGTACGCTTGTTTCCACGAGTAATATTTTCCAAAGTGCTAGCAAGTGAAGCCATATCATTATGTTTGAAATAAACAACAGTACTTTTGGAGAGATAGAGTCCATTTTGCACTGCCCAGTGAACACCCTCATCACTGCAATGCACATACGAAAATATCTTCAGCTAAACTGGGAAAAATACTAAAAAGTGAGAACAGCTGCATGTCCAAAGTTGATATTGTATAATTCATATATATTCACATAAAGATGAAAAGGGACGGTTTACTCACGCCACTATGATATCTCCTTTCTTACAAAAGGCAGGTATCACACTGAATATGGTAGATAATCCATATGAATACAAAATGGAGTCCGGTGTTCCCAGGAACTTTGCTATTTTTGCTTCGCAGTCAAGGTGGACATCTGCAAGTGATATACATTCAAAAAGTTAGCTCCTTCATATGTGCAAAAGAGGTAATTGGGTATGAACCTGAAGACAGAATATACAAACCAATTGTTCCATAAAACCCACGTGGACCGCATGATCCAACGCCATATTTTTCCACCGCACCAACACAAGAATCCTACGATTCACTCTCACTGATCAGATATTCCGGACAATAATAGTTGTCAAAAATACTGGCAAACAACACAGTTTTCTTACAATAATTTTCTCGTTGCCAATTAAACCAAGGTAGTTTGCTGATGCAAAGTTCACAACTTCCTTCCCGTCAATGGTCGTATGTGGTCCGGCAGCACTGTGTAAGAAATCAAAATATGTCAGTTATAATTATGACAGGGACAGATTATAAATCCCCCACAAATAAACTATATACTATACATGTCTAATAACTCCACATATCATGTAGTCATTACTCTTGTTCAACTTGTATATATCTACATTT
Source organism: Avena longiglumis (assembly GCA_030063025.1). Lineage (NCBI taxonomy): Eukaryota > Viridiplantae > Streptophyta > Magnoliopsida > Poales > Poaceae > Avena > Avena longiglumis. The sequence continues at coordinate 1,629,367 of CP125977.1, read as the reverse complement.
CATATTCCATGGATCTCAGGAAATGAATTTAAAATAGATTGACAATCACATACAAGAAAAAACTCTAGAATAATATGTGACGATAGAGAGGTTTTATAAAATAATAATATCATTTGCATATACACTTGTGCGAGGGGTTCTCTTCTATTATCTATTTCTTTTGCATAACCGAGAGAAAGGACAAAATAAGATGTTCTAGGGTACGAATTACTCAACATAACAGTGCCAATGTGATGAGTTTGCAAATTCCTAAAATATATAGGTGTGCAGGCACTTGAGGCATTGTCATAGCGAAACAAAGGAATGAAGAAGAAAAAACTATCGTTACGAATGAAGACATCACACAAACCTTTCTATGATTGGTGTGTCAATTCGGGACCCCTCTTTGATTGGAGGACATAAAGGTTCTGGTTGCCATTCATCACATAGCTCATCAACTTCCTACGTAAAATAGTAAAAATCTTACCAAAATATTTCATGGAGCAGTGACCAAATCCAGAACTTTTATCATGTATTACAAATATCAGTCAGTGGACAGAGAACGACTCTACCTTCTCAGAAAGTGGCTTCTTTGGAGGTCTGTAGCTCTTTCTGAAAAGATAAAACACTATGACCGCAATCAGAATTCCTTCCACAACCAATTGACCTACAAAATTACACCTCTCAAAATGTCAAAAACTATATCACATAACAAAGTTTCAATTGATAGATAGAAGAGGCTAGCTTACCATTGATATGAACCCCGAAGATGACTGCACGGCCAGTAAGAGGTGCGTTGAACGCAGCTGAGAAACGAGCAAGCACCACTGTGGTGGCATTTACAATTGGCAATGCCAAGTCCATGTCCTAAGTCCTTAATCTATCCAAGATCTTTCTAACACACGATGAAAACTTGAACCTTTAAAACCTACCAAACAAACAAACAGTGCTCCGTACTCCATCAACCACAAAAAAGAAGAATATAACCTTAGAGTTCAAAAAAATCTGACCCCAAAGATTGAACATACAGAAGGTAATCTTGCTTACCTCGGACTATTTTACAACGGTCACACACACTTTGGATCCCAATCTCACCAACGTCGAGGGAACTTTTCAGTGAGATAAAGTTGAGGAAGGCCTTTCCCCCAAACCCGGACGGCTCCTGACCATGCAATGTTTGGTTTGGTTGGGATGTAGTTGTGATTGGGAACGTGAAACTCAAGAGCACAAGAAACATACCTCACCTCATCTTATACTAGCACAGAACCAGCTGATATGCACAGTAGAGTCCACATGGATGACTTGTTGACAACCTTGATGATTTCGTAAATTGTATTATATGCATCTTGTGTGGACCTCCATTGTCGGGCCTTATGTTTGATTGCTGGACAGACTTGATTGAGTTTTGTTGGGTCGTCCATCAAGAGGATGCTAGATCCAACAACCGGACGCTCCGCTTGACCATGGAAACAGGGAAGCAAGTAACAAGCAAGTAACACATTCGCAGCATGAGAGATTCATTGATGTATATTGCAGTACACTCGATAATAAACTGATGTGAAAATAATAATAAAGAGAAGTCATATCAGTGTCATGCTCTATTATCGTATCATGACACATAGATCCTAAAAACCTAATAAAAATAGACCATGTAAATATTTTTAATTTAATATTTTAGAAATAAATAAATATGATGATACTAGGATACTAGTTTGTAATGTTATGCATTATGGTATTAGTATCGTAAACTAGTATCTTATAAATTATACTACCGCATGATTGATTATCCTATGACGCATTATCTATTAGTATACATATATATGGCACCAAAGTACGAGATGTAACTAGTCATATTTATATATGATGATAGCCAATTAATAATGAGACCAATGTATTGTAATCAAACTTCGACATAGGCTAATATTCGTAAACATCGCACATAATGTCCAATTTTTATTCCATAGGCGTTCTGTGTGGAAGAGCCATAAGAGAGACCGCTGACCACTTTTTTGCCGGCTTGACAAATGGTCACGTGAAATTTGAGTCGTGCATTGAGAATATGTCTTATTACCATCAAAATTATAACCAAGTTAAACGATAAGGTTTAGAAAAGTTGGTAATTATTCGTCCTTAATGGTTGTCATGCATGTGTATTTAATGAAGCCAACTAGAATTGTAGATTTACCAAAAATTACTTTAACACACAACTGGCAGATATGCCCAGTAGAGTCCACATGTCTGGCTTGATGGCATCCTTAATGATTTCCTACAATGTATTATATGCACCTTTTGATTTCTAGATAAAATATATTTAGATGTGTCGGCACGTCCAACAAGAGGATGGTAGATCTGACTATAGGCCAGTTCGCTTGGGAAGCAAGTAAAAAGCGTGATCTAATTGTGGAAACACCATAAAGTATAATGACCCAACAAAATCATCTTTAATTAATTGTTTTGCGTGTTTTTGTTTTGTGCATCTCATGATATCGTTTTCGTCTTCACTTTGCATGTTTTGCAACCCTAAAACTATTTTTGAACAAAACTACTTTTCAAATAAATCTAAACTTTTGAAACTAATTTACCAAACTCTTCCCTCACTATTTCCTTTCTCCTTTTCTTCCTATCCTTTGTCTTTTATGCCAAAATTTCAGAATTTTGCAAAGGCCCTTCTAGACCAATCCTTCGTTTTGGCCTTCTCTTTTCTCCACCGAATATTGTCATTCCAGCCTTGTCCTTTGCCCAACCAGCCCCACCAAAGCTCCAGCTTGCCACCAACGCCTGCCGCCTAGTGCTCTGTACTTCCGGCTACCATCATCGCGCCTCAGCATGTCATCCTTGTTTCTGAGCCAACGGCACCGCCTTGTACTACCTCCTCTTTGGTTGCTTCCGTCTCAGTCAGCAAATTCATCGTAGACATCATCCTACAGCTCTGCCTCCTTCTGCATGCGCTTCGCCCGCCACAAACAAAGAACAGTTCTCGAGCCCTGCTTGGCGACCATGCATGTATGCCTCCTGTTGAAGTGTATAAGTGGATTACATTAGCTCTTTTCATCAGTTCAGACTTTTGATTGCGTTGGCTAGTGCATGAAGCTTGACATGGTATTAGAGCCTAAGATCTCGAGTTCGAGTCTTGACTTTCGCAATTTATCCTAAAATTGCTGTTGATCCATCTGTGTCCACGTATAGGCCTCTTGAGTCATACGTGAGTTCCGCGCACTGTCGCTCTCTTCTGGTTGCACGTGCTGACTTCTCTCCGTCACACGTGAGAGGGGACGTTGAAATGTATAAGTGATTTGCACTAGTCCTTTTTATCAGTTCGGACTTTTGGTTGCGTTAGCTAGTGTATGAAGCTTGACACCTCCATCCTCGTGAACAACCTCTAGATCCCGCCATTCTTGTTCAAATTTGGTGCCCGTCCTACATCAATTAAAAAGATCGTCAGCTGGACACTGGTTCATCCTTTTCTCTGGCGTTAAAGAACATTCTATCGCAGGCAAGTGCTTAACCTTTTTGCCTGTTTGTTCGTGCACGCTGACAACTGCGAAAACGTTAGTGACCATCACACTACTAGGGAAGGTCTTACCGCTGCCACGCCAAATTAGGCTACCCCGGCAGTATCCCATTATCGTCGGTGCGTCATCCTCCGCGCCGTAGGTAACTCGAAAACCGTCGGCGCATTTCATCTTGTCGGGCCGACGGTAAGTGCCAGAAAAAAATTTGAATTATTTTTAGTAATATTTCAATTTTTCTACCGTTTAATCACACTAGGAATAATTTTATCTCTAAGAACACTTAATCTTAGTTTAAAACGCTCACTCCTAATTAGGGATGGCACCTGCAGGGCATGGGTACGGGTGGAGCCACCCCATACCTATACCATCGTCTTTGATTGTACTCACACTAGTGAAAACAGCCCCATGTGTCCTGGTTGGTAAGGAGCTTTAGTCCCGGTTCCTTAACTGCGACGGGATAATCAGGACTAAAGCCCTAACCTTTAGTCCCGGTTGTCCCACCAACCGGGGCAAAAGAGAGTACACGTGGCCACGGCAGAGGGCGAGAGGGGAAGCAACCGTCCCGGTTCGTAACACGAACCGGGACAAATAACCATTTGCCGCGGCAGAGAATTCATTTTGGCAACTTTTGTTGCCGCGGCAGCATTTTGGTCACTTTTTGTGCCGCGACAGAGAATTCATTTATGTTGTTTTATTGTTTATTTAGTGTTTTGTACTTTTTAATAAAGGAACCATTATATTACACAAGATCATCATCACAATATAGATCCAAGTGTCGAACATATTACATTCGATACACGGATCGAGTTCATGCACTACATACAATATAAGCTCTTTGTATAATCCCTATTGTTTATACACACCCGAATAGTATTCCCCTTTTGGGTTTAGGACTTCTGCATCCAAGAATCCCGCCAATTCCTCCTGAATTGCTCGTACGCGATCCTTTGGCAGAAGACCGTCCCGTAGACGTTCGATCTGATTTAAAAAAGGAGTCAGCCTATATGAATGAAACTAAACACAATTTGATGGTAATTAAAAACTATAGAAATTGTTTACGTACGTGGAGTTGCTCTAAATTTCTGCCCTTCTCATAGCACGTCTGACGGATGAACTCGCAAACATAGTATCCACATAAATTGTTCCCTGGTCCCTGCGTCAGGCACTTTACGAGAACAGAGTTCAATAAAAAATAATCAAGCATGATAATAACGGTATCAAAACTAGAATCAAAGAGATGCGCGGATATAGCTAGTGGTTCTTACATCTAGTGGTTGAAATGTAAGCTCCTCTTTCCAAACACTCCTAGCCTTGTTGGTGAACCGTTTTCAAGCGCTGTCCGGCGAAGAAAATGAATAAAAGAAGTTATTAATTAGTTGATATCATAAAATTCACGAACGTTACCGATATAGTGTCGTCATGATTAGAATTACCGCTGGAGAAGCATCTGCATGTTCTTCCGCTGCTCAAGGGGTTTATGTTTTGAGTCCATGACTAGTACACGCCCTTTATCAAGTTGAATGATTAACATAATATAGTGAAAGCTGCGCATGCATAACTAATCAATTATATACTTAACATCGAGTAAGCGAAATAGAAAGTGTATACAAGAAAATAACACTCACTCGAACTTGTAAGGAAATAGTATTTCCCTTCTAGTTTCTTGAAACCTTAACGCGTGTACGATATTATCCTCCGTATCCTGGGGGGTTGTTTTGAGATTATCTTGATGAACCCAATATGGGTCAATGAACCCAATGTAATAGATTTGTCCTCTGCTGCATTCGAGAATCTTCATTCTGCATATTATAGTATGATTATATACATGTAATAAACGAGGTGAGATAGCTAGAGACTAAATTAATTACAGAATTAGTATTACAGACAATAGGCACTGATGATCTATTTGTCCAAGGCGTCTTGATTGAATAATTGAAATAGTTCATCGAATTCAATGGATATCATGTCATCTATTTCTTTCCCATAGTGCTTTTTTGTAACCCTCAGCACTATCCAGTTAGCCCCGGCCTCTATGGCATGCATGTACCAGTTATGCAATCTTCGCATTTTTGTTGGAAGATTATTTAGCTCCTCAGGTTTGACGAGAGGTTTGCTGTACTGGTATTTGTATGCTACTTCACTCACGGGGAAGTACTCTAACTGGGATAAGTACTGGGCAATACTCATACCTTGAGCAGCGGCAGCTTGTCCGTATTGTGCAACACTACTAGGAAAATGGCTATAGGTAATTAGCACATCCGTGGCTCACATGGTTGAAGTGCCCCACGGCTAAAACAGGCGTGGCTCACCTATGGGCAGTGCCCTACTAGTAACTAGAACAACCGTGGCGCACATGACCATAGTGCGTCACAGATATGTGTGGGCCAGGGCCCTGTTGGCCGCACGCCAAACATCCGTGGCGCACATAGGGTAGGTGCGCTACGGTTGTTAGTGTCAACCGTGGCGCACATGGAGGGGGTGGGCTACGCCTAAGCGCATGCCCCTCTCTGCTGTGAAACGGCCAGACACATCCGTGGCGCATTATGGCATGTGTGCCACAGATGTATAAACTTAGTAGTAGGGCACCTTGCCCTAGTGCCCTACGCCTAACTATCCTGCACCAACTCCACACCCCCCCCCCCGTGGATCGCCTTTTTAGGCTTTGCAAAAAATAAAAGAAAATGATAAACACTTCAAAAAATTAAATCCTTTCATATTTAGGTAGGTAATGTGGTATAGCTTCTAGTAAAATTAACAAACATGAGTTTCGACTTTATCTGCAAAAAAAGTCATGCCACGGTAAAAAGGCCGTAACTTTTGCATACGATATAAAAAAAATCGTATAATATACAAAATGACAAGAACGAGATTTCGCATCCGCTCGCAAGGACCTTCGGTCGCTTAGCTATTTTTTAGATTTTCAAAATTCAAAAAGAGTAAAAAGTTACGGTCAAAAGACCGTTTTTTCCTACAGAAAAAAATAGAGGGCGACTTACCCGTAGCGCACCACCACCTAGTGCGCCACGGATAAGCTTGGGCGGGATTCAAAATTCGAATCCCCACCCCGCCCACCTACCCCTATTCCCTCCCTCTTCTCCTTTTCATTCTCCTACCTCCTCCTTTTACTTCTCTCTCCTCCTCCTCCTTTCCTTCTCCACTTTCCCTTGCACTAACGATGGCGACGGTGGCCTTCTCCTCCTCCTTGCTCCGGCATCCTCCTCTCCTTGAAGTGACGATGGCGATGGCGGGAGCGACCTTCTCCTCCTCCTTGCAGTCACGACGGCGATGACCTCCTTCCTTGCGGCCTCCTCCTCCTTGCAGTCACGAAGAGCGACGACGAGCTCCGACGACCGCCGACAACCTCCTTCTCCTTGCAGCGACCTCCTCCCTTCTCCAGCCACACCTCCTTCTCCCTCTCTTCCTCGATGCCGGCGAGGAGTAGCACGGCCATGGCCTCCCGCACCTCCCTGCGGTGGTAGGTCGTGGCCACGGCCACCATGCTCCAGCGAGGCGACACGACAGCGGCGATGCGGACCCGATTGCTTTTGCAATTCAAAACGAGGGTGTTTTTTGCATTTTTTTTTATTTTTGAAAAAAACATCCGTGGCGCACCTGTACCCCTACCCGTGGCGCACGCCTATCTCGATATAACCGTGGCGCACCATGCAGTGCGCCACGACTACGATATAGCCGTAACGCGAGGCGCCACAGAAGGCCTTTTCAGGTGCGCCACGAATAGGCGTTTTTCTAGTAGTGCAACTACCTCTGGATCATACTGCTCTTCGGCTGCATATTTGCTCGACCCAACATTGGTATGGGAATCACGTTGAGAGGGGCGCAAGACTGTTTTGCTTGTTTTCCGAGATGGGCAACAGATTTCTCGCTTGCATCAGTACTACTCTTCGAGGCTTGTTGTGCCGCATGTGACTTGAGAATAGAACGCTCACAGTCTGATGACAACTTTGGCTCGGGTTGATGAAGAGTCTTTAGCATTTTGAACACTCTGGCTTTTTCTTCTTTGATGCTAGGGAACTCTGGCTCTTTTGGCCGCCCCAGCTTAGAGAAAAACGCTATTGTTTCTGCATCAACGATAGCCGTAGTCTCCTCTTCAGTACAGTCATAAGCTCTCTTGGGAGGAACCTTTGGTACTTTTGGAAGAGGCTCTTGTTTACGTTTCGGCGACCGCTTACCATGACGCAGAGTAGCAGTGGTACGCTTATGCTTTTTATGCTGAGGCGCCGGCGATGGCTGCCGCGGCGATGGCTGCGTTGGAGATTGGTGAGGCGACGGAGCCGGGTGAGGCGACGAGACGGCTGCCGCGGCGGCGACGACCTCGCTGGAGACGGGTGAGGCGCCGGCGAAGATGGCCTTGGCGTGTGATTTCGAAGCACGATACATTCCTTTGGCCATAGAATGGTGACGTTTGTTGCGTATTCCAGTACAGTCACATCCCCTTCACCTGCAGGGTAGTCAAGATCCAAAACTTCAAAGGTGGGCATGATTTCATCCACCCCGACAACAACGTAGCCCTGTGGAACCGGACGCCAGTGGTAAGTTGGTGTGGGTCCAATTGGTAAGGCATAGCCGACCGCCACCTTCATTGATATGTTCACAACTTTGACATGTAGCTCGTAGTGTGTCATATGTGTGATATCATCCACTGGGTAGCCAACATGAGCCATCGTCGGTGCACCATCGTCATCGTCATTATCATCACCCGGGACCTCGGTGGAAGCCACACTGCTTTTTTGATTATTCGATAGGCCGGTAGCATCGAATGCAGGTTCTACCACCATGTGCTGCTGAGATGGGCCTGTAGTACTTTGCTCTTTAAGTGCGTTAATTTGATCTTGTTGTTGCTTTATTCGTTCTTCAATTATACGCATTCGCTCTTTCTGAATATCTGCTTCAACTTCCTCCTTGTCCTTTCTCCTCTGACGGCTTCTATCAGGATATTTCTTCCTCTCTTCGGGAAACCCAGTCCTCCATGGTTTGGAGCCGCTTGTGCCTCGTGTTCGTCCATCATGTTCTTTATTTCCAAGGGTGAGTGTGAGCTGATCATTCTCTCTATCAGGAATGAAGTCCCCATCTTTAACAGCCTTTACTGCATTTCTCATCTTCTCGATTGGAAAGGGGTCTTCTTTATGTCGTATGTTATATATACAAATCCCTTCCGAGTCCAACGTGCCCCCATGCCCGTAAAACCAATACCTTGCACGTTCGATCCAATCGTCTGTCTCTGGGATGATCTTTTTAGCACGCAGTTCATTCTCAAGTTTCTCCCACTTAGGAATGCAAGCCCTGTAGCCACGTTGCCCCATAGTATGGTGATACTTCTTGTTAGTAGCATTTAGCTTATTCGTTGCAGCCATTTTCTTAGCTTTTTTTGATGTCTTGTAATTCACAAACTCATCCCAGAATGGTTCTATCTTCTGAAACTGAATCTTCTTGAAATCCGGAGTCTTATCTTTCACGACATAGTCAAGGTGCAATCTTTTCTTCCAGTTGGTGAAACACTGGGCCATCTTCTTCATAGCCCACTCCCTGACCTTATCCTCCATGGCTCGCGCATGTTCTAAGGCATCCTCAACTGGATCCTCCGCATTTGTATCCAGCTCTATCTTCGGTAGTTTGAAATTAACCATGAGCATCTTCCACAGTAAATCTTTGGCCACGGTAGGGAGAAATAAAGACGTTCCCTCTTCTTCCGCATCAGCAGGCCTATTCCAATTTTGAATGGTGATCGGGATGAATTCCCTAACGATTACTCCACATTGTGCCACAAATTTGGTTGCGACAACTTCGGGAGCAATCGGTTTGCCATCTTCACCGATATCTTCGATCCCAAACCTCTCATGGTCTTCCTGAAGGGTTCGCAGCATAGAAAACAAAAATTTTCCTACGATCTGAACTATATACCAAGATCTATTTATACTAGATACAAACAACGGGCGGATGTATATCCGTAGAGAACATACCCTTGAAGACCGACAAAGTTTAACGAGTCCAAACTCGTGGTTGATGTAGACGATCTCTTGCCGATCTCAAGATCGAGAGGAAGTCCTAGCGCCGCAAATCAGCAGCGCATCCGTGCTCGCACACACGTTCGAGGCACCGAGCAACCTCCGCCTCCTCGCTCCAGCGATGCGGAAGCACAACTCTTTCTTGCCGAAAAGCCACCGGAACATGTATCTCGCTAGTCCGAGACCATGGGGATAAATTCTAGAGGGGAGAGAGATCCTTCACGAGGAGGTGTGAGTGAGAAGTGAGAGGAGGGCTCCTTTTATAGGAGGAGGGGGAACCCCAAGGGGTGGCAGCGCATGGGGCTGCCCCTTGCCTCCCTCTTCATGTGGGTGGACACTCCACTCACAAAACTCCTCCAAATTCCTCCACTCAAAATCCCACTCAAAGATCCCATTAAATTTCCACCAAATTTAATGCAAACTCTCATTAAATAAAACTCTTTTATTTTATTCAGAATTTTGTCAATTACTTTAATGACAAACATTCACAAATAACCTTGCTAGAATTCTATTTCACATGCATAACCACTTTATGCAATTTCACCAAAACCTGTTTCGGTATCTAGTGAAATAAATTCTGCGCTTTGTTTATTCTTTCGCATGAAACTTTTGCTCCAATTGGATGTCGGTGTCTCTTAAGTGTGTCACCCTACGGTTCGTGAATAATGCGGACATGATCGAGACCCTCTCGGATCAATAATCGAGCGGGATCTGGAGACCCATATGACTCCCACACATTCAACGATGACTTTCTTGTGATCGCTTAACCTTTTACGCTAGTATCTTAATCCCTTTGTCTCACGATATATTACATGCCCGAGATTCGATCATCGGTATCTCCATACCTAGTTTGATCTCACCGACATGCACTCTTTTCTCGTTCCCGTGATATAACATTCTAGTGATCAAATCACTTGCTTGCAAGCTAATCAATGTGATATCACCGAGAGGCCAGAGTATATCTATCCGTCATCGGGATGAACAAATTCCACTCTCGATCCATGAGCCTCAACATAATACTTTATTAGTTCGAACCCATCTTTATAATCACCACATTACGGTGTGACGTTTGATGTTATCAAGAAACTCTTCCGGTGTTAGTGATTGACATGATCTCATGGTCTAAGGATTAGGATCACTGTAAGTTGTTATAGCAATATAAACTCAATGACTTTGATCATAATGCTATACTGGATGAATGTTCATCACATCATTACACTAATGTTGTGATCCCGTTATTAACAACATCCAATGTCCATGATCGTGAAACCTTGATCATCTTGTTAATCAACGAGCTAGTTTATGAGAGAGGCTTAACTAGGAACTTTCTGTTTGTTTACTAAACACACATGTATTAACGCTTCAGTATTAATACAATTATAGCATGCAAAATAAACATCTATCATATACTTGGAATACACATAATAAACAATTTATTATTGCCTCTCGGGGCATATTCCTTGATCTCCCACTTGCACTAGAGACAATAATCTAGTTACATAGTGATATATCTAACACCCATTGAGTTCGGTGTTGATCATGTTTTGCTCTAGGGAGAGTTTTAGTCAACGGATCTGCTACATTGAGATCCGTATGTACTTCTAAATCTTTATATCTCCATCCTTGACATGCTCATGGATGGAGTGAAACCGGCTTAATATGCTTGGAATGCTTGTGAGACCTTGGCTCTTTGGCATTGGCAATGGCACCATTGTTGTCACAATAGATCACCATTGGGTCCAACGCTTGCCACAACTCCTAGTTCGGATATGAACTCCTTCATCCAAAGCGCTTCGAGCCGCTCAAGCAAAGAACATATTCGCCTCCGTTGTTGATCCCGCTACCACAGGTTGTTTGGAGCTCCTCCAACTAACCGCTCCGCCATTCATGAGAAATACGTATCCGGATTGAGACTTAGAGTCATCCGGATCGGTGTCAAAGCTAGCGTCGACATAACACTTAGCGACGAGCTCTTCTTCACCTCCGTATACAAGAAACATATCCTTAGTTCTTCGTAAGTACTTAAGGATATTCTTGACCACTATCCAGTGTTCCGAACCTGGATCCGATTGGTACCTACTAGTCAAACTAATAGCGTGTGCCACATCCGGTCTTGTACATAGCATGGCGTACATTATAGAGCCTATGGCTGAAGCATAGGGGACTTTGTCCATTATCTCTCTTTCTTCCGTCGAAGCCGGACTTTGAGTCTTACTCAATGTCTTGCCTTGCAACATAGGTAAGAACCCCTTCTTACTTCCGTCCATTTTAAACTTCTTTAAAATCTTATCAAGGTATGTACTTTGCGATAGCCCTATTAGGCGTCTAGATCTATCTCTATAGATCTTTATGCCTAATATGTATGACGCTTCACCTAGGTCCTTCATTGAAAATTTGCTGTTTAGATAACTTTTAACACTGTTTAAAAGTTCTATATCATTTCCGATCAATAATATGTCATCCACATATAATATCAGAAATGCCACATTGCTCCCACTCACTTTCTTGTAAATACAAGCTTCTCCATAAGTTTGGACAAATCCAAACTCTTTGATCACCTCATCAAAGCGGAGATTCCAACTTCGTGATGCTTGCTTCAATCCATAGATGGATCGCTGAAGCTTGCACACCTTGTTAGCATCCTTAGGATCAACAAAACCCTTTGGTTGTATCATATACAACTCTTCTTCAATATTACCATTGAGAAACGCGGTTTTGACATCCATCTGCCATATTTCATAATCGAAGTATGCAGCAATTGCTAACATAATCCTAACTGACTTTAGCATCGCTACGGGAGAGAAAGTCTCATCGTAGTCAACTCCTTGAATTTGTCGAAACCCCTTTGCGACAAGTCGAGCTTTATAGATGGTCACATTACCATCAAGACGCTTTTCCTTTGAAAATCCATTTGTTCTCCACGGCCTTTCGGTCGTGAGGTAATTCCACCAAGTTCCAAACTTGATTTTCATACATGGATTCCATCTCGGATTTCATGGCTTCTAACCATTTGTTGGAATCCGGGCTTATCATCGCTTCTTCATACGTCGCAGGGTCATTATTTTCATCAACCATGAAATTTATGACAGGATTTCCGTCAGTCGGGAGCTGCGCGTCTGCTTGACCTGCGAGGTTCGGTAGTACTCTTTCGGAGTTTCATGATCATTATCATTAGTTCCCTCTTCAACAGGTGGAGCCAACTCCGGACGACTTCCGGCGCTGCGCTACTCGCCATACTTTGAAGAGAAGGTTCCACAACCTCTTCGAGTTCTACCTTCCGACTACTCACACCTTTCGCGAGAAACTCTTTCTCTAGAAAGGATCCATTCTTGGCAACAAAAACCTTGCCCTCGGATCTGTGATAGAAGGAATACCCAATAGTTTCTTTAGGGTATCCTATGAAGACGCATTTTTCCGCTTTGGGTTCGAGTTTATCCGGTTGAAGTTTCTTCACATAAACATCGCAACCCCAAACTTTAAGAAATGACAGCTTAGGTTTTTTTCCAAACCACAATTCATACGGTGTCTTTTCAACGGATTTAGATGGTGCCCGATTTAAAGTGAATGCAGCAGTTTCTAGTGCATAACCCCAAAAAGGACAACGGCAAGTCCGTCAGAGACATCATAGATCGAACCATATCTAATAAAGTACGATTACGATGTTCCGACACACCATTTCGCTGTGGTGTTCCGGCAGGTGTGAGTTGTGAAACAATTCCACACTCTTTCATGTGAGTGCTAAACTCGTAACTTAGATACTCACCTCCACGGTCAGACCGAAGAAATTTGATCTTTCTATTACGATGATTTTCCACTTCATTCTGAAATTCCTTGAACTTTTCAAAGGTTTCAGACTTGTGTTTCATCAAGTAGATATAACCGTATCTACTCAAATCATCCGTGAAAGTAACAAAATAACGATATCCACCTCGCGCCGACACACTCATTGGACCACATACATCGAATGTATAATTTCCAATAAATCGTCGCCTGCTCCATTGAACCGAAAACGGCGTTCTAGTCATCTTGCCCATAAGGCATGGCTCACATGTATCAAATGATTCATAATCAAGTGATTCCAAAAGTCCATCCGAATGGAGCTTCTTCATGCGTTTAATGCCAATATGACCTAGACAAAGATTGCCACATATATGCGGATATATCATCATTAAGTTTAATCCTTTTAGCATCAACATTATGAATATGTGTAACATTATCATCGAGATCCAACAAATAAACCATTCAACATTGGTGCATGACCATAAAAGATTTCATTCATATAAATGGAACAACCATTGTTCTCAGATTTGAATGAATAACCACTTTGCATCAAACATGATCCGGATACAATGTTCATGCTCAAGGGCACCAAATAACAGTTATTTAAGTTTATGACTAATCCCGACGGTAAGTGGAGAGGTAGCGTTCGACGGCGATCACATCAACGTTTGATCCATTGCCGACACGCATCTTGACCTCACCCTTGCTAGCGGTCCTGTTCCAGCCCCCGATTCGAGTTACAAATATTAGCAATGAACGGTATCAAATACCCGGTGCTACTGCGAGCACTAGTCAAGTACACATCAATAACATGTATATCATATATACCTTTGTTTGCCTTGCCGGCCTTCTTGTCCGCCATACTTGGGGCGATTGCGCCGAGAGCAGTCCCCTTACAATAGTAGCACTCGATCGACTTAGGTCCAACTCGGGTTTCTTTTCAGCGCAACAGGCTTGCCGCCTTACTTCCTTCCATTTTCCCTTCTTGTCTTTCTTGAAACCAGTGTTCCTATTGATCATCAACACTTGATGTTCCTTTTGATCTCCACTGCAGTTTTAAGCATTGACAGAAGCTCGGGGAGAGACTTCTTCATGCCTTGCATATTATAGTTCATCACGAAGCTCTTATAGCTAGGTGGCAGAGACTGCAGAACACGATGGATGCCTAAGTCAATGGGAATCGTTATTCCCAAGGACACAAGCTTATCGGCGTAACCCGACATCTTGAGTACATGCTCACTAACGGAGCTGTTCTCTTCCATCATGCAGCTAAAGAACTTTTCTGAAGCATTGTAGCTCTCTACAGCAGCATGTGTGTCGAAAATCATTTTCAACTCACCCATTGTATCAAAAGCATTGCCGTTTTCGAAACGCTTTCGAAGTTCCGGCTCTAGACCATACAATATGCCGCAATGAACTAAGTTGTGGTCCTCCTGACGAGTCAGATAGACATTCTTCTCCTCGTCAGGGGCATCGTCAAGGTGGGGCCTAACGCGCTTCTAGCACATATTTCTTTTGTGCAGAGAGGAGAATCCTCAAATTCATGGCCCATTCAAGAAAGTTGCTACCGTTCGTTGCTAGTTTCTCTTTCTCCATGAACGCATTGAAATTAAAAGCAGGTGGTGCCATCTACAATAGAATTTGTAAAGTTTAGACTAAGTGTATGATAGATTGAGTTCAACTAATCTATATTACGAATGAACTCCCACTCAAAAGCGACATCCCTCGTGTCCTTTTGGTGATTACATGAACCAAATCCACTACACCAAGTCCGATCATCACGTGAGTCGGTATAGCTTCAAAGGCGAGCATCAAATGGGCATCATATCAACTATATGACTCATGCTTAACCTTTCGGTCTGTGTTCCGAGGCCATGTCTGTACATGCTAGGCTCGCCAAGTTAGAACCTTAGTATTTGCGTGTGTAACTGTTTTACACCCGAAGTATGGTCGAGGATCCAAGAACACCCGATCATCACGTGATGTCTTGGAGCGACGAAAACATAATCGGTGCATACTAAAGGAAGAACACATTCTTGTCTTGATATTTAAATGAGGGATCATCTTATTATGCTTAACAAAGCGCTAAACAAGCAATATAAGATGCAATCAAACATCATATGTTTATTAGTGAAATTATATGGTTCCCGCAGATGATCTCTATCATGTGCATCGTGGTATGATCACTATCATACCTATATGTGTAAATCCACAGTCTATGGATTTTACACGCTATGTGTGTTGTAAGAGTATCATCTCATACTTCTACTTACAACACTACCATATCATAACACTAGCCCAGCAACAATCTAAACTAGACGCCTCTAATTTATCCATTGCAAGTTTTACGTGGCTTAGGGCTTTCGAGATAGAACCGTTCTTACCTACGAACATGAACCACAACGAGGATAATCAAATTGTTGACAACTCGCTTGAAAAATAGATATTGACTATAGTAGGAGAGAGACACCGCTAGCCACTTATGCAAACTAGTTGCATGTCAAGCGTGGAACAGGTCTCATGTGCGAGGACATGTAAAGTTTGTCCGGGCCGCTTCATCCCACTATGCCACCAATATCCAAAATCACAAGAAAGGAGCAACAACATGATCATCGTCGCCCACATACTCATATGTGTACTACCCGTGTAAAGTATCTACGCATAGATCCGACTCTGATACCCTTCAAGGGTTCGCAAGATAGAAAACAAAAATTTTCCTACGATGTGAACTATATACCAAGATCTATTTATACTAGATACAAACAACGCGGATGTATATCCGTGAGAACATTCCCTTGAAGACCGACAAAGTTTAACGAGTCCAAACTCGTGGTTGATGTAGACGATCTCTTGCCGATCTCAAGATCGAGAGGAAGTCCTAGCGCGCAAATAAGCAGCGCATCCGTGCTCGCACACACGTTCGAGGCACCGAGCAACCTCCGCCTCCTCGCCCAGCGATGCAGCGAAGCACAACTCTTTCTTGCCGAAAAGCCACCGGAACATGTATCTCGCTAGTCCGAGACCATGGGGATAAATTCTAGAGGGGAGAGAGATCCTTCACGAGGAGGTGTGAGTGAGAAGTGAGAGGAGGGCCTTTTATAGGAGGAGGGGAACCCCAAGGGGTGGCTTGCGCATGGGGCTGCCCTTGCCCTCCCTCTTCATGTGGGTGGACACTCCACTCACCAAACTCCTCCAAATTCCTCCACTCAAAATCCCACTCAAAGATCCCATTAAATTTCCACCAAATTTAATGCAAACTCTCATTAAATAAAACTCTTTTATTTTATTCAGAATTTTGTCAATTACTTTAATGACAAACATTCACAAATAACCCCTTGCTAGAATTCTATTTCACATGCATAACCACTTTATGCAATTTCACCAAAACCGCTTTGTATCTAGTGAAATAAATTCCTCGCTTGTTTATTCTTTCGCATGAAACTTTTGCTCCAATTGGATGTCGGTGTCTCTTAAGTGTGTCACCCTACGGTTCGTGAATAATGCGGACATGATCGAGACCCTCTCAGATCAATAATCAGAAGCGGGATCTAGAGACCCATACTGACTCCCACACATTCAACGATGACTTTCTTGTGATCGTCGGAACCTTTTACGCTAGTATCTTAATCCCTTTGTCTCACGATATATTACATGCCCGAGATTCGATCATCGGTATCTCCATACCTAGTTTGATCTCTATCGACATGCACTCTTTTCTCGTTCCTGATATAACATTCTAGTGATCAAATCACTTGCTTGCAAGCTAATCAATGTGATATCACCGAGAGGCCTGAGTATATCTATCCGTCATCGGGATGAACAAATTCCACTCTCGATCCATGAGCCTCAACATAACACTTTATTAGTTCTGAACCCATCTTTATAATCACCCTGTTACGGTGTGATGTTTGATGTTATCAAGAAACTCTTCCGGTGTTAGTGATTGACATGATCTCATGGTCTAAGGATTAGGATCACTTCGTAAGTTGTTATAGCAATATAAACTCAATGACTTTGATCGTAATGCTATACTTCGGATGAATGTTCATCACATCATTACACTAATGTTGTGATCCCGTTATTAACAACATCCAATGTCCATGATCAGGAAACCTTGATCATCTTGTTAATCAACGAGCTAGTTTATGAGAGAGTCTTAACTAGGAACTTTATGTTTGTTTATTAAACACACATGTATTAACGTTTCCGTATTAATACAATTATAGCATGCAAAATAAACATCTATCATATACTTGGAATACACATAATAAACAATTTATTATTGCCTCTCAGGGCATATTCCCTTCACTTCCAACTTTTTGGTTGGGCCTCGTCCGCTCTTTTTAGTAGATTCTTTGATCCGGAGGGCTTAAAGAAGAAAGATCGTCGTTACTATTTCTATATAGATAGCAGATGATTAATTAATGAATTAATTGTATTACATGCACCTCGCCGGAGCGGTCGTCTTCTCGATCACACAAGGCATCACCTTCTCCCTCGCGGAAGGCATCACCTTCAACCTCAAACAAGTCGTCTCTTCCGGCAAAAAGAGAATCACCTTCACCGGAGTTGTTCAGAAACGTCGATACATCTAAATTTTCTTCCTCGTGGATCACACCTTGGATCAACTCTTCTTTTCTTCGTCTCTGTCGTGTGGGTCCATATTTTCTGCATAGGTGGAAAAACGGATAAGTCAGGCTAAGGGAGAATGTTAAGTACGATGTTGAGAGATATAAACCCTAATTCGGATAAACCATCGGGCTCGGATCCTATCGCGAAGAACCAATACCGTAAAGAAAGGCGGCAATCAATCAACCCTCGGGTTCGGGATGCCCTAGAGAGGACACACCGGCTAACCCTAGGTGCAACAACGATTCAACTAGGGTCTATGACAACTAATATCATGGGTAAGCATCTACAATACGATGGCAATCAAGAAATTTTCGATCTTCGATGGTGTTGACCTCAGTCTTTGATCTTGATCTCGTATTCTACCGCGAAGAACTGAATGCCGGAAAAAGAGGGGAACGATCAACACATGGCATCAATGCAATGATCAAACAAGGATGATGATATGACAAGTTAATTTGTATTGAAAAGTAACCATAAAGCATGCTCGACAAATTAAACGGGGTTCCGAGGGGCGCAAACCCTAACTCAGGGAAACTCCGGAATCACCTGTGAGGGGTTACTATGTTCTTCTAATCAAACTTGTCATTTAAGTTGCTTAACAATGCATGATTATAACTTAAAGAGGTAGGTTTCATTCTTCTGAACATTTTGGTATATTATACATATTTTTCCGACTTATAAATAGTAAGTTATTGATTTTACAATATTAAATCATTTTCTGGAATTTATTTAATCAATTTTAAAACATTTATGACCTCAGGCTGACGTCACCACGAGCTGGGAAACATTTCTCACTCGATCTGGGGCTACTCATAGTTACTGATGTCTAGGCCCCTGGTTATTATTATTATTTCCAGAAAAGAATTACAAGAATGATTTTAATAAAAAGAAAAGAGGATATATTGCCTCATGCTGATGTCAGCATGACATCAGCAATGGGGATCCTCGGGTAGGGCTCGAATCCATCGATTCGCTGCACGCGCGGGCTAGTGGGTAGGATAGTTGGAAAGAGGAGATCGAGGCGGACCCAGTGGTGGCAGCGCCGCCCACTTGTGGTCATCAGAACAGTGGTCACGATGGCGGCGAGCGGCGGAGCTTGCTGGGACACGACGCGTGGAGGCTATAGCAAGCAAGTGTAGAGTTCTCAACCTGATAAGGTAGAGTCCTCCTGTTTTAGATGTAATATCAAGAAACAAGGGTCATAATATAACATTAAATATAGTCATGGGTCCTTCATCTTAACAATCTTCATTTAAAACAATCAAACCTGCAACATTACAAATTTATACCACAATTTTCTTATCATTTGAAAATAAATAGTTTTGTCAGGCATCTACAAATCAAATTTCTTCAATCCAAGATTTCAAGATCCTTATATCAAGCCATCTTTCCATCAAAGATTGAAGAATGGTTTTACACTCTGCAGGTGGTGCACTTTACCCACAAGACTTGGTTTCCCAAGACAAAAATTCTGAAGCCTTCCGCTTCTCAACATTTGACATCTCAAATCTCTTTGTTTCGGTGGCATTCCACAAGTGAGATACACAATCCAAGTCCATGGCCTTGTGAACCACTCAACCATTCTCCACCAATCTATTCCATTCCACCATTCATCAACTTAGTTGTTTTATTAGACAAAATCACAAGTCCTTAGACTTAGAATATTTTTCCATAGTGTGAATATATATTCCACCCATGTTTTCTATTATCATCTACTAGATTTTCCTATAGCAAGATCTATACTTAGCAAAATCCATGAAGCATCACTTGCCTTTTGGTTTTGCAGCAATCACACTCTTCAAGTCACTACAAATCAATCAAGCAAGGCACAACTCAATCTACCAATCAAGCAAGAAATGCATGCAAGCATGCCAAGTTTTGTTTTGTTTGAAAAAGTGGTTCCTAGTGGGTCATAGTCATTTGGGTACATCTAATGGTCATTTCCTAAAGTGGCCAAGTCATTTGCTAAAGGTTTCACTTTAAAACCATTTTCAAAACAAGGTGTTATTTTATGTGGTGTGGAAATATTTTCACTAAGGCATTAGTCCATAGGGTTCACCAAATGAGTTGCTATTGCAAAACTTGGTGTTTTTGGGTCAGTAGGGTTTTCCAAACCATCTACTCAAAGAAATCACTAATTTTATTTGGCTAGAAATGGACTAAACTAATTAATCCATTCCAAACTTTTCCAAATCACCGTGGTGCGCTGATCTAGTTAATCGAAATGGCTCAGATCGAAATTCTTCGCGACTTAAGTCAAATTCAATCCCGCCTTCTGGATCGAACTCGATCGAATCAATGCTGAACAATAAAAGGGCGGCGCGGCAGGTGCACGGCGTGGCGCCGCTTGTGGGTGGTGTGTGCTGCCGTGATCGGTGGAAGCTGCCGCGGAAGACGGGCCGAGAGCCAATCGTGGACACGCGGGGCGTGCTCGGGGAAAAGGCATGAGGAAAGGAGGAGAGGAGGACGGGGCATTTAAAAACATGGTGTGGGGGGGAGGAGGAGGTCGGGAGGAAGAAGGGGAACAGAATGGGAGAAGGGAGCCGGGCTGACGATGGGCTTTCTGGGGGTAGTTGTGTTGTTGTTGTTTCTTTTTTTTTTTGTACGTAAACATTTTCCTTTTTCCATTTTATTTATGATTTGAATTTCATTTCACAACTCAAACAACAAGACAATCATTCAAATAATTCAAACTATTGTAATGAGTTTTTATCATCATAATTCACATTCTAAAATAAAATATTATTTTAAATCTTTTAGGTTCCATTTATTAATTAAATAAATGGACCATTAGTTATTTTAATAAAATAGGGTTTGTTTTATTTAATAAAACTTCATTTAAAATCCAAATTTTCAAAACCCAATCGTTTTATTTGGAAAATAAATAATACTTGATACTTGTTTAAAACAAAATATTATTTTGCTTTAGGGTCCAATAATAATTATATATAATGGGCCTTAGTTATTAAATCAAATAGAGTTTAATTTTATTAATAAAATCTTTATTTGAAACTAAATATCTTCAAAACTAAATTAGTGGGTTTTATTTGGGAAATATAGAATACTTGGAGATTTGTTTAAAAATAGAATAACATTTTATTTTAGGGTTCATTATTTAATTAATATAATAGACCTTCATTATTATTTCAAATAGGATTTATTTTATTTGATATATTTATTTTGAATCTAAAGCAAAAACACTTTAGTAGGTTTTATTAGAGAATATAAAATACTTGGAAAACCTATTTTAACAATTTAATAAGTCTTGATGTTTTAATTAAAGTAGTAAAACCTTTCATAATAAATTTTGATATTAATTCCTTATTATTTTATTTTAAATAAACCTTTGCTAAATTTATTTAGAATAAAATGTTTTAATTCCAAAAGTTTGGTCAAGGTTTAATTTTCTTTTATTTAATAATCTTTATTTATAAAACTTCTATTTCATTTGAAAACAAATCTTTTCATTTAATTGTTTCAAAATAGTATTACCAAATGTTTTTATTTTCCTTTTATTAAATGTTTATCTTTTTAAATCTCTTGAGGTTTATTTTAATTCAAATGGGTTTGAGGTTCCAATTGTATTCAAAAAGTTTCTTCTGGCTCTGAAAATTAACAAAGTTTTATTTTATTAATTTATTTTCACATTACAAGATTTGGAAAATCTTGGGATGTGACAGCAAGCAGGCAAACGGAGCTCGCCTTGAGCTTCAGAAACTCACCAGGAGCTCGAAAAACTTGACGGCGGGGTTCGGGGTGGCCGGAATCAGCGGTGGAGGCGGTGGCCGGAGTCGGCGAGGCTCGGAGCGCCGGTGAGGAGCACGTGGAGGCGCATGTGGGGCAAAGTGTGGAGTCCTACTAGCGTGGAGGCCGGCAATGAGGCGGTGGTTGGGCAGCGTCCGGAAGGCTTGTCTCATGCGGCGGATCGCTGCGTGTGAGTGAAGAGGAACGGGGGAGAATGAGAAGGAGAAGGGGCGTCGTGTATAAAGGTAAGGGCAAATACGTCCCGGTTGATGCCAACAACCGGGGATAAAGGGTCATACGTCCCGGTTGGAGCCACCAACCGGGACGTATACTCTACCTTTTTTTCATCAGCCCAAGGAGCGCACGCAGGGGTCTTTAGTCCCGGTTTGTGGATCCAACCGGGACGTATGACCTTTTTTTAAAAAAAATCAGGAAGTTTCTCTCTGTTCCCGCGTTATTTTTTATTTTGGGTTTAAATTTGTAATGTTTTTTAAATGATAATTACTTTGGAATTTAGAAAAACTTTACATTAAAAGTGTTTCAATTTGAATAAATAATTCAAAACCATTTTCTGTTTTTAAAATAATTAATGTAACCATTTAAACTATGAACCATTTAAAATTAAAAATGAATTAACTTATATTTTTTGAATATTAATTTGGAATTTAGAAAAACTTTAAACATAAAAAGTGTTGGGATTTGAATAACTAATTCAAAACCATTTTATGTTTTTAAAAAATAATTAATGTAACCATTTAAAATAAAAAATGAATTAAATTATATTTTTTGAATATCAATTTGGAATTTAGAAAAACTTTAAACATAAAAAATGTTTGGATTTGAATAACTAATTCAAAACCATTTCCTATTTTTAAAAATAATTAATGTAACCATTTAAAATAAAAAATGAATTAACTTATATTTTTTGAATATTAAATTGGAATTTAGAAAAACTTTAAACATAAAAAGTATTTAAATTTGAATAAATAATTCAAAACCATTTTCTGTTTTTAAAAAAAATTAATGTAACCATTTAAACTATTAACCATTTAAAATTAAAAATGAATGAACTTATATTTTTTGAATATTAATTTGGAATTTAGAAAAACTTTAAACGTAAAAAGTGTTTGGATTTGAATAACTAATTCAAAACCATTTTATGTAATTAAAAATAATTAATGTAACCATTTAAAATTAAAAATGAATTAACTTATATTTTTTGAGTATTAATTTGGAATTTAGAAAAACTTTAAACATAAAAAAGTGTTTGGATTTGAATAATTAATTCAAAACCATTTTCTGTTTTTAATTTGGATTTGAATTAACTTATATTTTATATATATTAATGGGCGGGAAAAAAAGGACGGGAAATAATGGGCAGGAAGAAAATTTTATTAGGATAGAAATGGAATTAAAGTACATAACGCAACTAACACTAAGTTACATAGAAGAACTAAAAATTAAGATACATGGCCAGATTAAGCCACAATCGGCCGAACTTGTTTGGCAATGTTGGAGTGATTCAGTCGTGCTCCTGCCTACACCTGTAATAGTCGCCAATGTAGTCGTCGTACTCGCCGCGGTCGTCGTCGTTGTCGTCATCGGGGTCACCGTAGTTGAACCTTGAAGGCTGAGTATGAGTGGGCTGGACTTGAGGGTAGCGCAGGCGGGGGTTAGAGTCGGCGGTCGTGTCATAGGCCATGACGCTGTAGAGAGTCCGGCCGCGCCACCACAGCCGACGCCCGGCCTCGTTGAAGTTCGGAGGAGGTGGGCCGTATTCCTCGTCCCTGGCGAGCGCCCTCTCACGCCGATCCATGAAGAAGGCTTCCCAAGGCGGGAAATAGTCGGGATGCCATCTGGGATTCCTATGCTACTCCGGCGTGAGCTCGAAGTAGTAGTGCTTCATGATGGCCATCCGGCGCGCCACACCTACAGGGACAGGAGGAGCCGGCACGCCTTCGGCGATCAGCATCCAGCCGACGGAGACACAGTAGCTCGGCGGGCAGGGGTAGTTCGAGGCACAAAGCGCCTCCGCCTCCCTGGGGGTTAGTGCTACGTTGAAGTCATGGAAAAGAGTGATAAGGTTGTATATATGAGTCTAGAGATGTGCAATGACAATGGAGGCCAACCCTACATATATATATATATAGTGAGAAATGGCAGGAAGATAACTCGACGGAAGAACTGGCGGGAAAAACTGGCGGGAAGAACTGGCGGAAAAAATGGCGGGAAGAAAAATGACAGGAAGAAATGGCGGGAAGAAAAATGGCTCATTTAGAACTTGCATTGGATCTCTGAAGAAACCACATATTGCGAGTCTAAAAATGATTTTTTTCAAAAAATCACGGGCGTTAGATCATGTACGTGTAGTACAAACTGGACCCACTTCCTACCGATTCGGCAGACATTTGTCCTTTTTAGCCGGGATGGACGAAAAGGGCTGAGATATCCCGGTTGGTAGATAGTCCATGTAAGGTGGTCTAGTATTTTAGAAAAATGGGACGGTAGCATTCTGAAACAGTATTTTGGTGGTTACTTCACAAAACGACCCGTTTTTTGCGCTCGGATAATGGAAAAGGGATTTTCCGTGTGACGAAAAGGAAAACTTCCTCCTGCAACTTTGTTCTCCATACCAATGTCCACATGCATGTACAATATGGGCACAACATCACAAACTATGCCGTGATTCAACACATAACATCTGTCATTTGGACCGAAAGCCATGAAACCTCGAACATGATAGGTCATTTTATGAAGGTTTTTTTGAGACATGATCAATATACTAAGTCTGGTATTTTTCCTTTTAACTATGTCACATAATATGACACCACGCGAAGGATTTTCATTGTTCGGTTTTTTTTGAATTTCTTATGTCCGTTTTGAATTTTTTGAATTTCTACCTATGGTCGAACCGGCGTGTATGAAGATAGGGGACGAGCATCGTTAAAATTGCATTGGATCTCTGAAGAAACCACATATTACGAGTCTAAAAATTATTTTTTCAAAAAATCATGGGCGTTAGATCATATACCTATAGTACAAACCGGACCCATTTCCTGCCAATTCGGCAGACATTTGTCCTTTTTACCCGGGATGGACGAAAAGGTTTGAGATGTCCCGGTTGGGAGATTGTCCATTTAAGGTGGTCTAGTATTTTATAAAAATGGGACGATAGCATTCTGAAACAACATTTTGGTGGTTACTTAACAAAACGACCCGTTTTTGCGCTCGGAAAATGGAAAAGGGCTTTTCCGTGCGACAAAAAGGAAAACTTCCTCCTGCAACATTCTTCTCCAGTACAATGTCCACATGTATGCATAATATGAGCACAACATCACAAACTATGTCGTGATTCAGCACATAACATCAGTCATTTGGACCGAAAGCCATGAAACCTCGAACATGATAGGTCATTTTGTGACGGTTTTTTGAGACATGATCAATATACCAAGTATGGTATTTTTCCTTTAAACTATGTCACATAATATGACACCACGCGAAGGATTTTCATTGATCGGATTTTTTTTTAATTTCTTATGCCCGTTTTGAATTTTTTGAATTTCTAACTGTGGTCGAACCGGCGTGCATGAAGATAGGGGACGAGCATCGTTAGAAATTGTATTGGATCTCTGAATAAACCACATATTGCGAGTCTAAAAATGATTTTCCAAAAAATCACGGGCGTTAGATCATGTACCTGTAGTATAAACCGGACCCACTTCCTACCGATTCGGCAGACATTTGTCGTTTTTACCCTGGATGGACGAAAAGGTTTGAGATGTCCCGGTTGGGAGATTGTCCATGTAAGGTGGTCTAGTATTTTAGAAAAATGGAACGGTAGCATTCTGAAACAGCATTTTGGTGGTTACTTCACAAAATGACCCGTTTTTTGCGCTCGGAAAATGGAAAAGGGCTTTTCCGTGCGAAGAAAAGGAAAACTTCCTCCTGCAACATTATTCTCCATACGAATGTACACATGCATGCATAATATGGGCACAGCATCATAAACTATGCCGTGATTCAGCACATAACATCGATCATTTGGACCGAAAGCCATGAAACCTCGAACATGATAGGTCATTTTGTGAAGGTTTTTTCGAGACATGATCAATATACCAAGTCTGGTATTTTTCCTTTCAACCATGTCACATAATATGATACCACGCAAAGGATTTTTATTGTTCAGATTTTTTTTGAATTTCTTATGCCTGTTTTGAATTTTTTGAATTTCTAACTGTGGTCGAACCGGCGTGCATGAAGATAGGGGACGAGCATCGTTAGAAATTGCATTGGATATCTGAAGAAACCACATATTGCAAGTCTAAAAATGATTTTTTCAAAAAATCACGGGCGTTAGATCATGTACCTATAGTACAAACCGGACCCACTTCCTGCCGATTCGGCAGACATTCGTCCTTTTAACCCGGGATGGACGAAAAGGTTGAGATGTCCCGATTGGGAGATAGTCCATGTAAGGTGGTCTAGTATTTTAGAAAAATGGGACGGTAGCATTCTGAAACAGCATTTTGGTGGTTACTTCAGAAAACGACCCGTTTTTTGCGCTCGGAAAATGTAAAAGGGACTTTACGTGCGACGGAAAGGAAAACTTCCTCCTGCAACATTGTTCTCCATACCAATATCCACATGCATGCATAAAATGGGCACATCATCACAACTATGCCGTGATTCAGCATATAACATCGGTCATTTGGACCGAAAGCCATGAAACCTCGAACATGATAGGTCATTTTTGAAGGTTTTTTCGAGACATGATCAATATACCAAGTATGGTATTTTTCCTTTCAACTATGTGACATAATATGACACCACGCGAAGGATTTTCATTGTTTGGATTTTCAATATGCTAAAGGTTCATCTTTAGTCCCGGTTGGAGGGATTTCGGCAGGCTGGGCCAGGCACCACTAATGATAGGGCTGAGTGTCGACATTATGTCGTGCGACGTGTACCTTGTTCTGGATGGTGTCACCAACCGGGACTAAAGATGAACCTTTAGTCCCGGTTAGAGACACCAACCGGGACAAAACGCGAGTCAGCACTAATAATAGGGATGAGTGTCGACATTATGTCGTAAGTGTCGACACTATGCCGAACTGCTTGTACTATAAATAGGCATCCTTGTGAGTCCAGTCCTCCAGCCAGATTGAGGCATCTCCAATATTGTTTTCGAGCAGTACACGACCAGTTTTAGGGAGATGCCGGATCCCAGATCCTCAGGCGTCCAAGAAATCGGTCATAGAGGCACTCCTAATATGTGAAATTAGTTAGCTCCCGTGTGTATTGATCTAGTTAGAGAAGTTACAAGATGCAAGATGGTGTGCGAGCAGGACACCGCTGCCATTTAGCTTGTGGAGATGCCGCCAGATCCCGCCTCAAGATTCTAAGAAACTGGTCATAGAGGCACTCCCTAATATGTGACCACATGCGTTTGGAGATCAGATCTTAATGGTAAGTACGAATCGGGACAACTTCTTCATAGTTCGGGAAAGTCGTTCTACGAATCGGGACTAAAGGCCCCCTTTAGTCCCGGGACTAAAGGCCCCCCCCTTTAGTCCCGATCCAGCCACAAAGCGGGACTAACACTCAAGACATTTATTAATATTAAAAACTGAGACTACAAAACCGGGACTAAAGTCCCCCCTATATATAGTCCCGGTCAAGCCACAAACCGGGACAAACACTCAATACATTTATTAAACTTGGAAAATTGCAAACATCATAAGATATCCCGGCCAGACATGAACTAGAGTTACACAATATGAGCATGAACTTCTTGGCATATGTCCTTCCTTATGATCACTTCAGATGTAACCATGGAGCATCTTCTTTACTTAACGGAATGGTTGGGTCAGTTTTCACTATGAAGGGCGGAATTTCATCAAACTTATTATAATCTTCTGACATGTCTGTCTTCTCCTCGATTTCAACGATGTTTTTTTCCCTGAAGGAACTATGTGACGCTTTGGCTCATCATATGATGTATTTGTTTGCATATTTTTTCTTTTTTTCGGTCTGGAGGACATGTCCTTCACATAGAAAACCTGAGACACATCATTGGCTAGGACGAATGGTTCATCTCTATAACCAAGATTGTTGAGATCCACTGTTGTCATTCCATACAACTGGTATATCTTTACATGTAACATCCCAAAAATCATGATTCAAAACTCATGCATATCATCCATGCATCCATCATCATTTAGGGTTTTATCTCAAAATCATTTCAAAAACAGGAGCAAATGTTGCTCATTATTTGATGTATGAAAACCCTATCCTTTGTGCTACATGCTAATGAGAATGGTGCTATTTTTCATTCAGGATATTTTGAATTTAAACTTAAGTGATTTCAAAAGCTTGGGCAAAGTTTCAAAACAAAATATGGAATAAAACCAAAGTTATGCCTATTATATTATCTCCTAAAAGGCTTGGTTTTATTTTATTATTTTCAAATGACCCAAGTAAGTCTGAGTGAACAGAGGAGTTTGACACTTATTTGGGTGCAAGGAACACTGTACAAAAAGCTAGAGAAGGTTTGTATTCAAAATTATTTGAAATAGGGTTTGAAAACCATTTCTAGAAAAACAATCAGAAAAAGAAAAGGAGTAAAGAAGAACAAAAATAGACAGCCAGCCAATCTGGCCGACTCAGCCCAATACGGCCCAGCTAGTCCAGCAGCCCTCCACCCCGCGAAATGTTTTCTTTCACCCGCCCCCGCACCCACCAACTCGGGACCAGGACCCTCCCCCTCCTCTCTCACGACAACCGCGGCCCACACGGTACCGCTGCCTCCACCCCCACGATGGTTCATCCCCAAATTGACGCCGGCCGTTTCCTGTTGATTTGCGCAGCTTCAATTCGCGTAAATGCACGAGTAAATCTCGCTCGTATCCTGGCTATTAAAACCCCTCGCCTCACCATTCTCCCCAAACCCCAAGCCCAGCGCCCAGTCGCAAGAATTGCTCACCGCAACCCCCGCTGTCTCCGACGAGCTGCAGCCACGATTCCGGCCAACTCCGACCACCCCTCTGCTCCTGGTTCACACGAGCAGGCTCCATTTGACCTCGCGCACCTCCCAGTACCACTAGCTCGCCCGCGCGTGACCCAGAACGTCGACAACACAAGCGACTGAGTGCCACCGTCTTCGGCTTCAACTCCGTCGAGCTCCTCCGGTAAGATCAGACCGCCGCAAACCTTCTCCTTCACGCACGCGTCTTCTCCGTGATCTCCTGCATCTGACCACACCCTCTGTTTGCCTCCTCGTGACCGACAGCGTCGCCTTCGACCTCGAACAGAGCCACCCGTCGCCAGACCTTACTCCGGCGAGCAATCTACCGCAACCCCGAGCGCCCCTTGCCGAGCCGTCCGTACGTTGAGCATCACCACGTCCTCGCGATCACGGTGAGTACCTTCCCTACCCTTCTAGCCTCCTGTATCGCCGGCGCCGCCACCATCTGACCGTCGCCGCCGCGCGCAGCCGTTAAGCGCCGCCAGTTAGTGGCTTGTTGTTTGCGTCCGTTGGATCAATATCGTAGGGCTAGGATAGATTATAATCGAAGAGGTATCGTATGTCTCTGCGCCGTTAGATCTAAGTTAGATCCTGCGATCTGCGTTTGTCGATCCGAACGAATCGGTACCGACCAACCAAAACACGACGCGTGTCACCAGTTCAGTTCAAAAACAGATTTCAAACCAGATTTAGATCTAATTTTCAAAAGGCTATAAATTTTGATTCCCACGTTAGATGTTTGCAAATTTTATACTGTTGGAATCAGTGAGTCAAGCCCTTTCTGAATCTGCAATGTGTTTAACAAAAAGTATCTGTTAAAATGACTTTGTGTGCAGAAACATAATTAGGTCTATTTTGAGCATAGATTTAGTTTAGTAATTTCTATTAGTGCTAAATAAGTTTAGTTAGCAAACTTTATGACTTGTTATGTTTCTGTATCATGCACTTGCTTGGTAGAGTTTTCAAAAACATCACTTAGTAATTTCTTGCATGCATGCATTCATATTTTTGTTTGTATATAAATTGTTTGTAATTGTATGCTACAAATTTTTGTGTAGATTTTGCTAGTGACTGTGATTGTGAAGAGTGCTACTCTCGCCATTACCAAGGCAAGTTATACTTAATGATATTTCCACCCCTTTATTTTGAATAAGCATTAGAATTATTTTGCTAAGTCTTGCATGCTACTTTTGCCAAAATGTTATGTTGGGAAATCCTAAGTAGTTGTAGTATTGTAGAATTGCTAGGGAATTTCCTAAGTTAAGTTACTATGCAATGCTTAGCCTAGCTAGTAGCAAACCAAGGGTTGGTAAAGTATGTACATGCTATGATGAAAATAATTCTAAGTCTTTTGGACTTATGCTTTTCTTAATAAAACAACTAAGTCAATGAACTTCCTGGGTGGAATGGGACTTGAATGGTGGTTTTTGGTTGAGTGTTTACACAAGGCCATGGATTTGGCTTGTGTATCTCACTTGTGGTATGCCACCCAGGCACAAAGGGATTTGGAGGCCAAGTGTTGAGAAAGCTTACAGTGCAACCACTTGGCAATATGGGCTCTGCCTTGATCATATAGGTTGCTAGAACTTAATCATTTGGACAGTTGGTGGTAGTGGGATGATAGGTTGGAACGCGTCCATTTGGCTAAGGGAAGGCTTCTGAAAGGTCCTGTCTTGGGAAACCAAGTCTGGTGGGGAAAGTGCACAACCTCTGCAGATGGAAAATCTAAGTACTTAGCCAAGTCCATGGCAATGGACAAATTGAGCATCAAGACATGGAAGCTACAAGAATCTCATCACTCCAACTTCTAAGTAAAACTTGTGGGTGAACAAGGGTGAAGGACCCCAATGTCTATTGGTGGTTTCTTGGGAAAGTTTTTGACAAAGAAAAACTTATTGATTTCAACTAATAAGAAAAACCTATTTTCAAGCAAAGCAAGCCAAGCTACACTTAGCCAAAATGCATATAGTAATTTAGTCCACTTAAAATTTACTAAGGTATCACTTGCCAATACTATTCCAAAGTATTGACCCACTGTGGCTGTAACTTGTGATGTTGCAGGTTACTCCGATGATGATTAGGATTCATGAGTCTACACTCAACATGTTTGCCTGTGGCACATGAAGATGAAGACTTGTGTTTATTTACTTATTCCAAAACTCTTGTATCAGGCCTA
This sequence comes from Avena longiglumis, assembly GCA_030063025.1. NCBI lineage: Eukaryota > Viridiplantae > Streptophyta > Magnoliopsida > Poales > Poaceae > Avena > Avena longiglumis. Next base: position 1,598,497 of record CP125977.1, on the reverse strand, counting down.
TGGCCATGAGTTGTAAAAGACTATGTTTTATCTCTTAAATGGATGTAATAAATGACCTTTGTATCTGTGTACTTCATCTTAAACTGTGGATGCTAGCAATGATCCAGGGACTAGCATTGCAATCATAGGGATCCTTTCCTTTACAAAGGAGGGATCTTACATTACACCTTCCCCATTCAGGTTGACCCATTTGCAGCGAAACAAAGGGACCTTAAAAGAGACTCCATAGTCTAGTTCCCATATCTCCTCTATGTAACCATAGTATGTGTCCTTTTGTCCATTCTCGTCTGTTGCATCAAAGTGGACACCACTATTTTGATTGGTGCTCTTTTTATCTTGGGAGATCGTGTAGAATGTATTCCCATTTATTTCGTACCCTTGGAAATTCAATATAGTAGAAGATGGTGACGCGGCCAACAAGTATAGCTGATCTCCAACAGTGGTGTCATTCAAGAGATGTCTCCGCATCCAACCACCGAAAGACTTCATGTGTTCATCTGTAATCCATGATTCAGGCTTCCCCGGGTTTTTGGAGCGTACAATATTCTTGTGTTCCTCGATATATGGAGCTGCCAAGGTGGAATTATGTAGAACTGTGTAGTGTGATTTAGTGAAAGAATCCCCGTCCCTACATATCATTGCTTTCTTTCCCAGCGTGCCTTTTCCACTTAGTCTTCCCTCATGCCGTGAGTGAGAAACACCAATCGGCTTAAGGTCAGGAATAAAGTCAACACAAAACTCAATGACCTCCTCTGTTCCATATACCTTGGAGATGCTTCCTTCTGGTCTAGCACGGTTATGAACACATTTCTTTTAAGACTCCCATGAACCTCTCAAATGGGAACATATTGTGCAGAAATACCGGACCGAGAATGGCAATCTCTTCCACTAGGTGAACCAGGAGATGCGTCATAATATTGAAGGATGGTGGGAACACCAACTCAAAACTAGCAAGACATTGTACCACATCCTTCTGTAACCTTGGCAGAATATCTGGATTGATTACCTTCTGAGATATTGCATTGAGGAATGCACACAGCTTCACAATGGGTACTCGAACATTTTCCGGTAGAAGCCCCCTCAATGCAATCGGAAGCAACTGCGTCATAATCACGTGACAGTCATGAGACTTCAGGTTTTGGAACTTTTTCTCTGCCATATTTATTATCCCCTTTATATTAGATGAGAAGCCAGACGGTACCTTGATACTGTAAAGGACTTCAAAAAATATTTCCTTCTCTGCTTTGGTAAGAGCATAGCTGGCACGACTTAAGTGACACCCTTTATCTGTCTTGTTCTGTGTATGCATGTTCTTTGGGTCTTTCATAATTTGTTGTTCCTCCTGTTCTTCTGGTGTATCTTTTCTCTTCCCATACACGCCTAGGAATCCTAGCAGGTTCACGCAAAGATTCTTCGTCATGTGCATCACGTCGATTGAAGAGTGGACACGTAGGACTTTCCAATATGACAGCTCCCAAAATATAGATTTCTTCTTCCACAAGGGTGCGTGTCCTGTAGCGACGTCGTTCGGAACTGATTGACTGCCGGGACCCTTTCCAAAGATTACTTCTATGTCCTTGACCATACCAAATACATCATCACCAGCAGGGATTTCAGGCTTCTTTCGGTGATCTGCCTCACCTTTGAAATGCTTGCCTTTCTTTCTTACGGGATGATTGGTCGAAAGAAATCGTTGATTCGCCAGGTAGAGAACCTTCTTGCATTTATGCAAATATGTACCTTCAGTCTTATCTAAATAGTGCGTGCATGCATTATATCCCTTGTTTGTCTATCCTGAAAGGTTACTAAGAGCAGTCCAATCATTCATGGTTACGAAAAGCAACCCTCGTAGGTCAAATGGCTCATGTTTGTTCTCATCCCACGCAAGTACACCTGGTTTGCCCACAGCTGTAAGAGTTCTTCAACTAATGGCCTAAGGTACACATCAATTTCGTTGCCCGGTTGCTTCGGGCCTTGGATGAGCACTGGCATCATAATGAACTTATGCTTCATGCACAACCAAGGAGGAAGGTTATAGATGCACAAAGTCACGGGCCAGGTGCTGTGACTGCAGCTCTGCTCCCCAAAAGGATTCATGCCATCCGTACTTAGACCAAACCATAAGTTCCTTGCGTCACCTGCAAAGTCCGGGAAGTCTCTCTCGATTTTTCTCCACTGTGACCCATCAGCAAGGTGTCTCAACTTCCCGTCTTTCTTACGGTCTTCTTTGTGCCATCACAACAACCTGGCATGCTCTTTGTTTCTGAACATGCGTTTCAACCTTGGTATTATAGGAGCATACCACATAACCTTAGCAGGAACCCTCTTCCGGAGGGGCTCTCCCTCAACATCACCAGGGTCATCTCGTCTGATCTTATACCGCAGTGCATTGCATACTGGGCACCTATCTAAATTCTCATACTCCTTACCACGATAGAGGATACAGTCATTAATGCATGCATGTATCTTTTGCACATCTAATCCTAGAGGACAGAGAGTATTCTTTGCTTCGTAGGTACTCTCGGGAAGTTCGTTATGTTTTGGAAACTTTGGCTTCATTATTTTCAGCATCTTTTCAAATGAGGAGTCAGTTAGACCACACTTTGCCTTCCATCGCAGCAATTCCAGTGTGGTACCGAGTTTTGTGCTGCCATCTTCACAATTTGGGTACAACAATTTCTTGTGATCTTCTAACATGCCCTCTAACTTCAACTTCTCATTTTCTGTTTCATAGTCTCGCTTTGCATCATCAGGCTCATCTGATGCCCGTTCTTCACCTCCTTCCTCTTCATCGTCTTCCATTGCAGTATCACTGTATTCAGGAAACATATGATGATAGTTGTTATCATCATCTTCTTCTTCACCGTCTTCCATCATAACCCCTCTTTCCCCGTGCTTGGTCCAGCAATTATAGTTGGGCATGAAACCTTTCATAATCAGGTGGCCACGAATGATTTTCGAGGAAGATTACTCCTTGTTGTTCCGACATTGAACACATGGACAACGTATAAAACCATTATCTTTGTTTCCCGTAGCCACATCGATAAATTTATCCATGCCTTTCATATACCTGGGTACACGCCGGTCACCGTACATCCATTCCCGACCGTTCATCTGCATCATATAAGTAATTTTATCAAAAACAGGACATCATAAATAGTGAAATGACCAATTCACATCGACACATGCATTGTATCAATGACAGAGAAAAGATAAGATTGCTAACCTCGATCGAGGGAAATAAAGAGGAGAAAGCTCAAGTGTGTCTCGGACACATTCTATTTTTGTTCTGTGAGAAATTGAACAGGATCATTCACTCAAACATTTCATCAAACTCCTTGAATGCATGCATAGGAAAAAAATAAACTAGCACACCTCTCACACCTTCCACCAAGAAAAAACAGAGGGGAGGCAGAAGGCTGGGGCGTCGTATTTATAGAGGGCCGGATCATACGTGACTAAAGGTGTGTGCCAAGCCACGTGGATGGCACCCAACCTTTAGTCCCTGTTTATGTTACAAACCGGGATGCATGCCCTCCTACCAACCGAGACGCATTCCTCCGGCCCCCGTGCCTGCTCGAACCGGGACGCATGCCAGCATTAGTCCCGGTTCGTGGTGGAACCGGGACTAATGCTGTTAGGAGGCACGAATGGATAGCCTGTTTTCTACTAGTGTCATCATCCGTACTCATACCCGTCAACGGGTATAATTTTTTCTCATACCAGTCAGCCGTTAGAGTAATTGGGTACCCACGGGTAAAAATACCTACATTTAAAATACAACAAATTGAGCCAGAAATAATCGTAAATAACAATGTATGACCATAATTTATAAAAAACAACATAATATAAATAGTAACATGTACTTTTGCTCATTAATAACAATGTACCATAAAATATGACTGATGTTTAGTAAACAATATACTCCTAATCACTCTTCCCGTTCATAGTTCCGGTTCAGTCACCCATCCTCACACTACTTCAGTTCCAACATGTTTAACTTTTTCGTTCCTTTCCAATGTGCTTTAAAGAGAGAAATTATACTTTCTTGAAAATAATGACCTATCAATCCTATTAATCCTTGAGCCATGTTGTCATAAGCTTTACTTTTTTAATTCCCAATAATTATTTATGTAAAAAACTGAATGTGTAATAATAACCTTGGATTCAAATAACAAAAATATGCATTCAACTTTTTTCCTTTTTTCTATTTAATATTGAATAACTCATATCTACAAATTTGTAAAAATCTGAATTTGACAAATAATATGTCTAAATTGATCATAAAAATAAGAGGAATCTGATGCGGCTCAGATCACTGTAGAGCTTCGTTGGGAAACCCCAAGAGGAAGGTATGATGAGTACACCAATAAGTTTTCCCTCAGTAAGAAACCAAGGTTATCGAACCAGTAGGAGGAAGGAAACGACTCAAAGGTGTTGCTAGAAACTTGAAAACCTGGACAACTCAAACTCAATACTTTGCCTCAACGAATAGTGAGGTTGTCAATCTCACCGGTTTGCTGAAAACAAAATATTAACCGTATGATGTGGAAGTTAATGGTAGCTTGCAGAAAGTAAACAATAACAGTGGATGAAGTATAAATGGTAAATATTGGACCGGGGTCCACAGTTCACTAGAGGTGTTCTCCTTAAGATAAACACATAACATGTTGGGTAAACAAATTACAGCGGGGCAATGATGCAGGGCTGAGTTGATGTAGAAGCACTTTGTTGGGAACCCCAAGAGCAAGGTGTGAAGTAGCACAGCAACAAGTTTTCTCTCAGTAAGAAACCGAGGTTATCGAACCAGTAGGAGGAAGGAAACGTCACACATGTGTTGCTTGCAATGTGGGGACCTACATAACACAAACTCAAGACTTTGATCTAATGAATCAGTGATGTTGTCAAGCTCATCGGTTTGCCGTAACAAAGGATTAAACATATGGTGTGGAAGATAATGGTTTGCAGCAAGTAAACAAGTAACAGTGGAAGATATATTGATGGTAAAGACTGGACCAGGGTCCATAGTTTACTAGAGGTGCTCTCCTTAGATAAACAACATGGCATGAAGGGTAAACAAATTACGGCAGGGCAATTCATAGGAACTGAGCAAGGCATAACAATGCAATTACTAGTCAGAAAGATCCTATAAGATTCGATTGGGCAATGCAACAAGATACATAGACCGCCATCCAACTGCATCTATGACTACAAGTCCACCTTCAGGTTATCATCCGAACCCCCTCCAGTATTTAGTTGCATGCAACAGAGAACTTCTTTAAGCAAAGTGTGTAAGGTAAATAGTCCACATGTTCCATGAACAAGAGACCGTTGTTTTCTCCCTAGTAGTAACAACACATCTACAACCGAAGATATTTCTGTCACTTCCCTTGGAAACTGGAGGCATGAACCCACTATCGAGCATAAATACCCCCTCTTGGAGTCACTAGCAACTACTTGGCCAAGATAGCTATTAACAACGGAGTGCATGCAAGATCACAAACAACACAGACATGATAGAATCATAAAGACAAAACCATTAATCAAACCAACATAATAATCTCAATATCCATCAGATCCCCGCAAACACAACATGCATGATTACAAACAGATTAGATCTTGATCATGAATGGAGCTCACAAGATCTATACATGAAAGCACAAAGGAGGAGATACAACCATCTAGCTACTACATGGACCCATAGTCCAAGGTGGAACTACTCATGCATCATACCGGAGAGAAGGCCTCCAAGATGATCTCCCCTTTGGTAGGGTGCCGGGAAGAACTTCAGACCCCCCGATCTAGGGACGATGGTGGCGGTGGCTACATACGGTTTCGTGGATATTTGATCGGGTCCTCAGAGTTTCTACATCGGGGGCGACTTATAGGGGAATGGGGAGGCTGAGGCGGCCGCCAGGGGTCAGAAACCCTAGCCAGGCGTGGGCTAGGGCCCACCCGCGCCTAGGGTGGATCTGGCCCCCCTAGCTTGCCCCTCTGGCTCCCTTCTAGACTTCTTGTTCCCCACGGAAAGTAATTGACTTTGACGTTTGTCCCGTCCAATTCCGAGAATATTTCTTTACTAACTTTTCTGAAACCAAAAACAGCAGAAAACAGGCATCTAGCACTGTTGCAACTTGTTAGTAGGTTAGTACCAGAAAACATGTAAAAAGCACCTCAAAGTGTGGACAAGTAAAGCAAAGTAGATACTAAACAAGTATGGAGCATAAACAATTATATATATATCAATATCCCCAAGCTTAACTCCTGCTCGTCCACGAGTAGGTAAGTGATAAACAGAATAATTTTTGAGGTGAACATGCACCCTCACAATAAATATCCAACCATTTGCAAGCATTGAAAGCTTGGATCAAAGAACTCTAAACATGTGCATGAAATAATGGAGTTCTAACAATAGAACATAGTAACTATGCATGCAATATGAAAGGCTACAAACAAAGATCATGAATAACATGCATTGAAAAACGTTTGTTTGTTTCACATACAGAAAACGTAGCATAGTGGTAATCAGCTTGTCCCTCATATAGTAGAAATATAGATGCATAGGACACTTGCAAAGTTCACTAGGGTGATTAGAAACAGATAGCACAAGAACAAGTAATATCACAATATGCATCAATTAATAAGTTTTGGAACACTACACATAGAATGACAACTATGCTCTCTTAATGGTGCCTAAAGGTAGAAGGTGGAGACTCAAATAATGGTGGAAGAAAGGCCTTTTTGTAAAGGAAGCAGGGATTACAAGTTTCAAAAAGAGCTTCCAAAAAATATGGTACTTTTTAGCTTTCAGCCCTCATTGCCCCTATCATAAGCATCTTGTAGTGGTTAAGGTTAAAGTGGCAAAGGTGGAGTATATGCCTGGCGAAGTATAAGTTGGCAATCTCAGGTCCCTTGAATACGAGGGCACACCTCATGCATACTCAACTTTGGGCCTAGGCAAGTTCTTGTCATTATAAGTATTTGCATATCATTGAGAACCACCAAAGGGGTACCCCTTGCACATGGTACAGGAGCTTTCCCATAAACAAAATGACAAGGCAAGCAGACAATGAGCATCTCGACAATCTTTTTATTTACCATATGCATAGCTTTTTATTGAGGATGCTTCATAGATAGCTCATTATGGTGATGCTGCAAGTTTCCACCATGATTAGTCATGGCTTAGGCTAGCGACCCAGGTGACGAGGTTTAATATGGTCAATGCCCATAGTTATGAGCTTGGGTTTTGGAGAAGATGGGGGTGCTGGAGATCGCGGAACGGTTAATAGAAAAGCAACCAGGGGACACGAGATTTACCCAGGTTCAAGCCCCCGGAGGGAAAACCCTATTCCTGCTTGTCTACTCTTGATTATGGCGGAACCAAAAGTTACAAGGGTGCACAGATGTAATCTGGCATGGAGATGTGTATGCGGTGGTATGAGATCTATTGTGGTGTGTATTGTATCGTAATCTGTTGTCCTCCTTGTTGGACCCTCCTAGCCTTTATATATGGGGAGGCTAGGTCTCGGGTGCCAATACGATTTGGTTACAAGCTGTATTCAAACTCTATTCTTGAGCTTTCCTTGTCTTGTGCGCTTGGGAGTCCGTGTCCATATGGGCTTCATAGTAGCCGAAACGTCATAGGCGTCATGGACCCTGGCTGATCGTCGAGTGGTCCTTCCGTAGGGTTGGACCAGGTAGGCTAACATCGGGTACCCGTAGGGCATATCCATGTCAATATCCCCCGAGTGTCCATCCAAAACGTAGATTCGGGTGGAGACTTAGTTGTCTTGAACCTTGCATTTGGATGTCGGAGTCGAAAGTTGTGTTGAATGCAAATCATTTCACCCGAAAGATCGTCGGGTCAGCTAAATTTGTTCGGTTGTTGTAAAGGAGTTGACATTATGGACATAGTCAACACAATGGACTATAGGGTGCGCGGCCAGCACTCTCTGTGGGAGTAGCCTTCGAGTGTCTGTTCGAGTCGTAGACTCGAGAAGAAACTTATAGTCGTCAGTTGTGCAAAACGGTGATCCGTAAGTTCTTCGGATGACCTTGCAGATGCTCCAAATGCCTTCATTTTTTCGAATGCACGACCAGCACTCCCTATGGGAGTAGCCCCCCGAGTCCTTAGTCGAATCGTTGATTCGAGTGAGGAATCGAAGCATGCCACTCGAAGATCTTCTGTGTGTGCGACCAACGGTCCAGTTTGGAGTAGCCCCCAAGTGTCTGGCGGAGTCATAGACTCGGGCAGAGACTCGAGTCTTGTATCGTGTAGTTGTAGCAGACAATATCATGGGCGTACCGCTCACCCGGAAGTACATCGGGTGCGCGACCAGCGCTCCTGATAGGAGTATCCCCCGAGTGTCTAGTCGAGTCTTAGACTCGAGTGGAGACTCATGCGAGGAGTAACCACTGACCCGGAAGTGCATCGAGTCAGCGTCTCACGTATAAGGATCCAAGAGTCGACGCAGCGGAGTCGCGCAATGTTTAGCCGAAAGGACTCGACGTTCTGAATGGAGTCGACGCCGTTGCTTCTGTCGGGTGCATGACCAGGGTCGCGTTGTGTAGCATCAAATGATGCAACCATCCGAGGAGGGACTCGACTTGAGTCTTGGGTGTATGGCGTAGCCAGATCTTTTGTCGACTCCTGTTGGATGACCTAATAGAATAGCTCGACATAGTCGATGTCCTTGTAACCTGCGGAAAACATAAAAAATTATGAAGTACTTGTATCTTGTAAAGAATATTTGCCTTTTGGCTTGTACAGTAAGATTTTGGTGCCGATCGGGTCGACACTGTTGCACTATATGCTAGGCCTTTTCGTTAGCCTGATTACCCTTAGTCTCAGTACCTTGCTGAGGCACTCAGAGTTCAAGGATTCGACGATCAGGTAGAATCAGCTACTCGGGTTGTCGCGTTCGAGGTGCTCGAGTGCGTGGAGCCGATGGCACATTAGGTTACTCGAAGAGGGCGCAGCCCCCGAGTGTATCAAGTGCGATTAAAGTAAGAAGGAAATCAACTTTAAGTAGAGAACTTAGCTTTGTTGGTTGTCGTAGCGAAGTTAACGCGGTAGCGGGTCACGTGGCGGATGTAGTTGTTGTCTCTAGCGGGTCGCGGGAGGCTATGCAACATGCGGGTCACAGGCGTCGAAGTAGTGGTTCGTAGGAGCCGAAGATCGCAGTGGGTTGTTGGAGCCGAAGGCCACGGCTGGTCGCCGAAACGGAGGGATCCCCCGAGCCCCTGAGTCGTCGGAGCCGAAGATCATAGAGGATGACCAGAGTTGAAGGAGCCCCCGATTCGCGGTCGCTGAAGCCGATACCACCGGTCGCCGCAATCGAAGATCGCATTGGGTCGCCGCATCTGAATGATGCAGCGGGTCACTGCAGTTGAAGACCGCAGAGGATCATCGCAGTCGAAAAATGCAATAGGTTGATGGTCGCGAGTCGTATGGCCAAGTGGGCGCAGCCCCCGAGCATGGAGTTGATGTGGTCGAGGCGGCCTTTGAGAGCCGATGCGGCAGAACGGAGTCAACATGGCAGCGGGTCACCGAGGTCGATGGTGGCAGTAGATAACTGCAATCAAAGATCGCAGAAGGTCGACGTAGTCGAAGAGTGCACCAGCTCATCGGGGTCGAAGACCGCAACAGATCGCCGGAGTCGGAGACCGTAACGGGTAGCCTACGGAAGAAGGAGCTCCCTAGCATAGAGTCATTATGGTTGACGGTTATCAAGGCGGACATGTGCGTCACGTGGTCGTGGGTTCGTTTCCCACAGACGGCGCCAATTGATGAGGTTTAATCTGGTCAATGCCCATTTTTATGAGCTTGGGTTTTGGAGAAGATTAGGGTGCTGGAGATCGCGGAACGGTTAACATACAAGAAACCAGGGGACACGAGATTTACCCAGGTTCAGGCCCCCGGAGGGAAAACCCCACTACTGCTTGTCTGCTCTTGATTACTGCGGAACCGAAAGTTACAAGGGTGCGCAGATGTAATCTGGCGTGGAGGTGTGTATGCGGTGGTATGAGATCTAGAACTGTAGATATATTGTGGTGTGTATTGTATCGTAATCTATTGTCCTCCTCGTTGGACCCTCCTAGCCTTTATATATGGGGAGGCTAGGTCTCGGGTGCCAATACGATTTGGTTACAAGTTGTATTCAAACTCTAGTCTTGAGCTTTCCTTGTCTTGTGCGCTTGGGAGTCTGTGTCCATATGGGCTTCATAGCAGCCGAAACGTCATAGGCGTCATGGACCCTAGCAGATTGTCGAGTGGGCCTTCCGTCGGGCTGGACCAGGTAGGCTAACATCGGGTACCCGTAGGACATATCCATGTCACCATGGACTTACAAGTTCCCTCTTAATTTCACAACGGTGACATCCATAATTGGAAGATAGTTGAAAATAGTTTTTAATTGGAAGATAGTTGAAGACAAGAATATATTTGGAATGGTGTAACACACCATGCATAGGAGTTTATAATGGACAGTTTGGAATAACTTGGTTTCTTGGGATTTGGAGGCATGAGTAGAACTTACTCATACAAATGGAGGCTAGCAAAATATTGGGAGCAACCAACTAAGAGAGCAATAATGGCCATAATCATGCAATGGAACAAAGCATACTAATCAAAGCAAAGAGTGGTACTACAATTCAAGAACTAAATGATCATAGAGGCCAATGGTGGCTTGTCATAGTCATAACATGGTGTAAACACGTGCCAAGTCAACCCAAGCAAAGCATCAAAGGAGAATACCACAATACTATGCTTTTGCATGCTAAAACAACGCATAATTTCTTCAAGACACACTAAGAAATCCCAATTGTTTGGAACAAGACATGCTACAACAATAATCACTAAGAATAATGCTAAAACAACACCTAGCATGTCATGCTAAAGTCTAAGTCACAGTCAATGCAAGCTCCTCTTGCACATCAAGCAAGAACTTACTACTCCTTTCCAACACCAAGCAAACTTATTTGCAAAACAACACGGTGAGAACGGGGGTCCAAACTAATTTATTCAAGCAAACTAAACAACCTAAGCAATGCAAACAAAAACTAAGATGCTCCAAGAACAACACAATTGTGCATGAAACAATAAAAACGAAGTGTCTAGACAGACCTAAGTTGTTTATTGATGAAGAAGGGGATGCCTTGGGCATCCCCAAGCTTTGACGCTTGTACCTCTTGGATATTTCTTTGGGTGACACCATGGTGGCATCCTTAAGCTTGAGCTTTTGTCCATTCTTCATCTCATTGCATCATTCTCTCTCTACACCTGAAATTTTTCCTTCATACAAAACTTCACACAATCTTCATTAGCAACATTATTTTATTCAAAAGATATTAGACCACTGGAAAAGCTTTGGAACAGCAAGGCTTTTCATTAAAAACACAAGATACTGTAGTAACTCCTTCAGAAAGCTCAATTCACCCAAAGATAACTCAAAAAGGAATCAATAAGAAGCAAATGCAAATAATGGCAGAAATCTGTCAAAACAGACCAGCAGGTAGGAACCGATTTTTTTGAACATCTTCTGTTGCTCAAATCAAAATGTGTTGAACTAACGAAAGTTAGCTAACATAATGGGAGATTTATTCATCAATTTGGAGCTCAATTGGGGTTATAGAGTGTCCTCACGATTTTTTTTGGTGGATTACAAAAATCTGTTTCGGGACAGCAACTCCACAAATCTTACTTCCCTCTCATTAGAGGTCATTCTTGGCACAAAAAGCAAACAAAAAGGATAAGGAGAGGTCATTACTGAAGTAATAACTTCGAAGACTCAAGGAAACTCTTGGGTTATCTCCCAAAAAGTACTTTTCTTTAACGCCTTTAAGTTAGGAACTATAGTTTGAGAAGATGCTCATAGAAGAAATATGAATTGAGGTAAAAGAGAGCATCAAGAAGCGAATTCAAAACAAGCTTAAGTCTAACCCACTTCCTATGCATAGGAATATTGTACGAAAATATATCAAAGAAGCACAAAGCAACAAGCATAGGAAAGCAAAACAAGTGCAACTTCAAGATTTTCAACATAAAGAGGGGAAACTTAATATACATAAGACCATGTTTCCCTCTCTCATAATAACTTTCAGTAGCATCATGAATAAACTCAAAAATATAGATATCACATAACGCATGGTTTTCATGATCTACAAACACATAATCTTTATCAAGCTAAAAAATAGTGGGATTAAAACCTATAAACCCACTTTTAGCAATTTTATAATGAGGTAACTGATCATTCAATATAGGACCATCATATAGAGCTTTATCATAAACATTTTCTAAGCAAAACTCCTTAGTACCATGCATTTCGAAGGTAGGCACAAATATAGGATTATCATGGATAACAGGAGCATAACTATTATCACAAGTTTTACCCAGAGCAGACATTTCAAAAGAATCCACAGGAACATAACATTCATCCTCCTTTTGTAAGCAAGGAGGACAATCAAATAATGTAAGGGATGAAGAGTTACTCTCATTATAAGGTAGGCATAGGTAGATCCATTCGTCCTCCTTTTGTTCATCACTCTCCTCCTCTTTTTCATCTAATGAGCTTTCAGTTTCAGCAATTTCTTCTTCCATAGGCTCCTGCAATGCATTAGTCTCTTCCATTTGTGGAAAACACCTATTAAAATATTCAAGAATATATCCATTTTCTTCGTTGTAATGATCAAAGCAAAATTTAAGTATCTCATAAACCTCACATTCATAAGGTGCATCATCAGTATTTTCAAGCAAACTGGCAAGTTCAAATGCACCTTAGAAAGCAATAAATTCTTCAATTTGCTCCACCTCATAAAATTCATAACTTTATTTAACATAAGAAGATATGGTAACATTATCATTATACTCACATTGAAAAGGCAAGAGTTTATACCTCCTATAGCAACAAGATTTATCAAAGCAATAAGTAACATTATAAGTAGAGCACACCTCTCTAGCAATAGTATTCAACTTATCAATTTGTTCCCATAAGTGTTTCCCTTTTTGTGACAAACGGTGCTCCTTATAATAATACTTTTCTTCTTCCGTGAACCCACCTATCCAATAAGAACTAGTTTCAAAGAAACCATCCATTGATAGAAAGCATGACCAAGCAAGGCAATAACAAACCAGCAACTGGAGTAGGAACTATTTTTTTGTGTTTTTGAATAAAGAAAGCAAACCAAACTAGACTAATTTTTTTTTGTTTTTTTTCGAAAGAGGCAAACAAAACCAAGCAAAATAAACAAAGCAAACTAAAAACAAAGTAAAGAGAAAGGAAGTGAAGGACTCCCCTTGTGAAGACGTCCTTAGCCTCCCCGGCAACTGCGCCAGAAAAGCTTGATGCAGCGCTGAGTTAATGTAGGAGAGCTTCGTTGGGAACCCCAAGAGCAAGGTGTCAAGCAGCACAGTAGCAAGTTTTCCCTCAGTAAGAAACCGAGGTTATCGAACCAGTAGGAGGAAGGAAACATCACACATGTGTTGCTGGCAACGTGGAGACCTGCATAACACAAACTCAAGACATTGCCCCAATGAATCAGTGAGGTTGTCAAGCTCATCGGTTTGCTATAACAAAGGATTAAATGTATGGTGTGGAAGATAATGGTTTGCAGCAAATAAACAAGTAACAGTGGAAGATGTATCAATGGTAAAGATTGGACCAGGGTCCATAGTTCACTAGAGGTCCTCTCCTTAGATAAACAACATGGCATGAAGGGTAAACAAATTACAGCAGGGCAATTGACAGGAACCGAGCAAGGCATAACAATGCAATTAATAGTCAGAAAGATCCTATGAGATTCGATTCGGCAATACAATGAGATACATAGACCGCCATCCACCTACATCTATGACTAGAAGTCCACCTTCAGGTTATCATCCGATCCCCCTCTAGTATTAAGTTGCAAGCAACAGACAACTGCTTTAAGCAAAGTGTGTAAGGTAAACAGTCCACATGTTACATGAACAAGAGACCGTTGTTGTAAGATCCCTCCTTTATAAAGGAAAAGGATCCCTGTGATTGCAATGCTAGTCCCTGGATCAATGCTAGCATCCACAGTTTAAGATGAAGTACACAGAAACAAAGGTTATAATTATAGGCATTCCAGAGACAAACATAGTCTTTACAACTCCAAGGCCACAGGCCTAGTACAAGAGTTTGAATAAGTAAATAAATAAAAGTCTTCATCTTCATGTGCCACAGGCAAACATGTTGATTGTAGACTCATGACTCCTAATCCTCATCAGAGTAACCTGCAACATCACAAGTTACAGCCACAGTGGGTCAATACATTGGAATAGTATTGGCAAGTGATACCTTAGTATAATTTAGGTGGACTAGATTACTATTTGCAATTTGGCTAAGTGTAGCTTGGCTTGCTTTGCTCAAAATAGGTTTTGCCTATTAGTTGAAATCACTAATTTTTCTTTGTCAAAACTTTTCCCCTAGGAACCACCAATAGACATTGAGGTCCTTCACCCTTGTTCACCCACAAGTTTTTACTTAGAAATTGGGATGAGCAGATTCTTGATAGATTCCATGTCTTGATGCTCAAGTTGTCCTTTTCCAGGGACATGGCTAAGTACTTAGATTTTTCCATCTGCAGAGGTTGTGCACTTTCCCCACCAGACTTGATTTTCACCAAGACAGGACCTTTCAGAAGCCTTCCCTTAGACCAAATGGACGCGCTCCAACCTATCATTCCCACTACCACCAACTGTCCAAATGGCTAAGTTCTAGCAACCTATGTGATCCAGGCAGAGCCCATATTGCCAAGTGGCTGCACTAGAAGCTTCTCAACACTTGGCCTCTAAAATCTCTTTGTTGCTCGGTGGCTTTCCACAAGTGAGATACACAAGGTTCACCAGTCCCCTGGCCTTGTGTAACCACTCAACACAAACCATTCCTTCCATTCCACCTAGGTGTTTCATTTACTTAGTTGTTTTATTAGGCAAAACACAAGTCCAAAGACTTAGAAATATTTTCATCATAGCATGTATATTTCACCAACCCTTGGTTTCTACTAGCTAGGCTAAGCATGGCATAGATAATCATCTTAACTTAGGAAATTTCTAGCAATTTTACAACTACTAGGATTTCCCAACATGGCATATAAGCAAAATATAACATGCAAGTCTAACAAAATATTTCTAATGCTTAGTAGAAAACATAGGGATAGAAATATTCATGAATTACCACTTGCCTTGGTAGTTTGGAGAGTAGCTACACTCCTCACAATCACAATCGCTAGCACCAAAATCTACACAAAGAATCATAGCCACAAATCACATACAAAACATATACAAACAAAAATATATGCATGCATGCAATATGATATGTGATGATTTTTAAAACTCAACAAAGCAAGTGTACAGTACTAGTTCATAAACAAGTTAAAAGCTTGCCAAACAACATTTAATTAAACCCTAAATCAATTCTTGAATACTTCATAAACTCAAATTAGCCCTACACAAGTTTCTGCAAATAAAGTCATTTTAGGAGAAGCAAAACATTAAAAACATTGCATATTTAGAAAGAGCTTGCTCTCCTGATTCCAACGGTATAAAATTTGTCAAATTCTAACGTGGGGATCAAAAGTTATAGCCAAAACAAATTTAAACATCTAATAGATTCAAATCCTGTTTTTAAACGCTAACAGATGCCACGCGTCTTATTCTGATTGGCCCGTACCGCTTCGCGTAGGATCAAGCCTGTGAGCTGTTAGATCAACATAATCTGCACGGCCCAGATCTACTCGTAACGGTTCGTTAAGTGATCTAATCTCGCACACTGGATCCAGATCCAATGGCTCTGGATCAAACGACCAAAGATGGGCGGCGCTGGCGGTGGCTACTGGCGGCGGCGCGGCGCTACAGATGGCTAGGGGGTCGTCGGAGACGCTTACCAGAAACGCGACGACGTGCTGATGCTCAACCTGGCGACGGCTTGGCAAGGGGCGCATAGACACGGTCGCTGGAGCTCGTCGGAGTTGCGGGCGGCGTCTGTTGCTTGCTGTCGACGATGTTGCCGAGGCTCTGCGTCGTCCTAGCACAAGCCAGAGGGTTTAGGAGATGCGTAAGGGCCTGGCGAACAAGACAATACTAAAGGGGAGGCAAGGGGCGCTCGATTCTTACCGCTATTGCTCGTCTGAGTCGAGCGGCGGCTCTGGTGGTTGCAGGCGTGAACGAAGACGGCGTCCTAGGTCACAGGCAGGCAAACCAGGACTGTTAGCAGATGCACAAGGACGTGGCGGTCACGCTCGTTTGAACCAGAGGCAGAGGGGCGGTCGGGGCTTACCGAGATTCGTTGCCGGAGTTGTTCTGTCTGCGGCGGCGCAAAGGCAATTGCGGGCAACCTGGGGGCGTAGAGGTGGCGCTAGGTGAGGGGAAATGGCCGCGGTGCAGAGGGGGTCTTATAGCCATAGTGGGGTGAGGATCGCGCGGCGTATCAATGGTAATTAATCGCGCAGTAACAGTGGCGAGGTAATGAGCGGCGTCAGCGCGCGTGATTGATTAATGGCGACATGGTTGTAGGGTCCACTTATTGTCCGAGTTAAGCACGAGAATGAGGGGTCGTGCAGTGAGTGACCTGGGGGGTGTGTCTGCGGTTGAGCGAGAGAGAGGGAGACCCCGGGTGGGCTTAGTGGGCTGGATTAGCAGCTGGGCCAGATAGGTAGCGCTGACCCTTTTCTATTTCTTTTCTCCTTTTCTTTTTCTGTTTTGATTTTCTGGAATGATTTTCAAATCCAAATCAAATGAGTTTGAATTCAAATCTTCTCTAGGTTTTTATACTGCAAACCTTGCATTCAAATGTGTGTCAAACACTACTGTCCAAATCCAAACACTTCGTTCAAATGAAAATAAAATAAAACCAAGCCTTTATGATATATATTCAAATAGGCATAATATTGGTTCTATTTACTCATTTTGTTTTTTTTTTGAAATTTTGTTCATACTTTTGGTGGTGCCTAAGTTAACCTTTACTAAATCAAAACAAGTATTTTTCTCATTGGAAGATAGCACTAAGGCTAGAGCAAACTTACATGAAATAATAAGCATACATGCTTCTGTTTTTGAAATAATTTGTTTGAAATGAAATTCATATGATCATGGATGCATGGATGATATGCATAAGTTTGAAACATGATTTTAGGGATGTTACAAATCTAACCCCCTTAAGGTGAATCTCGCCCTCGAGATTCATATTGGCTAGCAAATAGGTGAGGGTGGTCTTTCCAAAGATCATCTTCTCTTTCCCATGTTGCTTCCTCTTCGGAATGATGGTTCCACTGAACTTTGCAAAACTTGATAGTCTTAGTCCGTGTGACTCTTTCTGCAGTCTCAAGAATCTTGATAGGTTTCTCTTCATAAGTGAGGTCACTTTCCAATTGGACCTCCTCCAAAGGTATAGTATCCTTCAAAGAAGTTTCTTCCATTTCTGGGTGACATTTCTTAAGCTGACTCACATGGAACACATTATGAACAGCTGACAAAGACTCCGGTAATTCAATTTCATAAGCTACTTCTCCTTTGCGACTCAGAATCTTGAATGGTCCAACATATCTTGGGGCCAACTTTCCTTTGACTCCAAACCTTTTCACTCCAAGAAGTGGTGATACTCTAAGGTAAGCTCTATCGCCAACTTCGTAGGTGACTTCTCTACGCTTAGGGTCCGCGTAGCTTTTCTGTCGGGACTGTGCTATCTTCAATCTGTCTTTAACCAACTTGAATTTCTCTTCGGCTTCTTTGATAAGTTCCGGTCCGAACAAACTTCTTTCTCCCACACCATTCCATAACAATGGGGTGGTACACTTTCTCCCGTAGAGAAACTCAAATGGTGCCATCTCAATGCTGGCTTGATAACTATTGTTATAAGAAAATTCTGCGTAAGGAAGACTTTCATCCCAACTGGCTCCATAGTCTAGGGCACTTGCCCTCAACATGTCTTCAAGAATCTGATTAGTCCTTTCTGTTTGTCCATCAGTTTGAGGATGAAAAGCAGTGCTGAATTCCAACCTTGTTCCCAACGACTCGTGTAGCTGTCTCCAAAAATGGGAAGTGAATTGAGTTCCCCTATCAGACATAATACTCTTGGGCACTCCATGTAGACATACAATTCTACTCATGTAGATCTTGGCCAACTTAGCACTTGTATAGGTTGTCTTCAAGGGTATGAAATGGGCCACTTTAGTTAGGCGATCCACTACTACCCAAATAGAATCGTATCCTGACGTGGTCCTTGGTAATCCGGTAATGAAATCCATACCAATCTTGTCCCACTTCCAATCAGGAATAGGTAGTGGTTGAAGCAAACCGGCTAGTTTCTGATGTTCCGCTTTCACTCTACTACACACATCACACAAAGCAATATGTTCGGCGATTATTCCACCAAAATATTTCCTTCATGTCCCTGTACATTTTGGTGTTACCCGGATGAATGGAATACGGAGAGTTGTGTTCTTCTTGCAAAATCAGTTTCCGAATCTCCGGATCTTGTGGAACACAGATACGTTTCCCATGCCATAAAGTACCATGTTCGTCTTCATGGAATCCTTTGGCTTTTCCTTTGCCAATCTTTTCCTTAATCTCTTCAATTTCCTTATCAGTCTTTTGGGCTTCTTTGATCTTGTCCAACAAAGTGGGTTGAACATCCAAAGACATGAGATGTCCTTCAGGCACAATATCCAATCTGAGATCTCTGAATTGGGCACACAAATCATCGGGCAATTCTCCCTTCATAAGGCCATTCACAAAAACCTTACGACTTAGAGCATCCACTACAACATTTGCTTTACCGGGATGGTATTGCAAACTTAAGTCATAGTCCTTGATGAGTTCTAGCCATCTTCTTTGTCTCATATTAATTTCCTTCTGGGTGAAGATATACTTCAAACTCTTGTGATCCGTGAACACTTCACATCGCTTTCCCAAAATATAGTGTCTCCATGTTTTGAGTGCATGGACAACAGAGGCTAACTCCAAATCATGAGTAGTATAGTTCACTTCATGAGTTTTGAGTTGTCTCGAGGCATATGCCACAACTTTTCCTTCTTGCATAAGTACTGCTCCAAACCATGATGAGATGCATCGCAATATACTTGGAAATCTTTTTCCAAGTCTGACAAACACAAGACTGGTGCTGTCACAAGTCTCTTCTTCAATTCCTGAAAGCTGAGTTCACAACCTTCAGACCAAGCAAATTTCTTGTCTTTCTTTAGCAATTATGTCATAGGCTTAGCTACCTTGTAGAAATTCTCAATGAACCTTTTGTAGTAACCTGCTAAGCCAAGGAAACTACGAACTTCTTTCACTGACTTGGGAGATTCCCATTTAGTTACAACTGAAACTTTAGCAGGGTCAACTTCTACACCATCTTTTGTCATAACATGACCAAGAAATCCAACTTCATTTAACCAGAATTCACACTTGCTGAATTTGGCATACAATTTATGCTCTCTAAGCTTCTCAAGTATCAAACGCAAATGTCCTTCATGTTCTTCTTTGCTCTTGGAGTAGATTAAAATGTCATCGATGAAAACGACCACAAATTTATCAAGGAATTCCATGAATACCTTGTTCATCATATTCATAAAGTATGCTGGAGCATTGGTTAAACCAAATGGCATCACGGTATACTCATAAAATCCATACCTAATGGTGAAAGCTGTCTTAGGTATGTCTTGCTCTTATCTTGAGTTGGAAATAACCTGACCGGAGATCAATCTTCGAGAACACACAAGCTCCTTCTAGCTGATCAAACAAGTCATTGATTCTAGGCAAAGGGTATTTGTTCTTGATAGTCACCTCATTGAGTGAACGGTAATCTATGCATAACCTTTGACTTCTATATTTCTTCTCCACAAACAAAACTGGGGCTCCCCAAGATGAAGAACTTGGTTGAATAAATCCTTTCTGCAACTGCTCTCCGAGTTTTTTCTTGAGTTCTATCAGTTCATCTACTGACATCTTGTACGATCTCTTTGCTATTGGTCCAGATCCTGGTAGCAAATCAATAAGGAACTCCACATCTCTATTTGGTGGCATTCCCGACAATTCTTTCGGAAACACATCCGGATATTCAATCACAATTGGCACACTGTCTATGCTAACCCCCTTAATAGAATTTAGCTTACTCCCTTTTGATTCAAAGTTAGACTTGAATTTAATCCGTTTTCTTTCTGGGGTTGTGAGTGCGACAGTACAATTAGCACAATCTAGTACTCCTTCATATTTAGCCATCCAATCCAAGGCCAATATTACGTCTAGTCCTTGGGAATCTAGGATTATCAGACTCACTGGAAATTTATGCTTTCCAAACTCTATTACTAGTTCCCGGCATCCAAGACTTACTATCATATCTCCACCTGGAGAACTAACTTTTATTGGACACCCAATGTTTTAAGTTGGAAACCCATTTCTATCAACAAATGCTTTTGATATGAAGGAATGTGATGCTCCAGTATCAAAAAGAACAAATGTTGGAATAGAATTGAGTCTGAACTTACCAGCAATAGCATCAGGCTCCTCATAAATTTCCTCCACATTTATGTGGTTCACTTGTCCCTTCTAAAAAGGGTTGGGCTTGTTGGGTCCTTCAACTTTCTTTTCTGGGCATTCATTTGCACAATGCCCCATCTTCTTGCACTTGAAGCATTCAACCTGACTGATGTCCTTCTTGACAGGCTGGCTTCCACTGCCACTGACATTTCCACTATGGTGGATCTTATATCCACCCTTATGGTTCTTGTACTTGTCATTGTCATGACTACGGTGATGCTTGTTGTCATGACAGTTGTGGTTGTAGTGCTTGTTGAATTTCCCATGATTGTGGGATCCTGAGCTTCCACTGTCATCATAATGGGAACGTTTGTGAGACGATCCCTAGCTGTGCTTGTCCGAGTGCTTTATCTTTGTGCTCTCAACTTGCTTCATTTTGTTCTCCAAAATAGCAGCCTTATCACAAAGAGACTGGTATGTGGGAACATATGCCACAGCCAACTGCAGGTTCAGCTCATCATTCAACCCTTCGAGGAACTTTTCTTTCCTCTTAGCATCAGTGTCAACTTCATCCGGTGCGTAACACGCCAGATTGTGGAACTCCTCAATATATTCAGCCACGCTGCAGTGGCGCTGCTTCAGGTTATGAAACTCTTTCTTTTTCAGACTCATCAATCCAGATGAGATATGAGCAGTACGAAAGCCATCCTCAAAGATAGCCCAGGTCACATCTTCTATGGGAGTGGTGATCTGGAAGTTATCCCACCAAGTGGCGGCTGGTCCTTCCAGCAAATGTGCTGCAAACCTCATCTTCTCTGCATCAGTACAACCCACAGTTACCAAGTCCTTGTTCACATAGCGTAGCCAATCATTGGCCACCATGGAATCAGTCGTTCCTGAGAACTTTGCTGGCCTCAATCTCAAGAACCTGGTAAGCATGTCAAAACCCGGTAGGTTGTTGTTGTTGTTGTTATTGTTGTTATTGTTGTTGTTGTTTTGATTCTGGATGAGCGTCGTCATCATTTGCATCAGCTGAGTTTGAGCGGTCATCATTTGCTGCATTTCTGGAGTGATGTTGTTGTTGTTGGGGTTGGGGTTTGCACTACGGGGAGAAATCTATGGTTTGTTCAATAGAGATAAGAATGAGATACCCATAGATGCTTTCATGCACAGTACATCACATAAACAATCACAAAGCATGCAACATAATGATAAATTTTCAACAACCAGATAACAAGTTCGCAAAGTAAAACACACACAAATAATAAGCCATCCACATGTTGGATGGTAAAATAACAAGTTCTCAATGACAAGTATGATAATGAATGATAAATGAGTAGTCAAATCTACTCCTCGGCATCAACCTCCTCCTCGTCAAAGGTAAGACCTGCGTTCTCCATCGCGGTCTTGTATTCCTCGACACTGGTGGTCAAGGTCTCTATCTTGGCTTTGAGAGCCCTCTTCTGGGAACGAAGCCTCTCAATCACCGTCTGCTGTTGCTCGAGCTCGAAGTCCTTGGCCTGCAGTTCTTCAGTCATGTCCTGGATCTTCTTGTTCCTATCCTGGACTCGCTTCTCCTGACTCTTGAACTTTCTGTCCTGGCTCTCGAACTTCGCCTCCATCTCCTTGACTATCTCATCTTGCTCCGCGAAGAGCTTGTCCTTCTCGCGAAGCTGCACCTGGAGTTCGTCATTGCTGAGCATGACGTTGGTCCTATCAGAGTCCACGTGCCTAATGAGAGCCTCTAAGTCCTGGAGGTATTGACGAATCGGGTCGGCTGTATCCCTCGCAGTGTCCTCGAAGTCAATGGACTCTCCATCCTCATCACGTCTACCAAAGACGTGGAAGTGAGTACCTCTAACCTATCGGGAGTGTCTCCCCAGCAGACGTCCTATCAGATCCTGCATGACTACCTCAAGGCCTCTCTCCTTGTCGTCGTGCATGAGCTTGAAGACGAGGGCTTCCGTGGTAGGCTCAGTCTGGCGTCCGGGCTGGTTGATCTTGAAACCCCAGAGGTCTTTCCTCTCAAACTTGGTGAGGGGAAGCACCATGATGGTAGGAAGAGGGAGATTGAGCAAAGTAGTAAGCTCAACAATACGAGGACCAAAGCGAGTAACCTGGAACTCCTCAACAGTGCTGATGGTAACAGTAGGCATCTATTTATAAGATAGAAAAGTTAGAACAACACAATTCAAGATAAAACAAAAGACAAAACATCACATACATATCCTTGGAAATCAAAACACACAGGTCATGGCATACAAGAATCCATTACATCAACCAAGGTTCAACTTATTTCAAGCAACATTTGGAAAATAAGGTGATAGGTGGTGGTCCAAATAACAAAATACGTTTACAATCCTATCTCACTGGATCTGTTGGCTAACACAATGTTTCTATAAGCAATCAGTCTATCTTGTTCACATGACTCCATCACTAAGTCTATAATGTCTCCTCTTAAGGTTTGGTTGGTAGCCTCCAACTCTTGAATCTTTCACCAAGTTCTTTGATGGTCTTCCAAGCTGCATCCCTTGCTGAGTCAAAGAATGTAGGGTGCATCACTGAATTGGTGAACATGCAGAATCCTGAGTCCTTGTGGTTGTCTTCCTTGTTTTTATACAAGTGAAGTTGCACCCACCAGTACTCAACTCCTTCATCCATCATAGGAAAACCTTTGTACACAGCTGCACCATGTATTTCCATTGCAACCATGAGGTCCTTGAGAGCCTTGGGGAATTCTGTCTCACACTCCAAGGTCATTTTCATGAGTGGTCCTTTCCTCACGGCTTCGTTGATGGAGTTCATCTACAATTAGTGATAAGAAAGAAGATTAGAAAAGTTTACGAGAAGAATAGACGAGTGTAGAAGTTGTTGAAAATTTTTCCTTTCCAATCCTAGGGTCATAATCCTACAGGCAACACAGTGCTCTGATACCATCTGTAAGATCCCTCCTTTATAAAGGAAACAAAGTCCCTGGAACAATGCTAGCATCCACAGTTTAAGATGAAGTACACAGAAACAAAGGTCATTATTACAGGCATTCCAGAGACAAACATAGTCTTTACAACTCCAAGGCCACAGGCCTAGTACAAGAGTTTGAATAAGTAAATAAATAAAAGTCTTCATCTTCATGTGCCACAGGCAAACATGTTGAGTGTAGACTCATGACTCCTAATCCTCATCAGAGTAACCTGCAACATCACAAGTTACAACCACAGTGGGTCAATACATTGGAATAGTATTGGCAAGTGATAACTTAGTATAATTTAGGTGGACTAGATTACTATATGCAATTTGGCTAAGTGTAGCTTGGCTTGCTTTGCTCAAAATAGGTTTTGCCTATTAGTTGAAATCACTAAGTTTTTCTTTGTCAAAACTTTTCCCAAGGAACCACCAATAGACATTGAGGTCCTTCACCCTTATTCACCCACAAGTTTTTACTTAGAAATTGGGATGAGGAGATTCTTGATAGCTTCCATGTCTTGATGCTCAAGTTGTCCTTTTCCAGGGACATGGCTAAGTACTTAGATTTTTCCATCTACAGAGGTTGTGCACTTTCCCCACCAGACTTGATTTTCACCAAGTCAGGACCTTTCAAAAGCCTTCCCTTAGACCAAATGGACGTGCTCCAACCTATCATTCCCACTACCACCAACTATCCAAATGGCTAAGTTCTAGCAACCTATGTGATTCAGGCAGAGCCCATATTGCCAAGTGGCTGCACTAGAAGCTTCTCAACACTTGGCCTCTAAAATCTCTTTGTTCTTGGGTGGCTTTCCACAAGTGAGATACACAAGGTTCACTAGTCCCCTGGCCTTGTGTAACCACTCAACACAAACCATTCCTTCCATTCCACCCAGGTGTTTCATTTACTTAGTTGTTTTATTAGGCAAAACACAAGTCCAAAGACTTAGAAATATTTTCATCATAGCATGTATATTTCACCAACCCTTGGTTGCTACTAGCTAGGCTAAGCATGGCATAGATAATCATCTTAACTTAGGAAATTTCTAGCAATTTTACAACTACTAGGATTTCCCAACATGGCATATAAGAAAAATATAACATGCAAGTCTAACAAAATATTTCTAATGCTTAGTAGAAAACATAGGGATAGAAATATTCATGAAGTACCACTTGCCTTGGTAGTTTGGAGAGTATCTACACTCCTCACAATCACAATCACTAGCACCAAAATCTACACAAAGAATCATAGCCACAAATCACATACAAAACATATACAAACAAAAATATATGCATGCATGCAATATGATATGTGATGATTTTTAAAACTCAACAAAGCAAGTGTACAATACTGGCTCATAAACAAGTTAAAATCTTGCCAAACAACATTTAATTAAACCCTAAATCAATTCTTGAATACTTCATAAACTCAAATTAGCCCTACACAAGTTTCTACAAATAAAGTCATTTTAACAGAATCAAAACATTAAACACATTGCATATTTAGAAAGATCTTGCTCTCCTGATTCCAACGGTATAAAATTTGTCAAATTCTAACGTGGGGATCAAAAGTTATAGCCAAAAAAAATTTAAACATCTAATAGATTCAAATCCTGTTTTTAAACGCTAACAGATGCCACGCGTCTTATTCTGATTGGCCCGTACCGCTTCGCGTAGGATCAAGCCTGTGAGCCGTTAGATCAACATAATCTGCACGGCCCAGATCTACTCGTAACGGTTCGTTAAGTGATCTAATCTCGCACGCTGGATCCAGATCCAATGGCCCTGGATCAAACGACCAAAGTTGGGCGGCGCTGGCGGTGGCTACTGGCGGCGGCGAGCTCTGCCTACGGCGGAGCGGCGCTACAGATGGCTAGGGGGTCGTCGGAGACGCTACGCAACGCGACGGCGTCTTGATGCTCAACTGGATGGCTTGGCAAGGGGCGCACGGACACGGTCGCTGGAGCTCGTCGGAGTTGCGGGCGGCGTCTGTTGCTTGCTGTCGACGATGTTGCCGAGGCTCTGCATCGTCCTAGCACAAGCCAGAGGGTTTAGGAGATGCGTAAGGGCCGTGGGAACAAGACAGTACTAAAGGGCAGGGAAGGGGCGCTCGATTCTTACCGCTATTGCTCGTCGGAGTCGAGCGGCGGCTCTGGTGGTTGCGGGCTTGAACGAAGACGGCGTCCTGGGTCACGGGCAGGCAAACCAGGAGTGTTAGCAGATGCACAAGGATGTTGCGGTCATGCTCGTTTGAACCAGAGGCATAGGGGCGGTCGGGGCTTACCGAGATTCGTCGCCGGAGCTGTTCTGTCTGCGGCGGCGCAAAGGCAATTACGGGCAGCCTGGGGGCGTAGAGGTGGCGCTAGGTGAGGGGAAATGGCCGCGGTGAAGAGGGGGTCTTATAGCCATAGCGGGGCGAGGATCGCGCGGTGTATCAATGGTAATTAAGCGCGCAGTAACAGCGGCGAGGTAACGGCGAAGCGTCGCGGTAGCGTGATTGGCAGCGGCGACGTGGTCGCAGGGTCCACTCGTCAGCGAGTTAAACAGCGAGGGGGTGGGGTCGTGCAGTCAGTGACCTGGGGGGTGTGTCTGCGGTTGAGCGAGAGAGAGGGAGACCCCGGGTGGGCTTAGTGGGATGGATTAGCAGCTAGGCCAGATAGGTAGTGCTGGCCCTTTTCTATTTCTTTTCTCCTTTTCTTTTTTTGTTTTGATTTTCTGGAATGATTTTCAAATCCAAATCAAATGAGTTTGAATTCAAATCTTCTCTAGGTTTTTATACTGCAAACCTTGCATTCAAATGTGTGGCAAACACTACTGTCCAAATCCAAACACTTTGATCAAATGAAAATAAAATAAAACCAAGCATTTATGATATATATTCAAATAGGCATAATATTGGTTCTATTTACTCATTTTGTTTTTTTGAAATTTTCTTCAAACTTTTGGTGGTGCCTAAGTTAACCTTTACTGAATCAAAACAAGTATTCTTCTCATTGGAAGATAGCACTAAGGCTAGAGCAAACTTACATGAAATAATAAGCATAAATGCTTCTGTTTTTGAAATAATTTGTTTGAAATGAAATTCATATGATCATGGATGCATGGATGATATGAATAAGTTTGAAACATGATTTTAGGGATGTTACAGTTGTTTTCTCCCTAGTAGCAACATTACATGTACAACCGAAGAGATTTCTGTCACTTCCCTTGGAAACTAGAGGCATGAACCCACTATCAAGCATAAATACACCCTCTTGGAGTCACTAGCAACTACTTGGCCAAGATAGCTACTAACAACGGAGAAACACCCTCTTCCCTTGTAAAAATCCAAATAAAACAAATAATATGTCTATTATTATTAGAAAAATATAAAGAATCTTAATATAATATCCATTTATCTGTTTGCATCATTTATAAATTATTTCATTTGTAAATTTCTTTTTTAATTCAAATCAAATATAAAACTTTGGAAAATCATATCTTTTATTGTAAAATCCAAATAAAACAAATAATATGTCTATTATAATCAGAAAAATATAAAGAATCTTAATATAATATCCATTTAGTCCCGATTGTAGTCACAAACCGGGACTAAAGATATTTCCCGCCATTTCCCACCGCTTCCCACCAAGTTTTCCCGCCCTTTCCTTTCTACGAGAGCTTTTAGTCCCGCTTGTAGTCACTAACCGAGACTAAAGATATTTCCCGCCATTTCCCAAAGCTTCACGCCATGTTTTCCCGCCCTTTCCCTCTATATCTAGGGCGATCACGCCATGGCTATCCACGCATCCACACCTTTCTCTCTTAGGACAATGGACAACGCCTACTGGGCCATTCTGACCCTCGAGGAGACCGAGGCGCTGTGCGCCTCCAACTACCCTTGTCCGACGGTCTACCGGCCGCCCGCCGGCTGAATGTTGAGCGCTGGAGGGGTTCCTGTCCCTCCTGTCCCTCAAGGTTCCGCACGCCAGGCGGCCATCACGAACCACTTCTACCACGAGCTCACGCCGGAGCAGCGGATGGATCCATAGTGGGATCCTGATAACTACGACACCTGGAATGCCTTCTTCGCTAATAGGAGGGAAAGGGAGCTCGCCAGGTACGAGGGTGATGGCCCGCCCCCGGTGAACCACAATGAAGCCGGCCGTCGTCTGTGGTGGGCGAGCCGTACTATCATCGGAGTGATGCGCTACATCGCCGGCGGAGACCATCCTCTCCTGCGGTGCCCACAAGTCACCCGCCACAGAGCCACAAAAAGGCCCCACCCACGCCCAGCGTTAGCGGCATCGTCTTCCAGGAGACACCTCCCCCACCCGCCATGAATCGGAGGCCGAAATGGCCCCTGGTATATGCCATGGCTGGGCTGAGGATCCCCAGAGTGGCAGGTGACGATGACGATGAAGATGACGAGGACTAGGCATGATTATGACTGAAGGGGGCTGCTTTAGTCCTGAGTGTTAGCTAGTCCCGGTTTGTCCCAGTTTTTAATATTAATAAATGTCTTGAGTGTTACATAAATATGAAGATGTTGTATTTAGAGGAAAAGGCCTATAAATAGAGCAGGCTGGATCAAGCAGCCTATAAATAGAGGGAAATGCCTATAAAGAGAGGGTTCATATTTAGTCCCGGTTGGAGAAACCAACCACAACTGAAGGGATTGCGCCAGACTGGGTCAGGCAGCACTAATAATAGGGGTGAGTGTCGACATTATGTCGTGCGGCTTGTACCTTGTCCCGGATGGTGTCACCAACCGGGACTAAACATGAACCTTTAGTCCCGGTTGGAGACACCAACCGGGACAAAACATGAGTCAGCACTAATAATAGGGGTGAGTGTCGACATTATGCCGAGCTGCTTGTACTATAAATAGGCATCCTTGTGAGTCCAGTCCTCCAGCCAGTTTGAGGCATCTCCAAGATGGTTTTCGAGAGCAGGGACACCACTATGGCCAGTTTCAGGGAGATGCCGCCGGTGCCCAGTCCTCCGGCATCTCCAAGAAACTGGTCATAGAGGCACTCCCTAATATGTGAAATTAGTTAGCTCCCAGGCATATTGATCTAGTTAGATAAGTTACAAGCTACAACATGGTTTTCGAGAGCAGGGACACCACTACGGCCAGTTTCAGGGAGATGCCGCCGAACCCCAGTCCTCCGGCATATCCAAGAAACTAGTCATAGAGGCACTCCCTAATATGTGAAATTAGTTAGCTCCCAGGCATATTTATCTAGTTAGAGAAGTTACAAGCTGCAAGATGGTTTTCGAGAGCAGGGACACCACTACGGCCAGTTTCAGGGAGATGCCGCCGGAGCCCAGTCCTCCGGCATCTCCAAGAAACTGGTCATAGATGCACTCCCTAATATGTGACCTCACGCGTTTGGAGATCAGATCTTAATGGTAAGTATGAATCGGGACTAAAGGCCCTCCTTTAGTCCCGGTCCAGCTACAAAATGGGACTAACACACTCAAGATTGTTTGCAGACAACACTATAAAAATGGACACATGGAGCATCTTCACTCATAAAATGTTACAATTATTACACATCATTTCTTCACGTGTATTCCTTTCTGATCCCACCGTATCCATGGAGCGTCTTCATTCATTAACATGATTCTTGGGTCATCCTTCACCGTGAAGGGCGGGATTTCATGAAACTTATCACAATCTTCTGACATGTCTGTCTTGTCCTCCACTCCCATGATGTTTCTTTTTCCTGAAAGAACTATGTGGCGCTTTGGCTCATCGTCTGGTGTATTCTTTTTCTTATTTTTTCTTTTTCTAGGTTTGGTAGACATGTCCTTCACATAGAAAACCTCAGCCACATCATTGGCTAGGACGAATGGTTCGTCTAAGTACCCAAGATTGTTGAGATCCAACGATGTCATTCCGTATTTCTTGTCTACCTCAACCCCTCCTCTTGTTAGCTTGACCCATTTGCACCGAAACAAGGGGACCTTAAAAGTAGGTCCATAGTCAAGTTCCCATATCTCCTCTATGTAACCATAATATGTAGTCTTTGACCCATTGTTGTCTATTGCATCAAAGCGGACACCACTGTTTTGGTCGGTGCTCTTTTTATCTTAGTCTATCGTGTAAAATGTATACCCATTTATCTCGTACCCTTGGAAAGTCGATATAGTCGAAGATGGTGACCTAGACAACAAGTATTGCTGATCTCCAAGAGTGTTGTTTTTGATGAGATGTTGCAACTAACCGCCGAAACACTTCATTTGTTCATCTCTAATCCAAGAGTCATGCTTTCCAGGGTTGTTGGAGTGTAAGATTTTCTTGTGTTCCTCGATATATGGGGCTGCCAAGATAGAATTCTGTAGAACGGTGTAATGTGCTTCGGTGTAAGAATGTCCGTCCCTACATATTATTGATTTCCTTCCTTGAGTACCCTTTCCACTCAGTCTCCCTTCATACCGCGATTGAGGAAGACCAATCGGCCTAAGGTCAGGAACGAAGTCAACACAAAATTCAGTGACCTCCTCTATTCCATAGCCCTTGGAGATGCTTCCTTATGGCCTAGCACAGTTATGAACATATTTCTTTGGACATAATATTGAAGAAGGATGGTGGGAACACCAACTCAAAACTGACAAGACATTGGACCACATCATTCTGTAACCATGGTAGATCTTCAGGATTGATTATCTTCTGAGAGATTGCATTGAGAAATGCACATAGCTTCACAATGGGTACTCGAACATTATCTAGTAGAAGCCCCCTCAATGCAATCAGAAGCATTTGCGTCATAATCACGTGGCAGTAATGAGACTTTAGGTTTTGGAACTTTTTTCTGCCATATTTATTATTCCCTTTATATTCGACGAGAAGCCAAACGGGACCTTAATACTGCTTAGGAATTCAAAAAATATTTCCTTCTCTGGTTTGTTAAGAGCGTAGCTGGCATGACCTTGAAACTATTCTGGATGCAGGCCATCTGGGTCTTTCATACGTTGATGGTCCTTTCGTGCTTCCGGTGTATCTTTTGTCTTCCCATACACGCCCAAGAATCCTAGCAGGTTCACGCAAAGATTCTTCGTCACATGCATCACATCGATTGTAGAGCGGACCTCTAAGAATTTCCAATATGGTAGCTCCCAAAATATAGATTTCTTCTTCCACATGGGTGCGTGTCCTTCAGCGTCCTTCGGAACATATTTTCTGCCAGGACCCTTTCCAAAGGTTACCATTTGATCCGTTAGAGGCCTCACGGCCCGGGACTAGTGCTCCCACTAGTCGCGGGCTGTGCCAGGCCAGGACTGCTGGCCTTGTTCACGTCGAACCGAAGATGGTTTTTCCAGTAGTGAGGAGAGGTCATTACTGAAGTAATAACTTCCAGGACTCAAGTTAACTCTTGGGTTATCTCCCAACAAGCACTTTTCTTTAACACCTTTAAGTTAGGCTTGATAGATTAAGAAGATGCTCACATAAGAAATATGAATTTAAGTAAAAGAGAGCATCAAGAAGCAAATTCAAAACACATTTAAGTCTAACCCACTTCCTATGCATAGGAATCTTGTAAGAAAATAAATCAAAGAAGCACAAAGACACAAGCATAGGAAAGCAAAACAAGTGCAACTTAAAAACTTTTAACATAAAGAGGGAAACTTAATATTATTGAGATACATAAGACCATGTTTCCCTCTCTCATAATAAATTTCAGTAGCATCATGAATGAACTCAACAATATAACTATCACAAAAAGCATGCTTTTCATGATCTAGAAACACATAATTTTTATCAAGCTCAAAAATAGTGGGATTAAAACCTTCAAACCCACCTTTAGCAATTTTATAATAAGGTAACCGATCATTCAACATAGGACCATCATCTAGAGCTTTATCATAAACATTTTTTCTAAGCAAAACTCCTTAGTACCATGCATTTCAATGTTAGGCACAAATATAGGATTATCATAGATATCAGGAGCATAACTATTATCACAAGTTTTACCTATAGCAGATATTTCAAAAGAATCCATAGGAACATCGCATTCATCCTCCTTTGGTAAGCATGGAGGGATGAAAAGTTACTCTCATTAGAAGGTAGGCATGGGTAGATCCATTCTTCCTCCTTTTGTTCATTACTCTCCTCCTCTTTTTCATCCAATGAGCTTTCAGTTTCAGCAATTTCTTCTTCCATAGGCTCCTGCAAGGCATTAGTCTCTTCCATTTGTGGAAAACACCTATTAAAATATTCAAGAATATATCCATTTTATTACTTGTAATTATCAAAGAAAAATTTAAGTATCTCATAAACCTCATATTCATAAGGTGCATCATCAGTATTTTCAAGCAAACTGGCAAGTTCAAATGCACCTTTGAAAGGAATAAATTCTTAAATTTGTTCCACATCATAAAAGTCATAATTTCCTTTAACATAAGAAGATATGGTAAAATTATCATTATACTGACATTGAAAAGGCATGTGTTTATACCTCCTATAGCAACAAGATTTATCAAAGCAATAAGTAACATTATAAGTAGAGCACACCTCTCTAGCAATATTATTCAATTTATTAATTTGTTCCCATAAGTGTTTCCCTTTTTGTAACAAACGGTGCTCCTTATAATAATACTTTTCTTCTTTCGTGAACCCACCTTGCCAATAAGAACTAGTTTCAAAGAAACCATCCATTGATAGAAAGCATGACCAATGGAGACCTGCATAACACAAGCTCAAGACTTTGCCCCAACGAATTAGTGAGGTTGTCAAGCTCATCGGTTTGCTGTAACAAAGGATTAAACGTATGGTGTGGAAGATAATGGTTTGCAGCAAGTAAACAAGTAAAAGTAGAAGATGTATTGATGGTAAATATTGGACCGGGGTCCATAGTTCACTAGAGGTGATGTCCTTAGATAAACAACATGGCATGAAGGGTAAACAAATTACAGCAGGACAATTGACAAGAACTGAGCAAGGCATAACAATGCAATTACTAGTCAGAAAGATCCTATGAGATTCGATTGGGCAATACAACAAGATACATAGACAGCCATCCAAACGGATCTATGACTAGAAGTCCACCTTCAGGTTATCGTCCAAACCCCCTCCAGTATTAAGTTGCAAGCAATAGACAACTGCTTTAAGCAAAGTGTGTAAGGTAAACTATCCACATGTTCCATGAACAAGAGACCGTTGTTTTCTCCCTAGTAGCAACGTCACATCTACAACCAGAGTTTATTGTCAC
Source organism: Avena longiglumis (assembly GCA_030063025.1). Lineage (NCBI taxonomy): Eukaryota > Viridiplantae > Streptophyta > Magnoliopsida > Poales > Poaceae > Avena > Avena longiglumis. Next base: position 1,565,842 of record CP125977.1, on the reverse strand, counting down.
TTCCCTTGGAAACTAGAGGCATGAACCCACTATCGAGCATAAATACCCCCTCTTAGAGTCACTAGCAACTACTTGGTCAAGATAGCTACTAACAACGGAGAGCATGCAATATCACAAAGAACATAGACATGATACAATCATAAAGACAAAACCATTAATCAAACCAACATAATAATCTCAATATCCATCGGATCCCCGCAAACACAACATGCATGATTACAAATAGATTAGATCTTGATCATGATCGGATCTCACAAGATCTATACATGAAAGCACAAAGGAGGAGATACAACCATCTAGATACTACATGGACCCATAGTACAAGGTGGAACTACTCACGTATCATACCGTAGAGAAGGCCTCCGAGATGATCTCCCCTCTGGCAGGGTGCCGGGAAGAACTTCAGATCCCCGCGAACTAGGGATGATGGTGGCGGTGGCTATAGACTATTTCATGGATATTTGATCGGGTGCCTAGGGTTTCTGCCTCGAGGGCTTCTTATAGGCAAAGAGGGACGCAAGGAGCATCAAAAATTATAGATACATTTCCGACGTATCAAGGTTCACCCACACAACACTTACATCACCAGAGAAGAGTACTCAGCTATTTGAAGTGAAAGCACTTGACAGAATTCCCATGTGTCCTCGAGAACATTTGGTCCTTATAAGTATTTCCACCGGCTTGGCCTTTGCTAAGAAAGGATTGGGCCACTTGGTCCATTTGTTCGTTGTCTTTATTACTTGCTCTTTGTTTTGTTGCCTTATTAGAAAACCACTAAAAATCCGCTTGCTAAGTATTCACAGGGATTTCCTGCTCCATACCACTATTCAGCACCTTCTGCTCCTTGTTGGGATCGACACTCCTATTTATCAAAAGTACTGCGATACACCATCTATACTTGTGTGTCATCAAGACTATTTTCTGGCGCCGTTGCCGGGGAGTGAAGCACTATTGAAGAGTGGAACTGGTAAAGGAAACTTTTACTGTGAGTATTTTTTTTGTTTCTGTTTGTTTCTTTGTTTCCAATATGGATAACCCACTTGGTTTTCTGTTTGGGAAAACTACTACCAATGCTAGGGTAGTAGATGAACCACCACCTGTTGAGATAGATCCTTTTAAGATACCTACAAGTATTGTTGATCGTGTTATGGATAATTATTATTTAGGGGATGGAACTGTCCATCCTCATTTTCTTTTTATCCATGAATTATGTGAGTTTTTTAAGTGTTCAGGTATCACAACTGAACAGGTGAAGAAGATTTTACTCTCCATACCCTTGAGAGGGAGAGCTGAAGAATGGTATAAGCTGCTAAAGAATGGACAATCCATGGAATGGGAGGATATGGCATCTCTCTTTTACTCTAAATTTTATCCTCCCAGTGAAATTCATAAGGATATAAATCTTATATATAACTTTTGGCCTCGTGATGGAGAGAGTACAACTCAAGCTTTGGGGAGATTGAAGTTACTAATGCTTAAATGTCCTATTCATGAACTCCCTAACAATATTATTATAGATAACTTTTTTTTAGGATTTCTCTTCATGATAAAGATTTACTAGATGCTTCTTGTGCTGGATCATTCACACGTATGAAGGAATAAGCTAAATGGGATCTACTAGACCGTATTCAAGAGAACACTGAAGCTTGGGAGAATGACAAAGGAAGAAAGTCAGGTATAAACTATGATTATGAAAGCATTAAAACTTTTATGGGAACTGATGACCTCCGTGATATTAGGAATGAGTTTGGTCTTGATTCCCAAAGTATTTCCAACTGTTTTAAGGCATTTTCCTCTTACATATAAATTCCCAAGAAGAAGTGGAATAAGTACCATGCTCCGTATAAAGATGTTGTTAGTCATGTTCCTGTTAGAAGTACTGAAGTTTGTACTACTAATCATATTGTGCCTGAACCTCATGTTTAGAAAGATCCTTTCCCAGCTAAGATAAAGGAGTATTCTATGTTTATTAGTCCAAATAATAAAGGTACAATGAAAACTGTGGATCTTGATGAGCAAATGAATAATGAACCTATGGTAGCTATTGTGAAAGACCCTATCACTAGAAATATAGAGGATGAGCACATTGTCTTCTGTGAAGACGCTTCTAATATTATATCTCATCCTAGTAAGGCTAGAAAAGCTAGTGTTCCTATGCTTTTTGTTAAAATTGGTGATCATTGATACTATGGTTTATGTGATATTGGTGCTATTTCTAGTGCTATTCCTTATGAGCTTTACAGGGAAATTATGCATGAGATTGGTCCTTGTGAGCTTGAGGACATTGATGTGGTTATCCACCTTGCTAATAAGGAAACCATTTGCCCCATTGGCATTGTAAGAGATGTGGAAGTTCTCTGCGGTAAGATTAAGTATCCTGCTGATTTTCTAGTGCTTAATTCTGCTGCTAGTAAAACTTGCCCTATCATTTTTGGTAGACCTTTCTTGAACACTTGTGGAGCTATTATAGATTGTAAGAAGGAAAAGGTCTTAAATAAGTTTGATGGATATTCTTATGAGTTTAAATTTTCCAAATTTGCTTAAGCTCCTTATGAAAATAGCTTGCCTAATAAAGATTTCAGGATGGAACAACTTGCTTCTATTGATCCAGTTTATGACCTTGGACCTCTTTTTGGTGACTGTAAGTATGCTTATTCTGACGATAAAGATGCCTCCAGTAATAATTATATTGTCAACTTTATTCAAAGTGCTACTGAAAAGTTATTATGAGGGAGGGAAACATGGTTTTATGCATCTCAATAATGTTAAGTTTCCCGTTTTATGTTGAAAGCTTTGAAGATGCATCTGTTTTGTCTTCCTATGCTTGTGCCTTTTTGTTTCAACAACTCATTTTCTCATGCTACTCCCATGCATAGGAAGTGGTTTAGACTCAAATGTGTTGGTTATTTTCTTCTTGATGCTCTCTTTCACTTCATATATTTATCTCCTTTGTGAGCATCTTTGAAAGTTTCAAGCCTAACTTAAAGGCATTAAAGAAAAGTACTTGTTGGGAGATAACCCAAGAGTTTTGTCGAGTCTTGTAAGTTTTTACCTCAGTAATAACCGCTCCTTATCATTTTTTTGTTTTTTTGTGTCAAGTTCAACTACTTTTGTGAAGTAGAGGAGTTGTGAAAAGTGGCTGTCCTAGGACAGATTTTTGTGCTGCATTGAAAAAATTCGTGAGGAAACTCTGTACGTCGGATGGATCTGCATTTTTCTGTGCTTGTTCTCCAGGTTGTTACCCAACTTTCATTAGTTTTGCACTTTTTTATTTGAGCAACAGAAGGTTTTCGAAAAAATCAATCTTTACCTACTGGTCTGTTTTGACAGATTTCTGCCGTCATTTGCATTTTCCTCTTACAGAAGCTTTGTTTTGATGGGTTTTCAGTTGAAGTGTGAACCCATAGGTCTTTGCATCTAAATGCTCTAAGAGTGACTATGCTAGAAAACTTTCCCAAACTCCGGAATCGGACTTTCTTTATATGAATCTTATTCTTCGGACCATTCCGGATCTCCTCGTGATATCCCGGATCCCATCCGAGACTCCAAACAATAATTGGTATCCCTATTAACATTCCATATCTACTAAACTGTAAGGTTCTCAACCTTTAATAAGGTAGAGATCCCTGTGTTTACAATGCTAGTCCCTGGATCAATAGCTAGCATCCACAGTTAAGATGTAATATCAAGAAACAAAGGTCATAATACAACTTTATAACCAGGAATAAAATAATTTATTACATCTTACATAGATCATTTGGATATCTCAGTACAATGCAGTAGAATATAGCAATAGCATGGGGTCCTTCATCTTCAAAGTTCCACAGGCAGACATGTTGGTTGTAGACTTGTAATCCTAATCAACAAACTTTACTAACATCAAACAAACCTGCAACATAACAAGTTACAACCACAAGGGTCAATACATTTGAATTGTATTGGCAAGTGATACTATGGTAATATAGTGGAGTCTATCATCTACATGCATTTGGCTAAGTGGAGCTTAGGCTTGCTTTGCTCAAAATAGATTTTCCTTAACATTTGAAAACACTAAGTTTTTGCTTGACAAAAATCACCCAAGGCATCTCCCATAGAAATTGGTGATCCTTCAACCCTTGTTCAACCATATGTTTTTAACTTAGAAATTTGGATGAGGAGATTCTTGATATCTTCCATGTCTTGATGCTCAAATTGTCCTTTGCCAGGGACATGGCTAAGTACTTAGATTTTACACTCTGCAGAGGTGGTGCACTTTCCCCACAAGACTTGGTTTCACCAAGACAAGATCTTTCAGAAGCCTTCCCTTAGACCAGAATGGACCCGTTCCAACCTAACATCCCCTACCACCAACTGTCCATTTGGCTAAGTTATTGCAACCTATATGATCCAGGCAGAGCCCATAATGCCAAGTGGCTGCACTTGAAGCTTCTCAACATTTTACATCTCAAATCTCTTTGTTCCTGGGTGGCCATCCACAAGTGAGATACACAAGGTAAACCATATAAATGGGACTTGTGAACCACTCAACACAAACCATTCCTTCCATTCCACCCAGGTGATTCATTCACTTAGTTGTTTGATTAAACAAAACACAAGTCCACAGACTTAGAAATATTTCATAGCATGAATATACGTTCCACCCTTGTTTTCTACTAGCTAAGCTAAGCATGATAGTAGTAGGAATCTTAACTTAGGAAATTCTACTAAGGTTTCATCTACTAGGATTTCCCATGGCATAGTTTACACTTAGCAAAATTCCATGCAAGTCCTACTTAGAAATATCACTAATGCATAGTGAAAATAATGGGACAAAGTATGAAGCATCACTTGCCTTTTTGGTACAGAATATAAGTTCACTCCTTGTCTTTGCAATGATCACACTCTTCAAATCACTACAATTCAATCAAGCAAGGCACAATTTCAATCTACCATTCAAGCAAACAACACATAAAATGATAGAAACAAAACAATGCATGCAAGCATGCTAAAGATTGTTTTATTTGGATAAGTGGTTTCTAATAAGTTATAAACATTTGAAAACACCCAATGATCATTTTATAAAGTGGCAAAATTATTTGCAAAAGATTTCACTTCATAAACCATTTTTAAACTAATTCATTATTTTATGTGGTTGAAAATTTCTTTAGCAAAGTAATAGTTTTATAGGGTTCACCAAATACATTTTCAAATCATAAAACTTGGTGTTTGGGTCAGAGAGTTTATTCCAAAACATTTCCCAAAGATTTCCTCCCAAAAGCATTTTTATTAAATAAACATTATTTTTATTTGACTAGATATGGTTTAAATCAAAAGTTTATTATTTTGCTTCACCAAATATGTTTTTGAAACCACAAATTGATTCCTAGGGTCAGTATGTTCAAAACAAACCATTTGCCAAAGATTTTATCCTCAAAATCATTTTAGAACAAATTTTATATTCTAAACATGCATACACAAGTTTCTGCAAAAACACTCAATTTAACATAAGCAACTTACTAAACAAAGTGCATGGTTGGATAGGGCTTGACTTTCTGATTCCATTGATATAAAATTTGCAAAATTTGGACGTGTGGTTTGCAAGTTATGAATTTTTCAATATTGAACATCTAATAGACAAGTTTCTATTTTTAAAACAGATTCCAGGCCACGTGTCGAGTTTCTATTCGCTGGTACCGGTTCGTTTGGATCAGCAACGTGGACCGCAGGATTTAAAGTGAATCGTGTGGCGCAGGATCGGTCTTACCCCTTTGGTCTGAGGTTCTATCGTATCCTTTGGATCAATATCCAACGGCGCGCAGCACGCTTGCCAACTAGTGGCGGCGCTGGCGGCGGCAGGTGGCAGCGAAGCGGTCAGATGGTGGCGGCGTTGGCGATGTAGGAAGCGAGAGAGGGTGGGGAGAAGCTTACCAGGTTCGCAGAGTCGCGATGATGCTCAAGGTGCTCGCGAGAGTGCAAGGGGCGCACGCGGTCGCTGGTTATTCCTCGCCGGAGTTCCAGACGACGTCTAGCGGCTCTGTCTGTCGTCGGGGCGAAGCTAGAGGTCACCCTACGGCAAGTGGACGATACGGTTAGACGCGCACGGTACCAGGGAACATGCGAGCATCAGCAATAAGCACCGGGGCGGTCCGAGCTTACCAGGAAATCTCGCCGGAGGAAATGGCAGGCGGTGGCGCTACTACTTCCGTCACCACGCCATCGTGCTGCCGGAATCACGAGGAGAGTGCTACAACCTCCGCTGCCTACTGGAACAAGGGAGAGGAAGGTCTTCATCGAGTACCGAACGTGTGACCGATTGCGGAGGCGCTGCCGGAACGCAGCGCCGGAAGGATTGTCTACGCGATCTTGAGATCGGCAAGTGTACGACTATATCACCCACGAGAATCTGCTCTCGTTAACCGCTTTGGAATCTTCGAGGGTGAGTGCTTCTATCGACTCGTTGCTACAATCTAGTAGATAGATCTTGGCTTGTTTGTGTGCATGCGGTAGAAATTTTTTGTTTTCCATGCTACGAAACCCTACAGGCAGCTGCGACCGGTGCTTGCTCTAGATCTGGCGGCACCGAGCCAACAACCCTGGTGGCGGCGCGACGGGTCGAGGGGTTCTCGGCCGATGGTGGAGGTGCGGCGGCGGTCTCGCCCTCGTCAGCTCCTGGCCGGCGCGATGCAGCTCCGTCTCGGGTGGTGCCCTTGGGCCAGCTCTGGGACGGCCTGCGGCGGCGGTGTCCTTTCCGGTGGCGGCGAAACACGATGGAGGACGGCTGGGCGGTGGTGGTGCTGGGAGGGAGTTCTCCGGGTCTCGGTCGGCGGAGAGCCCGAGACGCAGCTTGCGGCAGCGGGGTTGATCTTGGCTAGATATGGGGCTGCGGGCTAATCATGGCCGGAGTCCGGTTGATCGGCTTTGCCGCTGCGTCCAGTCGGCGGTCACTTTGAGTGGTGGTGGGTAGTACCCCATGCTTGGGGACCGCGCGGACTAACAACCACCAGCGATAGCGCCCAATCACCATACCTAGTCCGGCCGTCCTTTGAGTGTGATGCAGGCGGTGGTTAGGACTCGAGCTCGTGGGCGCCGGGGCGGCAGCCCCGAAAGGTGGACGGCGACGACATCCCTCTGGTGGAGGCGGCTCTGGGAGGTGACGTGGGATCCCTAGACCGGCGGCAGTCCGGTAGGCCCGGGGGAGCTCGGTGGCGATGGTGTTGTTACTTGACAGCCGGGATTTGCCGGTGTGGCGGATCTCTTGGTGGGAGGTAGAGTTAGGTATGGGGCAGCGGTTGGCATGTTCGGTGGCACCCTTGCTGCAGTGCGGTGGCGGGATTTCAGGAGCCTCCCCGGGCTCGACCAGGCCCGAGGGCCTGGTTTGTCCTGCTGCTGCATCCGGTCGGCTACCACCTGCTGGTGGTGGAGGTCGTTCCCTCCCGCATAATGTGGGCATGCCGGCCATCGCCGAAGGCTCTGCTCTTTCGGCCTACCGGCTTCGCTCCGTGGTTCCCGGTGTGACGGCGGTTGCGATTTCATGACTAGGTGGCGCGTATTCTTGGGTGGAGTGTTTGGTGGAGCTTTACAAAGTTCTCGGGCTGGTGGGGCTGGGGGGTCGGGATAAATCCTTGTCTGTTGACGCTGGCACGGTGATGCCTGCGGGTATCACCTTCCTTCTTGAAGGGTGTCGGGGGCCTCCCTTCCCTACCCCCCCCCGCTGTGTACCGGGGGAAACCCTAGGCCACCGGCCAGACAGCAGTGTCGTCGTCGTCACTCCCCTTCTTGGAGGTGGTGTCTTGGTACGCATGCGCTTTGGACTGCGGGATGTGTGGTGGTACTTCTCCAGGGGGCGCTCCGGTCGCGAGTTGTTTCCGTTTTCGGCACACCGCCGTTCTCGGCTTTCTTTTTTTCTTTCATTTCTTCTGCGTTTCGTGTAGGGCTTGGGTTCTCCCCAGCGCCTTGTATCTTGTGGTGTTTGTTTCCTTTGAGCGATGTGCTGTCTGACCCAGCAGCGGTCTCACGTGTGTGCTTTATTTATAAAGCGGTGCGAAAGCCTGTTTCGAGAAGGAGGAGATTGCAAATTAATGACAGAGGGTCAGGTATCATTGGAGATCGATGGCAGAAGATTAGAGATCAGAGATGGGTTGCAAGACTGACACTACACATTATATTAAGCGAGCAATACAGAAGACAGGTCAGGTATCATTGGAGATCGATGGCAGAAGATTAGAGATCAGAGACGATGGGTTGCAAGACTGGCACTGCACATTATATTAAACGAGCAATACAGAAGACTGACACAATACAATGAGGAAATCAGAGACCACAGATCCGTTGCAGATGTTTTATTACAAAGAAGACTGACACAATACAGTATAATAAACGAGAAGTGTCTACTAAATATTCATGCTTAAGAAAAGATTCTAGATCGGCAGTGGTTTTATTGCGCAGAAGCCTATTAAACAAGCAGGTAGCTAGTCAGGCATAGTAGGAGTCTGTTTAAACTCGGCCTGTTACCTCCAAAGATCAGAGATTACAGAACATTACAGTGTTTAGTTACCCATGTTCCTGACACAACGCTAACCAATAATGGAATCTGTAAACTATCTTATTGCTGGTCAGGCATATCTCGGAGTTGACATAAATTAGATTTGAAACCTACTTGTGTACTAGTGTGTACAGTTCTGATATTACATAAGCTAGATTGTTTAATTACGCTGAGATCGGAGATGAAGTCTACTACTACCTCGGTTTAAAAGAATAAGCCACACGCGCATTCCAAGGTGAACTTTGACAAAAAAAATTGCTATAGAATATCTTGATTATATTGCACATAATTAACATCATTGGATTCAGATTGAAAAATACTTTGTAATGATAGTAATTTTATACCAATAATTTTAATATCTCTTGCATAATTCTTGATCAAAAAGAAAACAAGCAAAACAAGGACACCTTATACATTGAAATGGAGGTGTATAAACGAGCAACGATTGTCAGGCATATATAGGAGTTGGTTTAGTTGGTAAAAAAAATCTTATAGTTGAGCATAACTAGGACTTGGCAAGGCTGGTCATAGTGGGAGTATCATAATGCTAGTATCATGCATATGATACTACTGTATGATACTATGTCTCTAGTGCATTATATCATGTAGTAGTATCATTGTAGTGGTATATTTATTTATTTATAAAATCTCTATGTAAAATGTATGTACAATTTACTTGTCATTATGATTTCTAGTTTTACGTGCTATGATACGGTATCTACCTATGATACTCTAACCACCTTTCTCTTCATTAATTATGCCGCCACATCAGATTTTTGCCAAATTGACATGCATGATACCCCTTATGATACTAGCACTAGGACCAGCCTAAGTAAGTATGAAGTCAGCAGATGCGGCCTAGTTTGACCAACATGGATTAGAGAAGCAATTAAAGCGCAATAATCACTGGCAAAGGGTACAAACTTACTAACATCAAAATCTAGAATAGATGTATTATTTTTTTTAGATGTACTCCCTCCATTTCAAAATATAAGATGTTTTAGTTTTGTGAAACAAATGTATCTAAACTACTTTTTGTATATAGGTTCACTTTGGTTTGGAGGGAATCTACATACTAAAAGAAATCTAGATACATTTTTCTTCACAAACCTAAAAAACCTTATATTTTGAAACGGAGGGAGTAGATAATATATTTTGATCTAAAACATGAATAAAAAAGACGCCTACAGGAAACAGAAGTCAGGAACATGACAACCCCGGATGACAATCATATAGCCTGGATATACGTCTTCTAGCAGTTCAAATTGAACTATGAGTGAGACTTGCATTTCCAGAGTGTAGGTAGTATCATATGTCATTATAGAATTCTAACAATAGAAATATCGAAAAGAGGCTGATAAATTATTCGTCATCTATAGGTTGCACTTCATTTCTAAGACCACCAATGCTGCATTACCAATTGACAATGGTTGGTCAGGCATATTTGGGAGTTTCTCTATTGATGGTTAGGCCTACCCAATAATATTTGAGATCAGTGATAGGAGATATATGAGTTTAGAGATCGGATACCGATGGCAGAAGATCATTGATCTGAGATCGATGGCAGAACTGTAATCGCATAGGAGCCTGACACAATAAAGTCTATTAAACGGGCAAGTGTCTAGCAAGGCATATATTGTTGTTCAATTGCCCCCAAGCCTGACACAATGACCAAGTGGTTGCACATATAAACATAGAAATTCGTTGAAAGATGCTATATGCAGGCTGTGCAAGTTCTTGTAAAAGATATTTAGGAGTTTGCTGTTGGAGCTTAAACCCTACTACCTGTGGTGCATTTACATATCACGGATTGAGAAACAAAGATCAATAGAGTCGAACGCTTAACCAGAAATGGAGTATGTAAACTAGCTACCGCCGCTGGTAAGGCATATTTAGGAGTTTGCTTAGATTGAATCGTAGATGACAGAAGATAGAATTCTTAATTACAAGTAGGTCGGCTTGAAGTAGTATAAACAAGCAAGTGGTTGTCAGGCATATTTAGGAGTTTTCGTTTAGTACTTGGTAAAAAGGTCTTTTACACTTGAGAATGCATTGCAACAATTAGCCGTCAGAGTGGGCCGGAGTTTGTACATAAGTAACATAATCCGCAATAGTTATCAAGTCAGGAAGTACAACCTCGATCGTTTCACCAGTATGCTAGATCGAGTGTATCCTTGGCCTGGTTGCAGAAATATGAAAAGCGTCGTTTTTTTTTCTTTGCAGGAGGTTTCATGTCGCAGAAAATAATTATGGGCGACATGTGTGTGCGACGCGCGCGTGTGCGTATGCGTGTGCGTGTGCGAGTGCGTGTGTGTGTTTATCTAAGATAAGAAAGCCAGATGAAGCTTCAGCATCTACAGGTTGCGCTTCATTTCTTTAGTATATGTATTTCTGGATGCAGCGATTTGGCTCCGTCCACCTGCACATCGGGTGGTTTTGCTGGGAAATACGTATGGACAGAAAATCAGCTGTACATACATGAATCGTGTAAAAATAAGTGGGCTCGCGGGCCATGAGTAAATATTGTGGCACAAAATTGTGTTTTGGTAGCACGCGTCAGCCAGTCGCTTCTCCCTTCAGCAATGGAGCTTCTTCTCGACAACGTGCATATATGCTAAATCATTTTGTTAATCACTGTGTCTCCGTTTGTGTTTATTTGACACAAAATCAAATCTTAAAGCCCTGCACCACAAAATCAAATTCCCTCATTTGCTTATCTTATTTGTGAGGGCGTTATCTAGTGGGATATGAACTATCGCTCCTAAAATTTTTTGCCTGTCTTTTTATTAATATAGGAAAATTGTCCGTACGTTGCAACGGAAGATATATTGTCACAGTAAAAGAACTATTTGTGCATTTACCTCCTCACCACATCCTAATTGATGCCCACAGTTTGTTGTGACATCTTAGATAGCGTAGTCCTTTTTTATTTGAGGAAACTTGCCTATGACAGCTGTCTTGCAATCATTTCTAAATTTCTAACTTCTTTTGTGTATCATAACTCCAGCCTATGGAAAATCCAATTTCTAAATTTCTAACTTCTTCGTGCTTTATTATTATATATATATACATAGACTTAACATTTAATTTTCTTTTTAATTAACATAAAAGGTAAATATTTTCCTCCATGTAAAAATAAACATGATAAATGCGCGTATTACTATTACATCATCCGTTAAAACACTGTGTTTTGTTTATAGTGATAATATCCCAAAAAATAGGACTATAGTTTCTATGCATGTTAGATAGGTACATGGTGTTAGTTTCTATTGATTCATTTTATTCATTGACAAAAGGAAAAGTAATCATCCTCGTTAGTATATAGGACAAATTAAGCAGTTAGAATTATTACATTCTCCTGTTTTCCTTCCCGCATTTACCTGAATAGTTCTATATTGTGAGACGTTTTAGATATGAACATAGTCTCCATGGTGAAACTTTTACCATTTATATATATATTGGCATAATGCTAAAAATAATGATAATTTCAAAACCAAGACAACTGAAAGATAATTATTTTCACTTTAACAGTTTCATTGACATGTTTATACCATGTACTCAGTTAGAGAAGCATCTAGTTTTCTAGAACATTTCTTGAATTTGACCTTTTTTAATATATATTTTTCTAAACCCAAGAAAAAAAACATGAATGAAAACATAACAAGAAATAGATATAAGAAGTCAAATACTATTATCATATACTATTAAGCAGTCAAATAATTTTTTTTGGAACTTTTAAATAGTATTTTTTTTATTTTGAAAATAAATGCTACCACCGGGACTCTGGTTCCACAAGGTATTTCCCGTGTCGTCGATGTATATTTAGTATAAAAATATATACGAAGAATGTCGACCCTTGGAAGAAGATACCACTTGCAAAGGACACACTCCCTCCGAAAATGTAGTTCAAGATCATTAATTTGACCAACATAATATAAGATATATATTACAAAACATATATAACTTAATTATAACATCTAAAGTTTCTAATGGTATATTTTTTACAATATATATCGTGTATTATGTCGGTTAAATATGCAATCTAGAATTACGCGCAAGTCCTATAAACCAATCCAGATAGGGTAACATATACTCCCTCTGTTAGGGATTATAAGGTCTATAGACCATTTTGATAGGATTAAGAAAATCAATAACTCACCCTCTTGATTACTACATGCACCAATAGTTACACATGCATAAGATAGAGAAAAAAAGAGAACATGCATTGGAGGAAAGAGACTAATAAATGAGAGAAGACTTACAATTCCTAACATTTTAAAAAAGTTGTTAGGTCTTATAATCCCTAACGGAGGGAGTACGTATGTGTCCCTTCCGCAGGCAAGAATAACATAGCTAATTAATGTGTCTTAACCAATGCAACAACTCGACCATTTGGATAATTAATGCAGATCCCGTTTATGGGAATAATTAATGCAGATTCCGATCTGGATCTTGACCAATTAATTAGCTAACAGATGCAACATTGACTCACATTAATTGGCAAGCAAATCTGCATAGCGCAACAACTTATTAATTGGCAACCAATCACATTAATTTGATACATATTATTAATGCGTAAGTAGTATGATTAATTTGAGCTAGCGGCCTTTGTCTCCTTGCCTTTTCTGCTAATTGTCACGCCTTCGTAGATTTTCGTCCATTATTTTGGGTAGCGATAGAAGAAGGCTAATCTTGGTTAAGGTCTTCAAGTTTTCTTTTCATTTTTACTACAAACAAGACAGAAGTATATATATTATAGTCCATAAGACCAAGTTCGATTTAATGCTGGTCATCTTGCATAGTAACTTAGACTAGTAACATGTACATGCTACTAGTCTAAGTTACTAATTTCATAGTGGTAGTAATTTAGTGTAGTAACATAGAATGACTCATTTTGTATTGAAAAGTGTAATATGTGATAATATATTATATTACTCCATTTACCTCTCTATTAATTGCTTGTCACATCATCATTTAATCTATATGACAACAATATTACCACAGCCTAAGCACAAGTGCAACAAGAGTAAACACACGGAAAATTGAGTATACGTACGTGAAAAAATGAAGTATAAATAAATACATAAAAATAAAGTATGATGCAGAAAAAACGTAAATAAGCTTTGACGGGACTTAAGTAAGCACTAGACATTGGCTGGGTTAGGCTTGCATTAGCAAGTAGCCAACTATTGTGCTTTAAACTAGTGTGAATGATGACGCCCTTTCTATTTGATTATTTTTACTTAGTAACCAGATATCAGGGTCAAATCAATTTTCTTTTTTTAGAAGGGCACAAACCCGGTGCCTACTGATCAATTAAAGCAGATCCCAATCAATGCATCAATTAACGCAGATCCTAATCATGGAAATCAATTAATGCAGATCCCAATTAACTAATTACTCCCTCTGTTCAGGATTATAGGTCCTACGCGCATACCTAGGTTGTTAATTTGACTAATAAAATATAACTTATACTTCACAAAAATTATACCATTAAAAAATATAACCTCTAAAGTATCTAATGATATAATTTTTATTCTATAATATTTATATTATCTTGTTTAAATTGGCAACCTAGTTATCCGTGCGGGACTTATAATTCCAAACGGAGGTAGTACATATCTAATATAAGATCGGGGTTAGATGATGTTCCTTTTAAAAAAAAACAACACATGGGCTCTACAGATCAATTAATGCAGATCTCAATTAAAGTATCAACATGCAGATCTAGGTCTTGGGATCAATTAATGCATATCCAAATTAACTAGAAGGACATATTATAGTCCATAAGACCAAGTTTAAATTAAGCACAAGTGCAAAGGAGAAAAACACATAATATGTTGATCTAGATATGGACTATATGTTGATCTATGGACTTGTGTGGATCTTGGCCACTGTGTTTTTGGCTACAACTATGGTTATTATTGATCTGGTCATGTATCTATGCATATGTTAATCTATTTACTACTATATATGTCCTATTTTAAATGCAGGGTAAAAAAAAATCTAACAAAAAATAGGAAAAAACATGCCGTGTATATATACATGGCAAAAAGACAAAATGTCCTATGCAAAGGCCACACATGGCAGTAGCTTGTGTACATGGTAATGGGATGCGAGAGACCTCGGAAGGCCCTTTGCCATGCTCATGGTCCTCAGGCACACCACAAAGGGGCCACGTATGTCGTGAGCATAATATACATGTCTATTTGGACACACCACGATAGATTTAAATTAGTAGGTAGGATTTAATGAACGATTATTAATTACATAATCGTGTAGTTTCGGTTCCGTACGTTTGACACAACTAGTTGAAAACAGGGATTCCGTCGATGCCACCCCGAGCGACCAGTTCCGGTTTCTTCACGAACCAGGTCTAAGGCTCACATTAGTCCCGGTTCGTAAGGTCAGGACAACGCACGGGGCAGAGCGACAACCTGTCCCGGTTCATGAGGGTCCTTTAGTCCCGTTTCAGGGCAGGAACCGTGACTAAAAGGGTCTGGCCATACGTGGCCGCGGCACAGATATTTAGTCCCGGTTTTTGGTAGGAACCGGGAGTAAAGATCCATGTTGTATATATAGCACCCATCTCCACATGCTTGTGTGAGATGGTTTGTTTTTCCCCTCTCATGCACATGTGGTATATGTTGCACAAGAGGTGCTCGCTGAAATGCGTGAGAGCATGATGCCACTTGAGTTCACACAGAACAAACATGATATGAAGTGATTGAGCCACACTTAAGCTTTCTCCTCTTTCTTTCCTCCTCGATCGAGGTTAGCATGCAACTTAATCCTTTCATATGTGATTGATATAATGCATGTGTCGATGTACACTACTCATTTCTCTAGATGTTCTACAACTTAATTATATAATGTAGATGAGGTAGAAATGGATGTATGGTGACCAACGCACTGGCGAGTTCATTGCGCGCTTTCATAATTTTATCGGTGTGGTTGAGGCAAATAGAAGTAATGGTTTTATGTGTTGTCCATGTGTTAACTGCCGGAATCAGAGGGATTACTCTTCCTCGAGAATCCTTCACACTCACCTACTTGAGCACGGTTTCATGCCCAACTAAAAATTGTTGGAGCAAGCACGGAGAAAGAGAGGTTATGATGGAAGACAATGAAAAAGAAGAGGATGATGACAACTATCATCATATGTTTCTTGAATACGGTTATACACAGAGAGAATGCGGTGATACGACTGGTGAAGCCGAAGATGAAGAGGAGCCAGATGAGCTTGTTGATGATCTTCACCGGGCCATTGTAGATGCATAGAGAGAATGCGAAAGTGAAAATGAGAAGTTGAAGTTGAAGCGCATGTTAGAGGATCACAAAAAATTGTTGTACCGGAATTGCAAAGATGACAACACAAAGCTCGATACCACACTGGAATTGCTGCAAGGAAGGCAGAGAATGGTTTATCTGACAAGGGGTTTGAGAAACTACTAAAAATAATGAAGAAGAAGCTTCCAAAGTATAATTAATTGTCTGCCAGTACGTACAAAGCAAAGAAGGTTGTCTGCCCTCTAGGATTAGAGGTGCAGAACATATATGCATGCATTAAGTACTGCATCCTTACCGCGGTGGTCGTAAACGTATCTATAATTTTTGATATTCCATGCTTGTTTAGTATCCACTTTGCTTTGTCTTTCTTTGATATATTTTATATGTATTATGGGACTAACCTATTAACAAGATGCCACAGTGCCAGTTGCCTCTTTTCTTCTGTTTTGGTTCCAAAAAGGCAGAAAATCAATATTCTCGGAATTGGACGGGATAAAAGTCAAAGTCAATATTTTACCGTGGGGAACACAGATCCAGAAGACGAGACGGAGAAGGGCCGCGAGGGGGCCACACCCTCTAGCCGCGCGGCCAGTCCTGGCCCGCGCTGATACGTCCAATTTGCATCACCATTTTATATCATAGTTTGCCTCTATTTATTGATATATTTCATATTAAGAGGTGTTACTTATATCTTTTCATCTGTTTTTTCATGTTGGGTGATTCTTGGAGGATGAACTGCCGGAGTCAGGATATTGATGGAAAAAGAGGTGTTTTGATGCAATTTTGCGAAGATCAGAAAAATACCAGAAAAACTATGGAAAATCATATTTTCCCAGAATACGAAGAATGCCAGAAGGAAAGGCGGAGATGGGCCACATGGGTCTCACACCCCCCAGGCGAGGGCCACCCTTTGGCCGCGCCTACAGGGGGTGTGGCTAACCTAGCCCACCTCTGGCTCCTCCCTCTCGCCTATATCTTTCCCTCGAAACCCTAAACCACAGAAAGATTCCGCCGCCTCTACGGGGCAGAAAACAGCGAGAGAGAAAGAGCTCTCCGGTAGACAGATTTCTGACGGGGAAATTTCTTCTCAGAGAGGGGAGATCGTCGTCATCAACACCATCATCAACCTAGACTTCATCGGGATCATCATCATCATCCACACCATCATCTCCACCAGCACCATCATCACCACTCCATCCCGCTGTAACAATTGTGTTGAATACTTGCATAGTTCTTAGGGGAAACTTTACCGGTGTTGATTACTATTGTAGTTTATGCTTGTGAGTGGAACCATTGGATTATTGTTTATGTTCAATTGTTACCCATCACCATATCATATTTGACCTTGATCCATATGATGTCTTGATCCATATGAGTAGTTCGTTTAGTTCTTGAGGACGTGGGAGAAGTCATGTTGTTAGTAGTGGATTTGTGTTGAGATATTATTCAATGGTTTTGTATTTAAGTTGTGGTGCTATTCTTCTAGTGGTGTCATGTGAACGTCGACTACATGATACTTCACCATTTATTGGCCTAGGGGAATGCATTGTGTATTTGGCTACTAATTATGGGGTTGTCAGAGTGACAGAAACCTGAACCCCTGTTAGGACACCATTGCACAAGGGAGCGTAGGATCTCAGAGTTTAAGGCTATGGTTAGGTTTATATCTTAATTGCTTTCCTGTAGTTGCGGATGCTTGCAGGGTGTTTAATCACAAGTATGTATTAGTCCAAGTAAGGTCGGTACGTTAGCACAGGTTCACCCACACAACACTTACAACACCAAAGAAGGGTACTCTGCTATTTGAAGCGAAAGCACTTGACAGAATTCCCATGTGTCCTCGAGAACGTTTGGTCCTTATAAGTATTTCCACCGGCTTGTCCTTTGCTAAGAAAGGATTGGGCCACTTTATGCATTTCTTGATTGTCTTTATTACTTACACTTTTTTCTTTGCTTAATCATAAAACCCCTAAAAATCCGTTTTCTAAGTATTTACAGAGATTTCCAGCTCCATACCACTAGTCAACACCTTATGCTCCTTGTTGGGATCGACACTCCTATTTATCGAAAGTACTATGATACACCCCCTATACTTGTGGGTCATCAAGACTATTTTCTGGCGTCGTTGCCTGGGAGTGAAGCGCTATTGAAGAGTGGAACTAGTAAAGGAAACTTCTACTGTGAGTATTGCTTTTTATTTATGTTTGTTACTTTGTTTACAATATGGATAACCCACTTGGTCTTCTGTTTGGGAAAACTACTACCACTGTTAGGGTAGTAGATGAACCACCACCTATTGAGATAGATCCTTTTAAGATAACTACCAATATTGTTGATCGTGTTATGAATAATTATTATTTACGGGATGGAACTGTCCACCCTGGTGATCACTTGCTCTTTATCCATGAATTATGCGGGTTGTTTAAGTGTGCAGGTATCACAACTGAACATGTGAAGAACAAGTTATTCTCTATATCCTTGAAAGGGAGAGCTGAAGAATGGTATAAGCTGTTGAAGAATGGGCAATCCATGGAATGGGAGGAAATAGTACCCCTCTTTTATTCTAAATTCTATCCTCCTAGTGAAATTCATAAGGATAGGAATCTGATATATAATTTTTGGCCTCGTGATGGAGAGAGTACAGCTCAAGCTTGGGGAGATTGAAGTTACTAATGCTTAAATGTCCTATTCATGAACTCCCTAATAATATTATTATCAATAACTTTTATGCTAGGCTTTCTCTTCATGATAAAGATTTACTAGATGCCTCTTGTGCTGGATCATTCACACATATGAAGGAAGAAGCTAAATGGGATCTCCTAGACCGTATTCAAGAGAACACTGAAGCTTGGGAGAATGACAACGGAAGAAAGTTAGGTATAAATTATGATTATGAATGCATTAAATATTTTATGGGAACTGATAACTTCCGTGATATTAGTAGTGATTATAGTCTTTCTTCCCAAAGCATTGCATATTGTTTTAAGTCCTTTGCCTCTTACATAGAAATTCGTAAGAAGAAATGGAATAAGTACCATGCACCCTATAAAGATGCTGTTAGTCATGTTCCTGTTAGAAGCAATGAAGTTTGTACTATTGATCATATTTTGCCTGAACCTTATGTTGAAAAAATACCTTTCCCAGCTAAGGTAAAGGAGTATTCTATGATGATTAGTGCGAATAACAAGGTACAAAGAAATTGTGGAACCAGATGAGCAAATGAATACTGAACCTGTCGTAGCTATTGTGAAAAATCTTGTCACTAGAAATATAGAGGATGAGCACATTGTCTTATGTGAAGACGCTTCTAATATTGTCTCCCATCCTAGTAAAGCTAGAAAAACTAGTGTCCCTGTGCTTTCTGTTAGAATTGGTGATCACTGCTATTATGGTTTATGTGACATTGGTGCTAGTTCTAGTGCTATTCCTTATGAGCTTTACAGGGAGATTATGCATGAAATTGGTCCTTGTGAGCTTGAGGACATTGATGTAGTTATTCACCTTGCTAATAAGGAAACCATTTTCCCTATTGGTATTGTAAGAGATGTGGAGGTTCTCTGTGGTAAGATTAAGTATCCTGCTGATTTTCTAGTGCTTAATTCAGCAGCTAGTAAAACTTGTCATATCATTTTTGGTAGACCGTTCTTGAACACTTGTGGAGCTATTATAGATTGTAAAAAAGGAAAAAGTTTTAACTAAGTTTGACAGAGATTCTTATGAGTTTCACTTTTCCAAATTTTCTAAAGCTCCTTGTGAAAATATCTTGCCTAATAAAGATTTCAGGATGGAACAACTTGCTTCTATTGATCCAGTTTATGACCTTGGACCTCTTTTTGATGATTGTAAGTATGCTCATTCTGATGATAAAGTTGTTGGCAGTGACACTTATATTGTCAATTTTATTTAAAGTGCTACTAAAAGTTATTATGAGAGAGGAAAACATGTTTTTAAACATGGCATAGGAAGTGGGTTAGACTCAAATCTGTTAGTTATTTGCTTCTTGATGCTCTCTTTCACTTCAGATATTTATCTCCTATGCAAGCTTCTTTGAAACTATCAAGCCTAACTTAAAGGCATTAAAGAAAAGTACTTCTTCGGAGATAACCCGATAGTTTTGTCAAGACTTCGGACCTCGGTAATAAACACTCCTTATCCTCTTTGTTTTGGTTTTTGTGTTAAGATCAACTACTTTTGAGAAGTAGGGGAGTTGTGAAAAGTGGCTGTCCTGCAGATTTTTGTGCTGCATTGTGAAAATTCGTGAAGGAGCTCAGTACTTCGGATGGAGCTGTATTTTTCCGTGCTTGTTCTCCAAGTTGTTACCCAAATTTCATTAGTTTTTCACTTTTTTATTTGAGCAAAAGAAGGTTTTCAAAAAAACCAATCTTGCCTTGCTGGTCAGATTTGACAGATTTCTGCCATCATTTGCATTTATCTCTTTTTTTGATTCCCTTCCAGATTCTTTTGGGTTTTTGGAAAGGTGTTGGTACAGTAGATTTTGTTTTGATGGATTTCAGTTGAAGTGTGAACCTAAAGGTTTGTTGTTTTTGCATACACTAATGCTGCCATTGAGGTTTGTGTGAGACCTTGTAGGAAAGGAATTTTCAGGAGATGGAGAAAAGGAATCTACAGAGTTCGTCTTGAATAGGTAAAAGTGGTGAAAACAGAAGGTTCGTAAAAACCTTATCTTTTTATATTTTTGATGTTTTTATTACATACGGAATGTTACAAGACGAAACAGAGGAGTAAACGGAGGCCAGGGTGGCCTCACCCACCCTAGGCGCATGCCCCAGCAGGCCGCGCCTGGAGGGGGTGTGAGCCCCCTGAGCTCCGTCTCCGCCTCGTTTTCGCACCAGTACCTTCCGTATGCATTGAAACTTCATAATATATAACCCCTCGGATCCCCCGAGGTTTGTGCATCGTGTTCTCATCGTGTTTTCGTTTCGATCTGTTTCTTTCAGGAAATCTTCTCAAGTTTAGAGCACCATGGTCTCCGCAAACGACAAAGGCAAGAAGCCCAAGGAAGATGATCCTCAAAACCCCAAGGAGGAGGAGATTTTGGTAGGGGATGAAGAATACATGGAGAAGGACGAGGATCCGGACACCCGAGCTCCGTCGCAAGCATTGGAGTGGTGGCAAACCCTACCATGCTTAGAAGGACAGCACAGATGTCTATGGGAGGGAAATCTCCGCGTCATATCCTCTCTCCACGGTCACTTCCTCCACATACCAAGAATCCCTTCCATACTCTTATACACGAGCAACAATACCAACAGGTTCCCAAAGGGAACTTGCCCTCGGTTTGGGATCTGCCTCGCTCTAACCATAGAGGGAAGGAACACACTAAGATGGAAGAGTGGGGAAAGAATAACAAGGACATGGATTCTCGGTCCGATATGATCATGAACCGCATTGAGCATAATTGGGAGTTAATTC
The DNA here is from genome assembly GCA_030063025.1 of Avena longiglumis. Taxonomy (NCBI): domain Eukaryota; kingdom Viridiplantae; phylum Streptophyta; class Magnoliopsida; order Poales; family Poaceae; genus Avena; species Avena longiglumis. Next base: position 1,544,598 of record CP125977.1, on the reverse strand, counting down.
ATACTCTGACATTCGATATTGAGGATTTGAGGAAACTGATTGAAGAGCTTATCAAGAGAACACCACCTTCACCGAAGGAGTAATTCATCATCAGGTTTGTCATCGCCTTGGCTTGTTCCAAGCTTGAGGGACTGCCGCGGTATCACATCATTATCTTTTATCTTTTAACTTTTTGGTAGATTCATATCTTTGGTAGAGAAGTTATCTTATAGGTTGGTTTGCATTGTGGAAGTATCTATCCTTTAGTTGATCATCTATGTATCCCTTGGTGTGAGTGTATTTATGGAATATTAATGAGAAGTTTCATCTTTTACTTTTTGCACTACGTATATTAGTTTGCAATCTCTATTATATGATTGATCTTGTTGACCAGTATTGGTATCACTTTGGGTTTCGCAGCATAGTAAATCAAAAAAATTCTACGGATGCGAACGGGGAAGCCAAGATCTAATCTAGGAGATGCAAACAACGAGGGGGAATAGATGAGATCTTCATACCCTTGAACAAATCGCACAGCGGAACGTTCAACGGAATGTGGGTGATGTAGTCGTACTAGCCTTCTCCTCCTCGCGATCCGATCCGATCCAACGCCGCAAGTGGCGACGCCTCCAAGAGATGCACATGTACGGCACCTCGACGTCTCCTCCTACCTCGGTCCAGCAAGTGGGGTGGAGAGATAGATTGCATCTACAACACGACGGCGTGGTGCAAAGGTGGAGAGTTTATGCGGCAGGGCTTCGCCTACGCGCAGTCGGGAGAGAGAGAGAGAGGAGGGAAGCAACTTGGCGGCTAGGGTTTGAGGAGGTGTGGGGGGAGGGTGCGCCCCTGCCCTCTTTATATAGAGGGCTGGCCAGCTGCCCTTGCCCCTCCTCCAAACCCTAGGGCCGGCGGCCACATGGGGTGGAGTGGGGTGCAAGTTTCCCCCCTTTCTAGAAGCTCTCCCTAGGGTTTCCCCTAGGGCTTGGCCGGCTGGGCCTATGGGGCCTTGTGCCCCTGGCCCAATGCGGTCAGGGCACTCCCTCGTAGGCCCACGCCCCCTCCCGACAAGTGGGGCAACGTTGGTCCAACTCCGGAAGCTTCTAGAACCTTCCGATACAATACCGAACATTCCAAAATAATTCCGAAATCCAAAAACTGCTTTGCCTTATATGAATGTTATTCTCCGGACCATTCTGGAACCTCTCGTGATGTCCTGGATCTCATCCGAGACTCCGAACAAAAACTCATAAACCAATTATCCATTCTATCCTAGCGTCGAGACATGTTAAGTGTGTGACCCTACGATGCTAGGATTCAATTAATCCCATATATATATTCCCTTCGTCACGCGATATTTTACTTTCCCGAGATTCGATCGTTGGCATCGGAATACCTAGTTCAATCTCGTTCACAGCAAGTACTTTACTTGTTCCGTAATCCGATATCACTTTGTGATTAACTCCTTAACCACGTGCTTGCAAGAGGTGTTGATATCGATTACCGAGTGGGCCTGAAGTATATCTCTCCGACTTGGGAGGGACAAATCCCATCTCGATACATACAACCCAACAAGTACTTGCCGATCACCTGAGAGACACCTTTATGATCACCCTCTCATAGGATGACGTTTGATGACCTCAAAGCTTTCTTCCGATACCAGGGAGTTGCATTATCTCATGGTCTAAGGAATACAATATTTTACATAAGAAAAAGCTTCACAAAGATGAACACGATGACACGATCTAATTGCTTTGCTTGATTTGGGTCTGTCCATCATATCATTCTCCCAATGACATGATCTTATTATTAATTGACAACTCATGTCTATGGTTAGGAAACCTTAACCATCATTAATCAATGAGCTAGTCCATAGAGGCGTACTAGGGACACGGTGTTGTTCATAAACCATAAAAGTATTAAAGTTTCCGCTTAATACAATTCTAGCATGGAATATAAACTTTATCATGAACAAGAATTATAATAATAACATCTTTATTATTGCCTCCAGGGCATAATTCCAACAGGAAACAGAGGCCAGGGTGGCCTCAACCACCCTAGGCGCATGCCCCAGCTGGCCGCGCCTCGAGGGGGTGTGAGCCCCCTGAGCTCCGTCTCCGCCTCGTTTTCGCAGCAGTACCTTCCGTATGCATTGAAACTTCATAAATATAACCCCTCGGATCCCCCGAGGTTTGTGCATCGTGTTTTCGTTTCGATCTGTTTCTTTTAGGAAATCTTCTTAAGTTTAGAGCACCATGGTCTCCGCAAACGACAAAGGCAAGAAGCCCGAGGAAGATGATCCTCAAAACCCCAAGGAGGAGGAGATTTTGGTAGGGGATGAAGAAGACATGGAGAAGGACGAGGATCCGGACACCCGCGCTACCATCGCAAGCATTGGAGTGGTGGCAAACCCTACCATGCTTAGAAGGACAGCACGGATGTCTACGGAAGGGAAATATCCGCGTCATATCCTCTCTCCATGGTCACTTCCTCCACGTACCAAGAATACCTTCCATACTCTTATACACGAGCAACAATACCAACAGGTTCCCAAAGGTAACTTGCCCTCGGTTTGGGATCTGCCTCGCTCTAACCATAGAGGGAAGGAACACACTAAGATGGAAGAGTGGGGAAAGAATAACAAGGACATGGATTCTCGGTCCGATATGATCATGAACCGCATTGAGCATAATTGGGAGTTGATTCGTACTCTGACCTTCGATATTGAGGATTTGAGGAAACTGATTGAAGAGCTTATCAAGAAAACACCACCATCACTGAAGGAGTAATTCATCAATAGGTTTGTCATCGCCTTGGCTTGTTCCAAGCTTGGGGGACTGCCACGGTATCACATCATTATCTTTTATCTTTTTACTTTTTGGTAGATTCATATCTTTGGTAGAGAAGTTATCTTATAGGTTGGTTTGCATTGTGGAAGTATCTATCCTTTAGTTGATCATCTATGTATCCCTTGGTTCGAGTGCCTTTATGGAATATTAATGAGAAGTTTCATCTTTTACTTTTTTCACTTCTTATTTTAGTTTGCAATCTCTATTATATGATTGATCTTGTTGACCAGTATTGGTATCACTTTGGGAGCATGAAGTGTATCTAAATTGGTTTTGGAAAAACGAGCTCTTGATAGTGGCAACACTTTTTGAGGTTTGAAGGAAAAGAGAAAATATTACATGTATTTTGTATCATTTATTTTCTTTCTTGATTGGATCATAAGCTTAGTATTCTGTATTTAAGATCTTTTGCATCTTCAAGGAAGATTGCATGTTTGGCTTTATCACATGTAGGTTTGCTTGTTTCCTTCAACTCTTTTGCTTGCTACCCAGCCTTGCTAGCCAAAAACCTGTTTTGAGAAGGCATACTTCTCATGCATCCAATCCCTTGGAACAAAACCTGTGCCATTTGTGTCCACCATATCTACCTATTTGCATTATTTCTATTCGAAGAAAATTCTCAAGATTCATCTATCTTTCGAATTAAAAATTATTTTGTTATGTGAAAACTAGTTAGTAAAGCTCTCACGAACTTGATGGCACACCTTATTTTCTTGCCCCTAATAAACTTGAACCATTGTGTCATCGAAGTTGTATATTCTTGCATCTGTATGTTTGGATTAGCAGAACCGTGTTGTCACGGGGAACGCTTTCAACAATTATGGATACATATCCAGTTGATATCATGGTCTTTTGTTTGTGGATGTCGTCGGTGTGAAATAAAAGGGGATCATGTAAGTCCATCGAGTTATGTATGTGCGTTAGAGAAACGCCTGGTCCGCTAGCCTAAGCCATGCCTAATCATGGTGGAAACTTGCAGCATAACAATATTGAGCAATCTGTGAAGCATCCTTAATAAAAACATATGCAAATAGCAAATAAAAATATCGCTGAGATGCTCACTGTCTGCTTGCCTTGTCATTTTGATTATGGGATAGCTCCTGTATCATGTGCAAGGGGTACCCCATTGGCGGTTCTTTATGATACACATATACTTACAATGACATGAACTTACCGGTAACTAAAGTTGAGTAGCATGAGGATCGGCCCTCGTACTCAAGGGACATGAGATTGCCAACTTATATATCGTCAAGCATATACTCCATCCTTGTTCACTTTAACCTTAATCACCTCAAGATGCTTATGATAGGGGCAATGAGAGCTCAAAGCTAGTAAGTACCATAATATTTTGGAATCTCTTTATGAACTTGAAATCCCTGCTTCCCTCTATGAAGGGCCTTTCTCCTATTTCTAAGTTGATTCAGTAAACCTACTTCCTCTCTATCTCCAGCAAGCATTTGAGTTGTTGTGTTTCAAGCATTCATATGATGATTTATTCAATCATGTTCTTTATCTTTCTTGTTTGCACAAGACTCTTATCTATTGAGTATTACTTTGAAAGCCATCATTGTGAAACATTATTTATGTTTGAGAAAAGAGTACTCTTGTTGTGAAACTTCTTTACAAAAGCTTTATTTGTGAAACTATTTGCCAACTGTTCTCTGACCAGGAACAAAAGTTTGCGAATTCCAATTATGATTTATCTTTATGCATCTATATTGTGACTCATGTATGTTCGGGATATGTTATATGGGTATCCTCATAGCTTGTCTCTTATCCGGATAACCCGGGTGGCCTACAGTTGGTAGCATGGCCCATGGCCTGTTGGGCGGCCCATTTAGATGGATCCAGAAGGGAGGCCCATGTAGGATGAAGGAAGGCTACGGAGGAGTCACCGACATACCCGGAGCCTTGGAGTGCAAGACACGTTAGACTAGTTGTATACCGTGTAGGACTCTGTAACCTGTCCGGCTAGGACATTCCCTATAACTCTAGGACCTGGTGACTATATAAGTCGGGCCTATGGGATCCTTTAGGGCAGAACACAACTCATATCGCGCACAACGAACCGATCCCTGTAACTCGCCGTATTGCCATTATAGTGATTTATAGCAGGAGTAGGATTCCGCCACCGTCGTGGGATCTGAACCCGGGTAAGATGTGTTACCTCGTACCCGCCAACCTTCCGCCTTACCCCACGTCTCTAAACACGCACTGTGAGGACCCCTCCATGGAGTACTCGTCGGCAATACCACGACAGTTGGTGCCCACTGTGGGGCAAGAGGCGCTTCAGGCTCTACGGGCGAAGACCAAGATCTTTGCAGGAATCGGCAAAACCGTAGCCATCGGTCATGTCCTCTTCTCCGACAATGTTCTGATCGTCCCTCCCGATGAGTTATCGATCCCGGCAAAGACGAACCCAACCCGATGCTCAATCGTCCCCATCGAAGACATCCACCTTTTCATCGGCGAAACCGACTCAGGCACTAGATCCCTGGAAGTTAGAGGAGCATCAAGACCCGCACGGACTGCCTACGGGCAGGATATGTTCGCGGAAGGATCGAAGTTGGATCTCTCTTTGGCGTTTGCCGACAACGATCTTAAAAATTCAAGGCCCACCCAAACCTCCCCTGTGCATTATATAATGGTGGAAGATCACTGAAAAGTACGCCGGCTTCGCCTGTGCGTCTAGACAGCTGAGATCCAAGTTCATCGGCATGGTGACTATCTTCGATCTGGCGCGATGCGTTCAGAGAGAGGGTGAAAACCCCCAATATTACCTAGCCAGGTGGCTCTGTATACGGGCCGACCTGACGCATTACCCTAATGATGATGCCATGTATCACTTTGTGGAACAACTCGACCACGGAACACTTCTCCGACATACGCTAAGGCGGCAGCAAGCTTCATGACATGTCACTTTCGAAGGCATGGTGAACACCGTCAACAACTACACGGAGGCTGAGGAGGCAGCCCAGACAGCGCTTGCGCTTTTAGACGGCGCCCTCCGCCTCAGTCACCGCCACCACTGCCTCCAGTCATTGTCGCTGCACCGCCACCACCACCTCCGATCGTCGTCGCCGCAGTGGAACCACCACCTCCAGTCATCATCGCCGCCATTGCACCACCACCGCCCATCGTCGAGGAAGCCCCGACACCCTCTGACTCCGTTCTTGACGCGTTCTACGCCGACTTCAGCGCTGACTCAGAGGAGATAGACTATGCTATTCAGGAGATGGAGGAGGATTTCCAACGCGACGAGGAGGCCGACAAGTCCATCACGTCTAGAGAGGTGTTTGTCGCCATTGGGACCGTGATGGAATAAGTTCAACCCGGACAAGCTCTGCCTAAAGCGCTGGACAAGGGGAAAGTACCATCTGTTGCTGCCGACAATGATCGCGCAAAGGTCATGCCCCCTCCGCCTAACCCAGTACAGCAGCCGCAGGAACTCAACGTCTGTCCGAGTAACAACAACAACGCAAATCCTCCGCCTCCCGTATCTATGTCTGCTGCTGCCCAAATTACTCCAGCTGATAGAGTGATGTACGGCAACCTCCTCGTCGAGCCCATGACTATGGATCATATTCGGAGCGTAGTCCAGCTTGACGAGAAGCGCCAGCAGCTGCTAGAGGAAGCGCAGGCCATCACGGAGCAAGGCGCAAAGCTGGATCGTGATCTGGCCAATGCGCATTAGTCAATAGAGAAAGCTAGAGCCATGGAGGCCGAGTACAAGACTCTGCTCCAGCAGCAGAAGGCTAATAAAGCTCTAGCTCGCGTCATCAACGATCCTGGTGTACGGCGAAACCTAGGATGGGTCCCCTTGAAGCCGCCACAAGCAAAGCCATACATTGACAGCGAAGGCAGGCAGGTGATTCCCACTCCTCTTCTTAACCTCGCTGTCGCTAAGACCCTTTTGGAGCAGGATAGATCACCCGCAGCTGTGGAATAGGTCTATGACCTTGTGGCAAAGGCGGTGAAACAGCAGGAAAAGGCCACCTCTGAGAGGCTTGAGTCTGACCCAGCTTTTTGCCAGTCTAGTAATCCTAAGCCGCCAAGGGACAGATCTCCTCAAGATGTCGGATCTCAGACGAGTTCATCAGAGCGAAGACGGAGGGATGCACGCAACAGGAAGGACGCTATCCCCATATCCTCCGACCATGGAGGCAAATCTCACCCTCATTGCACATCTCCATCGCCCTTGTCTCCCCTACATCACGAAGACCCCAAGGCTCACCATTGCACGGACATGCCTCCGCCAGGGCAGCGCTACATCGTCATCTGCGACAACACGGAGCAGACCAATCACGATGGGGAGTGTAATCAAGGTCACAAGAGCAAGTCGCGCCATGACCGTCCGCGTCCAACAAGTAACCACGACAAGCGCGAGGCATCATAGGAGGGTAACATCAAGAAGGCTAACCCAACACCACCTCCGCCTCTGTCACCACCTAGCATCCACCATGGCGGAGGAGGCCTGCGTCGTTCACGCAGCCCATCCCGAAGAAGAAAAGAAGCCCGGAGCCATACGACGCACGTTCATGTCTGGACAAGATTCATGAGGCCCGGGGGAAGGAAAATACCTTTGACCACGTTGCTTTGGACCTGTAATACGTACCGCAACTTACCCGAAGGGTTTCCGGATTGACAAGAACATCAAGCCCTATGACGGCATGTCCAAGCCAGCTACGTGGTTGTAGGATTACGGCAACACGGTAGAGATCGCCAGAGGTAACTTCAACGTCTTTGTCAAGTACCTCCCACTAATGCTGGCGGGCATGACCCAACAATGGATTGATGACCATCCGGAGAAGTCCATCTGCAACTGGTTGGACATGCAAGAAGCGTTCACCAAGAACTTCGAAGGTATGTATAAGCTATTACAAGCACTCCTCAGAACTACGGTTTGACTCTCACTTGGTACATTACTTGTATGTTACAAAGACTTGCTTGCTCATATGAGCATGCTCTTACTTCTTAAGTCATGCCTCTCAAACACTACGACGCACATTACTGGTTATGTACATTATTTAAGCCCTTTACTTCCATGGATTGTGTCTTCTTACTTTTCTCTCTCTTTCTAGTACTTCCTGGAATCCCGTCCATGATGACGTGAAGTCCGCCTTCTAGAGTATGTAAACATCTAGAGGGTGTGCACTCTTGATTAGAAGTACTTAGATTGAGTTTAGCCATTTTTGAAATGCAGGTGATGACAACACTGGATTTGCAAAATACTTTACAGAAAATAATCAAAAGAACATGAGAAAGTGTGAACTTGCCTTGATATAACGGAGTATTGTAGTCGAATGTCTCGACTTGACTCTAGACCTCGGGTTCTACAAAAATATCATCATTGCCCGGTAAGGACAATGTTTAAAGAAGCAATATGATGTTATGCATAAGTAATGAGATGCATAATGCAAAATCCCAAGTAATTCTTCAATTATTACCAGTGAGATATATTTATGATTTATTTAAGATTTGCTTTAGTTTAAGTTTGCTTCATAAGGAAGATAAACATATAAAATATAAAGAGTAAAGTACAATTATAATATAATTCTATGGTTTCATGATATTAGGTAATTATTACAAAATTTATGTTTTAAGTTGTCATGGCTTTAAAGGAATGGTATAGTGTTTCTTTTGAAGTGGCAAAAATAATAACATTTGAATAAAATATTATTTATGTTAAGTTATTCAACTTTGAAGATTAATAGGATTGAAACTTATGGTTTTGTACTAAGGTTGAATTGATTTGAGTTATTATATATCTAGCTTAAGATATCTTAGCCCAAAGTAAATTATAGAAAATATAATTGGACTTTGAGACATATCATTTGCAGAATTATCAATTATTAGGGTTTTTCCTAAGCATAATAAAAATAAAATCTTAGAATTATGGAACTTTGTTTTAAAGATGTAAATTTAGCATGTGTAGTATTTATAGATTATACTTTGAGATTTTCTTTATTAAAATGGATGGATTTTATTATAATTTATTTAGTGAATTTCAACTTTGATAAATATGATTATTTATGAATTGTTAATGATTTGCAAAGGATAACTTTGTAAATACTTGACTTATAGTTAGTTAAGGATTTTAAAAGAATATTATAAAGTTAATTGTTTAAACCTAGATTTTATATTAAATTATAATTATGGTTTAGACTACTTAGAGTCAAAGGATTATGTTTTAAATGAGATCATTTCTTACTTAGGAATGAGTTTTAATTCATTAAAAAAGTAGTTATATTGTTTTAATACTTTAGATAATTGAAGTTATATGATTTAGGAACTTTAAAATCTTTTTATAAAAATATACTTAGTATTTTTCTAGTAAATATACTTTTTTAAAATCTTAAAATGAATTTTATTTATTTTTAGGTATTATCTCTATTTTCATAAAATTTCTTAATAATTTAATGCCTTTAAATATTTGTTTTAAATTTTATTAGTAAAATTTTAAGTTAGTATTTTTATGAGATAAGAGATTTATTTTTATACATAAAATGATTTTTATTTATTTTTAGGAATTTTTCTAAATTTATTAATTTTTATTTAGATATTTAAGGGTATTAATATTTATTTGCATTTTATTAAACTAAAATAAATATGATTATATTTTTATTAGGTGGATATTATTTTAATAAACACTTGGATGTATTAAATATATTTTTAGGATTTTTCTACATTTTTCTAGAGCTTAAATTGTGTAGAGGGTATTTTAGTAATTTCCATTTTTTGTTATTATATAAATTGGGCCTAGTTCTTGGGCCCATCTAGCCCAAAACCCAGCCCAGTCCATCTGGTTGGACTAAACCTACAGATCCCAACCGACTAGTTCGGTGAACTGACCCATACGACCCTTCTCTCTCTCTCTCTCTCTCTCTCTCTCTTCCCCGCGATGCCGCGTGTCAACACCCGGATTTTTAATCTCAGATGCCTGTTATGCCATACATCGCAATCCTATGATTACCATTTTTGCGAGACATAACAGAATTGGATACCATAGTACATCATCCATTACAAACCGTACATAAGTTCTTACACAAATAGGGATCTCATGATCCAGTTCTTAATACAACATCAAGCAGCGGAATACGTCATAATAACGGTGGCGTAGGTGAAGCTACATCTTCGGGGTCACAGGCAATGCTGACGATGGGAGATGATCCTAGTTGTCGTAACCTTCGTGAGGTCCATCCTCCAGATACTCCTCTTCATAGTCTGGCCATGGGAATAGCCAGGGACAAAGCCATGAGTACTCTTTAAGTACTCGCAAACTAATACTAACAGGTAAAAGGGGTTTTTGGATAATAGGACACTAGGCTCTAGGGTTGTTTTGCAAAAGCCAGATTTATCTCTACTAGGTTCCAAAGCTAGTCACAATTTTATAACTCCTAAGTGGGAACTTGTATTTCATATCACAACTCTGTTGTGGTCAAGTCAAAGTCTCACTTCATTTCACAAGTCATTTTGAAAAGTCTGACGGGGGAACAGTATGGCCACTCCAACTGTCCATAACCGCGGACGCGGCTATTCGAATAGTTTGACACTCTGCAGAGATTGTACACTTTCACCACAACATTCGATATATCCGTTAGGAACAAATCCTGAATTCACCATACTCAGTATGCGGATAATCAATCCTAACCTTTCGATTACACGCCCTAGTATAAGCACCTCTCCTGTGAGTTTGGCCTCCCAACCATGACCAACTGTCATCTTAGGTACTGCACAGGTGGACAATCTTCACAAGGTAGCCTCAGCTCAGACCTTGGCCGTGAGGGAACTAATACTAAGGTATATAAGTTTCCAGTCAAGCCCTACCCAATCTTCGGGTATTGTGGTTGTACGATAAAATTGGAATGGTATCGCATCCAGACAACCATCAGTTTTATAAAGGGCTAAGTCTCAAGCCTCAACATTTTCATCACCAAAATCATCAGGTGTTCGGAAACACATGTCCAAAACATTTCAATAGAATGATCCATCATTCCAAGGTTTTCATAACCATTTTTCCACCAAGTATTCCCATCTAAAGTTGATCAAGTTTTATGCTTAGCACTAGCATCTACAAGTGGAGGTGAGTACTAATGAGGGGTGGTAAACTAGGGGAGTTTCAACTAAGTACACCTTATATCTTGGGATGATATCAAGGTTTCTCACTTAGGCCAAATTTTATGCTCTTTATGCAACCTTCACGTATCTTTCTAATATCTATAATTCACTTAAGTAAACTCTAAGTAAGAGCTTTTATAAAGAAGTAAAGTAAGAAGCTTGCAAGTAAAACTAGGATTGGTCTGTCAAGTGGGTATGATCACATATGCTTAAGGCATGTAGTGGTCAGAGTAACAAGTAGTGGTTTGTTGCAATAGTAGAGTATCTTGCAAGGGTTAGCTTGCACATTCACTAGTAGTATTAGGCTTGCACAATATCAGTATAAGCTTGCTAAATTGCAAGTGTTAGCTTGCCTTGTGTAGAGCAGTGGTTGAAGTTCTCCTCGGCTTCTTCTTCGTAGAATCCTCCTTCCTCCTCGTATCCTTGGTCGGTACTAGCGTCTATAAATAAATACGGGGTACACAATCACTAAACAATACTTAACTACTTGCAATCATCACACACAAGGGTCCTATAGATGATCTAGCATCATCACTAATATTACAAGGTTAAAGCTTGGTTTAATTCCTTTTATTTTTAGAAAAGTAATTTCTACTCATTGAAAAACTACTTAAGATTTAATATTCTCCAAACCAAACATGGGATCATGTTGACACATGTCATCACCACATATTTTAGTTCATGGGAATGTGATTTAAAGTGTGTCACAATTTAATAAGGTTTTACCCTTTTATTTTAATTAATTAAAGTGACTAGAAATGCCTATGGGGCATTCTTTTATTACTTGAACATTCTTTCTGCAAGTAAACCTATATATTTTTATATATTCTGAAATATGGTTAAATGTGATTTTTGAGAGTTGGAATCAACTCAAAAGCTATTATGGTTTAAATTTGAAAAATGTTTGAATGCAGAAAAGCTTCTGCCTTGTTATTTTTACCATGAGTGATCTATAGATTCAAATGACTTGAATCCAACGGGCTTGGATTCATCATTCACATACCTTTCTAACAAAATTGGTTTCATTCAATTTGGTGCACTGAATCGATCTGGGTTGATTTTTGAAGTTGGGTACAGAAGTGAGTTTGAAATAAAATAGAAAATGTTTAATTTGAATAACTGGGTTGCGCGGGAAAAGTTAACGGGCCGGCCTGCTAAGCGCAGTGCTCCCACGGGCTGCTTAAGTGGGTGTCCCCACTCGTCAGTGAGACAGGGAGGGGCAAAGCGATACGGGGAAACGTGGGTCGTTCGATCTGATTCTAATCCAACGGCTGGGAGTCATCGTCGATGCGAGGCAACGCCGGCGAGAAAGAAACCTAGCGCGGCTAGTGAGGGGTGCTGGGGCTCATCGGGGTGCAGGCGAGGGTCGGCGAGGCGGGCGAACGACGAAGTCGATGACGGCGAACTCAGGGGTGGTCGCGGCAGCTCCTAGGGTGGACGAAATCGATGGCGCCCTTCTTCTCCAGAGGCGGCGGGCTCCGGTGAAATTCCGGCGAGGTGGTGCTCGCCTTGCTCCGGGAACGGTGCGGCACGATCAGTGATGAGAGGGGAGTAGAATGGTGTGAAGAATTCGAGTGGGGGAGTCCTCTATTTATAGTCGAGCGAGGGGACCGACGGGGTGCACGGTGAGCTCGTCGGGGGCGATGTTACAGGCGGCTATTGGCATGGGAGACGGTAGGGGACGGTGCGGTGTTCCCTGGCGATGCTCAACGACATGGTTTTGAGGCGTGGGGCGGTGTGGCTTGGTCTGGAACATGCGACGCTCTGCGTGGCAGAGGCGGCGTCTTCGACGACGAGCGGTGGCTATGCGTCACGGGGCAGCGAACGAGGATGTCTGGCGGTCTCCTGGGTTGGTGGGGATTGTGTATGCACGCGGCGAGGGCGGCGCGCGGTCTGTGGGCTTTGGTCGAGGGTGGCGCTCTGGCGCACGCTAGGCATGGTCGCTGGCGAGGTTGGCATGGTTCGTGCGTGTGGTCCAGGGCTTGCCAACGCTCACGGCTGGGACAGTGAGTAGCGGTGGACGGTGGGCTGCCTCCCAGACATGCTGGCTAGGCTTGTGTCTCCTCCTAGCTTGCTGTCGACTATGGGGTGGCAAGGTTGGCTTCGGCTGTTCACGATTGATGGTAATGCCAAGCTCATAGTGGTGCTAGTGCTTGTTTTAGTTAGCTAGATGATCTACTGAGATGGTTGTGAGCCAAAGAGGGGACAAGTTAGGCTCAAATCACAGCTCCAAATAGTGTTTAGATTTTGTATGATTTCTGCCTGCAACCTGTTTGATGAAATGGCTGCATGAAATCAAGTTTTGAATTTTGAAAAGATTTTTGGTGGGTTTGCTAGATTGGTGCTGGTGAGTCTGCAGATGCTTGGGTTTTGAAAGTTGAGCTTGTTTGAGTGGTTTTTGAAAAAGTGAGATCTTCTCATATGATAAAGATTCAATTTTTAAATGTCCTTTAAACTATGTATTTGAAAGTTTCTGGATGATCACAAAGTGGGCATTGATACTTTGTTATGAGTACATTCAAGGGTGCAAAGATCCAGAAAAGTTTCCATTAGGTTCTGAAAGTTTGAGACAGCCAAAGTAGGCATGGGAGTTAAATTGGTCAAAATGACCATTCCTTTATTTTATTGGTTTTGATTTATTTGTCCTTAGGAAAAGTTTGGGAAATGTTTAGATGATGTTTATTTCACCTAAGAAACATTTTACAAGCAAGGAAACACACAAACAAGGTGGTTCAAAAGAATTTCAAATTTAATGCATACTCATATGCATGCATTCATAATTTTTTTAACAAAGTTTTTGTTAACCCTAATTTTGATGATTAGAAATTGATGATCCAAGATTATTATTTTTGGGATGTTACACCGCGTTGCTGCCGCCGTCGCTGCTCGGCTCCGGCTCTCTTCGGCCTCCTCGGCCGCCGCCGCCGTGCTAGCCGATTAAACTAAGATCCGGTGCATCGACTAGTCCGTTTTGATTTGAAGGGCATGGCCTTCCTCTACCATGCGCATCCCCATCTGGTGCCTAGGGTTTCTGTGCCTCCACCCTAAGGTGCTTCCATGGAGATTTGGGGTCTTTCGGTGTTGATCTGAGGGCCGCCTGGAGGCTTCGTTGATGGATGGTTGTTCGAGCGGCTCGGCATGGTTTAATTGCCTCAATGCCTCTTGTGTCGCCGTTTACTGCGCCCTCCACCACCGGTCTGCTTCCTCTTCTCGAGCTTAAGGGAGGACCTCCGGTAAGTGGTTCTCTCTCTTCTATGCTCCTCTCCATGCTCTATCTATCTTGCTACATCAAGTGTGCTTTCTAGGATTACCCCCTGTCTAGGTTTCATCTCTGAACCTAGGGTTCACCCCCTTTACAGTGATGATCAGTTAATTTCATCTGGTTCATCCTACCAGGGTTTTTCTTATAGGTGTTAATCTGTTTGTGGTACCTGTTGCCCCCTAATGATCCTGGCCTGTTGCTTTTATTTCTGTCAGTTAGTTTAATTAGATTTCATATTATACTCAGGCAACACATGGACTTTTTTCTAATTTGATTACAATAGAAATGCTTGGATCCCACCATGTGTTTAAATTCAATTTAGTGAGATCTTGGTGTATCTAGATGGATAGATACTTGGGTATAAAGTACTAAAGATTGCTTTAGTAAGTAGTTCCTGGCATCTACTATATTTGTATGTTGTCTTAAATGACCATCTCTTAAGAGTGACTATGGATTTGTATCCAAAGATGATTCCTAGAAGCATTTCTAGGAAAAGATGACTTGTTTTCTTGTGTGAATTCTGGTATAAGTGATACCTCCTGTAGGGTATGCTTGCATGTGTTCCCTTGACCTGTAAATATGATACTGGTTATGCTTGGTTAAATAGCAGATTCTGCTATCTAACCATGTTTCACTGTGATGCATTCAATTTGAATTTGCACAGTGGTATATGTAATATCATGAGTTACTTGTGTCCTAAATACTGTCCCTGTGATAGTGGAATTATATATGACTCCTAGATGTGTTGACTAGGAGAATGATTTTACTTAATGGAGCTGAGACTCAAAAATGAAGTAGCAAAACAAAAATATGATTCCTAGTGTAATACTAGGGAAATGATTAATCTTTCTAGTTGAAATTTCTGAGTGGTTATTTAGTTAATGTGAATGGTGGCTTCTGCTAATATGTTCCTACTATTGTGATGCCTCCTAGGAGTGTACACAATAGTCTGATCATCTCTAGCATGATCAGATGTCATAAATTTCGCTAAATTTGATGAGATTCATAAGATAAGCAATGGAAGAAAGATGCTTTGTTTGGGAGCTTAAGAAAAAAATGATCTTCCTGTCATCCGTTCATGATGATGTGAAGTCCGACAACTACCTTCCAGAGTATATAAACATCCCTAGGGTGTGCACTCTTGATTAGAAGTACTTAGATTGAGTTTAGCCATTGAAAAATGACTAGAAAATGCGTGATCTTCCGTGGAATTCTCATGTCCACCTTCAAATGCACTTTCAAATCAAGATGTATTATCTGCTTTTTCTTTGACTTAGTTATACATATAGATGTAATAACCGTCAGTGCCTTTTTCCAGGTCAATAGGATTGGTACTACCCCCACATGGATCATAGGTTCCATGCTAACATAACTGGTTTCTACTCCTTTACTAGGATCATAGGTTATAGGATTCTCCCTAGTTCCAGTGTAAGATTCTACTCCTCATCCATCGGGATTCCAAACTGGAATACTTGGATCGGATGTTTCCTAATTTTCCTGTTTGGTTTTATACTTGTCCATGGTCTACATGTTTCTAAGGCCCATTCTAATAATAGGTATAGGTTTCATACTATGGTCCCTCAAACTCATTCTCTTCATACACCTCTCTAGAGAAGAGTGTTCTAAAATGCCTAGCTTGTCTATCTAACTCCTTGTTGCATTCTAATTATTTAGTAGTGTAACATACCTAAAATCATGTTTCAAAACTCACGCATATCATCCATGAATCCATGATCATGTATGTTTTCATTTCAAAAATCAATTCAAAAACAGGAGCATATGAGCTCATTATTTTATGTGATCAGCATTAAATCAAATGCTACTCTCCAATGAGAGATTGTTGTTCATGAATCAAACCTTGTTACTCTCAGATTGTTTTGCTTGCTTGCTATTTGCTTAAACCAAAATTTGCAAAACAAAAGTGAATTGAAATCCATTTTCAAAACATGATCAAATCTAGTGCCATATCACTATTTATTTTGTTTGAGCAATAGAACCAAGCTAATACAGAGAGTCCATGTGTTTGTACACTCATAATTATGAATGTTACACTCTGCAAAAATCCAGAACAAATTTGAATTCAATTAACAATTGAATTTGTTAGAAAATGGATTCAGGAAATCAAATCAGAAATAGAAAATGAATTGAGAAAAGGAAAAGGGCCGGCGCCAGTTTTTAGCCCAGCAGAGAAACCAGCCCACTAAGACCACCCGGGTCGTTTTCCCCTTATCCCTCTATCACCCGCACCCGCCGCTCAGACCCCGTCGCCACCGCCGTTTCCTCCAGAAACGCCGCGATTGAATCCTCGCTTAATTGGCATTGATCTGCAGCGTAATTTCCTCGCCCCTCCTGGCTAATTAAACCTCTACCCCTCGCGGCCATTTCCCCCAACAAAGCCAGCCCGAAGCGCCTCTAGGCTGCCAGTATTTGCCAATACCTCGCCGCAGACAGAACCCACTCCAGCGACCAATCCTGGTGAGCTCTGTGCGCGCCTTCCTCTCTGGTTCACGCGAACTGCTTCACAACCTCCTTGCGCTCCTACTGGCATCCTTAGTTCGTCCTGTACTGCCCCAGGTCGTCGACTCCCATGAGCACTGCAAGTCCCCGACGCCGTCTCCAACTCCGGCGAGCGATTAAGGTAAAAGCCGACCGCCCCGTGCCTTCCCTTTGACACTAACCTGTTCGCCTGATCGATGCGTACCTGCTGATGCCCTTCGTTTGTGTTAGGGCGGATCAGAACGTCGCCAACATCGCCGTCCACCCGAGCCCGACGCTGTCCTCTACTCCGACGAGCTCCCACGGCCACTTCAGCGCGCCCCTTGTCAAGCCATCACCACGTTGAGCTTCAGTACATCACAGCGAGTCTGGTAAGCATCTCCGACGACCCCAAACCCCCTGTAGCCACCGCGCCGCCGTAGACAAAGCCGCCGCTGCAACTCGCCGCCGTTAGCGCCGCTAGAGTTTGGTCGCTTGATCGCGAACCGTTGGATCTAGATCCGATGGGCTAGATAGATCACTTACGCGAAGGGGTATGAACAGATCTGGGCCGTGGAGATTAAGTTAGATCTAACGGCTCACGTGTGTGATCCGGTGCGAAACGGTATCAACCAATAGTAACACGCCGCATGGCTAAGATTTGAATTTAAAAACTGGAATTAGATCTATTGGATATTAAAACTTGTTTAATTCATAACTTTTGATTTCCACCTCCAAATTTGATGAATTTTATATCAATGGAATCAGGAGAGAAAGCCCTTTACATATATGCAATGTGTTTAATGTTTTGTTTCTGTTAAAATGGTTTTATTTACAGAAACATGTGTAGGCCTATTTTGTATATAACAAATATTTAGGAAATGTTTTAATGTTCAAATAAAGGTTGTTTGGCAAGTTTTGAACTTTTTTGTGACCCAGTACTGTGTACTTGTCTTGTTGAGTTTAGAAAATCATCACATATCATGTTGCATGCATCCAAATATTTTTGCTTGTATTTATTTTGTATGTGATTTGGTGCTATCATTTTATGTGTAGATTTTGGTGCAAATAGTTATTGTGATTGTGAGGATTTTAGATACTCTCCAAATTACCAAGGCAAGTGGTGCTTCATGATTTTATCCCTATGTTTTTCAACTATGCATTAGAAATATTTTGCTAGTCCTGCATGGTTATATTTTGCTTACATGCTATGCTTGGGAAATCCTAGTAGTTGTAGAATTGCTAGAAATTTCTAAGTTAAGATGCTTATCTATGCCATGCTTATCCTAGATAGTAGCAACCAAGGGTGGTTATATGTTCATACTATGAATAAATATTTCTAAGTCTTTGGACTATGTTTTTGCTTAATAAAACAACTAAGTGAATGAATCACCTGGGTGGAATGGTTGTGTATAGGTTATGTTGAGTGGTTACACAAGGCCCATTTCGATGGTTTACCTTGTGTATCTCACTTGTGGAAAGCCACCCAGGAACAAAGGGATTTGAGAGGCCAAATGTTAAGAAGCTTCTAGTGCAGCCACTTGGTAATATGGGCTCTGCCTGGATCATATAGGTTGCAATAACTTAGCCATTTGGACAGTTGGTGGTAGTGGGATGATAGGTTGGAACGCGTCCATTTGGTATAAGGGAAGGCTTCTGAAAGGTCATGTCTTGGTGAAAATCAAGTCTTGTGGGGAAAGTGCACAACCACTGTAGATGGAAGAATCTAAGTACTTAGCCATGTCCCTGGTATTGGACAATTTGAGCATCAAGACATGGAAGCTATCAAGAATCTCCTCATCCCAATTTCTAAGTAAAACTTGTGGTTGAACAAGGGTGAAGGACCCCAAATGTCTATTGGTGGTTCCTTGGGGAAAGTTTTTGACCAAGAAAAACTTAGTGTTTTCAACTAATAGGCAAAACCTATTTTAAGCAAAGCAAGCCTAAGCTACACTTAGCCAAATTGCATATAGTATCTAGTCCACCAATATTCTACTAAGGTATCACTTGCCAATACTATTCCAATGTATTGACCCACTGTGGCTGTAATTTGTGATGTTGCAGGTTATTCTGATGATGATTAGGAGTCATGAGTCTACACTCAACATGCTTGCCTGTGGCACATGAAGATGAAGACTTATTTATCTTATTACTTATTTAAACTCTTGTACTAGGCCTGTGGCCATGGATTTGTAAAAGACTATGTTTGTCTCTGGAATGACTGTAATAATGACCTTTGTTTCTGTGTACTTCATCTTAAACTGTGGATGCTAGCATTGATCCAGGGACTAGCATTGCAATCACAGGGATCCTTTTCCTTTATAAAGGAGGGATCTTACAGATGGTATCAGAGCACTATGTTGCCTGTAGGATTATGACCCTAGGATTGGAAACCACTAAGGAAATTTTTTGACAACTTCCACACTTGTCTTTTCTTCTCGTAAACTTTTCTAATCTTCTTTCTCATCTCTATTTGTAGATGAACTCCATCAACGAAGCCGTAAGGAAGGGACCACTCATGACTATGACTTTGGAATGTGAGACAGAATTCCCCAAGGCTCTCAAGGACCTCATGGTTGCCATGGGAATACATGGTCCAACTGTGTACAAAGGTTTTCCTGTGATGGATGAAGGAGTTGAGTACTGGTGGGTGCAACTTCACTTGTATAAAAACAAGGAAGACAACCACAAGGACTCAGGATTCTGCATGGTCTCCAACACAATGATGCACACCACATTCTTTGATTCAGCAAGGGATGCAGCTTGGAGAGCCACCACAGTGGTAGTGGAAGTGGCAG
This sequence comes from Avena longiglumis, assembly GCA_030063025.1. Taxonomy (NCBI): domain Eukaryota; kingdom Viridiplantae; phylum Streptophyta; class Magnoliopsida; order Poales; family Poaceae; genus Avena; species Avena longiglumis. Next base: position 1,525,120 of record CP125977.1, on the reverse strand, counting down.
TGGAACCAGCCTTTCAAGAAGGATCTTAGTCAGGTTGAGTGTTTCAAGTGCGAGAAGATGGGGCATTATGCAAATGAATGCCCAGAAAAGAAAGTTGAAGGACCCAACAAGCCCAACCCTTTTCAGAAGGGACAAGTGAACCACATCAATGTGGGGGAAATCTATGAGGAGCCAGATGCTGTTGCTGGTAAGTTCAAACTCAATTCTATTCTAGCACTTGTTATTTTTGATACTGGAGCATCGCATTCATTCATATCAAAATAATTTGTTGATAGAAATGGGTTTCCAACTGAAAACATTGGGTGTCCAATAAAAGTTAGTTCTCCAGGTGGAGATATGATAGTAAGTCTTGGATGCCGGGATCTAGTGATAGAGTTTGGAAAGAATAAGTTTCCAGTGAGTCTGATAATCCTAGATTCCCAAGGACTGGATGTAATATTGGGAATGGATTGGATGGCTAAGTATGAAGGAGTACTAGATTGTGCTAATCGTACGATTGCACTCACAACCCCGTAAAAGAAACGGATTAGATTCAAGTCTAACTTTGAATCAAAAGGGAGTAAGCTAAATTCTCTTAACGGGGTTAGCATAGACAGCGTGCCTATTGTGAGTGAGTATCCAGATGTGTTTCCTTAAGAACTGTCGGGAATGCCACCAGATAGAGATGTGGAGTTTCTTATTGATTTTCTACCAGGATCTGGGCCAATAGCAAAAAGACCATACAAGATGTCAGTTGATGAACTGAAGGAACTCAGGAAACAACTTGGAGAGCAGTTGCAGAAAGGTTTTATCCAACCAAGTTCCTCATCTTGGGGAGCACCAGTTTTGTTTGTAGAAAAGAAAGATAGGAGTCAAAGGTTATGCATAGATTATCGTTCACTCAATGAGGTGACTATCAAGAATAAATACCCTTTTCCTAGAATCAATGACTTGTTTGATCAATTAGAAGGAGATTGTGTGTTCTCAAAGATTGATCTTCGGTCAGGTTATTTCCAACTCAAGATAAGGGAACAAGACATACCTAAGACAGCTTTCACCACAAGGTATGGATTGTATGAGTATACCGTGATGCCATTTGGTTTGACCAATGCACCAGCATACTTCATCAATATGATGAACAAGGTGTTCATGGAATTTCTTGATAAGCATGAAGGACATTTACGATTGATACTAGAGAAGCTTAGAGAGCATAAGCTATATGCCAAATTCAGCAAGTGTGAATTTTGGTTAAATGAAGTTGGATTTCTTGGACACGTTGTGTCAGGAGATGGTGTAGCAGTTGATCCTACTAAAGTTTCAGCTGTAACTGAATGGGAATCTCCCAAGTCAGTGAAAGAGGTTCATAGTTTCCTTGGCTTAGCAGGTTACTACAGAAGGTTCATTGAGAATTTCTCTAAGGTAGCTAAGCCTATGACAGAATTGCTAAAGAAAGACAAGAAGTTTGCTTGGTCTGAAGGCTGTGAACTTAGTTTCCAGGAATTAAAGAAGAGACTAGTGACAGCACCAGTCTTGTGTTTGCCAGATTTAGAGAAATACTTCTAAGTGTATTGTTATGCATCTCATCATGGATTAGGTGCAGTACTTATGCAAGAAGGGAAGGTTGTGGATTATGCCTCGAGACAACTCAAAACCCATGAAGTAAATTATTGTCACATCCCAAGATTTTCCAAATCTTGTAATGTGATAAATAATTGAGTAAAATAAAACTTTGTTTGATTTTTAGGGCCAGAAGAAAGTTTTTGAATTCAATTGGAACTTCAAACCTATTTGAATTAAATAAATCCTAAAGGGATTTAAAAAGATAAACATTTAATAAAAGGAAAATAAAATATTTTGGAATTGCTATTTTGGATCTTTAAATAAAAGGATTTGGTTTTCAAAAGAAATAGAAGTTTTATAAATAAGGATTATTTTATAGAGCCAAATTAAATCTTGGCCAAGCTTTTGAAATAAAACATTTGGATTTGATAAAAATGGTAAAGGTTTATTTAAAATAAATTAATAAGTATTTAATATCCAAGTTTTGTTAATAAACGTTTTACCATTTCCAAAATATCAAAACTTATTTATTTATTTAAAAATAAGTTTTCCAAGTATTTTATATTCCCAAATAAAACCTACTGATTTGGTTTTGAAAATAATTAGATTTCAAAATGGAGTTTTAAAATAAACATCAAATTCTATTTTGATTTATTAAACAAGGTCTATTTTATTAATGATGGACCCTAAAAATAAAATTATTATTTGGTTTTGGAATTATGGTTTATGCTACTGAACAGAACCAAATTCATAGTTGCAAAGTTTGTTGATTGTTTGAATTGATTTGAGTGTGATTTGTTTGCTTGAAATTCAAAAACAGAAATTAGTTCTGGAAAAAGAAAAGGTTTCAGAAGAAAAATGGAACTGGACTCAGCCCAACCGGCCAAGCCCACTAAGCCCAGCAAACAGCCCAGCTCCCCTCCCCGAAGAAAAACGTTTCGCACTCGTTTCATGACCCGTGCAGTGAATGACTGGTGGACCCTTCCCTCACTCCTTTTCCACCCACTGACCCCACTTTTCCAGCTCGTCTCCTTCCTCGCAACGACCACGCCGGCCGTTTCTGCCGTTGATGTCGCGGCTTGAATACACATTGATTCCGCGCCTTAACCTCGCCGTGACTGCACTCTATTAATCGCCAGCGTCTCCTCCTCCTTTCCCCTCACACGCCACTCCCTCTCTGCCACGAGGCTGCCTCAATTTGAGCTCGCCCTTCCACTGCTCCGACGAGCTTTCTCCTCCAATTCCGTCCAGCACTCGCCACCACCTGCCTCCCCGACCAAGCTCACACCTTCACCACTCCCTGGCGCATCTTCTTGAGCCCTCAGTTCGCCCGCGCGCGTTCCCTAACGTCGACAAGCATGACACAGAGTGTCGCCGCCGTCTGTCTCGTCTCCGTCGAGCTCCTCCGGTAAGTCCAGACCACCCCAAGCTTTCTCCTTCACACTCGCGTCATCTCCGTGATCTCCTGCGTCTAACCATGCTTCTGGTTTGCCTTCTCGTGACCCGTAGCATCGTCTTCGACCTCGACCAGAGCCAACCCTCGCCAGACCAAACTCCGGCGAGGAATTACTGCTGCTCCCGAGTGCCCCTTGTCAAGCCAACAGTACTTTGAGCATCACCACATCCTCGCGATTCTAGTAAGCTTACTCCCTCCCTGTTTCGCTTCCTGCCTCGCCAGCGCCGCCAATATCTGGCCGCTCCGCCGCTCGCCGTTGTCCTAGCGCCACCAGCTTTTGGCAAGTCAGTAGGAGCCGTTCGATCTAGATCGGGCGAGCAAGATTAGACCACTTAACCGCGAAGGGGTATGCTTTCAAGACCGCACGATTTGATTAGATCCAACGCACCGCAGAGCCGATCCAGCCGAACCGGTACCGCCCAATGAAATCATGACGCGTGGCCAGTTTTGTTTAAAAACAGAAATTTGAAATAGATTTGGATGTGATTTTCAAACCTTTATAACTTATGAACCACACGTCCAAAAATTGCAAATTTGGTATCATTGGAATCAGTAGAACAAGCCCTAGCCATCCATGCCTTTAGTTTAGCAAATAGTATCTGTTAGCTTGTTGGTTTTTGCAAAAACTTTTGTATGCTAGTTTAGATTAGAAAAATTGTTTAAAAATGTTTTTAGGGTTGAAAACCTTTGCAAAATGGTTTGTTGTAAACTCACTGACCCTAGGAACCAACCCCTAGTTTGAAAAAAATGATTTTGGTAATGTCTAGGATGGATTAATTGATTTAGCCCATTTCTAGCCATTTAAAAATAATGGTTTTTGTTATGAAAATGATTTTGAGTAAAAACTTTGGGAAAATACTTTGGATCAAACCTACTGACCCAAAACACCAAGTTTTGCAAACTAGCAACTCATTTGGTGAAAAACTTAAAGATTTTGTTTTGATAAAAACATTTTTCACCACATAAAATGATGAAATGGATTTTAAAATGGTTTTGGGATAAAACCCTTTTGCAAATGACTTTGCCACTTAGGAAAATGACCACTTTTGACCTTGTAAAGTTTAGAAGCCTAGTGGAGACCATCTTTGCAAATAGAACCATCTCTTGCATGCTTGCATGCATAAGTTATATCCCATTGTTTTGTGTGTGTGAAATTGTTTGATTGAATATTGGTTTGGAATGCTAGTTGATATTGTGTTTACTTGGTTGATTGTAGTGAAATTAGAAAAGTGTGATACTAGCAAGATCAAGGAGTGAACCATCATTCCCTACCAAAAAGGTAAGTTACACTATCATCTAAAGTCCTACTATTTTCTTATACTTAGTGGATTTTGAAAACATGCATGAAAAGAATTTTCTATACTTATGCTATGCTAAAACCTAATAGGATTCCCTATATATACCTTAGTAAAAACAATGCAGTTGATACATGCTTAGCCATGCTATATTTTTGAAAGAGTTACATGTTGAGATTTTATGAGATTGAGAAAAGACTTATGTTTTATATAATAAAACAAGGACTCAATGAACCACCTGGGTGGCCAAGGATACTTTGAGTTTTTGGAGAAGGTGGCAACAAAAGGAACCATGTCTATGGAAATCTCTTTGTGTTGTGCTCCAAAGGGAAACCACCCAGGAAACTTAGAGATTGAACATGTTTCTCAGAATGTTGGCTTCCGTGTCTGACCACATGCTAAATGGGCTCGCTTAGTCAACTACATAGTGGAAGTCCCATGCATTGGCATCTTCAGGTTAACTAGATTAGTGTAAGGAGTAACCCTACATTTGTGCACAGTAGACAAGCTAGCATTTTGTATTGGGAGGACTCCTATGGAACGACTTTTTCACATTCTCGATCTGCCGTACTCCATTTTGGTGAGTACTTATCCAGTGCCACCGGTGGCGTCAAGACGAGATTGTGTCATGTGGTAAAGTGTACAACTTCTGCAGAAGATCAAAATTCTAAGTACTTAGCCGTCCCGGTTATGGACAATACTGAGCAACTAAGGCCTGAAGCTATGGAAGATCTTGACACTCTAATTTCTAAAAGAAAACTTTTAAAACTTGATGCACTTGAGTTTTTACCAAGGTGCTCAAGAGATTTTGACAAGGACTTGAACACTTGAGTTTTTACCAAGGAGTTCAAGAGATTTTTGAAAAGGAGATTTGACAAAGGACCAAAACCAATTTGAAAAGATAGGATAAATTTTGCTTTATGCAAATGAGCCTAAAACTCTACTTAGACAAATATGCATGTAATGTTAGGATCCACTTATATTATACTTAGTAGTGAAACTTGCCAATACAATTCAAATGTATTGAAACTTGTGGCTGTAACTTGTAATGTTGCAGGATTGAGTGAATTTAGTGAAGATTGATTGACTAGGATTACAAAGTCTACAACCAACATCTGCCTGTGGCACTTTGAAGATGAAGGACCCTTGACTATAGTTATTCCGCTGCAATGTAATGTAGTAGCCAAATGAGCTATGTACGATGTAATAAAATTATGTTATTCCTGGTTATAAAGTTATGATATGACCTTTGTTTCTTGATATTACATCTTAACTGTGGATGCTAGCTATTGATCCAGGGACTAGCATTGTAAACACAGGGGACACCACCTTATTTGTATAAAGGTTGGGACACTCCCGTTACAGATGGTATCAGAGCATTGTGTTTCCTGTAGGATTTGTAAACCTAGGATTGGACAAAAACTCTTAGAAAAATAGGAGTTGTATTTTGTTCCAAAAACTTATTTACAAAATCTTGTAAAATCTTTCCTCAACCATTTTGGTTTCAACTCTACATCTCTTCTATTTCAACTTGATGGAAAAACCTACCCCATGGCCAAAGACTACACCATGTGCAAAGGACTTCTTCAACATTTTCAACTCTAATGACTTCAACATCTTCAGCATGTTCACCAAGGACTTCAAACTTGGATATCACTAAGGACTACTAGTGAAAACCAAGAAGACATTAGATTGCCTACCAAAGACATTGATATCAAGTTAGTGTATGGATCATATTGTCCTATGAGGTATGATTATACTAAGTTGTTATTTCAAGAAAAACTTGTTGTTTCCTTCAACTCATGAGTTAAGCTCATAAGTTGTTAAGTGATTGGTTGCTTGTTGAATGTTTGATGGTTTGATTGTTTGATTGAACTTGATTGTTTTGATTTAGGACTTTTTAAAAACCTATCCACCAATACTTATCCCTATCAAACCAACAGATGCCTCCCCATCGTGCCAACCCCAACCAAAACAACAACAACCTCACCCCTGAGATGCAACAGATGATGGCAGCTCAGACACAGTTGATGCAGCAGATGACCACATTCATACAGAATTTGAATAACAACAACAACAACAACAATCAGAATAATCCTCCAGCACTTGACATGCTCACCAAGTTTCTGAAACTTAGGCCTGCAAGGTTCTCTGGAACAACTGATCCAATGGAAGCTGATGACTGGTTACGTTCAGTAAACAAAGACTTAGTGACTGTTGGTTGCACTAATGAAGAAAAAGTAAGGTTTGCATTTACTGAAGGACCAGCAGCAACATGGTGGGACAACTTTCAAATCACCACTCCCCTTGAAGATGTGACTTGGGTTATTTTTGAAGATGGATTCAGAACCACTCACATCTCACCTGGAGTAATGTACTTGAAGAAAAAGGAGTTTCACAATCTGAAACAACATCACCTCAGTGTGGCTGAGTATACTGAAGAATTCAACAATCTGGCACACTATGCACCGGATGAAGTTGATACAGATGCTAAGAGAAAGGATAAATTTCTCGAGGGACTTAATGATGAGTTGAACCTGCAGCTAGCTGTTGCCTATGTCCCAACTTATCAATCAATTTGTGACAAAGCCACAATATTGGAAAACAAGATGAATCAAGTTGAGAACAGAAAGAGGAAACATAAACTCAAGAACTATTCAGGATCATCAAAGAAGAAGCATTCATACAGAAAGAGCAATGAAGATTACGAACATCAAGATCACCACAACAACAATGAAAGTGAGAATAATGGAAATGATATTGACAATGGAGATGACCTTGGTCAGAACCAACATGACACATCTTGGAAAAGGACATTAGCCGGTTGCAATGCTATAATTATGAGGCTGGGACACTATGCATCAGACTGTCCAGAGAAGAAAAAGAAAAAGGATGCCAGAAGAGCCAATAGAAATGACTCCAATGTGACCCAGAAAGGACATGTGAACCACATTGACATGAATGAGAACTTAGAAGAGACAGAAGAAGTGGATGTCAGGATTTAGAAAACTCAGAAGAGTCAAATAAGGACTCCTTGTCTGATTATTGAGTTGAACTTTTAGCCAAGAGAACCATCAATGTAACCCTATGAGACTTTATTTTTAAGGGTGGTAGTAGCCTAGTTATTTTGAGCCTACTTGTAACCCAAGCCTTCCCAAATCTCGGGACGAGATTTATTTTAAGGGTGGTAGCCTGTCACATCCCAAGATTTTCCAAATCTTTTAATGTGAAAAATAATTGAGTAAAATAAAACTTTGTTTGATTTTCAGGGCCAAAAGAAAGTTTTTGAATTCAATTGGAACTTCAAACCTATTTGAATTAAATAAATCCTAAAGGGATTTAAAAAGATAAACATTTAATAAAAGGAAAATAAAATATTTTGGAATTGCTATTTTGGATCTTTAAATAAAAGGATTTGGTTTTCAAAAGAAATAGAAGTTTTATAAATTAGGATTATTTTATAGAGCCAAATTAAATCTTGGCCAAGCTTTTGAAATAAAACATTTTTATTTGATAAAAATGGTAAAGGTTTATTTAAAATAAATTAATAAGGATTTAATATCCAAGTTTTGTTAATAAAGGTTTTACTATTTCCAAAATATCAAAACTTATTTATTTATTTAAAAATAAGTATTCCAAGTATTTTATATTCCCAAATAAAACCTACTGATTTGGTTTTGAAAATAATTAGATTTCAAAATGGAGTTTTAAAATAAACATCAAATTCTATTTTGATTTATTAAAGAAGGTCTATTTTATTAATGATGGACCCTAAAAATAAAATTATTATTTGGTTTTGGAATTATGGTTTATGCTACTGAACAGAACCAAATTCATAGTTGCAAAGTTTGTTGATTGTTTGAATTGATTTGAGTGTGATTTGTTTGCTTGAAATTCAAAAACAGAAATTAGTTCTGGAAAAAGAAAAGGTTTCAGGAAGAAAAAAATGGAATCTGGACTCAGCCCAACCGGCCAAGCCCACTAAGCCCAGCAAACAGCCCAGCTCCCCTCCCCGAAGAAAAACGTTTCGCACTCGTTTCATGACCCGTGCAGTGAATGACTGGTGGACCCTTCCCTCACTCCTTTTCCTCGCGACGACCACGCCGGCCGTATCTGCCGTTGATGTCGCGGCTTGAATACACATTGATTCCGCGCCTTAACCTCGCCGTGACTACACTCTATTAATCGCCAGCGTTTCCTCCTCCTTTCCCCTCACACGCCACTCCCTCTCTGCCCCGAGGCTGCCTCAATTTGAGCTCGCCTTTCCACTGCTCCGACGAGCTTTCTCCTCCAATTCCGGCCAGCACTCGCCACCTCCTGCCTCCCCGACCAAGCTCACACCTTCACCACTCCCTGGTGCACCTTCTTGAGCCCTCAGTTCGCCCGCGCGCATTCCCTAACGTCGACAAGCACGACACAGAGCGTCGCCGCCGTCTGTCTCGTCTCCGTCGAGCTCCTCCGGTAAGTCCAGACCACCCCAAGCTTTCTCCTTCACGCTCGCGTCATCTCCATGATCTCCTGCGTCTAACCATGCTTCTGGTTTGACTTCTCGTGACCCGTAGCATCGTCTTCGACCTCGACCAGAGCCAACCGTCGCCAGACCAAACTCCGGCGAGGAATTACTGCTGCTCCTGAGTGCCCCTTGTCAAGCCAACAGTACTTTGAGCATCACCACATCCTCGCGACTCTGGTAAGCTTACTCCCTCCCTGTTTCGCTTCCTGCCTCGCCAGTGCCGCCACTATCTGGCCGCTCCGTCGCTCGCCGTTATCCTAGCGCCGCCAGCTTTTGGCAAGTCAGTAGGAGCCGTTCGATCTAGATCGGGCGAGCAAGATTAGACCACTTAACCGTGAAGGGGTATGCTTTCTAGACCGCACGATTTGATTAGATCCAACGCACCGCAGAGCCGATCCAGCCGAACCGGTACCGCCCAATGAAATCATGACGCGTGGCCAGTTTTGTTTAAAAACAGAAATTTGAAACAGATTTGGATGTGATTTTCAAACCTTTGTAACTTTTGATCCACACGTCCAAAAATTGCAAATTTGGTATCCTTGGAATCAGTAGAACAATCCCTAGCCATCCATGCCTTTAGTTTAGCAAATAGTATCTGTTAGCTTGTTGGTTTTTGCAGAAACTTTTGTATGCTTGTTTAGATTAGAAAAATTGTTTAAAAATGTTTTTAGGGTTGAAAACCTTTGCAAAATGGTTTGTTGTAAACTCACTGACCCTAGGAACCAACCCCTAGTTTGAAAAAAATGAATTTGGTAATGTCTAGGATTAATTGATTTAGCCCATTTCTAGCCATTTAAAAATAATGGTTTTTGTTATGAAAATGATTTTGAGTAAAAACTTTGGATCATAGCCAAATGAGCTATGTACGATGTAATAAAATTATGTTATTCCTGGTTATAAAGTTATGATATGAACTTTGTTTCTTGATATTACATCTTAACTGTGGATGCTAGCTATTGATCCAGGGACTAGAATTGTAAACACAGGGGACACCACCTTATTTGTATAAAGGTTGGGACACTCCCGTTACAATTATCCTACTCATGATTTGGAATTAGCCTCTGTTGTCCATGCACTCAAAACATGGAGACATTATCTTTTGGGAAAGCGATGTGAAGTGTTCACAGATCACAAGAGTTTGAAGTATATTTTCACCCAGAAGGAAATTAACATGAGACAAAGAAGATGGCTAGTACTCATCAAGGACTATGACTTAAGTTTGCAATACCACCCCGATAAAGCAAATGTTGTAGCGGATGCTCTAAGCCGTAAGGTTTTTGTGAATGGCCTTACTAAGGGAGAATTGCCATATGATCTGTGTGCCCAATTTAGAGATCTCAAATTGGATATTGTGCCCGAAGGACATCTCATGTCTTTGATGTTCAACCTACTTTGTTGGACAAGATCAAAGAAGACCAGAAGACTAATAAGGAAATTGAAGAAATTAAGGAAAAGATTGGCAAGGGAAAATCCAAAGGATTCCATGAAGACGAACAGGGTACTTTATGGCATGGAAAACGTATCTGTGTTCCACAAGATCCGGAGCTTTGGAAACTGATTTTACAAGAAGCACACAACTCACCATATTCTATTCATCTGGGTAACACCAAAATGTACATGGATATGAAGGAAATATTTTGGTGGAATAATCTCAAGAAGGACATCGCCGAACATATTGCTTTGTGTGATGTATGCAGTAGAGTGAAAGCGGAACATCAGAAACTAACAGGATTGTTATAACCACTACCTATTTCTGATTGGAAGTGGGACAAGATCGGTATGGATTTCATTACCGGATTACCAAGGACCAGGTCGGGATATGATTCTATTTGGGTAGTAGTGGACTGCCTAACTAAAGTGGCTCATTTTATACCCGTGAAGACAACTTATACAAGTGCTAAGTTAGCCAAGATCTATATGAACAGAATTGTGTGTCTACATGGAGTACCCAAGAGTATTGTGTCTGATAGGGGAACACAATTCACTTCTCATTTTTGGAGACAGCTACATGAGTCATTGGGAACGAGGTTGGAATTCAGCACTGCTTTTCATCCTCAAACTGATGGACAAACAGAAAGGACTAATCAGATTCTTGAAGATATGTTGAGAGCATGTGCTCTAGACTATGGAGCCAGTTGGGATGAAAGTCTGCCTTACGCAGAATTCTCTTATAATAACAGCTATCAAGCCAGTATTGAGATGGCACCATTTGAGTTTCTCTATGGGAGAAAGTGTACCACCCCATTGCTATGGAATGGTGTGGGAGAAAGAAGTTTGTATGGACTAGAACTTATAAAAGAGGCTGAAGAGAAAGTTAAGCTAGTTAAGGACAGATTGAAGATAGCACAGTCCCGACAGAAAAGCTATGCAGATCCTAAGCGTAGAGAAGTCACCTATGAGGTTGGTGATAGATCCTATCTTAGAGTGTCACCACTTCGTGGAGTGAAGAGGTTTGGTGTCAAAGGTAAATTGGCCCCAAGATATGTTGGGCCATTCAAGATTTTGAGTCGTAAAGAAGAAGTTGCTTATGAGATTGAATTGCCAGAGTCTTTGTCAGCAGTTCATAATGTGTTTCATGTGAGTTAGCTTAAGAAATGTCATCCAGAAATGGAAGAAACTTCTTTGAAGGATACTATACCTTTGGAAGAGGTTCAATTGGAAAGTGATCTCACGTATGAAGAGAAACCTATCAAGATTCTTGAGACTACAGAAAGAGTTACTCGGACTAAGACTATCAAGTTCTACAAAGTTCAATGGAACCATCATTCCGAAGAAGAAGCAACTTGGGAAAGAGAAGATGATCTTTGGAAAGACCACCCTCACCTATTTTGCTAGCCAACCCGAATCTCGAGGGCGAGATTCATCTTAAGGGGGTTAGATTTGTAACATACCTAAAATCATGTTTCAAAACTCATGCATATCATCATTGCATCCATGATCATGTAGGTTTCATTTCAAAAATCAATTAAAAAACAGGAGCATATGAGCTCATTATTTTATGTGATCAGCATTGAATCAAACCTTGTTACTCTCAGATAGTTTTGCTTGCTTGCTATTTGCTTAAACCAAAATTTGCAAAACAAAAGTGTATTTAAATCCATTTTCAAAACTTGATCAAATCTAGTTCCATATCACTATTTATTTTGTTTGAGCAATAGGAACAAGCTAGTACAGAGAGTCCATGTGTTTGTACACTCAGAATTATGAATGTTACACTCTGCAAAAATCCAGAACAAATTTGAATTCTTAACATTTGAATTTGTTTGAAAATGGATTTAGAAAATCAAATCAGAAATAGAAAATGATTTGAGAAAAGGAAAAGGGACGGCGCCAGTTATCTAGGCCAACAGAGAAACCAGCCCACTAAGCCCGCCCGGGTCGTTTTCCCCTTCTCCCTCTCTCACCACCTTTCCACCTGCCCCGGGCCCGAGCCACGTCGGCTCCTTCTTCGCACCCGTCTTGCGCGGACCCGTCATGCCGTTTCCTCCGTAAACGCGCGATTGAATCTCGCTTAATTGGCATTGATCGTAGCATAATTTCATCTCCTCCGGCTGTAATACTCTCCCCTCGCGCCATTTCCCCAAAAGCCAGCCCGAAGTGCCTCCAGGCTGCCAGTATTTGCCAATACCTCGCCGCAGACAGAACCCACTCCGGCGACCAATCCTGGTGAGCTCCGTGCGCGCCTTCCTCTCTGGTTCACGTGAACTGCTTCGCAACCTACTTGCGCTCCTACTGACATCCTTAGTTCGTCTGTTTGCCCGGTGTCGTCGACTCAACGCAAGTTCCTGACGCCGTCTCCAACTCCAGCGAGCGATTAAGGTAAAAGCCGACCGCCCCGTGCCTTCCCTTTGACACTAACCTGTTCGCCTGATCGATGCGCACCCGCTGATGCCCTCCGTTTGTGTTAGGGCGGATCAGAACGTCGCCAACGTCGCCGTCCACCCGAGCCCGACGCTGTCCTCTACTCCGACGAGCTCCCACGGCCACTGCAGCGCGCCCCTTGTCAAGCCATCGTCACGTTGAGCTTCAGTACATCGCCGCGAGTCTGGTAAGCATCTCCGACGACTCCAAACCCCTTGTAGCCACCGCGCCGCCATAGACAGAGCCGCCGCCGCCACTCGCCGCCGCTAGCACCGCTAGAGTTTGGTCGCTTGATCACGAACCGTTGGATCTAGATCCGGTGGGCTAGATAGATCACTTACGCGAAGGGGTACGAACAGATCTGGGCCGTGCAGATTAAGTTAGATCTAACGGCTCACGTGTGTGATCCGGTGTGAAACGGTATCAACCAATAGGAACACACCGCGTGGCTATGATTTGAATTAAAAAACTGGAATTAGATCTATTGGATATTAAAACTTGTTTAATTCATAACTTTTGATTTCCACGTCCAAATTTGATGAATTTTATATCAATGGAATCAGGAGAGAAAGCCCTTTCCATATATGCAATGTGTTTAATGTTTTGTTTCTGTTAAAATGGAAACATGTGTAGGCCTATTTTGTATATAACAAATATTTAGGAAATGTTTTTAATCTTCATAAAGTTTGTTTTGCAAGTTTTGAACTTTTTTGTGACCCAGTACTGTGTACTTGTCTTTTTGAGTTTGGAAAATCATCACATATCATGTTACATGCATCCATATATTTTTTCTTGTATTTATTTTGTATGTGATTTGGTGCTATCATTTTATGTGTATATTTTGGTGCAAATAGTGATTGTGATTGTGAGGATTGTAGCTACTCTCCAAACTACCAAGGCAAGAGGTGCTTCATGATTTTATCCCTATGTTTTTCAACTATGCATTAGAAATATTTTGCTAGTCTTGCAAGGTTATATTTTGCTTACATGCTATGCTTGGGAAATCCTAGTAGTTGTAGAATTGCTAGAAATTTCTATGTTAAGATGCTTATCTATGCCATGCTTAGCCTAGCTAGTAGCAACCAAGGGTGGTTATATGTTCATAATATGAATAAATATTTCTAAGTCTTTGGACTATGTTTTTGCTTAATAAAACAACTAAGTGAATGAATCACCTGGGTGGAATGGTTGTGAATGGGTTATGTTGAGTGGTTACACAAGGCCCATTTCTATGGTTTACCTTGTGTATCTCACTTGTGGAAAGCCACCTAGGAACAAAGGGATTTGAGAGGCCAAATGTTAAGAAGCTTCTAGTGCAGCCACTTGGCAATATGGGCTCTGCCTGGATCATATAGGTTGCAATAACTTAGCCATTTGGACAGTTGGTGGTAGTGGGATGATAGGTTGGAGCGCGTCCATTTGGTCTAAGGGAAGGCTTCTAAAAGGTCCTGTCTTGGGAAAATCAAGTCTTGTGGGGAAAGTGCACAACCACTGCAGATGGAAGAATCTAAGTACTTAGCCATGTACCTGGTATTGGGCAATTTTAGCATCAAGACATGGAAGCTATCAAGAATCTCCTCATCCCAATTTCTAAGTAAAACTTGTGGTTGAACAAGGGTGAAGGACCCCAATGTCTATTGGTGGTTCCTTGGGGAAAGTTTTTGACAAAGAAAAACTTAGTGTTTTCAACTAATAGGCAAAACCTATTTTATGCAAAGCAAGCCTAAGCTGCACTTAGCCAAATTGCATATAGTATCTAGTCCACCAATATTCTACTAAGATATCACTTGCCAATACTATTCCAACGTATTGACCCACTGTGGCTGTAACTTGTGATGTTGCAGGTTATTCTGATGATGATTAGGAGTCATGAGTCTACACTCAACATGCTTGCCTGTGGCACATGAAGATGAAGACTTATTTATCTTATTACTTATTTAAACTCTTGCACTAGGCCTGTGGCCATGGAGTTGTAAAAGACTATGTTTGTCTCTGGAATGACTGCAATAATGACCTTTGTTTCTGTGTACTTCATCTTAAACTGTGGATGCTAGCATTGATCCAGGGACTAGCATTGCAATCACAGGGATCCTTTTCCTTCATTAAGGAGGGATCTTACAAGTAGGATCAACATACTCCTCAAGGTTGTATCCAACTCCTGGACTAGAACCTAATGTGTGTCATGATAAGGCTTGAGTAGTGTCCTTCTATGACCTATGTATTCAGCAGCTCAAGTGGATTCAGTCTACACAATTGCAGTATGATCCAACTTATGTTCCGAATTTATAGAATCTCGAGGTATAGTAGCAAGTTTACTACCTACCGATTTCCTTGGATTCTTGTTTTCAAAGCCTAATTATTGCTTCTATAACTGCTATTTGATACGCCGCCATACATCTCATCTTCCCTGATGACATTACCTCTCTTATTCCCAACTCTTTTGGTATGTTATACACTACACGGTACTTGACTAACACTTTCCCATGTTGGAAACTGCAAACCTTGACAAAAAGTCGAGATTTGCAATTCCATATTCTATAAAAGTTGTATCGAAAATTCTGTCTAATCCTCTACATAATCCTATATATCACTTGAACATCACTTGGACATTCTGGTTTGGGTACCGAGATGTCATTCCTCCCCGTAGATAAGAGATTATAATTGTCCAACTAGATTATAACTTATTATTATCACCCAAATTGCATCATAATAATGAATTGTCGCACTAGAAACATGACAATGTAATTCTCAAGTGAATACTCATCATATTTCTAGAGAACTCCTTACCGTTGCTGCATACTTCCTACAAGTTTTACCCATTTAATAGGTTTCCAACCTAAGGTCAAACCTTTTGCTCTGATACCAGCTGCGGTGACCCAGCATACCACTTCATGTTGTACTATACTATAGTCGTGGACATAACACTCACGGATTACCATTCCGCAAATATTACATCCTCAGAGTGGTACAACAGAAACAAAGCGGGTCCACAACATACATTATCATTATTACAACCATAAATTACATGAGGTATCCCGATGACTCAGGCTAGAATTTTGGTGGTTGCTTCACAAAACCCCCTTTTTTGTGCTAAAAAATGGAAAATGGCTTTCCTGTGCGATAAAAAGGAAAACTTCCTCCTAGAACATTGTTCTCCATCCCATGATGCACATACTTGCATAATATGGGCACACTATCACAAACTATGCCATGATTCTAGCCATAACATTGGTCATTTGGACCGAAAGCCATGAAACCTCGAACATGATAGGTCATTGTGTGAAGGTTTATTTTTGAGACATAATCAATATACCAAGTTTGTTATTTTTACTTGTAACTATGTCACATGATATCACACCACGTGAACGATTTACATTGTTCGGACATTTTTGAATTTCTTATGCCCGTTTCAAAATATTGCCATTGCAAACTACAGTAAAAACTGCTGGAATGAAGATATGGGATGAGCCTCGTTAAAAATTTCATTGGATCTTTGAAGAAACATTATATTGCGAGTCTAAAAGATGGTTTTTACAAAAAATCATGAGCATTAGATCTTGTACCTATAGTTCAAACCGGACCCACTTCCAACCAATTCAGCAGACATATGTCTTTTTCACCCGGGGTGGACAAAAGACTTGAGATCTCTTGGTTGGGACATAGTTCATAAGGTGGTCTAGTATTTTTGAAAAATAGGGTGGTATCATTTTGAATTAGAATTTTGGTGGTTGCTTCATAAAACCCCATGTTTTTTCGCTCGGAAAATGGAAAATGGCTTTTCTATGCGACAAAAAGGAAAACTTCCTCATGCAACATTGTTCGCCATCTCATGATGCATAGGCATGCACAATATGGGCACAATATCACAAACTAGGCCGCAATTCTAGCCATAACATTGGTCATTTGGACCAAAAGCCATAAAACCTCGAACATGATAGGTCATTTTATGAAGGTTTTGTTGAGACATAATCAATATACCAAGTTTGGTACTTTTCCTTGCAACTATGTCACATAATATGCCATCACGCGAAGGGTTTACATTGTTTACACTACTAGAGAAAACCTTATGCCAGGCGCACCAAAAAGCATATGCGAGCCGCATATCTTATGGGCCTCTAGCTTCGAGCCTCGCCTATTTTTTATGCGAGGCGCATATGATATGCGCCTCCTATACTTCACATATGCGAGGCGCATATCGATATGTGCCTCCTATATATATAGGAGGCGCATATCATATGTGCCATATGCGCCTCGCATATGTTTCACAATGTGCCTCATATATTTATTGTATATGCGCCTCCTATAGTGTTCTATATGCGCCTCCTATAATATTTTTGAAATTCAAGTTTTATAGATCACTATAAATAACAGTATACGGATATTCAAATATACAATATAGTCCAGAATACAGTATAAATAGCAAAGAATTTTCTAGAAACTTGCAATTGGCCAAAGCATAATAGAACCAACATGAATACAAGTACATTGCACATCAATCGCGACATACGAGTTCATACATCAACTAGAATCAACAAGTGCCAAGTTTTCATACAACACCAAGTGTTTGTGCCACAAGATCACACCTCCGATTACAAGTTCACAACCACATTACAACTCCGACGACGGAGCTCTAGCTAGATGAAGTAGAGCACATAACCTACCATGAAGAGGAACAAGGTGGTGATCACGAGGAAGTTCCTCCACTTCTTCCTTCTGTGCCTCCTCAACTTCTCTTCCGCCACCTCTCTACTCTCGTAGCCTAGGTAGTTGTTGCCCGAGAAGTTGTGTCAGTGGAAAGCAATAGCAGTTCACAAGATAGAATCATGCATATATATATGGGTGCAACAAGATGTAAGAAATCAGGTTATAATCATCGGCATTTCGAAGAAAGAACAAAAAAAGCAAACCAAGAATGACTTGGATTAGTGCCTCATACTTAGATTGGGCACGGAAATAACAATGCTCGCTGTTCGATCTCATGCGGCAAGTAGAGTATATGCCCAAATTACTAGTCTACTTGGCACACCAGATCGAACAGCGGCATAGTCATACACATGCCATCACAACACGTTCTAATCATCGGCATTTCGAAGAAAGACAAAGAAAGCAAACCACAAGAAGTAGGCCATAGACAAATAGTTACAGGTAATATTAGAGTGCACAATAGCAATTATTAATGCTTCAAGACTAACACGGGCCTCTGCGACTTGCATTTTCACACTGCTCCAGAGTTTCCCACGATCATCTCTAAACATAGTTCCCCAGGACCCACATCCCAGATCCTCTAGGAAGCTTGTGTATGTGTTCATCTTTGATCCAAGAAGCCTTGGAAGGCTGCCAACTCAGTTGTTGCACCGTGGTTAGGTTCAGGGAACATGAGTTCTCCACCTTTGTCACTGGCCAAAACTTTGGATCCGCTAGTTCATCAACGTTGATTCAACATAGTTAATAAGGAACTGAATAGAAGCATCAATACAACACGTACATTTTCCATAAAATGCAGTCGTTTCTGATGTGCCAAGACCGTCACCACAGGTATCTTCATTCAGATAATTCAGCAGGACCAACTGCAGTCTTGACCGTGTGAGAGAAAGATCTTTTTCATCAGGTTTAACAATGTTTACAGATTCCTCCGCGTAGTTCTTTTATTGGAGGGGAATTCCTCCACGATGTTGACGCTTTTCTACTCCCACTGTTTTAATATCCACTATTAAAAAAGAGCTCCCACCCACTTTACTCTTCTAGGCCAATGATGTTGGCTCCTTCGTGCTTAAGGTAGAAGCAAAGGGCAAAGTTCGTTCCAGTCAAATTTTAACCAAAAGAGATTTAATTAGTTCGTTCGATTTTGTTCAAGTTGTCGAACAAGCAGCGAGTGCTGCAGGATGTGCTATGCGGCCATTTCACTGATAAATAATGTTTTCAGGGAGTATCCAAATCCAGAAAGATAATAATTCTAGTACTACATCGAATTCAGATTGATCATGTTTTTATATACTTCTCCTAGAAAGGTTCGTGGACGACCCTCCCTCCGACCCCATCTCAGATCTGTGTGTACTTCTCGCACGAGCCGACATTATCTGAAATCAACAACTTCGAATTGTTTGCGTCGTTGATGCGCTACGTTTTTGTTTATTTTTGTGGTGGGGGTTCGGCTCAGTTCTGCGCAAGATACGGCACCGAATCCGTACCACGGAGGAGTACTGCTCCGAACAATTACGGGAAATTAAGGACGAGGAGGAGGCAATCACGGGAGTAGTGGTAGTGATAACGTACTTGATGAAGTGCTCTGAGATTGTGCCGGATGCGATGCGTCCGAAGAATCCCCAGATGCTGGTCATGGAGACGAAGAGGGAGACGTCGGAGTAGCCCATGGCAACGCCCATCTGTCCCAGGTTGTTCATGACGGCCAGCCCCGTGCCCACACCCATGAGGAAGGAGAAGAAGAGCAGCCAGAAGTCCAGCGCCGACAGCGCCTCCGCGATCGTGTGCTCCTCCGAAGCGGACGCCGCGGGCCGTGCGCCTCCGCCGGCTTGGACGCGAGCAGGAGCGGGGCCGTCGACTCCTCCGCGGACGCGGCCTCCTCGGCGTCGGCGTTGGTCCTCCAATAAAAGAACTACACGGAGGGATCCTCCTCCACGGGCGGCGGCGGGCTCGTCCTCCACGAGGCGGGCGGCGTCGGGCTCCTCCTCCACGGGGCAGGCGGGTCGCGGGCGAGGTGTGCTCCTCCTGTAGGTTGTCGCCGAAGTATCAGGGAGAGGAAAGAGGGGTAGGGGAAGGGGAGGGAGAGGGGAATAGGGTCGGGGCTCACCTCTCGACGATGGTGGACGGCGGGCTGATGTTGGAGCGGACGGCCGGTGGCTGGACGACGACTTCGATCTGGTGAGATGTGCGTGAGATGCGGCAGGACGACGACGATTCGATCCAGAGAGAAGGGGAACCGTCCATGCGGGGTACCAGATATGCGAGGCGTATATTGTAGAGTGCGCCTCGTATAATATTAGGCGAGGCGCATTTGGGCCGAATATGCCTCGTATAATATGCGGTCATAGACAAATAGCGCACTGCGCTGGTTTCTGTCAATAAACGTGTAGCATCCTAGTGGTAACATGCCTTGTCCTATTCCAAACATTGGCCATTCAGGTTCGAATCCTAGGGTCACAAACTTTTTAGAATTTTTTTAAAGGCCATTTTTCATGTAAAAGCATTGTCCAAACACAATATGAACTATAAAATATACTGCAAATATTTTAAATATTCAAATATTTCTAAAACAACAAAAGTGATTATTCTCAATGATACATAATATTCTCAATGCAATATTATTATAACACACACATAATGAAAATTAAGAATGTTTCGATACATAATAGTAGGCCACACACATAAGATTTGTCTTGGTGGAGGAGGAAGAACTGAGACAAGTGAGTGGGCTGGTAGTTGGCTCCATGTGCAAAAAGCTGGAAAAAAGTGGTGCCAGGTTATAGGAGGCGCATATTGCACAATATGTGCCTCCTATAATTCAAACTATAGGAGGCGCATATAGCAATATGCGCCTCGCCTATGCGTCCACCTACCTCCGCCCGGGCCCGCAGGAGTTATTTGAGACACATTTGACCATATGTGCCTCGCATATTCGTGCACCTAGGAACACGCGGGCCCACACAGATTATGCGAGGTGCATTCTGCCCATATGCACCTCGCCTATCTGATATATAGGAGGCGCATATGACTAGAATGCGCCTCGCATAATATGGGGCTGCTAGATTCCGTCCGTACAGGGATTATAGGAGGCGCATTCTTATCATATGCGCCTCGCCTATTTTTATACTAGAGGCGCATGGAGAAATAGTGCGCCTCGCCTATTTCATAGGAGGCGCATATGGTCTAAATGTTCCTCCTATAAGCATGTCTCCTATAGCCTTTTCTCTAGTAGTGTTAGACCGTTTTTGAATTTCTTATGCCTGTTTCAAAATTTTATGTTTCAAACTATGGTCAAAACGTTGGGCATAAAGAGGGAAT
Source organism: Avena longiglumis (assembly GCA_030063025.1). Taxonomy (NCBI): domain Eukaryota; kingdom Viridiplantae; phylum Streptophyta; class Magnoliopsida; order Poales; family Poaceae; genus Avena; species Avena longiglumis. Next base: position 1,504,437 of record CP125977.1, on the reverse strand, counting down.
GGGAAGGAAAACATGGCGGGGAGTAGAGGTAAAGGGCAGGAAACTAAGGGAAAGTGCGGGAAAATATGACGTGAAATATCTTTATTGTCGGTTGAAGAAACCAACCGGGACTAAAGGTTCATCTATAAATAGACATGGATGTGTGTCGACATTATGTCGTGAGTATCGACACTATGTTGTGATGTTTAATCTATAAATAGGCATCCTTATGAAGTTATCAAATGCAAGCAAGATGGTGCGCGAGAGCAGGGACAACACTACGACCAGCTTGAGGGAGATGCCTGAGGATCTAGTCCTCAGGCATCTTCCACAAGTTGGCCATAGAGGCACTCCCTAATATGTGAAATTAGTTAGCTCCCCGGTATTCTAGGTGTCTTAGTTGTCGGGTTCCCAATGAGGATCCATCCGCTGCTCCGACGTGAGCTTGAGGTAGAAGTGGTTCGTGATTGCCGCCTGGCGGGCAGATTCTTGAGGCACAGGAGGTACTGGAACCCCTCAACATCTAGTAGACGTAGATGCATTCCCTAATATGTGAAATTAGTCAGCATCTAGCTAGATAAGTTATAAACTGCAATATGGTGTGCGAGAGCAGGGACACCGGGACTAACACTCAAGCAATTTATCAATATTAAAAAATAGGGACTATAGAATCGAGACTAAAGGCCCCCCCTTTAGTCCTGGTCCAGCCACAAACCAGTACTAAGGGCCCCCCTTTAGTCATACTCATGTCTAGCCCTATAATTACATAGCTTTAGGGTCGTCTTCGTCTTCGTCATCATCGTCGTCGCTAGGAGCAGGCAGCTGGATCCTCAACCCAACCTTGGCATATTCCAGGGGCACCAGCCACTCTGTCCTGGGATTGCGGACACACAGGGGAGGGGCTCCTAGATGATGACGCCACTACTCCCTTGGCCTTCATCACCGCCACCCTTCTTGTGGCTCCACGGCGGGTGAAAGTGCGGGCACCGCAGACAAGGATGATCTCCCTGAGCGATGTAGCGCATCACGCTGACGATTGTCCGGTTCCCCCACCACAGGTGGCGACCGGCTTCGTTGTGGTTCATCGGGACCGGGCCGTCAGCCTCTTACCCTGCGAGCTCCCTTTCCTGCCGGTTAGTGAAGAATGCATTCCATTTGTCGTAATTTTTGGGATCCCAATGGGGATCCATCCGCAGCTTGGCGTGAGCTCGAGGTAGAAGTGGTTTGTGATGGCCGCCTAGTGGGCGGAATCATGAGGCATAGGAGGGACAGGAACCCCTCCATCTCTCAATATCCAGTCGGCGGGTAGCCGGTAGCCCGACGGGCATGGGTAGCTGGAGGCACACATCGCCTCGGACTCCTCGAGGGTCAGAATGGCCCAGTTATGTGTTGTCCATTGTTGTGAGAGGGCAAGTTTCTAATGTATGGACGGAGATGGCGGTCGGCCTAGATATAGAGGGAAATGTCGGGAAAAAATGGATGGAAGAAGCGGGAAATGGCGGTAAAGCATGACGTGTGGCTTGACGGCTCTGAGGCAAGAAATATCTTTAGTCCTAGTTATTGGCTCCAACTAGGACTAAAGGCCCCCGAAATATCTTTAGTTCCAGTTACTAGTTTTAATAGTTAGACTAAATATTTGAGAAAACAGAAAATGGTTTTGAATTAGTCAATCAAATTCAAACACCTTTTATGTTAAAAGTTTTATTTGATTCGAAAATATGCAAACGATATGGTTTAATATGTTTTTACTTCAAAATGGAAAAATGGTCAATAGTTAGAATCCATATTTGAATATGATAGAGATAGAATCCACATATTGATATATACTTTTATTAGATAGATAGTATTTTATTTAATAACATTGTAGTATGCGTTAAGGCGGGGAAAAAGAGTGTGTAGAAAAAAAAATTCAAAAGGCCATGTTGTCCCTGTATATACCTGGAACCGGGACTAAAGGGGGAGGTTGGCGCGTGCCCCTTGAGATGCTGCCTAAAATTCTTTAGTCCCGAGTCGTGGCATGAACCGGGACTACACATCCTTCCCCTTATAACGTGCGCAGCCTTCTCCCCAAATCATCATCTCATTCTCTTATACGTTTTGCAGGGAGGCACCCTCCACGATTCTGTCGCCATTCGCTCTGTTGCATGATGCTCTCCAGCCGCCGTGCGCTCCTCCCCCTCTACGGCCGCCACCACCTCCAACATCCATCGCGCGTCGTTCCCAGGTTGTCACATCCCAAGATTTTCCAAATCTTGTAATGTGAAAAATAAAATAAACAAAATAAATTTTTGTTGAAAATCAGGGTGAAAAGAAACTTTTTGTTCTAAAAGGAAACTTAAAATCCCATCTTGAACAAACTTTAATTAAAGTTTGAATTTAACAAAATTCAAATCAAGTGAATTGCATTCCTCAATGAATGTATCTGGAAATTTGAACACTTGGAAATTAAATCCAATCCCTAAGCCCTAATGGAATAAAAAATCATTTCCAAGTTATCTCCAAGTCTATGGATTTGATCCATATAAAATCTTATAAACAAACATTAACAAAATATTAAGAAAGACAAATAGAAATATTATAAGACCATAGAAATTGGTTTCACTTAAATTGGAACCATGGATAAAATCTTATGAATATAATAAGATAAGGAATTAAATTCCCAAAGCTAATAAAGCACCTATCTAGAAACCCATACCAATTGGTGAGCAAATAATCCTAAAGAGTTTTAAAAAGGAGAAACAAATATAAAATAAGATTTCACAAATTGGAATCATCAAGTTTGGATCTCTAAATAAAAGGATATGGATTTTATAAGAAAAAGAAAGAATAATTAAATAAAGAATATTTAAAGACCAAATCAAATCTTGGCCTAATCCATCAAGCAAATGGAATGAATATAATCCCAATCCAAATAAAATAAAAGGATAAAGAATATTCCAACTAAAATAAAATGGCAATAACCACTCTATCCCTATCTTAATAAAGACAAATCTCTAAATAAGAATACATGAGAAAATAATATTGGAATTTACCCAAGTGGAATAAAAGTTGTTTGACCAACTTAAATAAAATAAAACCTCCAAATAAAAATTTGGGAATTAAAACTATAATAAATTCCATTGGAATTAAAACAAATAAATACCCAATCTTAAATAATTAATAAATCATATTAGAATACTTTCCAAATAATTCAAGATGAATTATTTGACACCCTTTTTAGTAAACAAAACCTACTAAAAAGATTTTGGAAGGTTTAAAAGATTTTAAATGGTGTTTGAAACATTATTAAAACCTATTTGTTTTAAAACAAGGACCTACTTTAATATTTAAAAAAAACCCAAAAAGGAATAAATTAAATTCCAAAAATTGACATCAGATTGTGCTACTAATCAGTATTTAAACCTGCCCAAAAGTTGACAAAGTTTTGAATTCAAAAGAATGTTTGAATTGGCCAAACAAAACCAAATTAGAATAAAAGAAAAGGAAAAAGAGAAAACAAACAGAACAGGAAAAAAATTTAAAGAGCCAGCCCAACCGGCCAGCCCAACTAGGCCATTCCAGCCCATCTCCCCTCTCCCGCAGAAAAACGGTTCGCACTCACTTATAAACCCGCAAGGTCGCTGACAGACGGACCCCACCCCACACTCTCTCTCGCTGCCAAGCGGCCCCACTCTCCCCAGTCATCGTCTTCACCCACCCCGCTGACCACGCCCCCTCGCCCGGTAGTTGCGCCAAATCAAAGCGTGTCTGAATACGCAGTAACGCTGCGATTAATCGGCCCCTTGACCACGCACGTTAAAGCGTCTGCCCCTCCCTCGCACGGACCATCTCGCCACCGGGCTGCGCAAATTTCACCAGAGACCACGCTCTTCTCCGACGAACTCGCGAGCAAATTCCGGCGACCCCGCGCCACCCCTTGCCTCCCCGAGCACACATGCACATCCCCCAGACCCAGGCGCACCCCTCTGTATCATCAGCTCGCCCACGCGTGCTTTGCAGCGTCGACAACGATGACGACCCGTAGCGCCACCGCCTGCCATTCACTCCGACGAGGTTTCCTGGTAAGCTTGGACCGCCCCGAAGCTATTCGATGATGCACGCATGTTCCCTGATACCGTGCGCATCTAACGCACCCTTTAATTTGCTTTGGCACGCCCTGTAGCCTCGCCCCCGTCGACGTCTGACCATACCCGACGCCAGCAACATCTCCGGCGAGGAATTCCGATCAACCCCGTGCACCCCTTCACCAACCAAGGGCAGGTTGAGCATCCCCGTGCCTCGGCGATCACTGTGAGCCATCTCTTCTTCTTCCTTGCTTCCTCTAGCGCCAGCTCCGCCGCTAGCCGAGCGTCGCCGCCGCGCGCTGCCGCTGAGCGCCGCCCGAGTTAGGTCAGATCGTCGCTAGCCGTTGGATGCAAATCGTAGGGACACAATAGATGACTTAACGAACCGTTTTTGATCAATCTGTGTTGCACGATCTAATTAGATCTAATGCCTCCTGTAGCGTGATCCAGACGAAACGGTATCAGCGAGTAAGAACACGCCACGTGTCTCTGTCGATTAGAATTAGAACAGATTTGATCTATTAGATATGTGATTTTGTAAATTGCATAACTTTTATTCTACACGTCCAAATTTTGCAAACTTTATATCAATGGATTCAAAAAAACAAGACCTAGCCAACCATACACTTTGTTTAGTAAAATGCTTCTAGTAAAATGTTGGTTTTTGCAGAAACTTATGTATGCTTATTTAGATTATAAAAATTGTTCTAAAATATTTTTTGGGATAAAACCTTTTGCAAATGGTGTGTTTTGAACCTACTGACCATAGGCATCACTTTGTCGATTCAAAAATGTATTTGGTGAAACAAAAGAATGAATCTTTGATTTAAACCATTTCTAGTCAAATAAAAAAATATGGTTTATTTATTAAAAATGGTTTTGGAGGAAAACCTTTGAGAAATGTTTTGGAAATAAACTCTTTGACCCTGAACACAAGGTTTTGTGGCGTGAAAACATATTTTGTGAACCCTATAGATTAATGCCTTATTAAAAACATTTCTACACCACATAAAATGATACCTTGTTTTAAAAAAATGGTTTATAAAGTGAAACCTTTTGCAAATGACTTTGTCACTTTATAAAATGACCATTAGGTGTTTTCAAATGTTTATGAACCATTAGAAACCACTTTTACAAATAAAACAATCTCTTGCATGCTTGCATGCATTGTTTTGTTACTATGATTTTATGTGATGAATTGCTTGAATGGTAGATTGAACTTGTGCCTTGCTTGATTGAATTGTAGTGACTTGAAAAGTGTGATTGTAGCAAGGACAAGGAGTGAACTTATACTCTACCAAAAAGGCAAGTGATGCTTCATACTTTTGTCCCATTATTTTCACTATGCATTAGTGATATTTCTAAGTAGGACTTGCATGGAATTTTGCTAAGTATAAACCATGCTATGGGAAAACCTAGTAGATGAAACCATAGTAAAATTTCCTAAGTTAAGATTCCTACTACCATCATCCTTATCTTAGCTAGTAGAAAACAAGGGTGGAATGTATATTCATACTATGGAAAAATTCCTAAGTCTGAGGACTTGTGTTTTGTTTAATAAAACAACTAAGTGAATGAATCACCTGGGTGGAATGGAAGGAATGGTTTGTGTTGAGTGGTTCACAAGGCCCATTTCTATGGTTTACCTTGTCCATCTCACTTGTGGATGGCCACCCAGGAACAAAGAGATTTGAGATGTCAAATGTTGAGAAGCTTCAAATGCAGCCACATGGCATTATGGGCTCTGTCTGGATCATATAGGTTGTAAGAACTTAGCCAAATGGACAGTTGGTGGTAGGGGAATGATATGTTGGAACGCGTCCATTCTGGTCTAAGGGAAGGCCTCTGAAAGATCTTGTCTTGGTGAAACCAAGTCTTGTGGGGAAAGTGCACCACCTCTGTAGAGTGAAAAATCTAAGTACTTAGCCATGTCCCTGGCAAAGGATAATTTGAGCATCAAGACCAGGAAGCTATCAAGAATCTCATCATCCAAATTTCTAAGTTAAACACTTGTGGTTGAACAAGGGTTTAAGGTTCACCAATTTCTATTGGTGGTTCCTTGGGTGATATTTTTGTCAAACAAAAACTTAGTGTTTTCAAATGATAAGGAAAATCTATTTTGAGCAAAGCAAGCCTAAGATCCACTTAGCCAAATGCATATAGATGCTAGACTCCACTATACTACCATAGTATCACTTGCCAATACAATTCAAATATATTCACCCTTGTGGCTGTAACTTGTTATGTTGCAGGTTGATTGATATTAGGGGCCACTTCGGGTGAGCAGGCCAGGGCGGCGCCGGCCACTGAGGGGGCGAGCAGGGGTGACGCCGTCCTATAGGGGCGAGCAGGGGATCGAGAGCGAAGAGGCCGACCAAATTATTTATTCTAGTAAAAAAATAGATATTACGTATTATGTATGCATATATTATATATATATTGTCTATGGATATATTGCATGTTTGTATATATTTTGTATTGTGTAGTATACATAAGAAATTAAAAAGAAATAAAATGGATCTTTGCTCTATATTGTGTATGTATATATTTTAAATATGTAGTGTATGTGTACATAAAAAATTAAAGGGGTATATTGTGTATGTATATATTTTTATTATGTAGTGTATGCAAACAAAAGGAAGTAAATGATTTTTATTGTGATGTATATATTATTACTATGAAGTGTATGTATACATAAGAAAGTAAATGATTATTATTGTGTGTATATATATTTTTCATTATGTAGTGTATGTATATATAAGGAAGTAAAAAGGATTATTTTTGACATTGACTTCGGGTAGAGGACTGCGAAATGTGAGCACAAAGCCAAACCATGGAGGCGCCATATATGGACAATGGACCGGCACGGCAAAGCGCGCCATATAGGTTTTCTTATATCTATGGAGGCAACCGTTTCACGTGGTGTACTTAATTTATTAGCGCTCTGTAGTGTCTATCGCATTGAAATAACTAGCAATAAGTATTTGCAGAAACTATGAAGCGCGGCGAAGTTCAAGAAGGATAATGGAAGTTATGATAGCCGGTGATGACCCCTTGCTTTATCTGAACGAATCCGGTGAGGGAGTGGAGGAGGGTCTCGAGCGAAGAGACGATTCTGATGAGGGAAGAAAAGACACTAGTGAGCGAAGAGACGACTCCGATAAAGTAACCTTGACTACAAATTGCGGCAAGGTATATAGGTTAAGTCGCTTCTTACTACATGCATTAATTGATTTGTATATGTATTTATGATTCTTTCCTCTTTTAGCCTTCCGGATCGAAGCAATCTTCTGAAACCAAACGATGCCCGAGAAAAATGCTGGCCCTCGATGCTAGGTTCGCGATCGCAGAAGTCGCTGCAGATGGCGCCCCGATTGCTCCCAAGAACAACACAAGAACGTTTGTTAATCAATGTGGAGTTTTTATGAGGGACATCGTCCCGATCACCATACGATAATGGAATAAGCCAAAGGAGGGTGGAGTTAGTTATGTCGACTATAGATGCAAAAATATGGTTTGGATTATGCTCATGAAAAATATGGTTTGGACTATGCTCATGAAAAATATCTTTTTATTTACTATATGCATAGTTTTTTATTGAGGATGCTTCATAGATGACTCACTATGGTGATGCTGCAAGTTTCCACCATGATTACGCATGGCTTAGGCTAGCGGCCCAGACGTTTCTATAACACAGAATACAAACTCCATGGACTCACAAGTCCCCCTTTCATTTCGCATTGTTGACATCTGCAAACAAAAGAGCAAGGTATCAACTAGATATAAATGTATCTAGAAGGTGTTGAAAGCGTTCCCCATGACAGCACGGTTCTGCTGACTCCCAGCATATAATTTGTAAGCATACAACTTTCATGGACTAGTCACAATGGTTCAGGATTATTAAGTGCACAGAATAAAGTGTGCCATCAAGTTCGTGAGAGCTTTACTAACTAACTTTCTCAACACAAACAAACATTTTATTTTGGAAGAAAACAAGGAATATAGAATATGCACTGAAGTAGCAAATGATGCTAATAGGTAGGTATGGTGGACACAGCTGGCAATATTGGTTTTTGGGGAGTTGGAAGCACAGGTAGAGCACATACTCAGTGCAAGTGAAGGCTAGCAATAGAGAGGGAGCGACAAACGAGAGAGCAATACCTATTATAATCATGCTTGCAACGAAAAAGACTAATTATGGCATGAAAGTGATACAATAACTCTGAGGCAAAATAAATCAACGAGGCTTATTGATTATTGATTAGTCATATGCATGCATGAGCATGTGCCAAGTCGATTCACATGAGCAGTCAGAGGAGGATACCACAATAGCATACCGAAGTATGAATAAAACAATGCAAGCAAACATTCATATGACATGCTACAAACTATTAGCAAGGTGGAGCTAATCATAGACAAGAAAAAACTACTAAGCATACATAATGACATAAACCTTACACAAACAGGCAAAGCATGCTCACACTGATGAGTGTATGTACAAAAATGAAAACAAATAGAGTTCGTTACCAGCCTCTTACCACTCCTCGAGTTGTCTTTATCTTCATTATTTCTCTTCACTTGTGTGACTTGAATGATAACATGAAAACCAATATCCACTGAGGACGACTGAACCCTGCGAAGAACTCACAAAACCAAAGAAGAACAACAAATATTTTTGGTGTTTAAATTTTTTTAGAAACAAGCAAACAAAGAAAAACCAAGCAAACAAAACAAAGCAAAATCTTTTTGGATTTTTTTTCTTTTAACGCAAACCAAAGCAAAGAAACAAACCAAGAGAAACAACGAAAATATTTTTGGTATTTTTGTGTTTTTGAGAAAGAAGCAACAAGAACCAAAAAGAAAGAGAAAACAATGGATAACAAAGAACCAACCGAACATGATATATATATGAATGTGATGTCGGTGTACCTCCCCCCAAGATTAGGCTTTTGGCCTAAGTGGGGCTCAATCCCATGGTGCCCAAGTAGATGCACCTCCGTAGTATGTCGAGGAAGCTCCCTTGTCCTGGTATGAGCTCGAGGCCTCCCCTGTGTAGTGTACATCGGGGTCATATGCGAACGCTCCCCCTTGGTAGTGACCGTGGAAGTTGAGAAAACGCAGCTTGTCATCCATCTCCGCCTTCGTGCGTGACCAAGATCCCTGCGAAATACTGAACAAAGTGGTTTGGGGTAGAGGTATCTCTCTCTCTTCCCCGTCAGTAAACAACATTCTATAAACCAAGTTCTCAAGAGTAGAGCTAGAGGTGACAAAGTGGTGCGCCTTCATGGCAGCAAGATCAAGTCTCTGAGGAGCCAAAAATGTATCATGTGGATCAACAGCAATGCCCAAGGCAGCAGCAATACGAGTAGCAATAATTCCCCCATAAATAGGTCCCCTAGCAGCTAAACGACGAACAATGAGGCAACCAAGATTATACTTCTCCTCACCGTAGAGCGCAGTATCTAAGAAGGCCAATTGATAGTTGGATATATTACTAGTTTTCTACCTACCAAGAACACTGGTGGTAAGATAGTAGGTGAAGTACCTGATAGATGGGAGTTGATTGTTCTTTATCTTCCCTCGCTGAGCTCCACGGTCATCATCATTGGTTATTCCTCGGTATAGTTCCAGCAAATCAGCGGGAAGAGCTGTAATATTCTTTGATGACCCCTTTGTACCAAGTCCCAAGGCCTTGCAAAAATTCTTCAATGTCATAGAATGAGCTCTGCCATAAAGTCTAAAAGACACAGAAGAATTGAACAAACTGTTGGTGGAGGAGAAATTCTCTACAAATGTTTTAGTAATTGAAGCATATTGTGCACTCTCATCCTGCATGAAACTTGTTAGACCAGCCCTCTCAATCAAAGGCATGAAATCATTAAGGATCCCAGCAGCTCGCAAGAAAGTTTGACAAGGAAAGGTGGAGGGGTGAGCATCCCCTTCATCTCCCTCGTCACCAAACCGCATAGTTATGAGATTCTCATTGTATGAGGGTCTGGAGCTGGTAGATGACCTTGGGAGCCTTGCCCTTCTAGGTGCATCACTCTCAAATATGTCACCAAAAGGTATGGTGGTCCATGACTTCCCTTTGCTGAAATTTTAAACAACCATCAAACCAAGTGATTTCTAAGTTGATAAATGATGAGAAACTACTATAGGAACTTGCTAGAAGACTACACATGCATCAAAACAAAGTTTCTAAGCATAGAACAAGCATGCAAGCTCAAACAACCTGTCACCTACAGTAGCAAAATAATCAAAATACAATCTACCAATCACAAATCTATTTGGACAAGTGGAGGAGGCACATACCTGTTGGAGATATGCCCTAGAGGCAATAATAAATGTAGTTATTATTATATCTTTGTGTTTATGATAAATGTTTACATTCATGCTATAATAGTATTAACAAGGAAACATTGATACTTGTGTGATTTGTAAACTTAATTTGAAGTCCCTAGTATAGCCTCTATACTTCACTAGCTTGTTGGTTGATTAATGATTGTGGTTTCCCTATCATGAACATTGAGATGTTATCAACAACAAGATCATATCGTTAGGAGAATGATATGGTGGACATACTCCTATAGATAAGCGTAGCATAAAGATCAAGTCATTTCAATAGTTCAATTGCTATATGCTTTCTGATACATAGTAACCTAATTCCTTCGACCATGAGATCATGCATATCACCTTTACTGGATGGATGCTTTGATGACATCAAACACCACACCGTAACTGGGTGGTTATAAAGGTGGCATTGAGTGTTCGGAAAGTATTGGTTGAGACACATGGATCAAGAGTGGGATTTGTCCATCCACATGACGGATAGATATACTCTGGGCCCTCTCAGTGGAATGTCATCCAATTAGCTTGCAAGCATGTGACTTGGTCACAAGGGATCACATATCACGGTAACAAGAAAAGAGTACTTATCAGTAACGAGGTTGAACTAGGTATGCAGAGATACCGACGATCATAACCTCGGATAAGTAACATATCGTGAGACAAAGGGAAATTGGTATCGTATGTAAGTGGTTCATTCGATCGCAAAGTAATCGTAGAAATATGTGGGAGCCATATGAATTTCCAGATTCCTCTATTGGTTATTGTTCGGAGAAGTGTCTCGATCATGTCCGCATAATTCACGAACCGTAGGGAGACACACTTAAGGATTCGACGTTGTTTGAGTAGTTATGGTATTATGAGAAAGAGACTGAATGTTGTTCGGAGTCTCGGATGGGATCCGGGATATCACAAGGTGATCCGGAATGGTCCGGAGAATAAGATTCATATAAGGAAAGTCCCGTTTCGGAGTTGCGGAATGATTCCGGTGTTTTCATCGGGAATGTTCTAGAAGGTTCCGGAATGTCCTGCACTCCGGGGGGGAGGGTACATGAATGTGTTATATCAAAGTTGGTATGATTGCATCATGTACTAAGTGTCATCGCTGTCCGAAATAAAGGGTTAATTCAAATCCAAGTTTGAAAAGTCAAACGGCTAGTTTGAAAAGTCAAACTGCCAGTTTTCGGAAAGAGGAGAAGGAGGATTGGTGGAGGCCAACTTGGGGGAGGAGTCCCCTTGGCCGGCGCGCCTCCCAAGGCCTACTTGGGGAGGGACTCCTCCCCTTGGCCGCCAGCCCCTCCCATCTATATAAGGAGGGGCAGGGCTCCCCTCCTAGTACACACAAGTTCCTATCTTCTACCTCCGGTTTAGAGCCGTTTGGGTTTAGAGCTTCTAATTGCTTTAGCCTTCGGTTTAGAGCCTTCTAATTGGTTTAGAGCCTTCTAATTGGTGTGTCTAATTACTAGACCACTAATAGCCTCTCTCATACTCCACCATACTCGCACCGGCTTAAGGCGAAGCCTCATGATTTCCCTCTACTTCCTGCACCACGACGTTGTCAGCCGGAATCGCGAGGAGAGTGCTACAACCTCCGCTGCTGGAACAAGGGAGAGGAAGGTCTTCGTCAGTACCGAACGTGTGACCGATCATGAGCGCCGGAACGTGGCCCGTAAGGATCGCCTACACGATCTTGAGATCGGAAGAGAGTACTACATCACCCACGAGAATCTGCTCTCGTTAAACGCTTTGGAATCTTCGAGGGTGAGTTATTCCATCGACTCGTTGCTACAATCTAGTAGATAGATCTTGTCTTATTTGTTTGTATGCGATAGAAAATTTTTGTTTTCCATGCTACGAACCCCTACAGTGGTATCAGAGCCGTGTCTATATGTAGATCTCACAGACGAGTAGAACACAATGGTCATTGTGGGCGTTGATGCTTTTATTGTCGATTGCTTCTTGTGTACTTTGCATCTTGCGGTATGTTGGGATGAAGCGGCCCGGGCTAACCTTACATGACATCGTTTATGAGACTTGCTCCACGCTTGACATGCAACTTGTATTGCATAAGTGGCTTTGCGGGTGCCTGTTTCTCCTAGCATAGTTAAGATCCAATTTACAACGGGTGATTAACAATACTAGTATCAATGTTGTGGTTCTTGTTCGTAAGTTAGAACGACACTTAACGAAAGCCCCAAACCACGTAAAATATGCAAAGAAAGTAGAGGCGTCTAACTTTGTTTTGCAGGGGTGTGCAGTGATGTGATATGGCCATGATTGTGAATATATTTGATGTATGCAATGTTCCTTATTGTAAGTCGGCAACCGGCAGGAGCCATATGGTTGTCTTTAATTTATGTTAAGACCCGCGTGTCTATTCAAAGTAGTTGTAATAGTTGAAGCCGGTGGACGACAACCATGGAGTAGCGTCATTGACCTTGATGCAATGCCGGTGATGATGGAGATTATGCTCATGCTTGAAAGATGGAGATCAGAAGCACAAAGAAGAAAGGCCATATCATATCACATATATATTGAATTGCATGTGATGTTAATCCTTTATGCATCTTGTATTGCTTAGTAGACGACGGTAGCATTATAAGATGATCCCTCATGCACATGAATTTCAAGTCATAAAGTGTTCACCCTTAATCAGCACCGTTGCTAAAGCTTGTTGTTTCGAAGCACCACGTGATGATCGGGTGTGTTAGATTCCGCAAGTGTATACAACGTGAGCAAGCCAGATTTGCTCATGCGGAAACTAAGGTTTGATCTTGACGAGCCTAGCATGTACAGACATGGTTTCGGAACACGGATCACCGAAAGGTAAAGCATGAATCATATAGTAGATATGATGAACATGACGATTGTTCGCCATTGAAACTATATCAACTCTCGTGATGATCGGTGTTGATGTAGTGGATTTGGTTCGTGTGATCACTAAAACAATGTAAGGGATATTGTTTTGAGTGGGAGTTCACCTAGTTTAATTACATTAATTAATTTGAACTCAATTTGTCATAAACTTAGTCTAAACTATTGCAAATATGTTGTAGATCAATGGCAGCCCTTACCATCAATTTTAATGCGTTCCTAGAGAAAGAAAAGTTGAAAAACAATGGAAGCAACTTCGCGGATTGGTTCCGCAATTTGAGGATTGTCCTCACAGCTGGTAATTTGACCTATGTGCTGGATGCACCGCTGGGTGACCCACCTGCAGCTGATGCTCCCAATGAAGTAAAGAATGTTTACCTCGCTCGGAAGAATCAGTACTCCATAGTTCAAAGGTGCTATCTTGTATGGTTTGGAATCGGAGCTTGAAAAGGTTTGAGGATTCAGACCCATATGATATTGTCGAGGATCTCAAATTGATTTTTGAGACTCATGCGGCAATTGAAAGCTATGAGGCTTCAAAAGTTCTTTAATGCAAGATGGAAGAGGGCAGCTCCAAGTGAGCATGTGCTTAAGATGTCCAGGCACGCAAACAAACTTCAAAGCTTGGGTATAGTGATTCCTAATGCTTTGGGGATTTACCGTGTCCTCCAATCACTACCACCAAGTTACAAGAACTTTGTGATGAACTACAACATGCGTAACATGAACAAGACGCTGCGTTGCGAACTCTTTGCCATGTTGAAATCTGCGAAGTGGAGATCAAGAAAGAGCACCAAGTGTTGTTGGTCAATAAGACCACCAAATTCAAGAAAGGCAAGTCTAAGCAAAGGGACACTTCAAGAAGGGTGGTAAGAAAGTTACCACGCACGAAGAAGACCAAGGCTGGACCTAAGCGACATCGAGTGCTTTACCGCAAGGGAGAAGGTCACCGAAGCGGAATTGCCCAAAGTACTTGGCGGATTTGAAGAACGGCAACATCAAGAAGAAAGGTATATCTGATATAAATGTTATTGATGTGTATCTCACTAGTACTCGTAGTAGTGCACAGGTATTTGATAATCGGGTTCGGTTGCTCATATTTGTAACTCAAAAAGCAGAATAACGGAAGCTAGCGAAGAACGAGGTGACGATGCGCATGGGAAACGGATCAAAGGTTGATGTGATCGCGGTCGGCACGCTACCCCTTCATCTACCATCGGGATTAGTTTTATACTTAAATAATTGTTATTTGGTGCCTGCGTTGAGCATGAACATTATATCGGGATCTTGTTTATTGCGAGACGGTTACTTGTTTAAATCCGAGAATAATGGTTGTTCGATTTATATGAGTAATATGTTTTATGCACATGCACCTTTGATAGATGGTCTATTCTTATTGAATCTCGATAGTGGAAATACACATATCAACAACATTGAGGCTAAACGTTTGAAATCAAGCGATAATTAGACCTATATGTGGCAATCGTCTTGGTCACATTGGAGTGAAACGTATGAAGAAACTCCATTCCGATGGACTTCTTGAATCACTTGATTTTGAATCACTTGAAAGATGCGAAGCATGTCTGATGGGTAAAATGACTAAGACTCCATTTTCTGGTATGATGGAGCGAGCTACGGACTTATTGGAAATCATACATACCGATGTGTGTGGTCCAATGAGTGTAGCATCGCGCAGTGGTTATCGTTATGTTCTTACCTTCACGGATGACTTAAGTAGATATGGGTATATCTATTTCATGAAACATAAGTCCGAAACTTTTGAGAAGTTTAAGGAGTTTCAAAGTGAGGTAGAGAATCAACGTAACAAGAAGATTAAATTTCTATGTTCTGATCGTGGAGGTGAATATCTAAGTTACGAGTTTGGCGAGCATTTGAAGAAATGCGGAATACTTTCACAATTGACACCGCCGGGAACACCACAGCGTAATGGTGTGTCCGAACGTCGTAATCGAACTCTCTTAGATATGGTTCGTTCTATGATGTCACTTACAGATTTACCGCTATCATTTTGGGGTTATGCATTAGAAACAGCCGCATTCACTTTAAATAGGGCACCATCTAAATCCGTTGAAACGACACCGTATGAATTATGGTTTGGGAAGAAACCTAAATTGTCGTTCCTTAAAGTTTGGGGGTGCGAAGCCTATGTAAAGAAGTTACAGCCGGACAAGCTTGAACCCAAAGCGGAAAAATGCGTCTTCATAGGATACCCGAAGGAAACTATTGGGTATACCTTCTATCATAGATCCGAAGGCAAAATCTTCGTTGCCAAGAATGGATCCTTTCTAGAGAAGGAATTTCTCTCGAAAGAAGTGACTGGAAGGAAAGTAGAACTCGACGATGTTGTCGAACCTTCTCTCGAAATTGCGAGTAGTGCAGCACCGGAGAAGTTCCTGTGGTGCCTGCACCAATAAGAGAGGAAGCTAATGATGGTGATCATGAAACTTCGGTTGAAGTTGCTACAGAGCCTCGGAGGTCAACGAGAACTCGTACCACCTCATTGGTATGATTCCGTTATGAATGTCATGTTGGTGGACAACACCGATGACCCCGAGACATATGAGGAAGCGATGATGAGCCCAGATTCCAATAAATGGCAAGAAGCCATGAAATCCGAGATTGGATCCATGTACGAAAACCAAGTATGGACTTTGGTGGACTTACCGGATGGCCGGAAGGCTGTCGAGAACAAATGGATTTTCAAGAAGAAAACAGATGCTGATGGTAATGTTACTGTTTATAAAGCTCGACTTGTCGCAAAAGGATTTCGACAAATTCAAGGAGTTGACTATGATGAGACTTTCTCACCGGTAGCGAAGCTAAAGTCTGTGAGGATTATGTTAGCAATCGCTGCATATTATGATTATGAGATATGGCAGATGGATGTCAAAACAGCATTCCTCAATGGAGACATTGATGAAGAGTTGTATATGATGCAACCCAAAGGTTTTGTCGATCCTAAAGATGCTAACAAGGTATGCAAACTTCAACGGTCCATCTATGGATTGAAGCAAGCATCCCAAAGTTGGAATCAACGTTTTGATAAGGTAATCAAAAGTTTTGGTTTTATACAAACTTATGGAGAAGCTTGTATTTACAAGAAAGTGAGTGGGAGCTCTGTAGCATTCTTAATACTATATGTGGATGACATATTGTTGATTGGGAATGATGTAGACCTTCTTAATAGTGTCAAGGAATATTTGAATAATAGTTTTTCAATGAAGGATCTTGGCGAAGCAGCTTACATTTTAGGCATAAAGATTTATAGAGATAGATTGAAACGCCAAATATCATTGTCACAGAGTACATATTTGGACAAAGTTCTAAAGAGGTTTGGAATGGAAGAAAGCAAGAAAGGGTTCTTGCCCATGTTGCCCAATACGACCTTGAGTAAAACTCAAAGTCCGACATCGGCAGAAGATAGAGAAAGGATGAGTAAGACTCCCTATGCCTCAGCCATAGGATCTCTGATGTATGCCATGCTATGTACTAGACCCGACATTGCATATGCTGTTAGTTTAACTAGCAGATATCAAAGTGATCCAGGAGTGGATCATTGACATGGTCAAAAACATCCTTAAGTACTTGAGAAGAACTAAGGATATGGTTCTTTCTTATGGAGGTGATGAACAGCTCGTTGTTAATGGTTACACCGATGCTAGTTGGAACAAAGATCCGGATGATTCTAAATCACAATCCGGATACGTATTTATTTTGAATGGTGCAGCGATTAGTGGAGGAGTGCAAAGCAAAGCGTTGTGGCGAGATCTTCAACCAATCGAATACATGGTGCTTGGAGGCTTCGCAAGAAGCGATATGGATGAAAGAGTTCATTACAGAGCTGGTGTGGTTCCTAGTTGCTGGACCCAATGTCTATTCATCAGTGATAACATGGGCGCCATAGCCAATGCGCAAGAACCAAGGTCACACAAGAAGTCAAGCATATCAAGCTACGCTTTCACGCTATTCGAGAACATATCCAGGATGGGGATATAAAGATTTGCAAAGTACACACAGATCTGAATGTGGCGGATCCGTTGACTAAACCTCTCCCGAGGGCAAAACATGACCAACACCAAACTGCCATGGGTGTTCGGTATATTACCATGTAATCTAGATTAGATGACTCTAGTGCAAGTGGGAGACTGTTGGAGATATGCCCTAGAGGCAATAATAAATGTAGTTATTATTATATCTTTGTGTTTATGATAAATGTTTACATTCATGCTATAATAGTATTAACAAGGAAACATTGATACTTGTGTGATTTGTAAACTTAATTTGAAGTCCCTAGTATAGCCTCTATACTTCACTAGCTTGTTGGTTGATTAATGATTGTGGTTTCCCTATCATGAACATTGAGATGTTATCAACAACAAGATCATATCGTTAGGAGAATTATATGGTGGACATACTCCTATAGATAAGCGTAGCATAAAGATCAAGTCATTTCAATAGTTCAATTGCTATATGCTTTCTGATACATAGTAACCTAATTCCTTCGACCATGAGATCATGCATATCACCTTTACCGGATGGATGCTTTGATGACATCAAACACCACACCGTAACTGGGTGGTTATAAAGGTGGCATTGAGTGTTCGGAAAGTATTGGTTGAGACACATGGATAAAGAGTGGGATTTGTCCATCCACATGACGGATAGATATACTCTGGGCCCTCTCGGTGGAATGTCATCCAATTAGCTTGCAAGCATGTGACTTGGTCACAAGGGATCACATATCACGGGAACGAGAAAAGAGTACTTATCAGTAACGAGGTTGAACTAGGTATGCAGAGATACCGACGATCATAACCTCGGATAAGTAACATATCATGAGACAAAGGGAAATTGGTATCGTATGTAAGTGGTTCATTCGATCGCAAAGTAATCGTAGAAATATGTGGGAGCCATATGAATTTCCAGATTCCTCTATTGGTTATTGTTCGGAGAAGTGTCTCGATCATGTCCGCATAATTCACGAACCGTAGGGAGACACACTTAAGGATTCGACGTTGTTTGAGTAGTTATGGTATTATGAGAAAGAGACCGAATGTTGTTCGGAGTCTCGGATGGGATCCGGGATATCACGAGGTGATCCGAATAAGATTCATATAAGGAAAGTCCCGTTTCGAGTTGCGGAATGATTCCGTGTTTTCATCGGAATGTTCTAGAAGGTTCCGAATGTCCCAAGACCGGGGAGGGAGGGTACATGAATGTGTTATATCAAAGTTGGTATGATTGCATCATGTACTAAGTGTCATCGCTGTCCGAAATAAAGGGTTAATTCAAATCCTAGTTTGAAAAGTCAAACGGCTAGTTTGAAAAATCAAACTGCCAGTTTTCGGAAAGAGGAGAAGGAGGATTGGTGGAGGCCGACTTGGGGGAGGAGTCCCCTTGGTCGGCGCGCCTCCCAAGGCAGACTTGGGGAGGGACTCCTCCCCTTGGCCGCCGGCCCCTCCCATCTATATAAGGAGGGGCAGGGCTCCCCTCCTAGTACACACAAGTTCCTATCTTCTACCTCCGGTTTAGAGCCGTTTGGGTTTAGAGCTTCTAATTGCTTTAGCCTTCGGTTTAGAGCCTTCTAATTGGTTTAGAGCCTTCTAATTGGTGTGTCTAATTACTAGACCACTAATAGCCTCTCTCATACTCCACCATACTCGCACCGGCTTAAGGCGAAGCCCTGCGGGATTTCCCCTCTACTTCCGGTACCACGCCGTTGTGCTGCCGGAATCGCGAGGAGAGTGCTACAACCTCCGCTGCCTGCTGGAACAAGGGAGAGGAAGGTCTTCGTCGAGTACCGAACGTGTGACCGACTGCGGGAGCGCTGCCGGAACGTGGCACCGGAAGGATCGTCTACACGATCTTGAGATCGGAAAGAGTACGACTACATCACCCATGAGAATCTGCTCTCGTTAAACGCTTTGGAATCTTCGAGGGTGAGTTATTCCATCGACTCGTTGCTACAATCTAGTAGATAGATCTTGGCTTATTTGTTTGTATGCGATAGAAAATTTTTGTTTTCCATGCTACGAACCCCTACAATACCAAGGAACAATCCCTCCAAAATCAGCACTTGAGATGGGCTGAACAAGGAGATCGACAATCGCGAGCAAGAATAGCAAGAACTCAAGCTTGAACAAGTTTTCTAGTGTTTTTTGGGAGAGAGAAAGAAGGTGGCTTTGAGGAGGCAGCCTGGAGGAGCCTAGGTGGACCGGACCCCCCCCCCTCCCCTAGGCGCCACCACTAAGTAGGTCGCTCCTACCATGGGTGTTGGGCCTAGGGGTGGACCCCTGTGTCATCTCAGCTGCCACTCTACCCCTTTTTCGAGGAAAAATTTATTTGAAGTTTCTCGGATTTTTCGCGAAACTTTATTTTTGGCCAATTTTCAGGGTATGAAAATTGATTTTCTCGCATAAACAGTTTTTGCAGAAGAAGCAAAAGCAAACCAAAAGTCAAACTACATGAGCTCTAAGAAACTCAAAGAAGCAAACAACTAGCAAAACTATAGCTAAAACAAAGACTAGGAGGGAGAAAGGAAAAAGAAAGCAAGTATAACCATAGTGGAAACATTATTTTTTTCATAAAAATCCTTTTGTTAACAAGGTTAATCAAGTTTAGTTACCAAAACAATCTTAAATGCGACAAAACTTTGCATTCCACAAGGTGATTATGTTACCTCATACTTGATAGCAATGGTCCCAATCATAATAGTTTCAATATTTTCTTGTGGAATGGGACAATATATTTCTCCAACCTTTATGCCTTCAATATTTTCAATAGAATTCGGGCAATAACTTCTAACAACCTTCTTGGGGAAATAGACAGTGTGCTCTTTGTCATTAATATTGAATTTTACTTTTCCTTGATTACAATTGATGACAGCACCTGCAGTATTAAGAAAAGGCCTCCCAAGAATAATGGACATATTATCACCTTCAGGAATTTCAAGCACAACAAAATCAGTTAAGACCATGCAATTATGAGATACTTGAACAGGAACATCCTCACATATACCAACAGGTATAGTAGATGTCTTATCAGCCATTTGCAAAGATATATCAGTTGGTATCAACTTTTCTAGCTGGAGCCTCTTGTAGAGAGAAAAAGACATAACACTAACTCCAGCTCCCAAATCATATAAAGCAGTTCTAACATAATTATTCTTAATGGAGCAAGGAATAGTTGGTATACCTGGATCACCAAGTTTCTTTGGAACCTTACCTGACATGGTTATACCCTACGGGTACACGACCTTAGCATACCTGGTCCAGCCCAAGGAAGGCCCATGACAAATATACGTTGGCCCATGAAGATTTCGGGTGGCCAGGGCCCATGACGCCTTCGGATCCTTAGAGTAGATAGAAAATACAAAGGGGTAAACCCTAAAACATATAACCAACTCGATCTGTGCCTGGGACCTGCATGCCTCTATATAAAGGCCAGGAGGGCACGACGAGGAGGCTCTCTTACAATCTCTCGCACACCACCGCGTACACACCTCCACGCTAGATTGCATCTGCGCACCCCTGTAACCTTTGGTTCCACCATAATCAGAGCAGACAAGCAGGAGTAGGGTTTTCCCTCTGGGGACCTGAACCTGGTTAAACCTCGTGTCCCCGTGTTCCTTGTTTACTAACCGTTCCGCCATCTCCAGCATCCCCATCTTCTCCAAAACCCAAGTCCATAACAATGGGCATTGACGAGATTAAACCTCGTCAATTGGCGCCATTTGTGGGAACTGGGGGCGCTTATTGTGTGATCGTGACGGTCCCAACCAAAGCGATCTACAATTCCGCGGCGACGAAGAGTCATCTCCTCTTCCGCGCCTTCGACTTCACCGCCCACTCGCCGGCCACCCTGAAGGACTTCGAGCCCGTTGGCGACGGACTCGAGATCCTGTTTGGGAGCTTCTGCTTCCAGGTGGGGCAGACCGGCACTCTCCGCCTCCCAGAGCGGGTGCCTCTGCCATCGATCAGGCCTGCTTCGTGGGATCCACACCCCGTGCTACGCACCTCACCATCGACAAATGAGTCCTATGACAGCAGCAGCTGCAACTCAGATCTGTGTGATCCACCATCGGATGAAGGGACCTACGGTTCTAGATCCGAAAGCTGCGGCAGCAGCAATCCGATCTACGAGCGCTACCAGTGCGCCGCAGTCATCCAGAGTGACGTGGATCAGGAGCACAACCCACCACCCAACCCGTAGGGTAGAAACGGTGGGAACAGAAGGAGCAAGTCCCCCCACCCAACTGGGACAACACTGATCGGGTCATCCACCTCAGCGAGAAGGCATGGGCTCAAGCACATGAAGTCGTAGCAGGCAACAAGATCCTGCCCGCAGATGCCTCACGGGACCTGCTGATGGCATACCACACGCTCCTTATCGAGGAGCACAAGAAGCAAGTGAGGATGCAAGAGATGCTTGACAAGCGCAAGCAAGCAGCCTTGGAGTCCAGTGCACGGCGAGCTACGCTCTCCGCCATGGGCATCGTCTCCAGCTCGCATGGGAAGCATGGCAACAAGCACCGTTATCGCACGGAGAACATGGATCCCAAGGCACGCCGCGAGGTGACTAGAGCCTTCAACGCGTCCTTCATGGAGATGGATGCCGACGGCAACGTCATCCCGAAGACGCCTCAAGCTGCGATCATGGCAGCCACTGCGTACCTCGCGTCCCATCTACCTCCAGAGGGGGACCCGAAAAGGGCCATGCACAAGTCTGCGCTGACGGTTGCGGTCAGGTTCAACCGCAGCCCCACGCCCTCATCCGAGGACGAAGAGCATGACCTTCCTCGAAGGCATAAGAGCTCGCGACGTCGCAGCCGCGACTACGACGCTCGAAATGAGCTAATGCAGCGCAAGATCGACAAAGCGCATGCCAAGCGCGTATGCTCGTCCGAATCTGAAGAGGATGACGACGAAGGAGAACTCTGCGGAGCCCGATGCTTCACCAGATCCGTTCGGCGGACACGTATGCCGCGGAACTTCAAGCTTCCTTCGGACACTCCGAAGTTCGATGGTACACAAGACCCCAAGGCATGGCTCAGCGACAACCTATCGTCCGTCAAGCTACATGGCGGGAACAAGGAAACCCCCCATGCAATGCCTTCAGCTATAGCTGACAGGTGCAGCCCGGATCTGTCTCAGCAGCCTATCCTCGGGATCTATCCGAAGCTGGGAGGAACTGGCGTACAGTTTCGTCCGAAACTTCAAGGACACCAGCAAGAGGCCTGCTTCGATCGAGGAGCTGCAGGCCTGCACCCAACGAACGGGCGAATCCATTCGCTCGTACATACTGCGCTGGTCCAACACCAAGAACTCCACAGCGTACATACTGCGCTGGTCCAACACCAAGGACGGCGTCAAACGACAGGACTTCAAAGAAGAGCTTGGGCGCGTCAAGCCCAAGACACTCGGCCACATCATGGACATCGCCAATAGGTGGGCCGACGGCGAGGACTCCGTCCACCGAGCGCACTCGGAGGAGGAATACGACTACGGCCGGCGACGTGAACACCGTAGCAAGAGAAGATCGCGCGTCTATGACGATCGCAATGGACCAGACATGGTCGTGGCTGGCTACGCCGACCGCCGCAGCGATGGCAACAGCAGCAACGGTGGATACCGTGGAAGCAACTTCCGCGACGGAGGACGCCCAACGCAGTCATGGCAACGCCGTGGCCATGACGACGGACCCTCAGCATGTCCATGCACCATACAGTTCTATATCGACAAACATGATGGCAAGAAGAAGGCAAGCCACATGCTCAAAGACTGCCGCGAGTTCCAGAAACTCAGCGAGAGCATGGCTCAGATGAGGCAGCAAGCCCCGAACCCTGGATACGGGAACGCACCCGCACCAGGCGAGATCGCACATGGAGATTCTCCACCACCACCCGCGGGACCTCCAAACCACCCAATCGCACCCGCGCAGAATAACGGTGGGCACAGATACCCCCCGCCCAAAGGATCACTGATGATCCAAAAAGGACGCCCAACGAATAGGGTGTAGAAGAAAATCACCCGTCAGATCAACCTGGTTGTGACCGCTCCACCCTCCATCCCTGAGTACCTCAGCGGATCGGAGTCCTGCATCACGTTCAGCCGCTCGGACCACCCTTGCCAACTCCCTCGCCCAGGTCATGCTGCCCTGGTGCTTGAGGCTCAGATCGGAGGGTTCGACATGAGCTGCGTCTTCATGGACGGCGGCAGCAGCATCAATCTGATGTTCACTAGTACCTTAGCACCAACGCGGATCTCGCTGTGAAGGCTGGAACAATCCGACACAACGTTTCACGGCATCGTCCCAGGGAAGGGCATATTCCCCCTGGGAAAAATATGGCTCGACGTCATCTTCGGCAAGCCCGACAACTTCCGATGCGAGTGACTCGAGTTCGAAGTGGTGGACTGTCCATCACAATACCACGCCATCCTTGGACGTGTAGCATTCGCACGATTCCTGGAAGTACCACACTATGCGTACCTGCTACTCAAGATGCCAGGACCCAAGGGAGTCATCAGGGTCCACGGGAGCTTCACCCGATCGGACCACTGCGACAGGGACTTCAACAGAATCCGCGAGGAGGAGCTCGTAAGGCTCCGCGAGGTGACGGACAACGGGGAACCCCCAGTCGCACGACAGAACGCACCAGATATGTCCTTCGACTCCACCGTCAACACAAAGAAGGTGCAGGTCCATCGGACGGATGCCTCAAAGACGGCGCTGATCGCCAACGACCTCAGCTCCGCATAGGAAAGCGCGCTCGTCGAATTCCACCGTGAGCGCTGGGAAATCTTCGCTTGGTGTCCTGCGGACATGCCAGGAGTTCCCAGGGAATTCGCCAAGCACGCACTCAATGTCTTTCCAGACGCCAAGCCCGTCAAACAGTCCATCCGGCGACTGTCTAAACCACGGGCAGAAGCAATCGGAGTCGAAGTCAACAGACTACTCGACGCAAACTTCATCAGGGAGATCAAGGAGAGCGATTGGCTCGCCAACACCGTAATGGTCCCCAAAAAGGACACGGACATCCTGCGGATGTGCGTGGACTTCTCATCGCTGAACAAGCACTGCCCGGAGGATAACTTTCCGCTCCCTCGGATCAATCAGATCATCGATTCGACTACAGGATGCGTAAACTCTCCTTCCTCGACGCCTACTCAGGATACAACCAGATTCGACTGAAGGTCGAAGATCAGGAGAAAACGACATTCATCATGCCGTTCGGAGTGTTTTGTTACAACACAGTTCCCTTCGGGCTGAAGAACGGAGGCGCCACATACCAACGGTGCATGCAGGACTGCCTGAAGGACCAGATCAGCCGCAACATACAAGTCTATGTCGACGACATAGTCATCAAAACAAGGGAGGCCAAGACGCTTATCGACGATCTCCGCGAGATGTTCGATAATCTTGATCGATACAAGATCAAGTTAAACCCAGAAAAATGCGCCTTCGGCGTCCCACCTGGTCAGATGCTAGGCTACTTCATCTCCCAGTGAGGGATCGAGGCGAACCCGAAGAAAATCCGGGCCATAATGGCCATGGAGAAGTCGAAGAACCTCAAGGGAGTCCAGCAACTCGCTGGGCGAATCGCGACATTGAGTAGGTTCGTCACCCGCATGGGCATAAAAGCCCTGCCATTCTATTAGCTGCTGCGCAAGGCAAACAAATTCGAGTGGACGCCTGAGGCGGACGATACATTCAAAGATCTAAAGTGGCTGCTCTCTACCTCGCCCGTCTTGGTTACACCAAAGGAGCGTGAGCCTTTACTGCTATACATAGCAGCTACACAGCAGGTGGTAAGCACCGTACTGGTGGTCGAGCGACCCGAAGAAGGCAATACCCATGGGGTCCAACGCCCAATCTACTACCTCAGTGAGGTATTGACACCGACAAAGCAGAGGTACCCTCACTACCAGAAACTCTCCTATGGCGTGTTCATGACGGCTCGTCGTCTGAGCCACTACTTCCAGGAGCATCAGGTGATGGTCGTCAACGAGGCACCCCTGAACAGCATCCTGAACAACCCAGAGACCACAGGATGCGTGGCCCTGTGGGGCATCGATCAGTCACCCCTAGACATCATCTACGAGAAGCGCCATGCAATCAAGTCTCAGGTACTCCCAGACTTCCTTGTCCATTGGATGGAACTGCAGCTACCAGACACGCCAGACATGACACAGTCATGGACGATGCACTTCAACGGCTCCAAGCGCGAAGCGGGAGCGGGAGCCGGGGTCATACTGACCTCCCCGCAGGGCGACAAGATGAAGTACGTCCTCCGGATGAAATTTCGAGCTTCCAACAACGAGGCCGAATATGAATCCCTCATCCATGTCATGAGGATGGCAAAGATCTGCAGCGCAACGCGCCGAGTAATCTACGGAGACTCGAACCTCGTCGTCAACCAGACGATGAACGAGTGCGATGCACACGCCGCCAACATGATCGCGAACCGTGCACTCTACAACTCACTCGAAGGAGACTTTGACGGCTGCGAGCTTCGGCATGTTGGGAGAGAAAGCAACGAGGAGGCCGACAGACTTGCCAACATCGGCTCCACCTGTGCACGGGTGCCACCAGGCGTGTTCCTCGAACAGATCTGCGTGCCATCCATCAAACGGGGATTTCCAAAGGGATCACCCGAAGAAGCATAACACTCAGGGGCTGCGCTACCCGAAGGGCAGGAAGGACCCGAAAAGCTCGACACAGAGGTCGCAGCGGTCATCCTAACGCAGGTCATGGAAGTAGAGGAAATTTGGACACGGACATACCTCAGGTACCTGATAGACGACAAGCTGCCTGATAGCCCGACAGATGCCCGGCGCATATCTCGCCGATCAAAGGCCTTCACCATCATCAATGGCTGTGGCATCCCGCAAAAACCACTACTAGAAAATCGCGGTGTTTTTGTGCATTGCATCATGATGACCGCATGCTCATGTCATCATGCCACATTGCATTTGAGCATCATCATCATCTTGCATTTGATTGCATAAACTATTTTTGAAAAGCAAAGGCCAAACCCGGGTCTCCGGATTATTTTGTTTTGGCTGCTATCGGTTGGCAAACGGTGCGTTTAAAATAAATAAAAGATTATATTATTTTAGTGGGGCAGTCGAACGGGCTGAATGACCCGAACGACCACCCCAGAAAATTACAAACGGCCCACCCCATTAATCCTAAAGCTACCAGATAACCTACCCACACACCCCCTCCACCTCACCCTGGCCAATGCCCTCTCTCCACCTCATCCTCCCTCACCACTCCCACCACTCAGATGCTGCCACTTGGCCTCCCCCTCTCTCTCACCCTCCCCAACCCCACACAACCACACACAGCCACGCACCCACCCAACCCACACCGGATCCCCTGGCCACACCCGATCCCCACCAACCCCGCGTGGCCATCCCCAACCTCCCGCACGACTCCCTCTCCCCCGCGTCCCCTTCTCCCTCCTCTGGCTCCCTTCCCCGCTCCGGCCTGCCTTGGCGCCCTCCTTCCTCCTCCGCCTCGCCGCCCACCACGCCACGCCTCGCCCGCCGCCCAGCTACCTCGCGCCCAGCTTCCCCCGTCGCCCTCCCTGCCGGCGCCTCCTCGGGCCGCCCCATCGAGTTTCCTCCCGCGCCACTGCCTCCTCCGTTAAATCGGCCGCTCCGCGCCTCCGCTGCCTTCTCTCCCCTCGGCGCCCTCAGTCCTCCTCGTCGGCCTCGCCACCGCCAGCCACGCCCGCCGCCTCTCGCTGCCCCGCCACCAACCGCCTCCACTGCCGCTACCGCTGCCCTCGCGCCCTCGCCGCCCGCTACTGCCGCATCTCCGCTCAACGCTCTGTCGCCGCCCGCAAGCCCCCGCAGCGTCCCTCACCCCGCGTGGGCATCGCTGTAGTGCCTCGCAAGCACTCAAGCAGTAGCTTGTGCCCCATGTCCGTGTCGCCCAGTTCATGTGTTACCATGTCGGTCTCCCTTGACGTTTGGTGAGGCTCTTCTGGTTTGTTGCTGTCGTGCTTGCCTAGTGCCATCTGTTGGTGATGCTATGAAGATGGGCGAAGTGGTGTGTGGCAACCGCGAATCAACTCCTTTTGGTGATCGATGCATTGGCCACTAGGGGAACCCTCAACAAGATCTGCTACATGGATTCGAGACCGATCCGTAATGCCAAGTACTCCCCCGGACGACAAGTTCTCCATTCCGGAACGGCACGATCGACCGCATAGAGCACCAAGATCTTCCAGTGTCGAGACCCGAGTCCGACACCGACAATCGAAGCCAGAACCGACAATCTTGCCTACCCGGACACCGTGCGACAAGTACTCCTTCCCTCGGACGCCGAGCCCGGACCCGATGACCGCCAAGCTCGCCACCGAGAACTCCAACAAGGACGCCAAGGTCGTTTAAACGGAACGCCAAGTTCGCCACCTTGGACGCCATGACCGCCTACACGGACCCGAAGACCACGGCGTCGACCGGAAGAATCCGATGCGCCCCGACACGGAACCAAGTTCTCCTTCCCGGAAGCATCGACGCTCGTGCGACAAGATCTACACCCTAGATCCGAAGACCCTAATCCCGGACTCCGAGAACGTGCCCGTCGAACCCGGAACCCCGAGACCCGACCCCGAACCCCGGAACCCCAAGACCGTCGAGACCCCAATGTGTGCCCCTTTTCCTCGAGCCCTATTTTATAAATGTAAAATATCAAATTGTTGCATATTAAATCATTCATGCATGCATATTGCCATGTGAGTTGGGGGCCTTATGCCGATTCACCTAATAATTAAATATGGGGCCCATATGCGGGCAAATCTAGTCTCATATTGGCCTCATTTAAACTTGTGTAGCGAACCGGTGCCCTCTTTTGTCTTGCTAATGCAACATTTAAGTTGCGGGGGTTTCTAAATAACATGAACCACCTTACTAATTGTCGGGACCCCGGTTCCGCTTAATCTGACCTAATTGCATCGCATCTTTGCCATGTCATTCATCATACATGCATCATGCCGATCTTCTGCCGTAGTATTAAATATTGCATCCGGTGTTTCTTCTAGTGTTTTGGTTCTTCGCGGATAAGGCCGTTGAGTTGATATGAGCTTCGCCCCGATCTTCGAATGAACCTTCGACAATGTTTTCAGGCGAGCATCTCCCCCCTTTCTACCTATCTTACTTTTATAGTATTTATTCCCTCCTGTTGATCTTTTGCTATCTGTGTTGCGATGCTCTAGTTTCGTTCCTGGATATTCCCTGCAGCCTCATATTTCCTTGGACACATCCTATTACCTGTTGTTTGGTAGATAGTTGGACTTGCGCGTCGTAGTCGTTTGCTCAAGTGCTGTTGCGTGTCGTCCAGTGCCATAGTTGTTGATGTATCGCCGCATGTTGTTCTTGGAGATGATCATAGTTTTACTTATCGTTCACTTTAATTCCTGTTTAACAACTAAAATTGAAGTAAGCAGAGGCATCGGTGGGTGATAGAAAATATTTGGTTTCCGAACGCCCACTTGTGTCCCGTAGGACCCCGAGTACTTGATACCTGTTCCTTGATTTATCGCGCTATCCACATATGGGGAATTATGGGCCCCCCTTAGCCAGAGCTTGATTCCGTCTTATTTCTTGGGGCCACAAACTAGTTTGAGGTTTTATTTACTATCCTGTACTTATGCCATGCTACTGCTTTATTTACGATTGTGCGAGGAGCACACTGTACTGTTTAGGTAAGCGGAATGTTTTCGTGGTATCGACAAGCCCAGCCACACTTTCGGGTTCCCAGTCGTTTACAGCCATTGTCGCAAACCTTGAGTCCGTCTCGGAGCTTGCTTACTTCGTTGCGGGTCTACTCAATGGGGTGGCCCCCTGAAATATTTCTGAATCTTGTGATTGCTCTGTCGTGAAGACCTCGTTGGGTTTTGATTTGGTTTTTCCGAGGTCGATCGTGTGTGTGTTGCTATTTGTGCACCGGCGGGTTAAAACTTTCGAAAGCCGTGTCATGTTATGGACGACTTGGAGCACGATTCGACCATAGACAAGCATAACTAAAGTTTATTGCTATAAATTTGACTTTATAATGACTAGTAATCAGCTCACTATAATGGAATGGCTAATTAATATTGCCCACAATTGCTTGTTTGGAGTGTCGCTTGCGACCATTGTACCTGACTAGTAAGTATGGCAACTACAACGGAATGGCTAAATAAAAGTACCAACAACTGCTGGGTTTTGGGTTATCTCATGCTATTTGTATCTGATTAGTAAGTGTTGCAACTACAACGGAATGATTAACTAAAAATGGCCCACTGCTTATTTTATCAGGATGATCGTCTACATCTGACTAGTAATTGCTGCAACGATAACTGAATAAATAAAACTGCCAACTGTGTGAGTTCCTCGGTTGACTTCCTTGTTTGGTCTCGAGGGGGAAATACCAGGATGGGTTTGTTTGGTGTTAGTCTCAGGCTGGTTCCGGATAGGTTTTCTTACCCCTCTCTGATAACCGCCAGTTGTATCGAGTCTCTATAGGTTGTTTAGTGCATGATGCCGCTGCCGCTCAGTCCACCATACCTATGTAGGCGAGGACCTCCGAATTCTAGTCTCGCCGTGTACTGGCCTCAGGAACTGACGCTCCTCTTTTTCCTTTGCCCTTTGTCGGCACCCATTTTTTTTAAGCAGGTTTTGAGATCGACGTCGTTAGCAGGGTTACCCTTCCGGCTTGGCCTGGGCAGGGTTATGGACGCCATTGGTTATTCTTCAGGGCTCTTAGCCCCATTTGCCTCTTGTCCGTAGTCGGACACCCTGACATTTTCAAGGTGATTTGGATCTTTGTATATTATATCTGTATTCTTGACTCATGGAGTCGTGTTGTATATATATCTGTTCCGTGGGTCCCATCGAGGACTGTTGTGTAATGTTATTACTTCGTTTTCCACCCGCACGAAAGTGCCTGGTGGGCACCTTTGAATCGTTTCTATGCGGGTTTGGCGGGTTTTTCGCTAAAACTTGCATAGGTCCGATTCTGAGGGTGTTACAGAGTGGTATCAGAGCTCAGCAGTTGCGATACCCCACAAGTCCAGCCTGTAGGATAACCTAGCTAACGGCCGAAGTAGAGTGTCAAAACTATTTTTGCAAAATCGGTTGTATAGTTCTGGCTAGGTCTGATTTTACTCCTTAACCTCTGCTGCTCTCCTCTCACCTCTGCGTGTTTTGAATCCTCTCTCTTCTCTCTCTTCGAGTCCAGGATTTCTCGTGGTTGGGTTCCGTCGTACCTTCAGGGTTTCGTTTTCTCCTTTGGTAACGGCGTTGCTACATCTGGTCGTCATGCTATCCGAGGAACCCTTCGTCTGATGGACTTCTCTTTGATCCTTCTCGTGCCTCCCAGTGTTTTCCGATGCGACGACATCATCTACGTCAGATCCGATGCAGAGTCTGCATCACTCCTTTGTTTCCGAACCTCGATTGTCGAGATCTTCAGTCTGATTCTGAGAATGGTTGCACTCTTTTCTACTGATTGTGTAGAGTAATAGTCTGGGTGCGTGATGGATTGGCCCCCATGCCGACTACCCCTTCTATTCGCTTTTGTACATTGAAGCGGATGAGAATGCATCGGTTCCCTCTTTCTATCGAAGTTAGGGGTGGCTTTATTTGTGGATACCTCTACCTTCGACCTTTAGTTCCCGGAGTGTTCCCTCGACGATCACGGACAACGACCTCTTGTTAGTGGTGTCGCGAGGATCTACACGAAGCGAGAAGACGCAGATCTCCGACCTTCTTTCCGGTACCATGAGGCGGATCTCGAGGGCGAGATCCATTGTTAGTGGTGTCGAATTGTGGCATCCCGCAAAAACCACTACTAGAAAATCGCGGTGTTTTTGTGCATTGCATCATCATGACCGCATGCTCATGTCATCATGCCACATTGCATTTGAGCATCGTCATCATCTTGCATTTGATTGCATAAACTATTTTTGAAAAGCAAACGCCAAACCCGGGTCTCCGGATTATTTTGTTTTGGCTGCTATCGGTTGGCAAACGGTGCGTTTACAATAAATAAAAGATTATATTATTTTAGTGGGGCAGTCGAACGGGCTGAATGACCCGAACGACCACCCCAGAAAATTACAAACGGCCCACCCCATTAATCCTAAAGCTACCAGATAACCTACCCACACACCCCCTCCACCTCACCCTGGCCAATGCCCTCTCTCCACCTCATCCTCCCTCACCACTCCCACCACTCAGATGCTGCCACTTGGCCTCCCCCTCTCTCTCACCCTCCCCAACCCCACACAACCACACACAGCCACGCACCCACCCAACCCACACCGGATCCCCTGGCCACACCTGATCCCCACCAACCCCGCGTGGCCATCCCCAACCTCCCGCACGACTCCCTCTCCCCCCGCGTCCCCTTCTCCCTCCTCTGGCTCCCTTCCCCGCTCCGGCCTGGCCCCGCGTGGTGCCCCTCCTTCCTCCTCCGGCCTCCTCGCCGCCCACCGCCACGCCACCTCGTCCCCGCCGCTCGCCGGCCCAGCTACCCCCCCCCTCGCGCCCAGCTTCCCCCGTCGCCCTCCCTGCCGGCGCCTCCTCGGGCCGCCCCATCGAGTTTCCTCCCGCGCCACTGCCTCCTCCGTCCGTCG
Source organism: Avena longiglumis (assembly GCA_030063025.1). Classification (NCBI taxonomy): domain Eukaryota; kingdom Viridiplantae; phylum Streptophyta; class Magnoliopsida; order Poales; family Poaceae; genus Avena; species Avena longiglumis. The sequence goes on along the minus strand of CP125977.1, from coordinate 1,472,523 downwards.
GCCGCGCCGCGCCTCCCCCTCTCTCCGCCGGCCTTCCTCTCCCCTCCGGCGCCCTCCGGTCCTCCTCGTCGGCCCCCGCCACCGCCAGGCCGCGCCTCCGCTCGCCCCTCTCGCCCTCGTCCCGCCACCAACCGCCTCCACCGTCGCCAGCTGCCGCGTCCCCTCGCGCGCCCTCGCCGCCTCCGCGCGCCCTGCTCGCATCTCCGCTCAACGCCCTCTGTCGCCCGGCCCGCAAGCCCCCGCTGCAGCGTCCCTCACCCCGCGTGGGCATCGCTGTAGTGCCTCGCAAGCACTCAAGCAGTAGCTTGTGCCCCATGTCCGTGTCGCCCAGTTCATGTGTTACCATGTCGGTCTCCCTTGACGTTTGGTGAGGCTCTTCTGGTTTGTTGCTGTCGTGCTTGCCTAGTGCCATCTGTTGGTGATGCTGTGAAGATGGGCGAAGTGGTGTGTGGCAACCGCGAATCAACTCCTTTTGGTGATCGATGCATTGGCCACTAGGGGAACCCTCAACAAGATCTGCTACATGGATTCGAGACCGATCCGTAATGCCAAGTACTCCCCCGGACGACAAGTTCTCCATTCCGGAACGGCAGGATCGACCGCATAGAGCACCAAGATCTTCTAGTATCGAGACCCGAGTCCGACACCGACAATCGAAGCCAGAACCGACAATCTTGCCTACCCGGACACCGTGCGACAAGTACTCCTTCCCTCGGACGCCGAGCCCGGACCCGATGACCGCCAAGCTCGCCACCGAGAACTCCGACAAGGACACCAAGGTCGTTTAAACGGAACGCCAAGTTCGCCACCTTGGACGCCATGACCGCCTACACGGACCCGAAGACCACGGCGTCGACCGGAAGAATCCGATGCGCCCCGACACCGAACCAAGTTCTCCTTCCCGGAAGCATCGACGCTCGTGCGACAAGATCTACACCCTAGATCCGAAGACCCTAATCCCGGAGTCCGAGAACGTGCCCGTCGAACCCGGAACCCCGAGACCCGACCCCGAACCCCGGAACCCCAAGACCGTCGAGACCCCAATGTGTGCCCCTTTTCCTCGAGCCCTATTTTATAAATGTAAAATATCAAATTGTTGCATATTAAATCATTCATGCATGCATATTTCCATGTGGGTTGGGGGACTTATGCCGATTCACCTAATAATTAAATATGGGGCCCATATGCGGGCAAATCTAGTCTCATATTGGCCTCATTTAAACTTGTGTAGCGAACCGGTGCCCTCTTTTGTCTTGCTAATGCAACATTTAAGTTGCGGGGGTTTCTAAATAACATGAACCACCTTACTAATTGTCGGGACCCCGGTTCCGCTTAATCTGGCCTAATTGCATCGCATCTTTGCCATGTCATTCATCATACATGCATCATGCCGATCTTCTGCCGTAGTATTAAATATTGCATCCGGTGTTTCTTCTAGTGTTTTGGTTCTTCGCGGATAAGGCCGTTGAGTTGATGTGAGCTTCGCCCCGATCTTCGGATGAACCTTCGACAATGTTTTCAGGCGAGCATCTCCCCCCTTTCTACCTATCTTACTTTTATAGTATTTATTCCCTCATGTTGATCTTTTGCTATCTGTGTTGCGATGCTCTAGTTTCGTTCCTGGATATTCCCTGTAGCCTCATATTGCCTTGGACACATCCTATTACCTATTGTTTGGTAGATAGTTGGACTTGCGCGTCGTAGTCGTTTGCTCAAGTGCTGTTGCGTGTCGTCCAGTGCCACAGTTGTTGATGTATCGCCGCATGTTGTTGTTGGAGATGATCATACTTTTACTTATCGTTCACTTTTATTCCTGTTTAACAACTAAAATTGAAGTAAGCAGAGGCATCGGTGGGTGATAGAAAATATTTGGTTTCCGAACGCCCACTTGTGTCCCGTAGGACCCCGAGTACTTGATACATGTTCCTTGATTTATCGCGCTATCCACATATGGGGAATTATGGGCCCCCCTTAGCCAGAGCTTGATTCTGTCTTATTTCTTGGGGCCACAAACTAGTTTGAGGTTTTATTTACTATCCTGTACTTATGCCATGCTACTGCTTTATTTATGATTGTGCGAGGAGCACACTGTACTGTTTAGGTAAGTGGAATGTTTTCGCGGTATCGACAAGCCCAGCCACACTTTCGGGTTCCCAGTCGTTTACAGCCATTGTCGCAAACCTTGAGTCCGTCTCGGAGCTTGCTTACTTCGTTGCGGGTCTACTCAATGGGGTGGCCCCCTGAAATATTTCTGAATCTTGTGATTGCTCTGTCGTGAAGACCTCGTTGGGTTTTGATTTGGTTTTTCCGAGGTCGATCGTGTGTGTGTTGCTATTTGTGCACCCCGGCCGGGTTAAAACTTTCTGAAAGCCGTGTCCGCGGTTATGGACGACTTGGAGCACAGTATCTCGACCATAGACAAGCATAACTAAAGTTTATTGCTATAAATTTGACTTTATAATGACTAGTAATCAGCTCACTATAATGGAATGGCTAATTAATATTGCCCACAATTGCTTGTTTGGAGTGTCGCTTGCGACCATTGTACCTGACTAGTAAGTATGGCAACTACAACGGAATGGCTAAATAAAAGTACCAACAACTGCTGGGTTTTGGGTTATCTCATGCTATTTGTATCTGATTAGTAAGTGTTGCAACTACAACGGAATGATTAACTAAAAATGGCCCACTGCTTATTTTAACAGGATAATCGTCTACATCTGACTAGTAATTGCTGCAACGATAACTGAATAAATAAAACTGCCAACTGTGTGAGTTCCTCGGTTGACTTCCTTGTTTGGTCTCGAGGGGGAAATACCAGGATGGGTTTGTTTGGTGTTAGTATCAGGCTGGTTCCGGATAGGTTTTCTTACCCCTCTCTGATAACCGCCAGTTGTATCGAGTCTCTATAGGTTGTTTAGTGCATGCTGCCGCTGCCGCTCAGTCCACCATACCTATGTAGGCGAGGACCGCCGAATTCTAGTCTCGCCGTGTACTGGCCTCAGTACTGACGCTCCTCTTTTTCCTTTGCCCTTTGTCGACACCCTTTTTTTTAAGAAGGTTTTTAGATCGACGTCGTTAGCAGGGTTACCCTTCCGGCTTGGCCTGGGCAGGGTTATGGACGCCATTGGTTATTCTTCAGGGCTCATAGCCCCATTTTCCTCTTGTCCGTAGTCGGACGCCCTGACATTTTCAAGGTGATTTGGATCTTTGTATATTATATCTGTATTCTTGACTCATGGAGTCGTGTTGTATATATATCTGTTCCGTGGGTCCCATCGAGGACTGTTGTGTAATGTTATTACTTCGTTTTCCACCCGCACGAAAGTGCCTGGTGGGCACCTTTGAATCGTTTCTATGCGGGTTTGGCGGGTTTTTCGCTAAAACTTGCATAGGTCCGATTCTGAGGGTGTTACAATGGCGAGCTGTACAAGCGCAGCATTTCGGGTGTACTCCAAAGGTGCGCTACCATCGATGACGGCAAAACTATCCTCCAAGACATCCACGAGGGCATCTGCGGCCATCATGCGGGCAGTCGCGCCCTTGTCGCCAAAGCTCTATGAGCTGGATTCTACTGGCCAACGGCCATGAACGACGCCAAAGACATCGTACGAAGATGCAACGGGTGCCAATGGTTCGCATATAAACCGCATGCACCCGGATCAGAGCTCAGGCCCATACCTTTTCCCTGGCCCTTCGCCCAATGGGGCCTCGACATGATAGGCAAACTGCCAAGGTCCTCGAAAGGAGGTCACGTCTACCTCCTGGTCCCAGTCGACAAATTCACCAAGTGGATTGAGGCCATGCCCGTCACTAGCCAAAAGGGCAAAACTGCAGTCAAGTTCTTTTAATCCATTGTCTACAGGTTCGGCGTGCCGCATAGCATCATCACCGACAATGGGTCGAACTTCATCTCCAAAGAATTCCAGGACTTCTGCGAAGATCTCGGAATCAACATCACGTACGCCTCCATGGCGCACCCTCAAACGAACGGGCAGGTCAAGAAGGCCAACGGCCTCGTCGGTGCTGGCATCAACAAGCGTCTAATGAGCCCACTCGAGCGACTCGCAGGAGCCTGGACACAAGAGCAACCCTCGGTCCTGTGGAGCCTGCGCACAACGCCAAATAGCTCAACTGGCTACACGCCTTTCTTCATGGTGTACAGAGCCGAAGCCGTGCTACCAGCAGAGGTACGCCACAAGGCCCCACGGGTCGTCGCTTACAGCAAAGTCGAATCAACAGCCGCACTCGAAGACGCCGTCGACACACTCGATGAGGCGCGCGATATAGCAGCAGCTCGGTCAGCGGTGTACCAACAGAGTCTCTGCAACTACCATAGCCGACGGCTACACCCAAGGTCTGTCGTCGAAGGAGACCTAGTCTTGCGACTCAAGCAAGAGCGACCGAAGAAATTCGAGTCACTGTGGGAAGGACCCTACATCGTCACTGAAGTCATCCCAGGTGGCGCCTATCGCCTCAAGCACGTGGAGTCCGGAGTCGCATACTCCAACCCATGGAACGTCACACAGCTTCGACGCTTCTACCCCTAGCTATCTCCCTCTTTTACTTTCAATAAGGCTATTCAGCCAAGGCTACTCAGCCGAACAATGTAACTCCTCCTGACGATATGAATAAAGCTAAGTTTCTTGCTCCAAATATTTCACCTATTGTCTGCATTTTACTCCTTGTTACAACACACTCGAGGGCTCCCCTCACCTCACGACTTCGTCGACTGAGGATAAAGCGTGTACACCTGAGTAGCTAACCACGTCAGGCTAACGAAATGGAGACGTATGCAATCAAAGGACGACGTGCTAAAAATAAACCTTTACAATAAGGGGCACAACACGCCCAGTCGAATATACAAATTTTACATCTATATTTTTTACAGGATCTACCTATTCTGCACAATAGCCTGCGCACGCTGCTTAGACAGATCTACAATCTGTTCGGCATACTGCCTTACAGCCACATAATGTGGACGCATATCCCACTCACCACCATCCAGACGAAGAGGTGGCCCATCCGCCATAGCAGACAGATCTACATCGGGACGATGCAACCGGACAAGGGAAAGCGCAGCCTTCACCCCCGCAACAAGCTGATGTCACACCATTTCCTTGACACGGTGAACATTCCGAAACTTCGTCAGCAGGCCAGAGAGAGTCTACGACACCCCATCTAGCGGAAACATCACATACAGAACTGACGCCAATAAAGACTGCACCTGACGAAGCACACGCGATACTTGGTGGACACGATCCTGCACCGTCGCAAGGACCATGGCACGATCACGGTCCACCCAGAAGAACCCGCCGGCCTCCATGTCCTGCTAGGTCAAGCAGTTAATCCGAACAGCAACGCGCTCCTTCTCCTCCTTTGGAGCAAGGTTAGCACCTGCAATACTTGCAAAAGTAAGATGCAAGGCCAACAGGCGCATCCGAAACAATGAGCAGCAGCTTGAAAAACTCACATTCAAGCTATTCGGCCAGACGATGCAACTCCCCCATCAAATATTCCTCTCGGGCAGCGCCTCGCTCCGCCTTCGACTTCCAAACATCAGCGTGGCCACGCACTCCAAGCAATTCCTTCTCAAGACTACGGATGTTGTCTCGAAGAAACACAAGCTACGACGCACCATCCAAGGATGGCCGCAGCTGTGGTGCAGACGAAGTGTCAACGGGATCATCACCCGAAGGATCGTAGAGTAAAATAAGGCAAGGATATGAACAAGAAGACGAATGAACAAAGAACTCGGAAATTCATTATGTACAGCAAAAAGCCACTGCGTGGCGCAAGGACTGTTCATAGACATAATTACAAGAGCTGGAAACAAAAGCTATCCTACGACTACAAGACCTAAGAAGCTGCATCCTGAGTAGCCTCGGAGCCGGACTGTATCCCGTTGGCCTCTCCCTGCTGCTTCAACGCGTACTCAGCCAACAAGTCAATCAACTTCGGCCCATAACGCTTACAGCGAGCAACATAGATGGCGAAGTCTACCTCGGATCCGTCAGCAGCCGTTGGCATCTGGGAGGTGACCGGATGAAGATCCAGATCCGCTCCAGAAGCCAGGGCCATCGCCAGCCCGATGGACGCACCAATGCCTTTCTTCTTGCGCTTGAACGCCGCAGGTGCTTCAGCTAACAGTGCCTCCGCCAAGGCATCGACATCTTCGAGGGCGACGCCCTTGGGGACGAGCTCCTTATAGAAGCTCCCAAGAACCTCCTTGGCCTTGGCAAGCGAGCCAACCACGGTACCACAACGGTCTTCGCCCGCCGCAGTGGCATCATCCAGAGCACTTCCGTGATACAGGACACTGCGGTCAAACTCGATGCCAGCGGCATCTAAAGAAAGAGAAGGGACAACATAAATAAAAGCATAGCAAGAAAAGACAGGGAAGCCTAAAAAAGAAAGACGAAGCAACTCACCCGAAATAGCCTTGGCAGCCGCCATCAGCTTGTTGTACATCTCCTTCTCGCGCGAAGCCATGGTGGTGGCAAGTTGCTACTCGCGATCCGTAGCCTCCTGTTGCAGGCGCTCCTTGGCCGCAGCTGCGTTGGCTAGCTCCAGCTCGAGACGCTCCTTGGCACCAACGGCATCCTCAGCTTTCTTCTCCGCTCGCCCAAGGCTCTTTTTGAGAGCATCAAGCTCACGGAGGGTGGTATTGTTGTCCTCTGCAAGCAGCACAACACCTATCAGATCACAGGGAAAAGAAGTACAAAGAGCAGCAAAAAGATCAACTCGTGAACATGCCTTGAAGCTGTTTGAAACTGGTCTCCAATGCCAGGTGCTGCTGCACCAGCTGATTGAAGCCCTGCACAAAAGGCTGCAAAAGGCACTACTCGTCAAAAGAACGTCTCGGGGGCTACGCCCAAAGAATGAGCAAAACAAGTTACACATAAGAAAAACGCTCGGGGGCTCCCCCCCGAGACTTGAAGAAAAAATGCACAACAGATCATTCTAAAGATGCTCGGGGGCTCCCCCCGAGGCCGGAAGAAACAACGACCAGCAGATCATCTGAAGAGGCTCGGGGGCTCCCCATGCGGCAGAAAACATAAACACTTAAAGGGATAGACGGAGACTCCGAAGGTTCGCCTGCAGTCTTCTGAGGGACAACCACCCGAGCCTCCTGCGGAGAAGACCTCATAGTAGCACCCTCAGAGGTGGACACCGTCTGAGGAGGAGGAGAAGAAATCTTCGACTCCCCCACCATCTCCCGAGCGCCATCGCTGGAGGAGATGTCGGAAGAGTGACTATAACAGAAAACATCAAACAAGAACAATCAAGCGAAATCGAGAGAGAGCAAAAAGGGAACTGAGGAAACTTACGAGTCGAGAACGCTCAAGTCGAATATAGGAGGGGGTTTCCTGCCCTTCTTCTCTTCCTTCTTTTCTTCCTTCTTCTCTTCCTGCTTCCGCTTCGCCGGCGGGTGCGGTGCCACATCCCGCACAGGCATGGCCGGAAGAGGAGAGGAAGAGCCCCCATGACCCCCACTATGACGCTCAAGGCATAGAGGATTCCTAGGGGACGGCGGAGTCGAGGCATCCGCGATTCGCTGGAGCTCCGCGTCCTCTTACGAGTGTGATCCTCGCTCGACTCGTTGGCCTCCTCAGTCGGCGATCGCGCCGATGGAAGTTCAGACATGGAGTCCACTACCTCGTTGTACGGTGCATCCGGGAACACTTCGGGCAATGGAGGCGACATGCCTGGCACCTTGAATTCCTGCGCCAGAAGAAAAAAAAATTTTAGCACAAAAAGATGCAAGGACAACGCAGTCAAAAAATAGCGCAACACGCACGTCCCAGATATACACCTGCGAAACCGGACAAGAAGAGGAGAACGGGGGAGTCATCGACTTCCCCGAGATATCCTCTCCAGCCTTGAATTTCAGCAGCGGGCGAAGGATCCCGTCGAGATCCCCCTTGGAGAACTCCTTAGCTGAAACCCTGGTCGGATCGCAACGACCCAAATAAAGAAACATCGGGTGCGCCCTAGCCTGGAGCGGCTGCACCCGACGATTGAGAAAGGTGCGGATGATATCGACACTGTTCACCTCTTTCTCCGGAATCAGCTGGAGATCCTCCACCCGACGATAGAGCCCCTCTATCTCCGCCACCTCGCCATCCAAGATCTGGTTCTTCCAGGACCTCTTCGGCTCGATTTTTTGGAAGGGGTCGAAAGGAGCAAGACCAAAATCCTGCCCAGCCACCGTAGAGTCGCGGATGTAAAACCATTGCCTCCGCCAGTACTGGACAGATTCGGACATAGAGAAGTAAAAGAAAATAAAATTGGATCGAAGGGAAATGATCCAACCCCCAATGGGATAAACACCATCAAAGCCAGATTTCCTATTCACGGAATAGAGTTTCCGGAAGAGGCCAAAGTGCGGCTCGATACCGAGCCAGCACTCGCAGAAAGTGACGAAACAAGCGACATGAAGAAGAGAGTTGGGAGAAAGATGATGCAGCTGGATACCATAAAGAAAAAGCAATCCACGAAGGAAATTGTGGACTGGGAAGCAAAAGCCCCGAAGGACAAAGGCGAGGAACATAACCCGAAACCCAACGGAGGAGAGGGGATTACCTCATTGCCGGGAAGTTTGACGGCCTCCCTATCCTGCGGGATCAGGCCCCGCTCACGGAGCTTGCGGAGATCACTTTCACGCGTCTTGGACCGCCGCCAACCACCATCAGTGACACGGGTGGCGGCGAAACCCTTCTTGCCATCAGTGGAGGCGCTGGTGCCAACTACAGAGGAGGACTTCTTGGGCTTCCCCATTTTCGCGTGGCAGTGACGACGTTGAGCATGCAGAATCAAGGTAGGAAAGGCTCAAGGAAATTCCAGTGCACAGTGAGAACACTCAGAGAAGATGGGAGCAGTGAAACAAGAATGGCTGCGGTGAAAACAAATCCATCTTTTCCCCAATGATTATAAGGACGAGGACGATGCACGACGACCGTCGATCAGGAAGACCTAGAGCCAACATCAAGATCTGTCCGTCCACATGTCAGCACAGCAGCGAACCGTCACTCACACGCCGTCCACTACGCCTTGAAATCGAGGCGACGCCGTAATTATCTCCACGTCGCGCATGACCAGTCAACTCAAAGTCAGAAGGTGGGACCCATGTTCGTCCAGTCAAGTCATCTCTGGCGCCGCAGACGCTTGAGGTCACCAATCGTCAGCACTGACGTCATCAAAAGCTATACTAGCAACGGTTACAATTCTTCGGATACATAGCTAAAAGTACTTACTCGAATCTACGATTCGACTAACTACTCGGGGGCTACTCCTATCAGGAGTGCTGGCCGCGCACCCGAAGTATAATCAAGATATCACACTGCAAAGCTATTCTTCGAGTCCTACGTCGAGTCTGCGACTCCACTTCGGACTCGGGGGCTACTCCCATAGGGAGGATGGATTCAAGCATCCGAAAAATTTGTGTCCTACGGATCTAAAAGTCAAAAACGATAGAATTAAAGTCTCTGCTCGAGTCCACGACTCGAACAGACACTCGGGGGCTACTCCCATAGGGAGCGATGGTCCCGCACCCTATGAATCTTCGACTGCGATCCTTTGGATCAGCACGCAAAAACTTTTCGGCAACTACGACACAAAGATAAGACCTACAAATATCATCTGATGGCCTGGCAACGCACACGACCGCGCTCTGCTAGTGAGAACCCGTGCCAGCAGGCGCGATGAAAATCCCAACGGACGCATTAGGTACATCATTTAAATTTACTGTAATTCCACTCCTGTAAGTCCTCCGTGGCCTGAGTCGAATTGCGCCAGCATATGTTCCGGATTCGAGTTGAGGGACTCGAATCTGAAGAAGATCGTGCTGCTTTGTCCTAAGACAGTTAACTGACCCTGATCCGTCAGGAGAGTCAGGCACACGCATCAACAATCCATACACACTCAAATCATTCTCTAGCAAACAGAGATGGCCGCACCCGAAAGAATAAGGAGTCCTCAGCCAAACCTACGATTCGACTAAACACTTGGGGGCTACTGACATAGTTATACCCTACGGGTACACGACCTTAGCATACCTGGTCCGGCCCAAGGAAGGCCCATGACAAATATACGTCAGCCCATGAAGATTTTCGGGTGTCCCGGGCCCATGACGCCTTTGGATCCTTGGAGAGCAAGACTAGAGTAGATAGAAAATTCAAAGGGGTAAACCCTAAAACCTGTAACCCACTCGATCTGTGCCTGGGACCTTCCTGCCTCTATATAAAGGCCGGGAGGGCACGACGAGGAGGCTCTCTTAGAATCTCTCGCACACCACGACATACAGACCTCCACGCCAGATTGCAGATGCGCACCCCTGTAACCTTTGGTTCCACCATAATCAGAGCAGACAAGTAGGAATAGGGTTTTCTCTCCGGGGACCTGAACCTGGGTAATCCTCGTGTCCCCATGTTGCTTGTTTGCTAACCGTTCTACGATCTCCAGCATCCCCATCTTCTCCAAAACCCAAGTCCATAACAATGGGCATGGACGAGATTAAACCTCGTCATTACCATTGAAGGATTAATTAGCAAGCAAAGTAGAATTCTCCTCATTAGGAATCTTCCTTTTATTAGAGACAATATCCTTCACATACATTGAATAAGGAGGCAACTTAATAGCATCAGTCAAACGAATTGGCTAGAATAAAGGCTTCATCCATTCACAAAACTTGTTGTAGTGTTCTTCCTCCTTTGACTTGTGTTTCTTACCTAGAAAAGTCATAGGTTTATGCACCCAAGGTTCTCTCTCTTTACCATGTTTATTAGCAACAAAATCTTCCTTAGTGTACCTAGTGTTCTTAGTGTGTTTTTTAGGTTCTTCCTCAACTTCCTCCTTATCAGGAGCATCATTTTCATTATTACCACTCTTAGTTTCAGCATCAGAGACAGATATACTATTAGGATCTACAGAATATTCAAGTGGTTCCTCAACTATCTTATGTTTCTTTTTATTTCTCTTATGAGGACTATCACTATCCTCACCTTGTTGGGAATCCTGCTCTATTCTTTTAGGGTGTCCTTCAGGATATAAAGGATCTTGAGTAGCTGCACCACTCCTAGTTTTGATTCCATAAGCATGTTTATCTCCTGAAGCATTAACTAGCATATTCTTTTGCACCTTAGCAAGTTGATCAAGTTGGATTTGAACCATTTGAAAGTGTTTACAAAGCATTTTAATATCATTAGAAGTTCTTTCCAAAATATCTTTCAAATCATGGATAGCTCTAGAGTTTTCCAATAAATGATTCTGAACTTGTTTATTAAAATTACCTTGTTTAACAATAAATGTGTCAAGTTCCTCTAAGCATTGATCATGAGGCTTACCATAAGGAATATCACCTTCATTAAATTGCAGAGAGTGTACCTCAATAGTAGATGAGTGGGGAATTGGCTTACATAATTCTTCTATAGGAGGTAGATTCTTCACATCTTCAGATCTAATACCTTTCTCCTTTAGACACTTTTTAGCTTCCTTCATCACTTCATCATTTAATGCAATAACTCCCCTCTTCTTTGTTGTTGGTGTTGGAACTAGTTCAGGAACAGTTGGTTCAGGACTAATAGGCTCATCTTAGAAACAAAGTACTTGCTCATCTTAAAATCATCAGAGAACAAAGCACTCATAGTGGAAAGATCATTCATATGAGTCACAGCACTCTCATTTTCAGTACCACAAAAAGGTTCTTTCTCAACAATATCTAAATAAGATAAATCAAGAGAGAAATAATAATCTTTATCTTTAATATCTATGGGAGAGGTGGCAAACTTAGGATCATAGGACGTCTTGCGTATAATAGTATTTCTAGCAAGGAGACTCTTAATAGCACTAGCACCATGTGTGTTTCGGCACTATTCAACAAATTCATCAGTGAGCTCTATGTAACCATCACTAATATCAAAACTCTCACTAGATTCAAGTGAGCTAACATGTGTAATAGTGTATTCACTAGGAGTTTCGGTATTTCCTAGACTAGCCATAGTAGCATCTAGAAAGGACCCAATGAACCACTCGCATCAAGCATAGTAGAAGTAACATCATGAGTATCAAAAGTAGTTTCAGATTTAGCAGTAGTAGCAGTTTGTGTAGGATGAACATGTGGTGGTGGTGTGACAAGCTTACTTATAACAGGCGGTGAATCAAGAGCAACAAAGGTGTTTAGGACTATACCTCTTCTTGTAGTGGATGGTAAAATAGGGAATTTTCCATCACGAGACTTCCCCATGATGAAAGGAGTAGCAGTGAACAATAATAGATCCAATTGAACTTACAAATAAAGCGATGCTCCCCGGAAACGGCGCTAGATAATAGTCTTGATGACCCACATGTGTAGGGATCGCAACAGTCTTTGCGGGTAGTATTACCAAATTTATTAATTTGACACAAGGGGAGACAAAGAATACTTGCAAGCCTTAACATCTGATTTGTCAGTTCAGCTGCACTTGGAAATAGTTCTTGCTCAGAAAAGTTTATCAGTAGCAACAGTTTGTAGTAGCAACAACAAATCAGCAGCAGTAGTAACAACAACAGTGAAATAGGAGCAATAGTAACAGTAACGGTAACAGTAGGATTTGAGTGCGGTAGGCATAGGGATGGATGGACAGGCGTTACATGGACGAGTCTAAAGATGTAACCTCAAGATGTAGGGCATTGCAGATAAATAATAACAAGCATCCAAGTACTAAATAATCCTAGGCATGTGCTCTAAATATAGTCATACGTGCTCGCAATGAGAACTTGCACAACATCTTCTGTCCAGCCAGCCTGTGGTAGCGGGGCCTCTAGGGAACTACTGGAAATTAAGGTACTCCTATTAATAGAGCACCGGAGCAAAGCATTAACACTCCGTGAACACATGTGATCCTCACAACGTAGCCATCCCCTCCGGTTATCCCAATTATTGTCACTTTGGGGCCTTTGTATCCAGATAATGATATGTGTACACAACTTGCAGATAAGACCATAAACAATACTATCATAATGATTCAATAATAAGTTTAGATCTGAGATCATGGCACTCGGGCCCTAGTGACAAGCATTAAGCACAACAAGTTGCAACAAAGTCAAATAGCACTAATAGAGATACTAGGCACTATGCCCCTAACAGATCTGATTTGATTACATGATAGAAATCATCCAATCCCTACCATCCCCAAGCCTACAGCAGGGGATTACTCACTCATGGATGAGGGAAACAACAGTGGTTGATGGAGATGAATTGGTGATGACGATGGCGATGATCCTCTCCAAATTCCCCGTCCCGATAGGGTGCCAGAACGGGGTTTCTGGATCCGAATCTTGGTTTCTGGTGGCGGTGGCGGAGCGGAACTCTTTCTAGAAAACTATCGAAAACCCCTGAGTTTTTAGGTCAGAAGGCAACTTATAGGCGCGGAGGGAGGCCAAGAAGCTGCCTGGGGTGGCCAAACCTCCCCTAGGCGCGGGGTCAGTGGGCCCGCTCCTAGGATGGGTCTGGGCCCCCCGAGCCTCCCCTCTGTCTCCCCTTCTGGCTCCGTGGATCTTCTGGTGAAATATAAGTTTTGGCATATTTTCCGGGATTTTTCCTGATAGTTCATTTTCTGCACAAAAACAAGACACCAAGGTAATTCTTCTGAAAACAGCGTCAGTCCGTGTTAGTTGTATCCAAATCACACAAGTTTAGAGGAGAAACAATAGCAAAGTGTTCGAGAAAGTAGATACGTTTTGGACGTATAAACTCCCCCCAAGGTTAGCTTATTGCTTGTCCTCAAGCAATTCAGTTGAAAACTTAGTGCGATAAAAGAACTTTCACAAACACATTGATTCATATGATTTAAATATTCTCAGCATAGGAGTAGATGCCTAGACAATTCATAATAAGAAGTATGCAACTAAGTCCAATCAATAGTCATTGCAAGCTAGGAAGAGAAACCAACTCAAATAATAATAAGTAGCATGAAACATAAACATAAGGAACATTGCAATGTTGATAATAAGGTATGATAGAGTGGTATCTCGCTTGCCTTTGTTTGAAGAGCACAATATAAATGCCAAGGCACCTCTGAAGTTCACATGAAGACTAGAGATAAAGATATCAGAGATACAAGCATCACAGTAATGACATAATTAACTAAGCTTTGAGACAAACACAAGAATGACAACTATGCTCTCAAGAAGGTGCTCATACAATAAGTGGTGACTCAACAAGGTTGTGAAAACGGTTTTGAAAGGTTTGAAAGGCTTCCAAATACTGAAAGGAAGGTACTCATTAGCTTTGAGCTCTAATTGCCCCTATCATAAGAATCTTTATGTGGTTAAGGTGAAAGTGAGGTCCACTATGAATTATATGCTTGACAGACCATATACTGAAAGTCCCGAGTCCATTGAGTGCGAGGTCCACTCCGCATACTACTCAACTTTGGGTCCAGGCAAGTTCTTGTCATTGTAAGTATTTGCATATCATCTAGAACCGCCAACGGGGTACCCCTTGCACATGGTACATGAGCTTTCCCATAACCAAAATGACAAGGCAAGCATACAATGAGCATCTCAGCAATCTTTTTATTTACTATATTCATAGTTTTTTATTGAGGATTCTTCATAGATGACTTACTATGGTGATGCTGCAAGTTTCCACCATGATTAGGCATGGCTTAGGCTAGCGGCCCAGGCGTTTCTCTAATACAGAATACAAACTCCATGGACTCACAAGTCCCCCTTTCATTTCGCATCGTTGACATCCGCAAACAAAAGAGCAAGGTATCAACTAGATATAAATGTATCTAAAAGGTGTTGAAAGCGTTCCCCGTGACAGCACGGTTCTGCTGACTCCCAGCATATAATTTGCAAGCATATAACTTTCATGGACTAGTCACAATGGTTCAGGATTATTAAGTGCACATAATAAAGTGTGCCATCAAGTTCGTGAGAGCTTTACTAACTTGGTTTCTCAACACAGACAAACATTTTATTTTGGAAGAAAAAAAGGCATATAGAATATGCACTGAAGTAGCAAGGTAGGTATGGTGGACACAGCTGGCAATATTGGTTTTTGGGGAGTTGGAAGCACATGTAGAGCACATACTCAGTGCAAGTGAAAGCTAGCAATAGAGAGGGAGCGACAAACGAGAGAGCAATAGCTGTCATAATCATGCTTGCAACAAAAAAAGACTAATTATGGCATGAAAGTGATACAAGTAGAACTCTGAGGCAAAATAAATCATTGAGGCTTATTATATATTTATTAGTCATATGCATGCATGAGCATGTGCCAAGTCGATTCACATGATCAGCCAGAGGAGGATACCACAATATCATACCAAAGTATGAATAAAACAATGCAAGCAAACATTCATATGACATGCTACAAACTATTAGCAAGCTAGAGCTAATCATAGGCAAGCAAAAACTACTAAGCATCCATAATGACATACACCTTACACAAATAGGATAAGCATGCTCACAATGATGAGTGTATGTACAAAAATGTAAAAAAATAGAGTTCGTTACCAGCCTCTTGCCACTCCTCGAGTTTTCTTAATCTTCATTATTGCTCTTCACTTATGTGACTTGAATGATAACATGAAAACCAATATCAACTGAGGACGGCTGAACCCTGCGAAGAACTCACAAAACCAAAGAATAACAACAAATATTTTTGGTGTTTTCGATTTTTTTATAAACAAGCAAACAAAGAAAAACCAAGCAAACAAAACAAAGCAAAATCTTTTTGGATTTTTTTTCTTTTGAGGAAAACCAAAGCAAAGAAACAAAGAAACAAACCAAGAGAAACAACAAAAATATTTTTGGTATTTTTGAGTTTTTGAGAAAGAAGCAACAAGAACCAAAAACAAAACAAAAACAATGGATAAACAAAGAACCGACCGAACATGATATATATATATATATATATGAGTGTGATGTCGGTGTACCTCCCCCAAGCTTAGGCTTTTGGCCTAAGTGGGGCTCAATCCCATGGTGCCCAAGTAGATGCACCTCTGTAGTATGCCGAGGAAGCTCCCTCGTCCTGGTATGAGCTCGAGGTCTCCCCTGTGTAGTGTACAGCGGGATCATATGCGGACGCTCCCCCTTGGTAGTGCCCGTGGAAGTTGAGAAAACGCATCTTGTCATCCATCTCCGCCTTCGTGCGTGACCAAGGTCCCTAAGAAATACTGAACAAAGTGGTTTGCGGTAGAGGTATGTCTCTCTCTTCCCCGTCAGTAAACAGCATTCTATAAACCATGTTCTCAAGAGTAGAGCTAGAGGTGACAAAGTGGTCCGCCTTCATGGCAGCAAGATCAAGTCTATGAGGAGACAAACCTGTATCTTGTGGATCAATAGCAATTCCCAAGGCAGCAACAATACGAGTAGCAATAATTCCCCCATAAATAGGTCCCCTAGAAGCTAAACGACGAGCAATGAGGGAACCAAGATTATACTTCTCCTCACCGTACTGCACAACAGATAAGAAGGCCAATTGATAGTTGGATATATTACTAGTTTTCTCCCTACCAAGAACACTGGTGGTAAGATAGTAGGTTAAGTACCTGATGGCTGGGAGTTGAATGTTCTTTATCTTCCCTTGCTGAGCTCTGCGGTCATCATCATTGGTTATTCCTCGGTATAGTTCTAGCAAATTAGCGGGAAGAGCTGTAATCTTCTTTGATGACCCCTTTGTACCAAGTCCCAAGTCCTTGCAAAAATTCTTCAATGTCATAGAATGAGCCCTGCCATAAAGTCTAAAGACACAGAAGAATTGAACAAACTTTTGGTGAAGGAGAAATTATCCACAAATGTTTTAGTAAGTGAAGCATATTGTGCACTCTCATCCTGCATGAAACATGTTAGACCAGCCCTCTCAATCAAAGCCATGAAATCATTAAGGATCCCAGCAGCTTGCAAGAAAGTTTGACAAGGAAAGGTGGAGAGGTGAGCATCCCCTTCATCTCCCTCGTCACCAAACCGTAGAGTGTTGATATCCTCATTGTATGGGGGTCTGGAGCTGGTAGATGACCTTGGGAGCCTTTCACTTCTAGGTGCATCACTCTCAAATATGTCACAAAAGGTATGGTGGTCCATGACTTCCCTTTGCTGAAATTTTAAACAACCGTCAAACCAAGTGATTTCTATGTTGATAAATGACGAGCAACTACTATAGGAACTTGCTAGAGGACTAAACATGCATGAAACAAAGTTTCTAAGCATAGAACAAGGATGCAAGCTCAAACAACCTATCACCTATAGTAGCAAAATACTCAAAATACAATCTACCAATCACAAATCTAATTGGACAAGTGGAGGAGGCACATACCAAGGAACAATCCCTCCAAAAATCAGCACTTGAGATGGGCTGAACAAGGAGATCCAAAATCACGAGCAAGAACAGCAAGAACTCGAGCTTGAGCAAATATTCCAGTGTTTTTCGGGAGAGAGAAAGAAGGTGGCTTTGAGGAGGAAGCCTGGAGGGGCTCAAGTGTGCCAGACCCCCCTAGGCGCCACCACTAGGTAGGTCGCGCCTACCATGGTTGTGGGGCCTAGGGGTGCCCCCTGGGTCATCTCAGGTGCCACTCTGCCCCTTTTTTTCGAGAAAAAATTTATTTTGAATTTTCTGGGATTTTTCGGGAAACTTTATTTTTGGCCAATTTTCAGGGTATGAAAATTGATTTTCTCACAGAAACAGTTTTTTCATAAGAAGCAAAAGCAAACCAAAAGCCAAACTACAGGAGCTCTAAGAAACTCAAACAAGCAAACAACTAGAAAAACTAAAGCTAAAGCAAAGACTAGGAGGGAGAAAGGAAAGAGAAAGCAAGTATAATTACAGTGGAAACATTATTCTGTTCATAAAAATCCTTTTGTTAACAAGGTTGATCAAGTCTTGTTACCAAAACAATCTTAAATGAGACAAAACTTTGCATTCCACATGGTGATTATGTTACCTCATACTTGATAGCAATGGTCCCAATCATAATAGTTTCAATATTTTCTTGTGGAATGGGACAATATATTTCTCCAACCTTGATGCCTTCAATATTTTCAATAGAATTAAGCAATAACTTCTAACAACCTTCTTGGGGAAATAAACAGTGTGCTCTTTGTCATTAATATTGAATGTTACTTTTCCTTCATTACAATTGATGACAACACCTACAGTATTAAGAAAAGGTCTCCCAAGAATAATGGACATATTATCATCTTCAGGCATTTCAAGCACAACAAAATCAGTTAAGACCATGCAATTATGAGATACTTGAACAGGAACATCCTCACATATACCAACAGGTATAGTAGTTGTCTTATCAGCCATTTGCAAAGATATATCAGTTGGTATCAACTTTTCTAGCTGGAGCCTCTTGTAGAGATAAAAAGGCATAACACTAACTCCAGCTCCCAAATCACATAAAGCAGTTCTAACATAATTATTCTTAATGGAGCAAGGAATAGTTGGTATACCTGGATCACCAAGTTTCTTTGGAACCTTACCATTGAAGGAGTAATTAGCAAGCAGAATAGAAATCTCCTCATTAGGAATCTTCCTTTTATTAGAGACAATATCCTTCATATACTTTGAATAAGGAGGCAACTTAATAGCATCAGTCAAAGGAATTTGCAAGAATAAAGGGTTCATCCATTCACAAAACTTGTTGTAGTGTTCTTCCTCCTTTGACTTGTGTTTCTTACCTAGAAAAGGCATAGGTTTCTGCACCCAAGATTCTCTCTCTTTACCATGTTTATTAGCAACAAAATCTTCCTTAGTGTACCTAGTGTTCTTAGTGTCTTTTTCAGGTTCTTCCTCAACTTCCTCCTAATCAGGAGCATCATTTTCATTATTACCACTCTCAGTTTCAGCATCAGAGACAGATATACTATTAGGATCTAGGGCAGATTCAAGTGATTCCTCAACTATCTTATGTTTCTTTTTCTTTCTCTTACGAGGAGTACCACTATCCTCACCTTGTTGGGAATCCTGCTCTATTCTTTTAGGGTGTCCTTCAGAATATAAAGGATCTTGAGTAGCTGCACCACTCCTAGTTTTGATTCCATAAGCATGTTTATTTCCTGAAGCATTAACTAGCATATACTTTTGCACCATAGCAAGTTGATCAAGTTGGGTTTGAACCAGTTGAAAGTGTTTACAAAGCATTTTAATATCATTAGAAGTTCTTTCCACAATATCTTTCAACTCATGGATAGCTCTAGAGTTTTCCAATAAATGATTCTGAACTTGTTTATTAAAATTACCTTGTTTAAAAATAAATGTGTCAAGTTCCTCTAAGCATTGATCAGGAGGCTTACCATAAGGAATATCACCTTCATTAAATTGGAGAGAGTGTACCTCAATAGTAGATGAGTGGGGAATTGGCTTACATAATTCTTCTATAGGAGGTAGATTCTTCACATCTTCAGATCTAATACCTTTCTCCTTTAGACACTTTTTAGCTTCCTTCCTCACTTCATCATTTAATGTAATAACTCCCCTCTTCTTTGTTGTTGGTGTTGGAACTGGATCAGGAACAGTTGGTTCAGGAGTAATAGGCTCAGGTGTATTCAGCTCAGTTGAAGTCTAATCATCATAACTCTTGCTTATCTTGTTCATTAATTCTTCAACATCTGTAGGAGTTCTTTTCCTGAAAACAAAATCAACAAAGCTATCTAGGTAGGTCCTATAATCATCAGTTAGTCCATTATAATAAATATCAAGCAACTCATTCTTAGGTAATGGACATCCAGGATATGCATGAATCAAGTAACAGAATCTTTTCCATGACTCAGGCAATTTCTCTTCTTCTTCCTTTTTAAAAAAAAGTCTCTGCAAAGCAACATGTCTAGCACTGGGAGGAAAAAAATTATGGAAGAAAGAAGAAATCAAGCAATCAGGGCTATCAATGGAACCATGA
Source organism: Avena longiglumis (assembly GCA_030063025.1). Lineage (NCBI taxonomy): Eukaryota > Viridiplantae > Streptophyta > Magnoliopsida > Poales > Poaceae > Avena > Avena longiglumis. Next base: position 1,452,634 of record CP125977.1, on the reverse strand, counting down.
TGTAATCTATTAAACCAAGCCCTAGCTTCTCCTTTTAGTGAAAAAGGGAAGATCTTAGCAACAAAGTACTTGCGCATCTTAAAATCATCAGCGAACAAAGCACTCATAGTGGAAAGCTCATTCATATGAGCCACAGCAATCTCATTTTCAGTACCACAAAAAGGTTCTTTCTCAACAATATCTAAATAAGATAAATCAAGAGAGAAATCATAATCTTTATCTTTAATATCTATGGAAGAGGTGGCAAACTTAGGATAATAGGACTTATTGGGTATAATAGTATGTCTAGCAAGGAGACTCTTAATAGCACTAGCACCATGTGTGTTTCGGCACTCTTCAACAAATTCATTAGTGAGCTCTATGTAATCATCATTAATATCAAAACTCTCACTAGATTCAAGTGAGCTAACAGGTGTAACAGTGTATGCACTAGGAGTTTTCGTATTTCCTAGACTATCCATAGTAGCATCTAGAAAAGGACCTAATGAACCACTCGCATCAAGCAGAGTAGAAGTAACATCATGAGTATCAAAAGCAGTTTCAGATTCAGCAGTAGTAGCAGTGTGTGTAGCATGAGCATGTGGTGGTGATGTGACAAGCTTACTTATAACAGACGGTGAATCAAGAGCAACAAAGGTGTTTAGGACTATACCTCTTCTTGTAATGGATGGTAAAATAGGGAACTTTCCATCACGAGACTTCCCCATGATGAAAGGACTAGCAGTGAACAATAATAGATCCAAGTGAACTTACAAATAAAGCTATGCTCCCCGGCAACGGCACCAGAAAATAGTCTTGATGACCCACAAGTGCAACAGTCTTCGTGGGTAGTATTACCCAATTTATTGATTCGACACAAGGGGAGACAAAGAATATTTGCAAGCCTTAACAACTGAGTTGTCATTTCAGCTGCTCCTAGAAATAGTTCTTTCTCACAGAAGTTTATCAGTAGCAACAGTTTGTAGTAGCAACAGCAAAGCAACAGCAACAGTGAAACATGAGCAATAGTAACGAATTAGCAATGAGGATTCGAGTGCGGTAGGCATAGGGATGGATGGACGGGCGTTGCATGGACGAGTCTAAATATGTAACCTCAAGATCTAGGGCATTGCAGATAAATAATAACAAGCATCCAAGTACTAAACAATCCTAGGCATGTGCTCCAAATATAGTCATACTCACTCGCAATGAGAACTTGCACAACATCTTTTGTCCAGCCAACCCGTGGCAGCGGGTCCTCTAGGGAACTACTGGCAATTTAGGTGCTCCTTTTAATAGAGAACCGGGGCAAAGAATTAACACTCCGTGAACACATGTGATCCTCACACGACAGCCATCCCCTCCGGTTATCCCAATTATTGTCACTCTAGGGCCTTTGGATCCGGACAATGATATGTGTACACAACTTGCAGATAAGACCACAAATAATACTATCATAATGATTCAATAATAAGTTCAGATCTGAGATCATGGCACTTGGGCCCTAGTGACAATCATTAAGCACAACAAGTTGTAACAAAGTCAAATAGCACTAATAGAGATACTAGGCATTATGCCCCTAACAGATCTTATTCGATTACATGATAGAACTCATCTAATCCCTACCATCCCCAAGCCTACAGCGGAGGATTACTCACTCATGGATGAGGAAACATTGGAGATGTGTTGGTGATGACGATGGCGATTATCCTCTCCAAATTCCCCGTCCCGGCAGGGTGCCAGAGCGGAGTTTCTGGATCCGAATCTTGGTTTCTGGTGGTGGCGGCGGAGCGGAACTCTTTTTGTAAAAATATGGAAACCCCCTAAGTTTTTAGGTCAGAAGGAAACTTATAGGCGCGGAGGGAGGCCGAGAAGCTGCCTGTCGGGGGGTTAACCTCGGGTAGGTCAGAGACGGGGAAAGACAGAGGTACTATCCCCGTCTAGTTTCCGAGTTACGGTCCAAGTCGGCCGAATCATGGATATGTCGGCCGATGAACAGAGGCAAGAAGACCACGTATATGTATCAAGTAGTTACCCGGCCGAGTTACTGAGAGAATCGGCCGGGTTACCCAAGTGATCTTGATGCAGGTGAAGAACGAGCCGAGTAACACAAGGTAAGGCCGAGTGATACGAAGCTTGCAGGAGAAGGAGAAGCCCAAGGTCAAACTATAGCTGCAGGCTAGAAGGAATCGAGCGAGCCAAGCACAAGAGACAAGGATGCACATCGTCGGAGGCGTAAGGAGGTCACGGAGGTGGCAGTCCTAGAGCCCGAGGCATGCGGGAGGCCACTGGAGCCTTGCCGTCATTAGAAGGGCGACAGGGAAAGGAGGCCGCCGAACTACTAATTTGGGACAAGCATATTCCACGAATATGCTTGCCTCGTCAGCCCTAAGGGCACCCAAGGCACTCCTTTATAAGGGGAGGCTTGGAACCTGAGGGAGGGATCGACTCTTTGAGTACCGTTAGGCTGGGGAGATTCATCTTGTCCCCCTGTATACAGCTCAAGGAGCATTTGTAACCCACCAAGAGAGAAATAAAGATCATCACTTTGGCAGCTTGAGTGTAGAGACAGTTGCATCTTCCCTCCCCAGATCCCACTAGCATCCATTGGCCCCATACTTTAGCCTACCCATGGCATCTGCCGTGCCGCCACCACGACAGTTGGCGCCATCAGGGCCAGCGGTGCTAGCTGGAGTTGTGATCCGGACGGGAAACTTCATCAACACCGGCGAGCGCGTTGTTTCTGGCTTGGTCCAGAGACTTGGTCTCTGCGACTATGTCAGAGACAATGCAGGAAGCTTCAGGGGGAAAACTCCCCCGCGCAATGGGGTCTTCATCGGCCTGGGCGAGCACAGATTCTACATCGGCGTCAACATCACCGGCATTTATCCTCACCAGGTCGTTGTTGCAGGAGAGCCACCTCGAAGCGCGGCGAGCCGTCCATCAGGAGAGCATCATGCAGGCAGTGTCGAGGTGATGGTCGCAGCAGGAGCTCAAGCAGCGATGGCAGGTCAAGCAGAGAACCGCCAGCGCACAAGGCGCACCCAAGCAGACCACACTGCAAACCACTGAGGTAATCCCGCCAGTGACAAACCCAACCGAGCTACATGACACCACCCCAAAGGCACCAAGAGTGAGAGGGCCACCTCTGGAAAGACCATAGAACATTCTTCAAGCGACTATAGAAAACTTAACCACACCTGTAGCGCCGATACTTGATCCGGCAAATGCTCAGGCAGAGTTAGAAGAGACCAGGCAAAAGGTGCTGGTAGAAGCCAAAAAAGTATCAGCCCTGCGGGAATCCTTGAACAGGACCCAAAGGGAATATGCAAAAGCTAATAAGCTTGATATCGCACCCGAGCGGGTGGACGAACTGAGATTAAGAGGGAAGAACCTCATGAATGACATTAACAAAGAGCATGAAGCTCACAGAGCAGAATCAGGTGATTTGGGTTTGCCGAGTCTGATGCCGCGAAAACTCGAGAGCGGCAAATGCCGCAGCATTGGAATTAGAGGGGTTAACCGGGGAAGCTCGGCAGAAACAACAAGAAAGAGTGAATGAGCTGGTGCGCATCGCAAATCAGCAAAATGAGGAAATACTCAGAACTAACCTGGCAAGACCAGGGGCTTCACGGATGGTACATTCGGCAGGGGCAGCACCTGCTTTATCCGCGGCATCGGCATCTTCACCCGGAAACAACGCTCGAAAAGAGAAAGCAGTAACCTCAGGGAAGAGGAACAAGCAAATTGTTCCATATGACCCGGCAATAGCTGGAAAGGCAAATGAGAACAGAGGCAATGCAAGCCGAGGTAACAGTGGGGAGAGAAACCACGGCTGTGTGGAAAAGGACGGCGGGGGCTGAGGCAATGGGGATCTCGGCAGGAGAGAACCCGCAAGAGATAATCATGAAAACCAGACCCCGGCCGAAGTAAGGAGAGAAGTACCGCCCAACCCGCAACCAAGACATGAACTTCGGCAGGAAAGAGAAGTGAGGCCAGCTCGTCACAATCAGATGAATGAAAGGTACAATGATGGATATTCCGAGGTGGAATACGCAAACCAGGGTGGAAACAATCACTATGGGATCTGAGGATAGAATCACATGTAGATTTGCCAGCAAGTGATGCGAGAGTAAAGTTGGATCGGCTATACCGGTCCGAGTTGTTGGAAGAGCAAGGTCCACCAGGTCCGACATGTTTTGGACCACGGATCATGGGCGAACCACCAGTGCCGAATTTTCAGTTAGCAAGAGGCACAAAAACGTACAATGGAAGTACCAAGCCACAAGACTGGTTGATTGATTATGCCACCGCTGTGAAGATAGCGGGTGGCAACCTAAGATGGGCAGTGCGGTATGTCCCACAGATGTTGGAAGGACCAGCCAGGGTATGGTTGAATAATCAACCAGCTGGCAGTATCAACTGCTGGTTAGATTTCGAAGAAATGTTCAAATAGAACTTTACCAGCACATACAAGAGACCGAATAGACCACAACAACTGGCCATGTGCAAACAGAGGCCGAATGAAACGGATAGAGAGTTTTTAACTCGATGGTGCAACCTGAGAAACTCATGTGAGGGAGTTATCGAATCGCAAGCAATCGCTTGGTTCGCGCAAGGCTGCCGTTATGCCAGCGTTTTGTGGCAACGCCTGCAAAGAGATATGCCAACCACACTGGCAGAAACTATCAGAATAGCAGACTCCTATGCATTGGGCGACCCAACCCAACCGGAATTAATGTCGGCAGATCATCGTGAGCAACAGGACCAGTACGCGAGAGAATTGTTCGGGTCATCCAGGCGTGATTTCAGAGGAAGAAGAAGAGATGAGAGGCCGGATTATAGATATAATTCGGCTCAGGTGGCGGCAGTAGCACAAGATCAGCCGAGTCACGGAGAAACTCAACGACAGAAAAATGGACCTCAACAGTGGACATCAAGAAATGAGGGAAAAAGGCAATGGACCCCAGAGCAAAAGAAGCAATGGCAAGAGAGGCCAAAGTATACGTTCGAATCCATGTTAGATCAGCCATGCAAATTTCACACATCAAACCCATCCAGACCAGCCAATCATACAACCCGCCAATGTGCCTGGATGAAAAATGCGATGGGGAACCCAGCAGGAGTTCAGGCTCCCCATCAGGTGCAACAGCAGCATCAGCCGCAATTAACTGGAGAAAATACACAGCAATTGATGCTACCGCCCCCTCCCCCTAGATACGATAACTCGGATCGGAGGGATGCAATACATCAAGTAATGAACCAGGGCCAGGACGGAAGGATGAATCCGGCAAATACCGGACGTAATGATTACAGGGAACATCACCAGTCTTATTGTGTGTTCACAATGTAATGCGAGGACAAGCAAAGTGTGCAGCGCCGGCATATGGAGGTGAATGCAGTTGTGCCGGCAGTACCAAGATACCAGCCATGGTCTGATCAAGAGGTGACCTGGAGCATGAAAGACCACCCCAGAATAATGCCGAGTCCAGGATCATATGCACTTGTGTTGGATCTGACATTTGTTGGACCAAGCATCAATGTAAAGTTTTCAAAAGTACTCATCGACAATGGGAGCAGTATCAACATCATGTACAAAGATACCATGCATAAACTCGGAATATCGCAGAATATGCTGCAGTCCACGAGGACAACTTTCCATGGGATAGTGCCAGGGCTTTCATGTGAGCCCATCGGTAAAGTCCGAGTGGACGTGTTATTCGGTACAAGAGATAACTGCAGAGCAGAAAACTTAGAATTTGAAGTGTTGGATCTGGAAAGTTGTTATCATGCTCTACTCGGACGGCACGCACTGGCCAAATTCATGAGCAGCTGTCATATAAGTTATCTAAAGATGAAGTTACCCGGACCACAAGGGGTGATATCAGTTGCAGGGGATTACAAGAAGTCAATGGAGTGTGCTTCAGCCGGGTCAAATTTGGCCGAGTCATTGGTTATAGCAAGAGAAAAGAAAAGGATTCAGGAGGTAGCAGCCCTCGCTCAGTCAGCACAGTTGAACATGCCGGCACTGGCCAACACTCATGGAAGTGTTTCTTTTCAGCCAACTAAAGAGACGAAGAAATTTCAGATTGATGAGCAATTCCCAGAGCGCCTTGTACAATAGTGCGGGCCGACGCTAAATAGGAGGCGAGCTCACCAACTTCCTCCGTGAGAATCGGGACATATTTGCATGGTCAACTCAAGATCGCAAGGTGTTCCGAGGAGTTGGTGAGCACTCTTTAAACGTCGGTGCCAGGAGCAAGGCCGGTGAAGCAACCTCTCCGCTTCGCCAAGAAAGGAGAAAAGTAATAGGGATGAAATAGCTCGGCTCCTCGGCCGGGTTCATCATGGAGGTGCTATATCCGGATTGGTTATCAAATCCGGTGCTAGTAGAAAAGAAAAAGATGACCCCAATGTAGCCATTGTGTGGCGAATGTATCGACTACACCAACCTGAACAAGGCGTGTCCGAAAGATCCTTTTCCATTGCCTAGAATAGACCAAGTCATTGACTCGACCGGCTGAGCTGTTATCATTTGTAGACGCCGTTCTGGTTTCCACCAGATACGCTTAAATCCGCCGATCAAATAAAGACTGCATTTATTACCCGTCTGGGCTTATTGTTATCGCACAATGCCATTATCTGCGAAATGCAGGAGCAACATATCAAAGATGCATGCAAAAATGCTTACATGATCAGATAGGGAAAAATGTACAAGTGTATGTGGATGACGTAGTCATCAAAACTAAGGAGAGCAAAACCTTTCTAGAAGATATACGGCCAACTTTCGCGAACCTGAGAAGGTTCCGAATGAAGCTTAATCCAGAGAAATGCACATTTGGCGTGCCGGCAGGAAAACTACTCGGTTTCCTTGTGTCCAGCCGAGGTATCGAGGCTAATCCAACAAAGATAAGAGCAGTAGAAAGAATGGAATTGCCGAGATGTTTGAACGATGTACAAAAATTCACGGGCTGCCTGGCCTCGCTTAGTCGATTTGTATGTCGGCTAGGAGAAAAGGCACTGCCACTTTATCGGCTGATGAAAATCGGACAAATTCATTTGGACTCACAGCGGACCTTGCAATTCATGAGTTGAAAAAGATGTTAGTTCGGCACCCATTTTAGCTTCTCCATTATCGAAGAACCTATGCTACTCTATGTGGCGGCTACCAATCGAGTAGTTAATCTTGGTCGTGGTGGAACGACTTGAAGATGGTAAGTCAATTCAGAGGCCGGTGTATTATCTAAGTGAAGTATTATCCACTTCAAAGCAGAATTATCCGCACTATCAGAAGATGGCTTATGGAGTATATATGTCGGCAAAAAAGCTTAAGCATTACTTTGAAGAGCACCCCATCAAAGTAATCTGTGAGGCACCCATAGCCGACATATTGAACAACAAAGATGCAAGTGGCCGAATAGCAAAATGGGCGATCGAGTTATCACCGTATGCTCCACAATTTGATAGAAGAGATGCAATCAAATCTCAGTCGCGCCGACTTTCTCGTAGATCGGGCCGAGGTGCAAGATGAGCCACCATTGCGGATCCAAATTCTTGGACAATGCATTTTGATGGCTCCAAACTAAGGAATGGTTTGGGAGCAGGAATAGTGCTAACCTCGCCTAAAAAAGATCAATTGAAATATGTACTGCAAATACATTTTGCTGCGTCCAACAATGTAGCTGAATATGAAGCGCTAGTCCATGGATTAAAAGTGGCAAAAGAAATTGGTATCGCGAATCCTATGCTACGGTGACTCGGATCTAGTAGTCTGACAAGTATCGCGGTTGGGACGCATTAGATGCTAATATGGCTTTATACAGATTCCATGTGCAAAAAATCAGTGGATACTTTGAAGGATGTGAATTCCACCACATACCACGAGCAGAAAATGACGCTGCCGACACATTGTCGAAATTAGGATCAACCCGGCAGTCAATTCCACCAGGTATTGCCTTGGAGCACCTCAGGAAACCATCGATAATCCCATCACCAGAATCCGAATCAATCTTTATCCCAGCAAGTTCTGCGGAAGATCACACGCCAATGGAGGTAGATCCGCAGAATGATTCGGGACCCCTAAAGAGGAGGACAGCCGAGGTAATCACAGTCATGGAAAGAGCCGAGGTATATACGTCAGCAGAGGACACGGAGATAGACAGTGAGATAACATCAGAAAAAGTAGCACCGATATGGGCGCAACCCATACTTTCTTACCTAAAAGACGCGACGTTGCCGAGTAATGAGGTATTAGCTAGACAAACCATAAGAAGAGCAAAAGCCTAAAAAATCATAAACAATGAGTTATATAAGAGAAGCGTCACAAACGTATTGCAGAAGTGCGTGAGTTCCGCAGAAGGTCAGGAAATCCTTCTAGACATACACCAAGGAGAATGTGGGCACCATGCCTCATCTCGCGCTTTAGTAGCCAAGGCATTTAGGCATGGATTTTTGTAACGGCGTTAAAAGAGGCAAAAGAATTAGTTAAGAAATGCAATGGATGTCAGAGATACGCTACCAGAATACATATGCCGTCGGCCGAGTTAAAAACAATACCCATCACTTGGCCATTTTCTGTATGGGGTCTAGATATGGTGGGACCATTCAAGCCGGCGCGATGAGGAATGACCCACATATTGGTTATGGTAGACAAGTTCACAAAATGGATTGAAGTAAAACCGAATAAAAAGTGTGATGGGCACACAGCAGTGAAATTTCTCAAGGATATCATCTTGAGATACGGGTACCCGCATAGTATTATTACGGATAATGGCACAAACTTTGCGTATGAGCTTTTAGATTTTGCCGAGAGAAGCACATAAGACTAGATATTGCCTCCGTGGCTCACCCAAAGATCCAATGGACAAGTGGAAAGGTCTAATGGACTGGTGCTATCAGGAATAAAACCACGACTTGTTGAACCTTTGCAAAGGTCGGCAGGGTGTTGGATCGAAGAAATCCCAGCCGTGTTATGGAGCCTTCGGACTACTCCAAATAGATCAACAGGTTACACTCCATTCTTTCTGGTGTACGGGGCAGAGGCCGTACTCCCAGCCGACATAATATATGACTCGCCAAGAGTTGCTCAGTACACAACCTCAGAGACAAATGAGATAGCTCGGCAAGATGCCGTAGACCTATTGGAAGAAGCCAGAGAGTTTACATTATCACGATCGGCTATTTATCAACAGAACTTGCGGCGGTATCATAGCAAGAAAGTGAATCCAAGAGTATTCAAAGAAGGAGATTTGGTCCTCCGACTAGTGCAACGCACGGCCGGCATGCATAAATTGTCACCCCCATGGGAAGGACCGTTTATTGTGAGCAAAGCATTGCACAATGATGCATATTATCTAATCGACGCTCAGTCCCCTGGAGAGAACAAGGCAGACAAAACTGGTGAAGAAACGAAGCGCCCCTGGAATGTGGCTTTACTTCGGCCATTCTACTCGTAGCATTATATCTTAAAGTCAAAATCCAATGATGTATTTGAACCTCGGCTCCCAGAGCAGTGACTCGGGGACTGCCTTAGGTTATATTTATTTCATATTATGTATTCGAACCTCGGCACCCAGAGCAGTTACTCGGGGACTGCCATATGTTATATTATTTCGTGTTATGTGTTTGGACCTCGGCACCCAGAGCAATGACTCGGGGACTGCCATATGTTATATTTATTTCTTTCGCGTTATGTGCTTGAACCTTGGCGCCCAGAGCAGTGACTCGGGGACTGCCATATGTAGTATTTCTTTCATGTTGCGAATATAAACCTCGGCGCCCAGAGCAGTGACTCGGGGACTATCATATGATATATCAATTTCGTATTGATACCTAAACCTCGGCATCTAAAGCAGCGACTCGGGGACTACCGTATGCTACCTCAAACTTATCTTTGACACTCGTTTTATACTACCTCCGAAATTTGATTTACATATGGAAGTTTCGGACAATAAACAACGATCCAGCGATTGCTACATACTTCCACAACGAAGTAGTTAACTTATGTTCAGAACAGATCAATATCATAGGTATTCAGCGCTCATGCCTGATAAGATCATAAAAAATAACGGCAAAGTTAAGCCCTAGAAGGTCAAGAAATTAAGGGCCAGCGAAGCAAGAATTCGGATGAGCATCCACTTAACCAAATGTCACAACAGTACATGGCAAAAGAAAGTCAAATCATACAGAGAGGTGACAAAGTTTGCGCCTACATCATACGCCCGGCATACCAGGGATCGGAAATAACTTAGGCGTTGTTCGTTGGAGAGGCAACTACTTGCTCAGGTGCGGGGCACCCCGAGGTAGGAGGAACCTCGACTGAGGTCGCCTCGCCCTCCGCCGACCCAGGTGCAACTTCGGAGGTCCGGGGTTGTTCGGGAGCGTCAGTCCGTGCGGTCGAATGCCCGGTACCTTTGGAAGAGGACCGCGCATCGCCGTTGCTGTCCGAGCTTGAGCTCGAGCTATCAGATGCGGCCGAATCATTTTCACCTCCCCCCTGCTCAGCTGAATCATCATCCGAGAAACCCTCAGCCACAACCTCTTGATCCGGGTCTGGGTGAAAACTCGGCCCTTCATTCCAAGTGTGCACGTCGGCATACTCGACGAGTTGGAACGCCCGAGCTTGCCGAAGAGCAACAAAAGTGGGATCTTCAACCCAGCGGGAGCCAGTGCGCAAATTTCTCAGGATGTCAAGAGAGATGTCTTCATACCATGACATGATTACAGTAAGGGCCATGTCGGCACCAGCACGCCCAGCGGATTCTCTCCAAAGACTCAATTGCCTCTCAGATGCAATTAGCCTTGTCACCAATAACTTGACTTCGTTGATATCAGGAGTCCCCGAAGTATTCGGCGAGAGTACGTGGTAAGCTCGAATAGCGGCCTATACCAAGTCCCGGCCCATAATTTTCATCGGGCCAACTGCGGCACCAACGGCAACCAAGAAATCCTCCATTGAATATTCTGAATCAACGGTAACAGGTTCACCTCGGCGCGCGCGAGCTGCAAGAACCGCTTTAGAACTCACGGGCTTGGCCTCGGGGAAATGATCTGCGCAAAGCATGAACGTGTCAAAGGATAGCAGGGACAAAAAAGAAAAATATAATTCGGCCATGCCAAGTAGCTTACGATGAATATAGCTCATCATTCTCTGAAGATCTTTGGCCCAATCAGCCTTACTCTTCTCAAAACGAGCAATTTCCTCGCTCAAACCCCGGGTTCTAAGTTCGGCAGCTTCAAGAAGTTCTTTATTCTTCTGCAGATCCAAAGTCAGCCGATTCTTTTCCTCGGAAAATTCTTGGTCGACCTTTTCTAGTTCGGATTTCTGAGAGAGCTTGAGGGTATCCACCTCAGATCGCAGGCGAGCTATCTCATCATCTTTTTCTTGAAGTTGCGCCGAATGAACTGTGTTTTGTTCTAAAAAATGCAGCATCACGTCAGGCATGGGCAGGCAATCTTGATGTGACACTGCGAAGTCTTGCAACTCGGCTTCACCACAGCCAAACGCAATAAGGAACCTTAGCATATATATTAAGAAGGAGAAGGAGTAAAATAGAAAAGAAACTAACCTTCCAGGTTCTTGATCTTCTTTTCAAGGCGAATATTGAGGTTATTAATATTACCTATTCAATAAGAAGTAAGCCGGCATTCCGTGGACGAATACATGAGAAAGTTGGGAATAAGGAAAAGGAACTATCGACATACCAGCCTTCTTTGCCACGGGCGGAACCTTCTCGTACTTCTCTTCCAGCTTGCGGTGCGAAAAAAGCAACCTCTGGAACTCGGCAGTTCGCCGGTCATGTGCAACCTGAGTAATGAGGAAAAATGATAAATCAACGAGTAAAAGCTAAACCAGATCCGAGTCAAGCAGAACTTAACTCAGATCTAGGTGGCTGGATATTCAAAGCTAAATTAGATCCGAATCAAGCAAAGCTTAATTCGGCTCTAGGTGGCTGGATATTCAAAGCTAAACTAGATCCGAGTCAAGTAGAACTTAACTCAACTCTAGGTGGCTGGATATTCAAAGCTAAACCAGATCCGAGTCAAGCAGAACTTAACTCGGATCTAGGTGGCCGGATATTCAAAGCTAAATTAGATCCGAATCAAGCAAAGCTTAATTCGGCTCTAGGTGGCTGGATATTCAAAGCTAAATTAGATGGCTGGATATTCAAAGCTAAAATAGGTCCGAATAAAACACAACTAAACTCGGATCTAAATGGCCGGATTAACGAACCTTAGAAATAAATTTAAGTCAAACTTCCAAGTATACAACAAGTTATTTCCTTGCAAGATTCGGGGACTAGAGCATATGGTAACATCTGAAGAATAATTTAAGACTCAGAGAAAAAATAATTACCTCATTCATCTTGTTGGTATCAATGATGAACTGGGCAGCATGGTCAAAACGGCCGCTGATGTCAGAAAGCTGAAACGGCTGGTTTGTTGGATTACCCTCAAACTGATCAGCAGCATTCCAGTTATTGGCGTACTCAACCAGCGCTCCAAGGTTGTTCCCACTAGCTGTCCGAGTTAAAACTTTACCCCGGGCAGGCGGTCCGACCACGGCAGTCGCAGGGCTCCTATGAAGAGCAAGCTGGCTGCCGGCGGCCGAGGTAACGGGGACTTTTGTAAGCGCAGCTCCCTTACGCAGCACGTCAGCAATACTTGGCTGAGAAGAGCCGGCAAGACCTTTCTGAGAAGAAGAAGTCTTGACGGCAATAGCTTTTTTCGCCTTAGAAGAGGCATCAGCAGGAAGTGGCGCCTCGGAAGTAGGGACGGAGTCCTTAGGAGCAGCGGAGGATAAGGTCGCAGAGGGCGCCGGGATAACGACCTTTTCGGCCGAGGTCGGGATGGCCGTAAAGCCGGAGTAGATGGAGGCTCGATGGCACTGGGGCCCATAGAAGGGGCGGCGGGCTCGACGAAAACTTCGGAGGGCCGGTTCGAATCCAGGTCAATGGAAGGGGTCTCAGGGACATCGCGACGAACAGGCGACGTATTCGGAGCTGGAGGAGAAGCAGGACGAATAGGACTAGGAATCCTGGTATCATCAGCGGGAGGAGGAGATGGCGGCCGAATCGGACGGCTAGTCATACTAGGACCGCCGGGTTTAACAGAAAGAGGAGCACTGCAAAAATAAGAAAGAAGATTCGTCAGTATGAGAAACAGAAAGAGAGAAACAAGAAATATAGGCAAAAGAACTTACCCGGCGACCCCAGGCATAGTCTTGCGCCTGGGAGGGTTCGGAGCGGATTTCTTCATTCGCTTCTTAGGAACCGCCTCCGAGGCACTAGCAGGGGCCCCGCGTTTCCCCGAGGTAACGGGAGGCCGGGAAGCAATAGGCTTGGCGTCGTGGACCTGACCGGCCGGATTAGCTGGGAAAGTAGAAGCCGGAAATGCATAAGAAATAGGCGTGGCGGCAACTACCTCAAGAATTTGGACCTCGTCCGAATCACCTTCCTCCTCATGCGCTGAAGTTTTGCCGCGAGCTCGATCCGGAGCAGGATCTGACTTAGGGATGAACTCCTCGGAGTCCGGCTCACCAGTATCCGGGGTACTCCTGTCCGCAGGCCAAGGGAGCTGCAGAACTTCGGCGTCCTCGTTTTTCTGCTCTGCGAACCTCTGCAAGACGAGGAGAAAGAGAATTAGATAAACCAGTTTCTAAAGACAGTGGAATAACAGAGCAATGCTGATTAAGCTTACCTCGGGAGGCGGACGATCGCGAGTGAATGGTTTTAATCCCCAAGACCAATCCTCAGGCATCTCAGTCTTGAAGATAGCTCGGACGCCCTTATAAATAAGGTAGTTATCCAGCTCCACGGTCGAGACTCGGTTAGGGTCAAGGGGACCACTCATGTAGCACAGCTTGTGGGTCCGCTGCTGGAAGGGGCAGATCCGGCTACTAATGAAAGTTGCCATCAGGTCTTCGCCGCATAACCCGGCCCGGATCAACTCTTTAAGCCGAATCTCGAAGGCCTCGGCCAAGGCGTGAGTTTTCCTCGGATTATAGAGCCAGTTCACTTTAGAAGGTGGGCCAATTGAGAATGGAGGGAGCCGAATCTTGTCTTCCGCCCCTCTGTTCTTGACGTAGAAGAATGATTTGTGCCACTTCTTGCACGACTCCAACCCAGTGACACGAGGTAACACGGATTTCCTCCGAGGTGTTACAGACGCCGCCCCACATTGGGTGAGCAACTTCTCGGAAGGGTGCAGAGATTTTTCAGGGACAACGTTTGAGCGGATCTGGAAGAACTTCGACCAGACATGTACTGACGGCCACAGGCCGAAGTAACCCTCCGAAGCGGAGATGAAAGCAGAAAGAGAAGCTATGGCGTTCGCAGGAAGATGATGCGGCTGAAGGCCGAAGTAATCGAGGAATTCTCTAGCGAAACCGCTAAGAGGGAGACCAAGCATGGCGAAGTGAGACATGAAAACCACATACTCGCCCTCTCGATGTCCGGAGAGGATTCTGCCAGTGGCAACAATAAACCTCGGCGGGAATCCTTCGAGTCCGGATGAGCCATTCAATCTCACGGCGCGTGACTGAAGAGCCCTACCACGAGCCTCGCTCGGGCCCGGAGCCAACGTCGTCGTCCTCGACAAGGGCGCCGCTAAACAAACTAGACATATGTGCGCCGGAGGAAAGACTGGCGGCGGAGGGGAGTTTAGAGCTGCAAGGCCCCGTCGGAACTTTGCGCGAAAACAATGGCGAAGAAACGGAGGAACCGTCGCCCGAGCACGAAAACGGAGCAGATGAATCTAGGAAAGAACAGGGCAAGACGGCCAGAGAGGACTCACCGGAGACGGAGTCAAAGCCGCGGAGCGCGGGCAAGAAAAGTAGAACGGCGCGGCGGAATCTCCGTCGACGGAGGCTCTGGCTGGCGAGCGGCGGCGGAACTGCAAGAAAACGCGCCGGCGAAAGGAAGAAGGAGAACGGAGGCGAGCGATAAGGGGAAAGGTGAATCCCGCAAACGCAGTTCCCCTCTTTATAGTCAAGCCATGAACAGGGAAGTGGGATCGTGGGTGTGGAAGTTATCCGTGTAGATCGTGGGTGCAGCACGAATGCACGACGGTGAGCGGAGCCACACCAACGGCCACACACGAAGAGGGGTCGTTACAATCCCCAAGGGGAACAAAGACCGAGGCGTCATGGCGCAGCGGCAGTGTAATTCATCGTAGCTTGTCAGTAAGCACTGTAGAGGGACCTAAAAACTAGAAGAACAATGATGGGATGACATGTAGGACATGGCGTACGAGGGAAGGAACGAGGAAACCTCGGACGAGGACATAACTAGGAAACAAGACTAAAGAATATAATGAAGCTGATATAACCCGGCCAAAGCTATTGACAGGGCCACACCAGCTTCGGGGACTAATGTCGGGGGGTTAACCTCGGGTAGGTCAGAGACGGGGAAAGACAGAGGTACTATCCCGTCTAGTTTCCGATTACTGTCCAAGTCGGAAGTCATGGATATGTCGGCCGATGAACGGAGGCAAGAAGCCCACGTATATGTATCAAGTAGCTACCCTAGAGTTCTTTCGAGAGAATCGGCCGGGTTACCCAAGTGATCTTGATGCGGTGAAGAACGAGCCGAGTAACACAAGGTAAGGCCGAGGTGATACTGAAGCTTGCAGGAGAAGGAGAAGCCCAAGGTCAAACTATAGCGGGCTAGAAGGAATCAGAGCAGAGCCAAGCACAAGAGACAAGGATGCACATCGTCAGAGGGGCAGAAGGAGGTCACGGAGGTGACAGTCCTGGAGCCCGAGGCACGCAGGAGGGGGCCACTGGAGCCTTGCCGTCATAAGAAGGGCGACAGGGAAAGGAGGCCGCCGAACTACTAATTTGGGACAAGCATATTCCACGAATATGCTTGCCTCGTCAGCCCTAAGGGCACCCAAGGCACTCCTTTATAAGGGGAAGCTTGGACCCTGAGGGAGGGATCGACTCTTTGAGTACCGTTAGGCTGGGGAGATTCATCTTGTCCCCCTGTATACAGCTCAAGGAGCATTTGTAACCCACCAAGAGAGAAATAAAGATCATCACTTTGGCAGCTTGAGTGTAGAGACAGTTGCATCTTCCCTCCCCAGATCCCACTAGCGTCCATTGGCCCCATACTTTAGCCTACCCATGGCATCTGCCGTGCCGCCACCACGACACTGCCTGTGGTGGCCAAACCTCCCCTAGGTGCGGGGTCAGTGGGCCCGCGCCTGGGGTGGGTCTGGGCCCCCCAGGCCTCCCCTCTGTCTCCCCTTCTGGCTCCGTGGATCTTCTGGTGAAATATAATTTTTGGCATATTTTCCGGGATTTTTCCTGATAGTTCATTTTCTGCACAAAAACAAGACACCAAGGTAATTCTGCTGAAAACAGCGTCAGTCCGTGTTAGTTGTATCCAAAATGACACAAGTTTACAGGAGAAACAATAGCAAAGTGTTCGAGAAAGTAGATATGTTTGGATGTATCATTATCCTCACTATATATCCTTATGTATGCTATTATATATGCAGAATGAAGATTCAAGAATGTAGAAGAGAGTCAATCTACAATATTGGGTTCGTTGACCCAAACCAAGTTAATGGACATACTCTAATAATTCACCTCGAGAAAACAGAGGATAACTTGCTAATGTTTTTAATGGAGCAACATTACAAGACACAAATACTATTTCCTTACAACTATGGATGAGATTCTTACTGTCTTGTACACATTCAATTTTTATTTACTCGATGTTAAGTGTATATAAACGTGCGTAGCTATCACTGGATTCTTCTAAACATTGACGTTGACCGTGCAAAAGTTGAAATCTCGGACTCGTTAAAGAAGTCGATGGAAGACCACCGCAGCATAATTGATTGCCTCCAAAAGTAAATTAACTAATTATCGCACTATATCTGTCTCTTTCGTTCATTCTCTGAGATGTAAACTAATTAATAACTCATTCATTTCTTTTTTGCCGGACAGGGTTTGGAAAAGGGTCACAAAGGAGGTTCAGGGTGAATGGCGTGAGGAGCTCACTTTTCGTACGGTCCCGGTAAGTAGTACGAAAGCTAGGTACTCGCATCTCTTCAATTCTAGTCTCCATACAATTATCATGCTTGATTATTATTTGATTGAATTATATTCTCGATCGAAAAGTGTGCGATGCAGCCACAGGGGACAAATTTATGTGGATATTACGTATGCGAGTTCATTCGTGGGTGTATGGAGCAGGGCACAAACTTTCTTCGAGTACGTAAAAAATATATTCACAATTTATTCTATACCATAGTTTTTGTTGAGTTCCATTCATAATAATGATCTACTTTTTTATATATAGTTGGATGCGATGCGGGATAAGCTCCTACCACATGAATGCCTATTGGCAATTCAAGAGGATTTTTCAGGATTTTTGCTCAGGGACATCATCAACTGAAAAGGAGAGTACAACGTGGATAGACCTTCGTGTAATCATGGATAGATACAAAAGGACAGTATTCGTGTAATTCAATGATCTTCGTGTAAATCAATTAGACGAGCTCTAGTCTCGGTTGTGTATATATTTATATGTATTTATGTAATCGTGAGAGAAATTATATTATATATGCATCAATGCATACAACATATAGTAGCATATAATAATATATATATGAAAACACAAAATGAAAAATAATCAAACACAAAAAAAGAAAACTCTAAAACCCTAAAACCCCACCTTCTGCCGCGGCAGCAGTTTGGTGCAAAACGCTGCCGCGGTAGTAGAATTTTAGTCCCGGTTCATGTTACGAACCGAAACTAAAGGCCTAACCCTTTAGTCCCGTTACGTTAGTCCTGGATTGCAATCCGGGACTAAAGCCTCTTACAAACCGGGACCAGTGTCCTGTTTTCTACTAGTGTTAGGGTTCTTCCTTTTTGTCACTCCTCATTCCATTGTCAAGTTCAAATTTCAAACATAATTTTCTATTTGTTTAGGGTTTGGGCTTATATATCGAGCAAAAACCACCAAATTACTTCCATGAAATAACCACAAAACAATATGCAACAAATTTTATTTTAGACATGATAAATAATCGAAACACTACTAGGAAAACGCATGTTCGTGGCGCACCTGTAAACAGCATCTGTGGCACACCCCTAGTGCGCCACAGTTATATCGAGATAGGCGCGGCGCACTACCAGGTGCGCCACGGGTAGGGGTACAGGTATGCCACAGTTGTGTTTTTCAAAAATGAAATGCAAAAAAACACCCTCGTTTTGAATTGCAAAAGCAATAGGGTCCGTGCATCGCCGCCGCAGTCGTGTCACCTCGTCGGAGCATGGTCGTGGCAGGGAGGTGCGGGAGGGGTCGTGGCCGCTCTAGTCCTCGCCGGCGTCGAGGTGGTAGGAAGGGTGTGGTCGGAGAAAGGAAGGTAGGAAGAGATGGAGGAAGAGAGGGAGGAAGAGAGGGAGGAAGGAAGAGATGGAGGAAGAGAGGGAGGAAGAGAGGAAGGAAGGAAGGAAGAGATGGAGGAAGAGAGGGAGGAAGGGAGGTCGGACACCGCCGTCACTGCAAGGAGAGAAGGAGGCCGCCGTTGTGCCGCCGCCGCGCCACCGTCACTGCAAGGAGAGGAGGAGGCCGTCGTCGCGCCGTCACTGCAAGGAGATGAGAAGGGGAAGGAGGAGAAAGAAGAAGGAAGAAGGAGAAGGAGAAGGAAGAAGGAGAAGGGAGAAGGAAGAAGGAGAAGGGAAAGGAAAAGGAAGAGGGAAAAGGGGGAGGGAAAAGGGGAAGGGAAAGGTAGGTGGGCGGGGTGAGGATTCGAAATTTGAATCCCGCCCAAGTTTATCCGTGACGTACTAGGTGGTGGTGCGCTACGGGTAAGTCACCCTCTATTTTTTTCTGCAGGAAAAAACAATCTTTTGACCGTAAATTTTTACTATTTTCGAATTTTGAAAATCTAAAAAATCGGTAAACGATCGGAGGTCGTTGCGAGCAGATGCGAAATCTCGTTCTCGTCATTTTGGTATATTATACGATTTTTTGTCGATATCGTATGCAAAAGTTACGGCCTTTTTACCGGGGCATGACTTTTTTTTTGCAAATAAAGTCGAAACTCATGTTTGTTAATTTTACTAGAAGCTATACCACATTACCTACCTAAATATGAAAGAATTTAATTTTTTGAAGGATTTTATTTTTTAAAGATTTTATATTTGTTTTGAATTAAAAAAGAAAATTTACAAATGAAATAATTTATAAGTGATGCAAAAAGATAAATGGATATAATATTAAGATTCTTTATATTTTTATAATAATAATAGACATATTATTTATTTTATTAGGATTATTAAAATAAAAGATATGATTTTCCAAAGTTTTTATATTTGATTTGAATTAAAAAAAGAAAATTTAAAATGAAATAATTTATAAATGATGCAAACAGATAAATGGATATTATATTAAGATTCTTTATATTTATCTGATAATAATATACATATGATTTGTTTTATTTGGATTATTACAATAAAAGATATGATTTTCCAAAGTTTTTATATTTGATTTGAATTAAAAAAAGAAAATTTACAAATTAAATAATTTATAAATGATGCAAACAGATAAATGGATATTATATTAGGATTCTTTATATTTTTCTGATAATAATAGACATATTATTTGTTTTATTTGGATTATTACAATAAAAGATATGATTTTCCAAAGTTTTTATATTTGATTTGACTTAAAAAAAGAAAATTTACAAAAAAACAATTAGTCGCGGGTCGTGGATGAACCCGGGACTAAAGGGTGCCTGCGCGCGCGAAACCGAAGCGGCCGAAAAACCCGTTTAGTCCCGGGCCGTGGCTTATACCCGCAACTAAAGACCCGGGGTCTTTAGTCGCGGGTTAAGCCACGGCCCGGGACTAAAGACTCTTTAGTCTCGTCCCGGGGCTTAGCCCGGGACGAAAGGGTTGACCCTTTATATACGCGCGCTTGCCCCTGGCGCGCCAAGCCAGCACATAGCACACGACGAAGACAAGACAAAGACGAGGCGCCATCGACGCATAGAAGGGAGTCTTGCCCGGGCCCGATTCCAGCGCCGCCTTGCCTTGTCTTCGCATCAGAGCCGCCGCCGCTCCATGCCGTCACGTGTCACGCGTCGTCTTGCATTGTCTTGCGCCTCCAGCCGTGTCAGCCATGCCATGCCACACCACCTCGCCAGAGGTGGTTATTTAATTTTATAGTTACGTTTTTGCATTTAGGTTTTGATTAGTAGTATAAATGTTAGGAAATGTTAGTATTTAGGTTTTGATTATAATTAGTCCAGTAGTAATTAGTAGTATATTTAGTCTAGGAAATGTTATAATTAGGTTTTTGTAGTAATATTTATTATTATTAATATTAGTAGTAGTAATACTTAGGTTTTGTATAAATGTTTAGGAAATGTTAGTATTTATATTATTATTATATTATTAGGAAATGTTAGTTTTTTTATAGTTTCTTGTTATATTTTTTTCTATAGTTTTTTATAGTTTTTAGGATTAGTTATTGTTTTAGTTATTAGGATTAGTATTAGGATTATTATAATTAGGATTATTATAATTAGGTTTATTAGGGTTTTTTGTTATAGTTTTTTTCTATAGTTTTTTATAGTTTTTTTTATATTAGGGTTTTTTGTTTTAGTATTAGGATTATTGTTTTAATTAAAATATTAGAATTCGGATTAGGATTATTGTTTTAGTGATTTTTTTGTTTTATTTATTAGGATTAGAATTAGGATTAGGATTAGGGTTATTTATGTTTTAGTTATTATGATTATTGTTTTAGCACAAATAATATTAGGATTATTATAATTAGGATTATATTGTTTTAGTTATTAGGATTATTGTTTTTTCTAACCTGTTTAACTCTCTTTTTGTTATAGATAATTAAGTCATGGATCCATCCGAATATCCTGGTCGCATCGGTGAAGGTTTTCTTTAGGGCATGATAAGAGGTGAAATTCCTCTTAATATTACTACCGGCGCCGAAGATATTTTGCTCGAGGAAGAGATATCCTCATATCTGAATCTATCCGGTGATGGACTAGAGTAAAACCTAATGTACCAAGGGGAAGACCAGATGGACGAAGGGCAAACAAATAACAACAATAATGATGGCCCCTCGACAGGATCCTGTGAGGTACATATATATATAAAGTCTCGTGTTATCTCTATTCATTAACTGATCAAGATATATATTAATCACTCTGTCTTCTTCTTTTAGCCCACCGGATCGAAGCAATCGACAAAGACGAGCAAACGAGGCCGAACAAAAAGTTGGATGGTAATCAGAGGTTCACCATCGAAGAAATAGATGATGATGGTGAACCGATTGCTCCAGAGAAGCACCGGCGGATGTTTATAAATCAATGAGGGGTGTTGTTAGGGACAACCTGCCGATCACCATCCAAGAATGGAATAAGTCAAAGAAACCCGGTGAAGAATCCAACAGCTATGTCACCGATGATGCCAAAGATGACCTTTGGCAGAAGCTCATAGTGCATTTCATACTACCTCCGGAGTATGAGGAATTTGATGTAGATGGTATTACCCCAAGGCCGGGTGGGCTTGAAAATAGAGCGAAAGTCAAGGAGTGGGCACTGAGCAAGATGGCTGAACTGTACCGGAACCACAAGAAAAGTTTATACGCGAAATATGTCGCGAAAAAGAAAACTCCAGAGTTCAAAGGAGTAAATGAGAAGTTGAGAGAATAGTGGCCCGATTTTGTACAGTACAAGAAATCTGATAAAGCAAAGGCAAAGTCGGCAAAAAACGCGTTAAATGCTGCCAACAAGAAATACCATCATAAAATGGGGACAGGTGACTACAAGAGTGTCGTCCCTAAGTGGGAAACTATTGAGAAGGAAATGAGGGCTAGAGGCGTCACTCCTGGTACAGATGGATGGCCCGAGAGGTCAAAGCACTGGTGGTACAGGCACGGGGATCCTTGGACCAAGAAACAGGGAAGACATTATTTCATGAGAAAATTCTAAAACCCTCCCAAGACCTTATTAAAGCAATGAACGATGCTCAATTGGGATTGTTCTGTCCCGAGAGAGAGAACGACAAGCTGACACACGACCTAGGGAATCCTGAAAAGGGAGGACGAACACGAGGCAAAGGCGCTGGTGTCTCGTGGAAGAAAGGGTTTCCTCAGTATGATGCTAGTTACAGAAGCCGTCAGAGAAAGAAGGACCGGGAGGCAGACCGGATCTCTAGGGTAGAGCAGGACCTAGCAGATCTGAAGAACCTCATGCATGAAATTAGCCAAAGGACGCCGTCGTCAACTCACCCGCGGTCTGATGATCCTGCATTGGATCTTAGCCAACGGAGAAGCAGCGTGGCTAAGTAATGAAAAAACCAAAAAGTGAGCTAAGTCCTTTCTTGAGCAACCATTCCAGATATCGATGAATCTGGAATCAGACTATGACCGAGAGATTATTAAGCAAGCACAGAAGAAAAAAATCACAAGTGCAAAAAGTGGGAAGCAAGTTGCCCAGCTCGGAGCACAGAAGAATCAATCGGTCGCCCCACTCAAAGTCATTTCAGACCTCGACAAGGCCTTCAGAGATGAAATGGATATGGACATGCAAATAATGGACCCTAGAGCCCGTAATAATGCTGCACTTATGGGAGTCACTGTATCGCAGGCCAAAGCACTTGCTAACGAAGCAAATATGTCTCTTGGTCAATATTTAGGCTATGAAGATACGCAAGTGGGTCAGATAGTACGGCAGTATGTCCAAGGGGAGCCTCTAGTCAGTAATAAGGAGCTCGCGTCTATCCACATATCACGAAATCTGCACGAATGGTACATGTCGCAAGCAGAAAAAAAGCATCAGAAAGATTGGTTTCCGGTGGACGTTAGAAAGGAGCATCACTTCAAACCATACTCGATACAGTTTCAAATGACCGAATTGTTTCAGTTATACAACCAGCGCGCCCTCGACAAATCTATCATTGGTTGCTACTGTCTGTAAGTTATTTATTTCTATAATTAAGTTTGTAGCTCAGCTCGTATGATGATATTATCCTAACTATATTATCATTAATTAAGTTTGCTACTGTCAATATTATCCTAATTATATATCCTTTTGTATGATGATATTATATTCCGCAGAATGAAGATGCTTGAATGAAAAAGAGCTAGAAGATACGACGTTGGGTTCATTGACCCATATATCATTAATGAATATACGTTAAAGAATCACCCCAAAGACGTTGAGGAAGACCTGTGCAGGTTCTTAACCGAGCATAATTTTGTTAAGGAAATACAATTTCCTTACAACTTCAAGTGAGTGTTTATATCTTGTACACATTTTATTTTTGCTTACTGGATGAGCTATGCATGTATGCTTATGTAAATCTCCGCAGATTCCACAAGATCTTGCTAAACATTCAAGTTGGGACCAAGAGCAGTGGAGCGACATGAAAGCCATGCTCCATAAGTAATTTCAATCATTATCGCATTATATCGTCCTGTTTCATTCATTTCCTGATATCAAGTAACTAATAACTCCTTTGTTCATTTTCTTTGCCGAGCAGGTGTTGGACACGGTTCAGACAGAAAATACCAGGTCCATTCAAAGAGGAGTTAACTTATAAAATGGTGAAGAGTTTACAGAAGCCACCGGGAACTCATTTATGTGGATACTACGTCTGCGAGTACATCCGCGAGTTGACTAGTGAGTGGAAAGTTGACTCACATTATATTTATGATTTGCGGGAGAGACTAAAGCCAGACCAGCGCATAAGAGCAATTCAAGAGGAGCTGGCGAGATTTCTGATGAAGGAAGTCCTTGATGTACATGGAGAGCATTATGCGGATGACGTGGAACTCGATTTGCCTTAGTCATATTCATGTAGCTGATATGATATATATATTCATCAATGTCCATGTAATTTCAAAAAAATTCTTCCTTTTGATATGATTGATTATATGTATGCTTGCAAGGGATCAATTAATTATATAAATGCATCGATGTGTAGTGTGTATGTAGTAGCGTAAAATATGTATACTGAAATATATGTTTGAATTATAGTGAAACACAAAACGATAAAGGAACGAAATGGCAAAAAAAAGGAAATACACAATCTCTGCCGCGGCAGAGAAATGTGTGTTTCTCTGCCGCGGCGGGAAACCTTTTAGTCCTAGGTGGTGTTACAGCCCGGGACTAGAGGGTTTCTGCCCCCAAAGCAATGAAACACGTGGTTGTTATCGATCATGAGCCGTTGGCGGGACTAGAGGGGGGCCTGTAGTCCCGTTTTCGCAGTCCCGGGCCCAAAACCGGGACTAGAGCCCGTTGCGGCCCGGGACTACAGCCATGTTTTCCACCAGGGTCAAGGCATAGTTTGTTATAATATGCCCATATTGTGCATTCATGTGCATCATGAAATGGCGAATAATGTTGCAGGAGGAAGTTTTCCTTTTCATCACACCAAAAAGCCATTTTCCATTTTCCGAGCGTAAAAACGGGGGATTTTATGAAGCAACCACCAAATAGCTAATTCAAAATGCTACCACGCCATTTTTAAAAATTAGTAGACCACCTGAAATGGACAATGTCCCAACGGGGGGTATCTCAAACCTTTCCGTCCACTCCAGGTGAAAAAGACAAATTCCTGCCGAATCGGTAGGAAGTGGGTCAGCTATGAACTACAGGTACATGATATGATGGGCATGATTTTTTACAAAAATCATTTTTAGGTTCACAATATGCTATTTCATTAGAGATACAATGAAAGTTTAGAGAGGCTTAGCTCCGAGCTAAGAATCTTCATACCCGTCGTTCGACAAAGTTTGTCGATAGTTTAAAAGAGTCATAAAAAAATCAAAAACAATTGAAACAATGAAAAACCTTCACGTGATGTCATATTATGTGACATGGTTGCAAGGAAAAATATCAAACTTGTTATATTGAATATGTCTCAAAAAAACCCTTTACAAAATGACCTATACCATTCGAGATTTCTTGGCTTTCGGGTCAAATGACAAATGTTATGGTAGAATCAAGGCATAGTTTGTGATAATGTGCCTATATTGTGCATGCATGTGCATCATGGAATGGCGAACAATGTTGCAGGAGAAATTTTTCCTTTTCGTCGCACCAAAAAGACATTTTCCATTTTCCGAGCGTAAAAAACGGGGGATTTTATAAAGCAACCACCAAATGGATAATTCAAAATGATACCACCCTATTTTTGAAAAATACTAGACCACCTTAAATGGAAATGTCCCACTAGGGGGATCTCAAACCTTTCCGTCCACTCTAGGTGAAAAAGACAAATTCATGTCAAATCGGTAGGAAGTGGGTCTGATATGAACTACATGTATAGGATCTGATGGGCATGATTTTTTATAAAAATATTTTTAGGTTCACAATATGCTATTTCATCAGAGATCCAATGAAAGTTTAGAGAGGCTCAGCTCCGAGCTAAGAATCTTCATACCCGTCGTTCGACAAAGTTTGTCGATAGTTTAAAAGAGTCATAAAAAATTCAAAAACGATCGAAACAATGCAAAACCTTCATGTGGTGTCATATTATGTGACATGGTTGCAAGGAAAAATATCAAACTTGTTATATTGAATATGTCTAAAAACCAAACCTTCACAAAATGACCTATCTCATTCGAGGTTTCCTGGATTTCGGGTCAAATGACCAATGTTATGGCTAAAATCAAGGTATAGTTTGTGATAATATGCCCATATTGTGCATTCATGTGCATCATGGAATGGTGAACAATGTTGTAGGAGGAAGTTTTCCTTTTCGTCGCACCAAAAAGCCATTTTCCATTTTCCGAGTGTAAAAAACGGGGGATTTTATAAGGCAACCACCAAATGACTAATTCAAAATGCTACCACCCCATTTGCACAAGATTATATGGATGTCATATTTGGATTCCGCATTTTTTCTGATCGTTTATTTGTCGAATTCTGATTTACGTATTTAAATATATGAATTATTCCATATTAAATAGAAAAAGGAAATAAAATAAAATCATTTTATTTTTATTTGGATTCAAGATTATTATTACTTATTCAATATTGTTTAATTAAATAATTTTCTGAAATCTAAAACTGAGATGTGTGTCATCATGGTCCAAGAGTTAATAGGATTCATATGAAAGTATTATCAACAAGGTATAATTTCTTTCTCAGAAGCTCATTCGGAAGGAACAAAGAAGTTAAGCATGCTAGAGAGTAGTGTTAGTATGGGTGACCAAAGGGGAAGTTTGATTATGAGTGCAATTTGACCTAATATGTTAAAATATCCTATATGATATTATTAAGTAAATAATATTCAAAAAGTTTGAAATAAAATTGTTTTTTTTTAAAGGCAGCGTCTTTGCCGCGTACTTTTTCCACGAGACACACGATAAAGACAACTTCTTTGTCGTGTACTTTTTGAGGAGACACACGGCAAAGACAGCTTCTTTGTCATGTAATGTTCGAGAAGACACACGGCAAAGAATAGACACCGTCATCTCCGCGGGAACCATCATCTTACTTTACTTTGCCGTGTCTATGCGTAAAACACACGGCAAAGTTTTTGCCGTGTCTTATTTAAAAAACACACGGGCAAAGGGTCTACACATGGCAAAGACTTTGCCATGTTCCGAAAGGCCTTTGCCGTGTATTTTGCTCACACGGCAAAGAGCATGTGTGCCTAGTGTCTAAAATTTAATTATTAGAGGGATCTGAACTCCCCATTTCGGTGAAACCGGGTTAGATCTGGTTACAACTTGTGCCCAAACATGATTTCTAATTACCCTCTGTCCTAAACGAGAATAAACCAAGATAAAAGTCCACGGGGTGTCACATATAGGTCATCAACTTAGTATAAGGGGGAACTCCCGCTTTCGGTGAGACTGGGTAGGATCTTATTACAGTTTGTGACCCAACATGGGTTGAGATCATCCTATGAACTAATGATATATAACGCAAGATAAAATTCTATTGGACTACCCCTGTCCGAAAAATATCTAGGGCGTAGATTGAAGATTTAAGGCCACGCAACAAGAACCATTTCATAAGGCGGCCATGCAAACGGGACAATGTCAGACCACAACAACCTATTTATATGTGTGTGCTTATGATCCTATGAAATAATACTACCTAACATATATGTAATATATATAAGCCTTTTGCTAATTAATTAAAGGAAAATAAGAAAAAACAGGGCTTTGCCGCGTATACTAGCGAATACACACGATAAAGGCTGCTCTTTGCCGTGTGGCCGACGACGAAGGCACAAAGCAAAGATCCCATCGTCTGTAGCCGTCGGCTCCTCCCGAGCCGGTGCACCTATGGGGCCGTAGGTTCTACCTCGTTTCCGTGATAAAACCTATGCCGTGTGCTCTTGTAGTCTTTGTCGTGTTTGACTTCTTTGTCATGTTCTTTTTAAACAATGAGTAGTACTCCATCTGTTAGGGATTATAAGGCCTATGGACCACTTTGATAGAATTAAGAAAATCAATAACTTACCCTCTTGATTATTACATGCACCAATAGTTACACATGCATGAGAGAAGATAGAGAAAAAAGAGAATATGTATTGGATGAGAGAGGCTAATAAATGAGAGAGGATTTATAATTTCTAACATTTTAAAAAAGCTCTTGGACCTTTTAATCCCTAACGGAGGGAGTATAATGCATTGTTTTTTAGAGGTGGTTTCTTAGGCCTTTCACAATGGGCTGTATCTTAGCACGTTTTCATATGAACAGCTAAAACTTAAGAAACAATACAGTGCATTGTTTCTTAAGTGGGGTCTCTACATTTAATGATTTAGAGGGCATGTATGCATGTGATTGGTCTAGCAATGTTTTTTGCCTATGGTTTTGTGCAAGTGGTGTTTCTTAGCTAAGATACAACCTCACTCTTTTTCCTCATTAACTATAGTGTCTAAGCAAAGTGCCTAGAATATGGAGCTAAGAAACCCCCATCGTGAAAGGCCTTAGGGAGGTTGCAATAAATGATTTTAGCCTCATGCATGGATGTAATTAGACAATCCAAGTATTTTTTGCCTAAGGTTGCATGCAAAGGCCGTATCTTAGCTAAGATACAACACTCCTTCTCTCTTTTTTAAATAGCATGCCATATAAGCAAAATATGTAGGATAACGCGCTAATAAATCCCATTGTCAAAAGCCTTACTAGTAGCGTGCTCTTTTTATGAAACCCTACAATTCCCCAAAATGAGCACGGTACAAGTAAGTGGGCCCCATGTATGAGTGAGGGGGGAGGAAACTCAGAACTAGATTGTGGACTGCAAGTTGATGATACAAAAATGCGAGACTTGTTTTGTAAAATGGCACTCACAATAGTACTATATATAGTGGGCATAAAAGATGATGGTCACATAGCTAGCCAACTCTGCAAGCAAAGTTGAGAGATAATGGAGGGGCTCACCATCCTCTTGTGTATCGCCCTCTCCATTCCTCTCATCATCGTTTCGCTCAACCGCCATGGGCGCAAGAATCACCCACCTGGTCCGCCGGCCCTGCTGTTCATGGCCAAGATGCTGCTGCAGAGGGGACCGATCTATCATTTTGGATCAATACTTCGCAGCATGCATGCCCGGTACGGCCCCATCATCTCCGTCAGTCTCGGACGAACCTTCGTCTTCGTGGCCGACCGCCGTCTCGCGCATAGCGCCCTGATTAAGGGCGGCGGCAACTTCGACAGCCGGCCACCGCCGAGCGACATGTTTCAGCTGTTTCTAGGGGGCTCTATGGCGGCCTCTCCCCTTGGTGCCTACTTCCGTCTGGTCCGCCGCAACCTGCACTCCCAGGCGCTGCACCCATCCCGCGTCAGGCTCTTCGCGTCGGAGAGGCAGCGCGTGTGCGCCGCGTTGGTTGGCTCGCTGCGCCGCCAGCGTGACGGTGAGGGCATTGTTACGGTGAGGCCATTGTTGGGGCGCTGTATGTTCGATGTGCTGACGTGCATGTGCTTCGGCGTGAGGCTTGGCCAGGATGCACTGGACGATCTGTTCCAGATGCAGCTCCAGATTTCTGACGCTGTCAGCAGGTTCCCCGTCTTGGAGGGCATCTTCTTCTATGACATGGCCAAGTGGCTATGGCGAAGGAGGTGGTTGGCGCTACGGGAGAGGCAAAAGGAGCTGATGCTACCGCTGATCCGAGCGACCCGCGTCCAGGGCGATCAGGGTGTACTCCGATGCTACGCCGACTCCCTCCTGGAGCTGCGCGTCCCAGAAGAAGGTGACCGGCCGCTGACGGAGGAGGAGATGGTAGGCCTGTGCTCCGAGTTCATGATCGCCTCCATGGACACCTCGCTGGCCTTGTTCGAGTGGATCATGGCGGACATGGTAAACCACCCCGAGGTCCAAGCCAAGGTATACGAGGAGGTGAGGGGCAAGCCTGAGCTCACCGACGACGTCTTGCGCGGCGGCGGGACTCCGATGCCATACCTCAAAGCCATCGTGATGGAGGGGCTGCGGATGCACCCTGTGGCCCACCTAGTCTTCTTTCATGGCGTGCAGAAGGACGCAGAGCTGGGTGGATACACGGTGCCCAAGGGCGCCGACATCAACTTCTTGATCGGCGACCTTGGGCTTGATGACACCGTGTGGCCGGCGGCGCGGGAGTACCGGCCGGAGCGGTTCTTGGACGACCACGAGGAGGTGGACATCACGGGGAGCAAGGAGATCAAGATGGCTCCTTTCGGTGCCGGTCGAAGGATGTGCCCAGGCTACGTGCTCGCCACACTGCATGCCGAGTACTTCATCGGCAGCCTCGTCAGGGAGTTCCAGTGGCTGCCGCCACCACGAGTCACCGTCGACATGACGGAGGAGCTAGCTGTGGCCATCAACATGAAGCACCCCCTCCGTGCTCGCATCATCCCAAGGGACATGAAGCAGTAATTAATCATTCCATCCATCTGCAGGATGGCAGACAGACGTAATAAATAAGAAACCACCTCCCGGAGGCCGGCCGGTCCTCTTAATGCAATCGCGCATCACATGCATGTTTTCTCTAGAATGAATGAATGATGTTTTCTACTCTTCAAAATTGTCATGCATGTACTATCAGCATAATAAAACTTGTCTTTCGTTTATGTTTAATGTCCAGTATATTATATTGCAGCGTATCATCGTGTTTTCCGCAACAGTACTCCGTCTGAAACTCGTCGGGCCAATCTCCTCTTTGATTTAATCCTACATACATGACCGGGTTAAACTTTCTAGGCGCCAATTTGGGGCCGAAAACCGGCTTTGATAGGCATTCGACATTCGACATTCGACTAATTTCTCGCTTAACCAGGGCATGTCGTGCTACTCTCGCATGTTATTTTGCAGACCGACCGACTATTGTAGCTGCTTTCACTGCCCCCTCCCACCTTCATACTAGTTTAATTTGGAACTGCTTCTCGAGATTTGGCAATTATACACCTACTTCCTCTGTCCGTGAATAAATGTATTTCTAGTCTTCTTCTAAGTCAAATTTTACTAAGTTTGACTAACTTTTTAGAACAATGTACCAACATTTATAAAACTAAATTGTTACCTTTACATTTATTTTTAAATCTAGTTTTATAATATATCAAATTGATATAATATATATCCTATATTATAAAGTTGGTCAAATTTAGTTATGTTTGATTTAGACAAAAACTAGATTTACATTTATTTGCGAACGGAGGGAGTATATATTAAAGGGCGTGGGATTCCAGCCTCCTGGGCGGCACTGTTCACATGAACAGTGTCATGGGCATGAACAGTTCTGATATTGTTTTGACCATCAGATTTCGATCCAGTGAAAAAACATATACCACTATATATTAAACGACGTGGGATTGCAGCCTGCTCAACTGTACTGTTCACATGAACAGTGTTACGGGTCATGAACAGTGCCTCATATTGTTTTGACCATTAAATTCAGCGAATAAAAAATAGACGAACTCTCCCTGCTACAACGCCCACTATAGTAATTTTTACCGCCCGATGGTGATTCTTTAGCTCACTTTCCCGTCGTCATTTTTCGATGGTAGTTAAGCTATGTCTATGCCAATTGCTTTAGCTATTTTTTAACTTTTCGGGCCTTTTTCATTTTTTTATTTACGACGTGCCTTTCCGGCTGCAAGTTTTAGATGGTGGTTCCGGCACAACTTTCTGGCCGTATCCTCTCGATAAAAGTTATCCTGTAATAATTTTTCGACACACTTTTCTGCAGTTATTTTAATTTCTGACAGTTGTTAGTCTACGCATGGTAATATTTTTCCAACTATTTGACGGTAATTTTATGGCACACATTTCGGGTCGTAATTTTTCCTGGTTAGTTAGCATAAGTCTACTATAGTAATTTTTTACCTTATTTTCCCAACTACTCACACTAGAGGAAAAAGGGCCATCCGTTCGCGACCCCTCGGAGCATTAGTCCCGGTTGCGTCACCAACCGGGACTAATGCTGGCACGCGTCCCGGTTGGAGCGGACACGGGGCCAGGGGCATGCGCTCCCGGTTGGTAAGGGGAATACGTCCCGGTTGGAGCCACCAACCGGGACTAAAGATTTGGCCACAGCCACGTGGCGTGGCACGCACCTTTAGTCCCGGTTGCTGGCTCCAACCGGGACTAAAGACCCCTGCCCTCTATAAATGCAACGCCCTAGCCCCCTCTGCCCCACTCTGTTTTTTCGAATGGTGTAAGGTGTGAGGGGGTGTGCTAGTTTTTTCTCATGCATGCATTGAAGGTGTTTGTTGAAATGTTTGAGTGAAAAATCCCGTTGAATTTCTCATAGAACAAAAATATAGAAGGTGTCCGAGACGCACTTGAGCTTTCTCCTCTTTATTTCCCTCGATCGAGGTTAGCAATCTTATCTTTTCTAGGTCATTGATACAATTCATGTGTCGGTGTGAATTGGTTATTTCACTATTTATGATGTCCTATTTTTTGATAAACTTACTTATATGATGCAGATGAACGGTCGGGAATGGATGTACGGTGACCGGCGGGTAGCCGGGTATATCAAAGGCGTGGATAAATTTATCGATGTGTCTATGGCAAACAAAGAGAATGGATTTATACGTTGTCCATGTGTTCAATGTCGGAACAAAAAGGAGTACTCTTCCTCGAAAATCATTCGCGGCCACCTGATTATGAAAGGTTTCATGCCCAACTATAATTGCTGGACCAAGCACGGGGAAAGAGGGGTTATGATGGAAGATGGTGAAGAAGAAGATGATGATAACAACTATCATCATATGTTTCCTGAATACAATGATACTGCAATGGAAGACAATGGAGAGGAAAAAGGTGAAGAACGGGCATCAGATGAGCCGGCTGATGAACTTGGTAGGGTCATTTCTGATGCAAAGCGAGATTGTGAAACAGAAAATGAGAAGTTGAAGTTAGAGGGCATGTTAGAAGATCACAAGAAATTGTTGTACCCAAATTGTGAAGATGGCAGCACAAAGCTCGGTACCACACTGGAATTGTTGCGATGGAAGGCAGAGTGTGGTCTAACTGACTCCTCATTTGAAAAGATGCTGAAAATAATGAAGCCGAAGTTTCCAAAACATAACGAACTTCCCGAGAGTACCTACGAAGAAAAGAAGACTCTCTGTCCTCTGGGATTAGATGTGCAAAAGATACATGCATGCATTAATGACTGCATCCTCTACCGCGGTAAGGAGTATGATAATTTAGATAAATGCCCGGTATGCAACGCGTTGCGGTATAAGATCAGACGAGATGACCCTGGTGATGTTGAGGGAGAGCCCCTCTGGAAGAGGGTTCCTGCTAAGGTTATGTGGTATGCTCCTATAATACCAAGGTTGAAACGCATGTTCAGAAACAAAGAGCATGCCAGGTTGTTGCGATGGCACAAAGAAGACCGTAAGAAAGACGGGAAGTTGAGACACTCTGCTGATGTGTCACAGTGGAGAAAAATCGAGAGAGACTTCCCAGACTTTGCAGGTGACGCAAGGAACTTATGGTTTGGTCTAAGTACGGATGGCATGAATCCTTTTGTGGAGCAGAGCTGCAGTCACAGCACCTGGCCCGTGACTCTATGTATCTACAACCTGCCTCCTTGGTTGTGCATGAAGCGTAAGTTCATTATGATGCCAGTGCTCATCCAAGGTCCGGAAACAGCAACGACATACATTGATGTGTACCTTAGGCCATTAGTTGCAGAACTCTTAAAGTTGTGGGGCAAACCAGGTGTACGTCGTGAGATGAGAACAAGCAGGAGCCATTTAATCTCGAGGGTTGTTATTCAGAACCATCAATGATCGGCCTGCTCTTAGTAACCTTTCGGAATGACAAACAAAGGATATAAGGCATGCACCCACTGTTTAGATAAGACCGAAGGTACATATTTGCATAAATGCAAGAAGGTTATGTACTGGCGAATCGACGATTTCTTCCGACCAATCATCCGTAAGAAAGAAAGGCAAGCATTTCAAAGGTGAGGCGATCACCGGAAGAAGCCTGAACTCCTGCTGGTGATGATGTATTTGGTATGGTCAAGGACATAGAAGTAATCTTTGGAAAGGGTCCCGGTCAATCAGTTCGACGGCGTCGCTACGGGACACGCACCCATTTGGAAGAAGAAATCTATATTTTGGGAGCTGCCATATTGGAAAGTCCTGCGTGTCCGCTCTTCAATCGACGTGATGCACGTGGACGAAGAATCTGCGTGAACCTGCTAGGATTCCTAGGCGTGTATGGGAAGACAAAAGATACACACAAGCAGGAGGACCAACAAATTATGAAAGACCCAAAGAACATGCATACGAGATAACAAGACGGATAAAGGCGTCACTTAAGTCGTGCCTATGCTCTTACCAAAGCAGAAGGAAATCTTTTTTGAAGTCCTTTACAGTATCAAGGTGCCGTCGGGCTTCTCATCTAATATAAAGGGGATAATAAATATGGCAGAGAAAAAGTTCCAAAACCTGAAGTCTCATGACTGTCACGTGATTATGACGCAGTTGCTTCCGATTGCATTGAGGGGGATTCTACCAGAAAATGTTCGATTACCCATTGTGAAGTTGTGTGCATTCCTCAATGCAATATCTCAGAAGGTAATCAATCCGGATATTCTGCCAAGGTTATAGAAGGATGTGGTACAATGTCTTGTTAGTTTTGAATTGGTGTTCCCACCATCCTTCTTCAATATTATGACGCATCTCCTGGTTCATCTAGTGGAAGAGATTGCCATTCTCGGTCCGGTATTTCTGCACAATATGTCCCCCATTGAGAGGTTCATGGGAGTCTTAAAGAAATATGTTCATAACCGTGCTAGACCAGAAGGAAGCATCTCCAAGGGATATGGAACAGAGGAGGTCATTGAGTTTTGTGTTGACTTTATTCCTGACCTTAAGCCGATTGGTGTTTCTGACTCGCGGCATGAGGGAAGACTAAATGGAAAAGGCACGCTGGGAAAGAACGCAATGATATGTAGGGACGGGGATTCTTTCACTAAAGCACACTACACAGTTCTACATAATTCCACCTTGGCAGCTCCGTATATCGAGGAACACAAGAATATTGTACGCTCCAAAAACCCGGGGAAGCCTGAATCATGGGTTACAGATGAACACATGAAGTCTTTCGGTGGTTGGATGCGGATACATCTCTTGAATGACACCACTGTTGGAGATCAGCTATACTTGTTGGCCGCGTCACCATCTTCTACTATATTGAATTTCCCAGGGTACGAAATAAATGGGAATACATTCTACACGATCGCCCAAGATAAAAAGAGCACCAACCAAAATAGTGGTGTCCGGTTTGATGCAATAGACGAGAATGGACAAAAGGACACATATTATGGTTACATAGAGGAGATATGGGAACTAGACTATGGAGTCTCTTTTAAGGTCCCTTTGTTTCGCTGCAAATGGGTCAACCTGAATGGGGAAGGGGTAAATATAGACCAGTTGTAAGGAATGACAACAGTGGATCTCAACAATCTTGGTTATAGAGATGAACCATTCGTCCTAGCCAATGATGTGTCTCAGGTTTTCTATGTGAAGGACATGTCCTCCAGACCGAAAAAAAGAAAAAATATGCAAACGAATATATCATATGATGAGCCAAAGCGTCACATAGTTCTTTCAGGGAAAAGAAACATCGTGGGAATCGAGGACAAGACAGACATGTCAGAAGATTATAATAAGTTTGATGAAATTCCGCCTTCACGGTGAAAACGGCCCAAGCATTCCGTTAAGTAAAGAAGATGCTCCATGGTTACGTCTGCGGTCATAAGGAATGACATATGCCAAGAAGTTCATGCTCATATTATGTAACTCTAGTTCATGTCTTTCGCGGTTTGTGGCTTGACCAAGGATATCTTTCGCGGTTTGTGGCCTTTAGTCCGGTTTTGTAGTCTCGATTTTAATATTAATAAATGTCTTGAGTGTTAGTCCGTTTGTGGCTGGACCGGGAGTGCCTCTATGACCAGTTTCTTGGAGATGCTTGGGAGGCCCAGGCTCGTCGGCATCTCCCTGAAACTGGTAGTGGTGTCCTGCTCGAAAACCATCTTGCTGCTTGTAACTTCACTAACTAGATCAATACGCCTCGGAGCTAACTAATTTCACATATTAGGGAGTGCCTCTATGACCAGTTTCTCGGAGATGCTGGAGGACTGGGCTCCATCGACATCTCCCTGAAACTGGCCGCAGTGGTGTCCCTGCTCTCGAAAACCATCTGGCAGCTTGTAACTTCACTAACTAGATCAATACGCCTCGGAGCTAACTAATTTCACATATTAGGGAGTGCCTCTATGACTAGTTTCTTGGAGATGCCGGAGGACTGGGCTCCGTCGGCTTCTCCCTGAAACTGGCCGTAGTGGTGTCCCTGCTCTCTAAAACCATCTTGGAGATGCCTCAAACTGGCTGGAGGACTGGACTCACAAGGATGCATATTTATAGTACAAGCAACTCGGCATAATGTCGACACTCACGGCATAATGTCGACACTCACCCCTGTTATTAGTGCTGACTCATCTTTAGTCCCGGTTGGTGTCTCCAACCGGAACTAAAGGTTCATCTTTAGTCCCGGTTGGTGACACCATCCGGGACAAGGTACAAGACGCACGACATAATGTAGACACTCACCCCTATTATTAGTGTTGTCTGGCCCACTCTGCCGCAATCCCTTCAGTCGCGGTTGGTTTCTCCAACCAGGACTAAATATGAACCCTCTCTTTATATAGGCTTTTCCCTCTATGTTGCAGGAGGAAGTTTTTCTTTTTGTCGCACGGAAAAGCCCTTTTCCATTTTCCGAGCGCAAAAAACGGGTCGTTTTGTGAAGTAACCACCAAAATGCCGTTTCAGAATGCTACCGTCCTATTTTCCTAAAATACTAGACCACCTTACATGGACTATCTCCCAACCGGTACATCTCAAACCTTTTCGTCCATCCCGGGTAAAAAGGACAAATGTCTGCCGAATCGGTAGGAAGTGGGTCCGGTTTGTACTACAGGTACATGATCTATCGCCCGTGATTTTTTGAAAAATCATTTTAGACTCGCAATATGTGGTTTCTTCAGAGATCCAATGCAAGTTCTAACGATGCTCGTCCCCTATCTTCATGCACACCGGTTCGACCATAGTTAGAAATTCAGATAATTCAAAACGGGCATAATAAATTCAAAAAAATCCGAACAATGAAAATCCTTCGCGTGGTGTCATATTATGTTACATAGTTGAAAGGAAAAATACCAGACTTGGTATATTGATCATGTTTCGAAAAAACCTTCACAAAATGACCTATCATGTTCGAGGTTTCATGGCTTCCGGTCCAAATGACCGATGTTATGTCTTTGAATCACGGCATAGTTTGTGATGTTGTGCCCATATTATGCATGTGTGTGGACATTGGTATGGAGAACACTTTTTTTGAATTATTTATTTAAATCCAAACACTTTTTATGTTTAAAGTTTTTCTAAATTCCAAATTAATATTAAAAATATATAAGTTAATTCATTTTTAATTGTAAATGGTTCATAGTTTAAATGGTTACATTAATTATTTTTTAAAAGAGAAAATGTTTTTGAATTATTTATTTAAATCCAAACACTTTTTATGTTTCAATTTTTTCTAAATTCCAAATTAATATTCAAAAATATAAGTTAATTCATTTTAAAAGGTTACATTAATTATTTTTTAAAAATAGAATATGTTTTTGAATTATTTATTCAAATCCATACACTTCTTATGTTTAAAGTTTTTCTAAATTCCAAATTGATATTAAAAAATATAAGTTAATTCATTTTTAATTGTAAATGGTTCATATTTTAAATGGTTACATTAATTATTTTTTAAAACATAAAATGGTTTTGAATTATTTATTCAAATCCAAACACTTTTTATGTTTAAAGTTTTTCTAAATTCCAAATTAATTATCATTTGAAAAACAATAAAAATTTAAACCCCAAAATAAAAAATAAAGCGGGAACAGAGAGAAAATAACTGAAATTTTTTGAAAACAGGGGAATATGTCCCGGTTGGAGCCACCAACCGGGACTAAAGACCCCCTGCGCGCCAACCCTTGGTCTGCTGAAAATATTGGACTATACGTCCCGGTTGGTGGCTCCAACCGGGACGTATAACCCTTTAGTCCCGGTTGGAGCCACCAACCGGGACTAAAGGTCCTTTGGTTATAACCCTTTAGCCCCTCCTCTTCTTCTTCCCTTCCCCATCACTTCTCTACCTTCGCCAAGCAACCACCCCGGCGGGCTGCCAGGCTCGCCGCCCGATGCCGCAGGCCGCCTCACCGTCAGCTGCCCGTGGTCGTCAGTGCCGCCGCTTCGTCAAGCTTCCCACGCCGCCGCCCGTCAGTCGCAACGACCGTCGCCACCACCTCCAACGACCGTCGCCGCGCGTCGTCACCGGCCGCCAGAAGGTACGGCCTGCCTCCGTCCTCCCCCTCTCCATCATGCCTCTGTCCTCCCCCTCCTCCTCCTCCCCCTGCCGCCACGGGCAGGCACCGACGGGCAAAGCCCGGGTGGGTGCGACAGCGGCGCGAGATGTGCGGCGGCGGC
Organism: Avena longiglumis; assembly: GCA_030063025.1. Lineage (NCBI taxonomy): Eukaryota > Viridiplantae > Streptophyta > Magnoliopsida > Poales > Poaceae > Avena > Avena longiglumis. The sequence goes on along the minus strand of CP125977.1, from coordinate 1,414,663 downwards.
GACAGCGGCGCGAGATGTGCGGCGGCGGCTGCTCTCGCCGGCGAGCCCAACGTGGCGTCTAGGTGGCATCCGCGTGGCCCTGGTCCCACCAGTCAGCCTCTAGGGCTAGCTCCTTCTCTGGTGACAGATGACCCTGTTTCCCCTTTGCTTGCGTGGCTGCTGAGGTGGCTCCGGGCCCCACCTGTCAGCCACTATGGCTAGTTGTTTGTTATGGTGCAAAAGGTTTACACATTTGATTTAATAATTTCAGAATTTGAATAAAACTTGTGAATTCAATAACTTTTAATCTGTAATTCAGAAAAATACAAATAATATACCAAAATGTTCAAAAAAATGAGAACTATCTATCTATGCTATAATCATGCATTGTTCAACAACTTAAATGACAAGTTTAATTAGAACACCCTAGTAACCCTAACAGGTGATTCCGGAGTTCCTTGAGTTAGGGTTTGCGCCCCTCGGAACCCCGATTAACCTGTCGAGCATGCTTTAGGGTTACATTCCAATGCAAATTAACTTGTCGTATCATCATCATTGCTTGAGCATTGCATTGATGCCATGTGTTGATTGTTTCCCTTTCTTTCCGGTGATTTGGCTCTTCTCGGTAGAATACGATATCGAGATCGAGATCGATTCCAATATGGTAATTTGTTAGTATCTAGTGTTACCTATCTGCTGGATAGTTTCCCTTTTGCAGCCTTATACTCATGTTCCCCTCTCATATGCATCCGAGGTTTCTCCGAACTAGGTTTTACACCCCTCGGAACTCCGGAATATTGATTTTAGTTGATTTTAATTAGAGTTACCTATCTACTACACGGTTTCCTTTTTGTAGCTAGGTTTAGGGTTTAGGGTTTCTCTTCATTTTTATTATTGTGTATGTATATATTAGGGTTTCTCCTTAACTTTCTCCTTTAGCCGCTTTGACTTATTCGTTTTTCCACCTATGTAGAAAATATGGACCCACACGTCAGAGACGAAGAAAAGGAAGAGTTGATCCAAGGTGTGATCCGTGGGGAAGATAATTTAGACGTATCAACGTTTCTAAACAACTCCGGTGAGGGTGATCCTCTTTTACGGAGTAGACAACTTGTTTGAGGTTGAAGGTGTTGCCTTCCGCGAGGAAGGCGATGCCTTGTGTAATCGAGAAGACGAGCTCGGCGAGGTGCATGTAATATAAATCAATTCATTAATTAATCATCTGCTATCTATATAGAAATAGTAACGACTATCTTTCTTCTTTTAGCCCTCCGGATCGAAGGAATCTACTGAAAAGAGCAGACGAGGCCCAACCAAAAAGTTGCAAGACCATGAGAGGTTCAAGATCGAAGATGTCGCTGAAGACGGCAGACCGACAGCTCCCGAAGTTGTCGCAACCAAATTTGTGGCATAATGCGGAGTAATCGTTAGGGACTTAATCCCGATCACCATTAGAAATTGGAATAGGCCTGCTAATGCGGATGAAGAGGGAACATGTTTATTTGTCCCTAACCACGCCAAAGATTTACTGTGGAAGAGGCTCATGGTTAATTTCAAACTACCGAAGATAGAGCTGGATCCAAATGCGGAGGATCCAGTTGAGGACGCCTAACAACATGGGAGAGCCATGGAGGCTAAGGTCGAGTGGGCTTTGAAGAAGATGGCCCAAGTGTTTCACCAACTGGAAGAAAAGATTGCACCTTGACTATGTCATGAAAAAGAAGACTCCCGATTTCAAGAATATTCAGTTTGAGAAGATAAAACCATTCTGGGATGAGTTTGTGGAATACAAGAAATCAGAAAAATCTAAGAAAATGTCTGAAACGAATAAGCTGAATCGCTAAGAAGAAGTATCACCATACTATGGGGCAAGGTGGCTCTGAGGTTGGCATTCCTAAGTGGGAGAAACTTGAGCAGAACTGCGTGATAAAAAGATCACCCGAGCAGACGATTGGGTAGAACATGCAAGGAATTGGTTTACGGGCATGGGGGCACGTTGGACTCGGAAGGAGGTGTATATATAACATACGACATAAAGAAGACCCTTGCCAATCGAGAGGATCGAAAAGCGATAAAAGGCTGTTAAAGATGGGGACTTCATTCCCGATAGAGAGAATGATGAGCTCACACTCGCCCTTGGAAATAAGGAACATGATGGACGAACACGAGGCACAATAGGCTCCCAATCATGGAGGACTGGGTTTCCCGAAGAGAGGAAGAAATATCCTGATAGAAGCCGTCAGAGGAGTAAGGACATGGCGGCAGTTGAAGCAGAAAGTCAGAAAGAGCGAATGCGTTTAATTGAAGAACGATTAAAGCAACAACAAGATGAAATTAACACACTTAAAGTGCAAAGTACTACCGGCGCCCCATCTCAGCAGCACACTGCATTCGATGCTACTGGCCTATCGAATAATCGAAAAAGCAGTGTGGCTTCCAACGAGGTCCCGGGTGATGACAATGGCGATGCCGATGATGCACCGACGATGGCTCCTGTTGGCTACCCAGTGGATGATATCACAGAGATGACACACTGCGAGCTACATGTCAAAGTTGTGAACATATCAATGAAGGTGGCGGTCGGCTATGCCTTACCAATTGGACCCACACCAACTTACCACTGTCGTCCGGTTCCAGAGGGCTACGCTGTTGTCGGCGTGGATGAAATCATGACCACCTTTGAGGTTTTGGATCTTCACTACCCTCTGGTGAAGGGATGTGGTGTCTTTGGTGACGCAAACGCGTCACCATTCTATGGCGAAGAATTGTATCGTGCTTGAAATCACACGCCAAGGCCATCTTCGCCGCCGCCTCACCCGTCTCCAGCGAGGTCGCCATCCACGCCCGGCCGTCTTAAATCGCCTCACCCGGCTCGTCGGCTCACCAATCTCCGGTGCAGCCATCGCCCATGAGCCGTCGCGGCGCCTCGGGATAAAAAGCGTAAGCGTCACATCTTGTCGTCGTGGCGATCGCCAAAACGTAAACAAGAGCCTCTTTCAAAAGTACCAACGGTTCCTCCCAAGAGAGCTTATGACTGTACTGAAGAGGAGACTGCGGCGATCGTTGATGCGGAAACGACAGCGTTTTTCGCTAAGTTGAGGCGTCCGAAAGAGCCAGAGTTCCCCAGCACCAAAGAAGAAAAAGCCAAAGTGTTGAAAATGCTAAAGAATCTTCATCAACCCGAACCAAAGCTGTCATTAGACTATGAGCGTTCTATTCTCAAGTCACATGCGGCACAAAAATCCTCAAGAGCAAGATCTTGCAAGCGGAAATCTGTTGACTCGGAGAACAAGCAAAACAGACTTGCGCCCCTCTCAAGGTGATTTCTCAAACCAATGTGGGTCGAGCAAATATGGGGCCGAAGCGGTATGATCCAGAGGTAGTTACTGTCTGGAGAAAGCCGCTGCTCAAGGTATGAGTATTGCCGATGCTTATCCCGGTCGAGTTCTTCCCGTGAGTGAAGTAGCATACCAATACCGATCTGGAAAACCTCTCGTCGAGGAGGTAAACAATCTTCCAACAAAAATGCGAAGATTGCATAACTGGTACATGCATGCCACAAGGGCCGGGCTAGCGGATAGTCTTGAGGGTTACAAAAAGCATCATGGGAAAGATAAGGATGACATGATATCCATTGAATTTGATGAACTATTTCAATTATTCAATCAAGGCGCTTGGACAAATCGATCATGAGTGCCTATTGTCTATAAGTACTAATTACGTAATTAATTTAGTCTCCAGCTATATTATTTTGTTTATTGCATGTATATAATCATCTTGTAATATGCGAGAATGAAGATTCTCGAATCGTGAGAGGACAAATCTATGACATTAGCTTCATTGACCCATATTGGGTTCATGAAGCTAATCTCAAAATAAGCCCCGTGATACGGAGGATAATATTGTACAGCGTTAAGGTTTCAAGAAACCAAAGGAAATACTATTTCCTTACAACTTCCAGTGAGTGTTATTGTCTTGTATACACTTTCTATTTCGCTTACTCGATGTTAAGTATATAATTGGTTAGTTCTCGCATTAGCGATACCACTATATTCGTTAATCATTCAACTTGACAAAGGCGTGTACTAGTCATGGACTCGAAACATAAATCCTTGAGGCGTGGAAGGACATGCGGATACTTCTCCGGTAATTCTAATCATTACGACACTATATATCGGCAACGTTCGTGAATTTTATGATATCAAGTACTTAATAACTTATTTTATTCGTTTCTCGTGCGGTAGCTGGAAAGCAGTTCACCAAGAAGGCTAGGGGTGTTTGGAAAGAGGAGCTTACATTTCAACCACTAGATGTAAGCACCACTAGCTATATCCGCGCATCTCTTTGATTCTAGTTTTGATACAGTTATTATCATGCTTAATTATTATTTTGATTGAACTCTGTTCTCGTAAAGTGCCTGGCGCAGGGACCAGTTAACAATCTATGTGGATACTATGTTTGCGAGTTCATCCGGCAGACATGCGATGAGAAGGGCAGAAATTTAGAGCAACTCCACGTACGTAAACAATTTCTATAGTTTTTTATTACAATCAAATTGTGTTTAGTTTCATATTCATACAGGCTGACTCCTTTTTTAAATCAGATCAAACGTCTACGGGACGGTCTTCTGCCAAAGGATCGCATACGAGCAATTCAAGAGGAATTGGCGGGATTCTTGGATGCAGAAGTCCTAAACACACAAGGGGAATACTACTCGGCTGTGTATAGACAATAGGAATTGTAAAAATAGCAACTTTCAAGAAATTGGCCGGTAGCATCGAATAGCAACTTTTGTATGTAGTGCATGAACTCGATCCGTGTATTGAATGTAATGTTGTCATGATGATCTTGTGTAATATAAGGTTCCTTCGTTGATAAGTGCAAAACACTAAATAAACAATAAAACAACCTAAATGAATTCTCTGCCGCGGCACAAAAAGTGGAGAAAATGCTGCCGCGGCAACAAAATGTGCCAAAATGAATTCTCTGCCGCGGCAGAGAAATGGGCCAAATCTCTGCTCCACCCCCCCTCGCGCTCTGATGCCGCCACGTGTGCCCCATTTGTCCCGGTTGGTGGGGCAACCGGGACTAATGGTTAGAGCTTTAGTCCCGATTGCCCCGTGCCGGTTGGGCAACCGGGACTAATGGCCCTTACCAACCGGGACGCATGGGCCCTTTTCTATCAGTGTCAATGGTTAATTTTCGGATATAACTTTTCAACTTCATTTTTACAACGGTTAATTCATAGATTAATTCTCAACTGCTTCTCGAGATTCTGCAATTATTCGACTTGATGTAAGACGCGAAAACGATGAGTTTTTGCTCATAAGTCTCAAACATGTGTTGGGTCTTACTGGCCATGGAAATCCTCCTGTAACACCAAAAAAAGTGGGCAATAGCTTATGAAAAGGGCATAAAACACGAAAACGAAGACTTCTTTGTCATGACCTCAAACATTTTTGGGTATTACGGTCGTTATAAATTACCCGGAACCCAAATACTGTGGGCAATAACTCATGAAAACGTCCATAAAACACAAAAAGGACGAGGTTTTGGTCGTAACTCCCAAAAAATGAAATGGGCCTTGAAGCCCTAAATTATGGACTATAGCTCATGAAAACATCCAAAAACGCAAAATAGACGAGTTTTTGGTCATACCACTCAAAAATGTAAATCACCCTAGTACCGCACAACTATGGGCAATAGCTCATCAAAACGGCCATAAAACACGAAAACGACGAGTTTTTGGTCATGGCCTCAAACATCTATCAGGTTCTAACGGTCATTGTAAATCAACCTAGAACCCCAAAACTATGGGGCAATAAATCATGAAAATGGCCATAAACGTAAAAATGACAAGTTTTTGGTCATAACTCTGAAACATGTAAATCACCCTAGAACAAAAACTGTGGGGTATAGCTCATGAAAACGGTCATAAAACACGAAAACGACGAGTTTTGGTCATGCCCTCAAACATGTATCGGGTCTTAAGGTCATTGTAAATTGCCCTAGTATGCCAAATCTGTGGGCAACAATTCATGAAAAACGACAATAGGGCCTTAAGCGATGAGTTTTGCTCATAAGTCTCAAAGATGTATCGGGTCTTATGGGCCATGCAAATCCTCTGTAACACAAAAATGAGGCAATAGCTTATGAAAAAGGGCATAAAACACGAAAACGACGACTTCTTTGTCATGACCTCAAACATTTTTGGGTATTACGGTCGTTATAAATTACCCGGAACCCAAATACTGTGGGCAATAACTCATGAAAACGTCCATAAAACACAAATAGGACGAGGTTTTGGTCGTAACTCCCAAAAAATGAAATGGGCCTGGAAGCCCAAAACTATAGGCTATAGCTCATGAAAACATCCACAAAACGCAAAATCGACGAGTTTTTGGTCATACCACTCAAAAATGTAAATCACCCTAGTACCCCACAACTATGGGCAATAGCTCATCAAAACAACAATAAAACACGAAAACGACGAGTTTTTGGTCATGGCCTCAAACATATATCAGGTTCTAACGGTCATTGTAAATCAGCTTAGAACCCCAAAACTATGGGACAATAACTCATGAAAATGGCTATAAACGTAAAAATGACAAGTTTTTGGTCATAACTCTCAAACATGTAAATCTCCCTAGAACGCAAAACTATGGGGTATAGCTCATGAAAACGGTCATAAAACACGAAAACGACGAGTTTTTGGTCATGCCCTCAAACATGTATCGGGCCTTCAGGTCATTGTAAATTGCCCTAGTATGCCAAATCCGTGGGCATAATTCATGAAAACGACAATAAGACGCGAAAACGATGAGTTTTTGCTCATAAGTCTCAAACATGTGTCGGGTCTTACGGGCCATGGAAATCCTCATGTAACACCAAAAAGTGGGCAATATCTTATGAAAAAGGGCATAAAACACGAAAACGACGACTTCTTTGTCATGACCCCAAACATTTTTGGGTATTACGGTCGTTATAAATTACCCGAACCCAAATACTGTGGGCAATAACTCATGAAAACGTCCATAAAACACAAAAAGGACGAGGTTTTGGTCGTAACTCCCAAAAAATGAAATGGGCCTCGAAGCCCTAAACTATGGACTATAGATCATGAAAACATCCAAAAACGCAAAATAGACGAGTTTTTGGTCATACCACTCAAAAATGTAAATCACCCTAGTACCGCACAACTATGGGCAATAGCTCATCAAAACGGCCATAAAACATGAAAACGGCGAGTTTTTGGTCATGGCCTCAAACATCTATCAGGTTCTAACGGTCATTGTAAATCAACCTAGAACCCCAAAACTATGGGGCAATAAATCATGAAAATTGCCATAAACGTAAAAATGACAAGTTTTTGGTCATAACTCTGAAACATGTAAATCACCCTTGAACACAAAAACTGTGGGGTATAGCTCATGAAAACGGTCATAAAACACGAAAACGATGAGTTTTTGGTCATGCCCTCAAACATGTATCGGGTCTTAAGGTCATTGTAAATTGCCCTAGTATGCCAAATCTGTGGGCAATAATTCATGAAAACGACAATAGGACGTGAAAACGATGAGTTTTTGCTCATAAGTCTCAAAGATGTATCAGGTCTTATGGGCCATGCAAATCCTCCTGTAACAGAAAAAATGAGGCCAATAGCTCATGAAAAAGGGCATAAAACACGAAAGCAGCGACTTCTTTGTCATGCCCTCAAACATTTTTGGGTATTACGGTCGTTATAAATTACCCGGAACCCAAATCTGTGGGCAATAACTCATGAAGCGTCCATAAAACACAAATAGGGCGAGGTTTTGGTCGTAACTCCCAAAAAATGAAATGGGCTGGAAGCCCTAAACTATAGGCTATAGCTCATGAAAACATCCACAAAAGCATAAAATAGGCGAGTTTTTGGTCATACCACTCAAAAATGTAAATCACCCTAGTACCCCACAACTATGGGCAATAGCTCATCAAAACAACAATAAAACACGAAAGCAGCGAGTTTTTGGTCATGGCCTCAAACATATATCGAGTTCTAACGGTCATTGTAAATCAACCTAGAACCCCAAAATATGGGACAATAACTCATGAAAATGGCCATAAGCGTAAAAATGACAAGTTTTTGGTCATAACTCTCAAACATGTAAATCTCCCTAGAGCGCAAAACTATGGGGTATAGCTCATGAAAAGCGGTCATAAAACACGAAAAGCAGCGAGTTTTGGTCATGCCCTCAAACATGCATCGGGTCTTAAGGTCATTGTAAATTGCCCTAGTATGCCAAATCTGTGGGCAATAATTCATGAAAACGACAATAAAGGCAAAGCGATGAGTTTTTGCTCATAAGTCTCAAACATGTCGGGTCTTATGGGCCATGCAAATCCTCCTGTAACACCAAAAAGTGGGCAATAGCTCATGAAAAAGGGCATAAAACACGAAAGCAGCGACTTCTTTGTCATGCCCTCAAACATTTTGGGTATTACGGTCGTTATAAATTACCCGGAACCCAAATACTGTGGGTAATAACTCATGAAAACGTCCATAAAACACAAAAAGGACGAGGTTTTGGTCGTAACTCCCAAAAAATGAAATGGGCCTGGAAGCCCTAAACTATGGACTATAGCTCATGAAAACATCCAAAAAACGCAAAATAGACGAGGTTTTGGTCATACCACTCAAAAATGTAAATCACCCTAGTACCGCACAACTATGGGCAATAGCTCACCAAAACGGCCATAAAACACGAAAACGACGAGTTTTTGGTCATGGCCTCAAACATCTATCAGTTTCTAACGGTCATTGTAAATCAGCTTAGAACCCCAAAACTATGGGACAATAACTCATCAAAATGGCTATAAACGTAAAAATGACAAGTTTTTGGTCATAACTCTCAAACATGTAAATCTCCCTAGAACGCAAAACTGTGGGGTATAGCTCATGAAAACGGTCATAAAACACGAAAACGACGAGTTTTTGGTCATGCCCTCAAACATGTATCGGGTCTTAAGGTCGTTGTAAATTGCCCTAGTATGCCAAATCCGTGGGCATAATTCATGAAAACGACAATAAGACGCGAAAACGATGAGTTTTTTCTCATAAGTCTCAAACATGTGTCGGGTCTTACGGGCCATGGAAATCCTCCTGTAACACCAAAAAAGTGGGCAATAGCTTATGAAAAAGGGCAAAAAACACGAAAACGACGACTTCTTTGTCATGACCTCAAACATTTTTGGGTATTACGGTCGTTATAAATTACCCGGAACCCAAATACTGTGGGCAATAACTCATGAAAACGTCCATAAAACACAAAAAGGACGAGGTTTTGGTCGTAACACCCAAAAAATGAAATGGTCCTGGAAGCCCTAAACTATGGACTATATCTCATGAAAACATCCAAAAAACGCAAAATAGACGAGTTTTTGCTCATACCACTCAAAAATGTAAATCACCCTAGTACCTTACAACTATGGGCAATAGCTCATCAAAACGGCCATAAAACACGAAAACGACGAGTTTTTGGTCATGGCCTCAAACATTTATCAGGTTCTAACGGTCATTGTAAATCAACCTAGAACCCCAAAACTATGGGGAAATAAATCATGAAAATGGCCATAAACGTAAAAATGACAAGTTTTTGGTCATAACTCTGAAACATGTAAATCACCCTAGAACACAAAAACTGTGGGGTAGCTCATGAAAACGGTCAAAAAACACGAAAACGACGAGTTTTTGGTCATGCCCTCAAACATGTATCGGGTCTTAAGGTCATTGTAAATTGCCCTAGTATGCCAAATCTGTGGGCAATAATTCATGGAAACGACAATAAGGCGAAAAGCGATGAGTTTTGCTCATAAGTCTCAAAGATGTATCGGGTCTTATGGGCCATGCAAATCCTCTGTAACACCGAAAATGTGGGCAATAGATCATGAAAAAGGGCATAAAACACGAAAACGACGACTTCTTTGTCATGCCCTCAAACAGTATTGGGTATTACAGTCGTTATAAATTACGCCGGAACCCAAAAACTGCGGGCAATAACTCATGAAAACGTCCATAAAACACAAAAAGGACGAGGTATTGGTCGTAACTCCCAAAAAATGAAATGGGCCTGGAAGCCCAAAACTAAAGGCTATAGCTCATGAAAACATCCAAAAATCGCAAAATAGACGAGTTTTTGGTCATACCACTCAAAACTGTAAATCACCCTAGTACCCCACAACTATGGGCAATAGCTCATCAAAACAACAATAAAACATGAAAACGACGAGTTTTTGGTTATGTCCTCAAACATATATCAGGTTCTAACGGTCATTGTAAATCAGCTTAGAACCCCAAAACTATGGGACAATAACTCATGAAAATGGCTATATACGTAAAAATGACAAGTTTTTGGTCATAACTCTGAAACATGTAAATCTCCCTAGAACGCAAAGCTGTGGGGTATAGCTCATGAAAACGGTCATAAAACACGAAAACGACGAGTTTTTGGTCATGCCCTCAAACATGTATCGGGCCTTAAGGTCATTGTAAATTGCCCTAGTATGCCAAATCTGTGGGCATAATTCATGAAAACGACAATAAGACGCGAAAACGATGAGTTTTTGCTCATAAGTCTCAAACATGTATCGGGTCTTACAGGCCATGGAAATCCTCCTGTAACACCAAAAATGTGGGCAATAGCTTATGAAAAAGGGCATAAAACACAAAAACGACGACTTCTTTGTCATGACCTCAAACATTTTTGGGTATTACGGTCATTATAAATTACCCGGAACCCAAATACTGTGGGCAATAACTCATGAAAACGTCCATAGAACACAAAAGGACGAGGTTTTGGTCGTAACTCCCAAAAAATGAAATGGGCCTGGAAGCCCTAAACTATGGACTATAGCTCATGAAAACATCCAAAAATCGCAAAATAGACGAGTTTTTGGTCATACCACTCAAAAATGTAAATCACCCTAGTACCACACAACTATGGGCAATAGCTCATCAAAACGGCCATAAAACACGAAAACGACGAGTTTTTGGTCATGGCCTCAAACATCTATCAGGTTCTAACGGTCATTGTAAATCAACCTAGAACCCCAAAACTATGGGGCAATAAATCATGAAAATGGCCATAAACGTAAAAATGACAAGTTTTTGGTCATAACTCTGAAACATGTAAATCACCCTAGAGCATGGGGTATAGCTCATGAAAACGGTCATAAAACACGAAAACGACGAGTTTTTGGTCATGCCCTCAAACATGTATCGGGCCTTCAGGTCATAGTAAATTGCCCTAGTATGCCAAATTCGTGGGCATAATTCATGAAAACGACAATTGGACGCGAAAACGATGAGTTTTTCTCATAAGTCTCAAAGAGGTATCGGGTCTTATGGGCCATGCAAATCCTCTTGTAACAGAAAAAATGAGGCTAATAGCTCATGAAAAAGGGCATAAAACACGAAAACGACGACTTCTTTGTCATGCCCTCAAACATTTTTGGGTATTACGGTCGTTATAAATTACCCCGGAACCCAAATACTGTGGGCAATAACTCATGAAAACGTCCATAAAACACAAATAGGACGAGGTTTTGGTCGTAACTCCCAAAAAATGAAATGGTCCTGGAAGCCCAAAACTATAGGCTATAGCTCATGAAAACATCCACAAAATACAAAATCGACGAGTTTTTGGTCATACCACTCAAAAATGTAAATCACCCTAGTACCCCACAACTATGGGCAATAGCTCATCAAAACAACAATAAAACAAAAGCAGCGAGTTTTTGGTCATGGCCTCAAACATATATCAGGTTCTAACGGTCATTGTAAATCAGCTTAGAACCCCAAAACTATGGGACAATAACTCATGAAAATGGCTATAAACATAAAAATGACAAGTTTTTGGTCATAACTCCCAAACATGTAAATCTCCCTAGAAAGCAAAACTGTGGGGTATAGCTCATGAAAACGGTCATAAAACACGAAAACGACGAGTTTTTGGTCATGCCCTCAAACATGTATCGGGCCTTAAGGTCATTGTAAATTGCCCTAGTATGCCAAATCTGTGGGCATAATTCTTGAAAACGACAATAAGACGCAAAAACGATGAGTTTTTGCTCATAAGTCTCAAACATGTATCGGGTCTTACGGGCCATGGAAATCCTCCTGTAACACCAAAAATGTGGGCAATAGCTTATGAAAAAGGGCATAAAACACGAAAACGACGACTTCTTTTTCATGACCTCAAACATTTTTGGGTATTACGGTCGTTATAAATTACCTGGAACCCAAAACACTGGGCAATAACTCATGAAAGCGTCCATAAAACACAAAAGGGCGAGGTTTTGGTCGTAACTCCCAAAAAATGAAATGGGCACAGAAGCCCTAAACTATGGACTATAGCTCATGAAAACATCCAAAAAGCATAAAATAGACGAGTTTTTGGTCATACCACTCAAAAATGTAAATCACCCTAGTACCGCACAACTATGGGCAATAGCTCATCAAAACGGCCATAAAACACGAAAACGGCGAGTTTTTGGTCATGGCCTCAAACATCTATCGGGTTCTAACGGTCATTGTAAATCAACCTAGAACCCCAAAACTATGGGGCAATAAATCATGAAAATTGCCATAAACGTAAAAATGACAAGTTTTTGGTCATAACTCTGAAACATGTAAATCACCCTTGAACACAAAAACTGTGGGGTATAGCTCATGAAAACGGTCAAAAAACACGAAAACGACGAGTTTTTGGTCATGCCCTCAAACATGTATCGTGTCTTAAGGTCATTGTAAATTGCCCTAGTATGCCAAATCTGTGGGCAATAATTCATGAAAACGACAATAAGGCCGAAAAGCGATGAGTTTTGCTCATAAGTCTCAAAGATGTATCGGGTCTTATGGGCCATGCAAATCCTCTGTAACACAAAAAATGAGGCAATAGCTCATGAAAAAGGGCATAAAACACGAAAGCAGCGACTTCTTTGTCATGCCCTCAAACATTTTCGCGTATTACGGTCGTTATAAATTACCCCGGAACCCAAAAACTATGGGCAATAACTCATTAAAGGTCCATAAAACACAAATAGGACGAGGTTTTGGTCGTTACTCCCAAAAAATGAAATGGGCCTGGAAGCCCAAAACTATAGGCTATAGCTCATGAAAACATCCACAAAACGTAAAATCGACGAGTTTTTGGTCATACCACTCAAAAATGTAAATCACCCTAGTACCCCACAACTATGGGCAATAGCTCATCAAAACAACAATAAAACACGAAAACGACGAGTTTTTGGTCATGGCCTCAAACATATATAAGGTTCTAACGGTCATTGTAAATCAACCTAGAACCCCAAAACTATGGGACAATACATCATCAAAATAGCTATAAACGTAAAAATGACAAGTTTTTGGTCATAACTCTCAAAACTGTAAATCTCCCTAGAACGCAAAACTATGGGGTATAGCTCATGAAAACAGTCATAAAACACGAAAACGACGAGTTTTTGGTCATGCCCTCAAACATGTATCGGGCCTTCAGGTCATTGTAAATTTCCCTAGTATGCCAAATCTGTGGGCATAATTCATGAAAACAACAATAAGACGCGAAAACGATGAGTTTTTGCTCATAAGTCTCAAACATGTGTCGGGTCTTACGGGCCATGGAAATCCTCCCTTAACACCAAAAAAGTGGGCAATAGCTTATGAAAAAGGGCATAAAACACGAAAACGACGACTTCTTTGTCATGACCTCAAACATTTTTGGGTATTACGGTCGTTATAAATTACCGGAACCCAAATCTGTGGGCAATAACTCATGAAAGCGTCCATAAAACACAAAAAGGCGAGGTTTTGGTCGTAACTCCCAAAAAATGAAATGGGCACAGAAGCCCTAAACTATGGACTATAGCTCATGAAAACATCCAAAAGCATAAAATAGGCGAGTTTTTGGTCATGGCCTCAAACATCTATCAGGTTCTAACGGTCATTGTAAATCAACCTAGAACCCCAAAACTATGGGGAAATAAATCATGAAAATGGCCATAAACGTAAAAATGACAAGTTTTTGGTCATAACTCTGAAACATGTAAATCACCCTAGAACGCAAAAACTGTGGGGTATAGCTCATGAAAACGGTCATAAAACACGAAAACGATGAGTTTTTGGTCATGCCCTCAAACATGTATCGGGTCTTAAGGTCATTGTAAATTGCCCTAGTATGCCAAATCTGTGGGCAATAATTCATGAAAACGACAATAGGACGTGAAAACGATGAGTTTTTGCTCATAAGTCTCAAAGATGTATCAGGTCTTATGGGCCATGCAAATCCTCCTGTAACAGAAAAAATGAGGCCAATAGCTCATGAAAAAGGGCATAAAACACGAAAACGACGACTTCTTTGTCATGCCCTCAAACATTTTTGGGTATTACGGTCGTTATAAATTACCCTGGAACCCAAATACTGTGGGCAATAACTCATGAAAACATCCATAAAACACAAATAGGACGAGGTTTTGGTCGTAACTCCCAAAAAATGAAATGGGCACAGAGCCCAAAACTATAGGCTATAGCTCATGAAAACATCCACAAAACGCAAAATCGACGAGTTTTTGGTCATACCACTCAAAAATGTAAATCACCCTAGTACCCCACAACTATGGGCAATAGCTCATCAAAACAACAATAAAACACGAAAACGACGAGTTTTTGGTCATGGCCTCAAACATATATCAGGTTCTAACGGTCATTGTAAATCAGCTTAGAACCCCAAAACTATGGGACAATAACTCATGAAAATGGCTATAAACGTAAAAATGACAAGTTTTTGGTCATAACTCTCAAACATGTAAATCTCCCTAGAACGCAAAATTGTGGGGTATAGCTCATGAAAACGGTCATAAAACAGGAAAACGATGAGTTTTTGGTCATGCCCTCAAACATGTATCGGGCCTTCAGGTCATTGTAAATTGCCCTAGTATGCCAAATCCGTGGGCATAATTCATGAAAACGAAAATAAGACGCGAAAACGATGAGTTTTTGCTCATAAGTCTCAAACATGTGTCGGGTCTTATGGGCCATGCAAATCCTCCTGTAACACCAAAAAAGTGGGCAATAGCTCATGAAAAAGGGCATAAAACACAGCAGCGACTTCTTTGTCATGACCTCAAACATTTTGGGTATTACGGTCGTTATAAATTACCGGAACCCAAATCATGGGCAATAACTCATGAAAAGCGTCCATAAAACACAAAAGGGCGAGGTTTTGGTCGTAACTCCCAAAAAATGAAATGGGCACAGAAGCCCTAAACTATGGACTATAGCTCATGAAAACATCCAAAAGCATAAAATAGGCGAGTTTTGGTCATACCACTCAAAAATGTAAATCACCCTAGTACCCCACAACTATGGGCAATAGCTCATCAAAAGCGGCCATAAAACACGAAAGCAGCGAGTTTTTGGTCATGGCCTCAAACATCTATCGAGTTCTAACGGTCATTGTAAATCAACCTAGAACCCCAAAACTATGGGGCAATAACTCATGAAAATGGCCATAAGCGTAAAAATGACAAGTTTTGGTCATAACTCTCAAACATGTAAATCACCCTAGAGCATAAAAAGCTATGGGGTATAGCTCATGAAAAGCGGTCATAAAACACGAAAGCGAGTTTTTGGTCATGCCCTCAAACATGTATCGGGTCTTAAGGTCATTGTAAATTGCCCTAGTATGCCAAATCTGTGGGCAATAATTCATGAAAAGCGACAATAAGGCGAAAGCGATGAGTTTTTGCTCATAAGTCTCAAAGATGTATCGGGTCTTATGGGCCATACAAATCCTCTGTAACACACAAAAATGAGGCAATAGCTCATGAAAAAGGGCATAAAACACGAAAGCAGCGACTTCTTTGTCATGCCCTCAAACATTTTTGGGTATTACGGTCGTTATAAATTACCGGAACCCAAATCGTGGGCAATAACTCATGAAAACGTCCATAAAACACAAATAGGACGAGGTTTTGGTCGTAACTCCCAAAAAATGAAATGGGCCTAGAAGCCCAAAACTATAGGCTATAGCTCATGAAAACATCCACAAAACGCAAAATAGACGATTTTTTGGTCATACCACTCAAAAATGTAAATCACCCTAGTACCCCACAACTATGGGCAATAGCTCATTAAAAACAAAAATAAAACTCGAAAACGACGAGTTTTTGGTCATGGCCTCAAACATATATCAGGTTCTAAGGGTCATTGTAAATCAGCTTAGAACCCCAAAACTATGGGACAATAACTCATCAAGAAGGCTATAAACGTAAAAATGACAAGTTTTTGGTCATAACTCTGAAACATGTAAATCTCCTAGAGCATAAAACTATGGGGTATAGCTCATGAAAAGCGGTCATAAAACCACGAAAGCGAGTTTTTGGTCATGCCCTCAAACATGTATCGGGTCTTAAGGTCATTGTAAATTGCCCTAGTATGCCAAATCCGTGGGCATAATTCATGAAAAGCGACAATAAGGCAGCAGCGATGAGTTTTTGCTCATAAGTCTCAAACATGTGTCGGGTCTTATGGGCCATGCAAATCCTCCTGTAACACCAAAAAAGTGGGCAATAGCTCATGAACAAGGGCCTAAAACACGAAAGCAGCGACTTCTTTGTCATGACCTCAAACATTTTGGGTATTACGGTCGTTATAAATTACCCGGAACCCAAATCGTGGGCAATAACTCATGAAAGCGTCCATAAAACACAAAATAGGGCGAGGTTTTGGTCGTAACTCCCAAAAAATGAAATGGGCACAGAAGCCCTAAACTATGGACTATAGCTCATGAAAACATCCAAAAGCATAAAATAGGCGAGTTTTTGGTCATACCACTCAAAAATGTAAATCACCCTAGTACCCCACAACTATGGGCAATAGCTCATCAAAACAACATAAAACACAGCGAGTTTTTGGTCATGGCCTCAAACATATATCGAGTTCTAACGGTCATTGTAAATCACCTAGAACCCCAAAACTATGGGGCAATAACTCATGAAAATGGCCATAAGCGTAAAAATGACAAGTTTTTGGTCATAACTCTCAAACATGTAAATCTCCCTAGAGAGCATAAAACTGGGGGTATAGCTCATGAAAGCGGTCATAAAACACGAAAGCAGCGAGTTTTGGTCATGCCGTCAAACATGTATCGGTCTTAAGGTCATTGTAAATTGCCCTAGTATGCCAAATCTGTGGGCAATAATTCATGAAAACGACAATAAGACGCGAAAACGATGAGTTTTTGCTCATAAGTCTCAAAGATGTATCGGGTCTTATGGGCCATGCAAATCCTCCTGTAACAGAAAAAATGAGGCCAATAGCTCATGAAAAAGGGCATAAAACACGAAAACGACGACTTCTTTGTCATGCCCTCAAACATTTTTGGGTATTAAGGTCATTATAAATTACCCCGGAACCCAAATACTGTGGGCAATAACTCATGAAAACGTCCATAAAACACAAATAGGACGAGGTTTTGGTCGTAACTCCCAAAAAATGAAATGGGCCTGGAAGCCCAAAACTATAGGCTATAGCTCATGAAAACATCCACAAAACGTAAAATCGACGAGTTTTTGGTCATACCACTCAAAAATGTAAATCACCCTAGTACCCCACAACTATGGGCAATAGCTCATCAAAACAACAATAAAACACGAAAACGACGACTTTTTGGTCATGGCCTCAAACATATATCAGGTTCTAACGGTCATAGTTAATCACCCTAGAATCCTAAAATATGGGGCAATAACTCATGAAAATGGCCATAAACGTAACAATGACAAGTTTTTGGTCATAACTCTGAAACATGTAAATCTCCCTAGAACGCAAAAACTATGGGGTATAGCTCATGAAAACGGTCATAAAACACGAAAACGACGAGTTTTTGGTCATGCCCTCAAACATGTATCAGGTCTTAAGGTCATTGTAAATTGCCCTAGTATGCCAAATCCGTGGGCATAATTCATGAAAACGAAAACGATGAGTTTTTGCTCATAAGTCTCAAACATGTGTCGGGTCTTACGGGCCATGGAAATCCTCCTGTAACACCAAAAAGTGGGCAATAGCTTATGAAAAAGGGCATAAAACACGAAAACGACGACTTCTTTGTCATGACCTCAAACATTTTTGGGTATTACGGTCGTTATAAATTACCCGGAACCCAAATCATGGGCAATAACTCATGAAAGCGTCCATAAAACACAAAAAGGCGAGGTTTTGGTCGTAACTCCCAAAAAATGAAATGGGCACAGAAGCCCTAAACTATGGACTATAGCTCATGAAAACATCCAAAAAACGCAAAATAGACGAGTTTTTGGTCATACCACTCAAAAATGTAAATCACCCTAGTACCGCACAACTATGGGCAATAGCTCATCAAAACGGCCATAAAACACGAAAACGACGAGTTTTTGGTCATGGCCTCAAACATCTATCAGGTTCTAACGGTCATTGTAAATCAACCTAGAACCCCAAAACTATGGGGAAATAAATCATGAAAATGGCCATAAACGTAAAAATGACAAGTTTTTGGTCATAACTCTCAAACATGTAAATCTCCCTAGAACGCAAAACTGTGGGGTATAGCTCATGAAAACGGTCATAAAACACGAAAACGACGAGTTTTTGGTCATGCCCTCAAACATGTATCGGGTCTTAAGGTCATTGTAAATTGCCCTAGTATGCCAAATCTGTGGGCAATAATTCATGAAAACGACAATAGGACGCGAAAACGATGAGTTTTTGCTCATAAGTCTCAAAGATGTATCGGGTCTTATGGGCCATGCAAATCCTCTTGTAACAGAAAAAATGAGGCCAATAGCTCATGAAAAAGGGCATAAAACACGAAAGCAGCGACTTCTTTGTCATGCCCTCAAACATTTTTGGGTATTACGGTCGTTATAAATTACCGGAACCCAAATCATGGGCAATAACTCATGAAAGCGTCCATAAAACACAAATAGGGCCGAGGTTTTGGTCGTAACTCCCAAAAAATGAAATGGGCACAGAAGCCCAAAACTATAGGCTATAGCTCATGAAAACATCCACAAAGCATAAAATCGGCGAGTTTTTGGTCATACCACTCAAAAATGTAAATCACCCTAGTACCGCACAACTATGGGCAATAGCTCATCAAAACGGCCATAAAACACGAAAACGGCGAGTTTTTGGTCATGGCCTCAAACATATATCAGGTTCTAACGGTCATTGTAAATCAGCTTAGAACCCCAAAACTATGGGACAATAACTCATGAAAATGGCTATAAACGTAAAAATGACAAGTTTTTGGTCATAACTCTCAAACATGTAAATCTCCCTAGAGCATAAACTATGGGGTATAGCTCATGAAAAGCGGTCATAAAACACGAAAGCGAGTTTTGGTCATGCCCTCAAACATGTATCGGGTCTTAAGGTCATTGTAAATTGCCCTAGTATGCCAAATCCGTGGGCATAATTCATGAAAAGCGACAATAAGGCGAAAAGCGATGAGTTTTTGCTCATAAGTCTCAAACATGTGTCGGGTCTTACAGGGCCATGGAAATCCTCTGTAACACCAAAAAGTGGGCAATAGCTTATGAAAAAGGGCATAAAAAACGAAAGCAGCGACTTCTTTGTCATGACCTCAAACATTTTGGGTATTACGGTCGTTATAAATTACCGGAACCCAAATCGTGGGCAATAACTCATGAAAGCGTCCATAAAACACAAAAGACGAGGTTTTGGTCGTAACTCCCAAAAAATGAAATGGGCACAGAAGCCCTAAACTATGGACTATAGCTCATGAAAACATCCAAAAAGCATAAAATAGGCGAGTTTTTGGTCATACCACTCAAAAATGTAAATCACCCTAGTACCCACAACTATGGGCAATAGCTCATCAAAGCGGCCATAAAACACGAAAGCAGCGAGTTTTTGGTCATGGCCTCAAACATCTATCGAGTTCTAACGGTCATTGTAAATCAACCTAGAACCCCAAAACTATGGGGCAATAAATCATGAAAATGGCCATAAGCGTAAAAATGACAAGTTTTTGGTCATAACTCTCAAACATGTAAATCACCCTAGAGCATAAAAGCGTGGGGTATAGCTCATGAAAGCGGTCATAAAACACGAAAGCAGCGAGTTTTTAGTCATGCCCTCTAACATGTATCGGGTCTTAAGGGCATTGTAAGTTGCCCTAGTATGCAAAATCTGTGGGCAATAATTCATGAAAAGCGACAATAAGGCGAAAGCGATGAGTTTTGCTCATAAGTCTCAAAGATGTATCGGGTCTTATGGGCCATGCAAATCCTCCTGTAACACAAAAATGAGGCAATAGCTCATGAATAAGGGCATAAAACACGAAAACGACGACTTCTTTGTCATGCCCTCAAACATTTTTGGGTATTACGGTCGTTATAAATTACCCCGGAACCCAAATACTGTGGGCAATAACTCATGAAAACGTCCATAAAACACAAATAGGACGAGGTTTTGGTCGTAACTCCCAAAAAATGAAATGGGCCTAGAAGCCCAAAACTATAGGCTATAGCTCATGAAAACATCCACAAAACGCAAAATCGACGAGTTTTTGGTCATACCACTCAAAAATGTAAATCACCCTAGTACCCCACAACTATGGGCAATAGCTCATCAAAACAACAATAAAACACGAAAACGACGAGTTTTTGGTCATGGCCTCAAACATATATCAGGTTCTAACGGTCATTGTAAATCAGCCTAGAACCCCGAAATATGGGGCAATAACTCATGAAAATGGCTATAAACGTAAAAATGACAAGTTTTTGGTCATAACTCTCAAACATGTAAATCTCCCTAGAACGCAAAACTATGGGGTATAGCTCATGAAAACGGTCATAAAACACGAAAACGACGAGTTTTTGGTCATGCCCTCAAACATGTATCGGGCCTTTAGGTCATTGTAAATTGCCCTAGTATGCCAAATCCGTGGGCATAATTCATGAAAACGACAATAAGCAGCGTCACCGATGAGTTTTTGCTCATAAGTCTCAAACATGTATCGGGTCTTACGGGCCATGGAAATCCTCCTGTAACACCAAAAAAGTGGGCAATAGCTTATGAAAAAGGGCATAAAACACGAAAACGACGACTTCTTTGTCATGACCTCAAACATTTTTGGGTATTACGGTCGTTATAAATTACCCGGAACCCAAATACTGTGGGCAATAACTCATGAAAACGTCCATAAAACACAAAAAGGACGAGGTTTTGGTCGTAACTCCCAAAAAATGAAATGGGCCTGGAAGCCCTAAACTATGGACTATAGCTCATGAAAACATCCAAAAAACGCAAAATAGACGAGTTTTTGGTCATACCACTCAAAAATGTAAATCACCCTAGTACCGCACAACTATGGGCAATAGCTCATCAAAACGGCCATAAAACACGAAAACGACGAGTTTTTGGTCATGGCCTCAAACATCTATCAGGTTCTAACGGTCATTGTAAATCAACCTAGAACCCCAAAACTATGGGGCAATAACTCATGAAAATGGCCATAAACGTAAAAATGACAAGTTTTTGGTCATAACTCTGAAACATGTAAATCTCCCTAGAACGCAAAAACTGTGGGGTATAGCTCATGAAAACGGTCATAAAACACGAAAACGACGAGTTTTTGGTCATGCCCTCAAACATGTATCGGGTCTTAAGGTCATTGTAAATTGCCCTAGTATGCCAAATCTGTGGGCATAATTCATGAAAACGACAATAAGACGCGAAAACGTTGAGTTTTTGCTCATAAGTCTCAAAGATGTATCGGGTCTTATGGGCCATGCAAATCCTCCTGTAACACAAAAAATGAGGGCAATAACTCATGAAAAAGGGCATAAAAACACGAAAACGACGACTTCTTTGTCATGCCCTCAAACATTTTTGGGTATTACGGTCGTTATAAATTACCCCGGAACCCAAATACTGTGGGCAATAACTCATGAAAACGTCCATAAAACACA
Source organism: Avena longiglumis (assembly GCA_030063025.1). Lineage (NCBI taxonomy): Eukaryota > Viridiplantae > Streptophyta > Magnoliopsida > Poales > Poaceae > Avena > Avena longiglumis. The sequence continues at coordinate 1,392,676 of CP125977.1, read as the reverse complement.
AATAGGACGAGGTTTTGGTCGTTACTCCCAAAAAATGAAATGGGCCTGGAAGCCCAAAACTATAGGCTATAGCTCATGAAAACATCCACAAAACGTAAAATCGACGAGTTTTGGTCATACCACTCAAAAATGTAAATCACCCTAGTACCCCACAACTATGGGCAATAGCTCATCAAAACAACAATAAAACACGAAAGCAGCGAGTTTTTGGTCATGGCCTCAAACATATATCGAGTTCTAACGGTCATTGTAAATCACCTTAGAACCCCAAAACTATGGGCAATAACTCATGAAAATGGCTATAAGCGTAAAAATGACAAGTTTTTGGTCATAACTCTCAAACATGTAAATCTCCTAGAGCATAAAACTATGGGGTATAGCTCATGAAAGCGGTCATAAAACCACGAAAGCAGCGAGTTTTGGTCATGCCCTCAAACATGTATCGGGTCTTAAGGTCATTGTAAATTGCCCTAGTATGCCAAATCCGTGGGCATAATTCATGAAAAAGCGACAATAAGGCGTTAAAGCGATGAGTTTTGCTCATAAGTCTCAAACATGTGTCGGGTCTTACAGGCCATGGAAATCCTCCTGTAACACCAAAAATGGGCAATAGCTTATGAAAAAGGGCATAAAACACAGCAGCGACTTCTTTGTCATGTCATGACCTCAAACATTTTTGGGTATTACGGTCGTTATAAATTACCGGAACCCAAATCATGGGCAATAACTCATGAAAACGTCCATAGAACACAAAAAGGACGAGGTTTTGGTCGTAACTCCCAAAAAATGAAATGGGCCTGGAAGCCCTAAACTATGGACTATAGCTCATGAAAACATCCAAAAAACGCAAAATATACGAGTTTTTGGTCATACCACTCAAAAATGTAAATCACCCTAGTACCGCACAACTATGGGCAATAGCTCATCAAAACGGCCATAAAACACGAAAACAACGAGTTTTTGGTCATGGCCTCAAACATCTATCAGGTTCTAACGGTCATTGTAAATCAACCTAGAACCCCAAAACTATGGGGCAATAACTCATGAAAATGGCCATAAACGTAAAAATGACAAGTTTTTGGTCATAACTCTGAAACATGTAAATCTCCCTAGAGCATAAAAACGTGGGGTATAGCTCATGAAAAGCGGTCATAAAACACGAAAGCAGCGAGTTTTTGGTCATGCCCTCAAACATGTATCGGGTCTTAAGGTCATTGTAAATTGCCCTAGTATGCCAAATCTGTGGGCAATAATTCATGAAAAGCGACAATAAGGCGAAAGCGATGAGTTTTGCTCATAAGTCTCAAAGATGTATCGGGTCTTATGGGCCATACAAATCCTCCTGTAACACAAAAAATGAGGGCAATAGCTCATGAAAAAGGGCATAAAACACGAAAGCAGCGACTTCTTTGTCATGCCCTCAAACATTTTTGGGTATTACGGTCGTTATAAATTACCCGGAACCCAAATCATGGGCAATAACTCATGAAAGCGTCCATAAAACACAAATAGGGCGAGGTTTTGGTCGTAACTCCCAAAAAATGAAATGGGCTGGAAGCCCAAAACTATGGCTATAGCTCATGAAAACATCCAAAAGCATAAAATCGGCGAGTTTTGGTCATACCACTCAAAAATGTAAATCACCCTAGTACCCCACAACTATGGGCAATAGCTCATCAAAACAACAATAAAACACGAAAGCAGCGAGTTTTTGGTCATGGCCTCAAACATATATCGAGTTCTAACGGTCGTTGTAAATCAACCTAGAACCCCAAAACTATGGGGCAATAAATCATGAAAATGGCCATAAACGTAAAAATGACAAGTTTTTGGTCATAACTCTGAAACATGTAAATCACCCTAGAACGCAAAAACGGTGGGGTATAGCTCATGAAAAAGGTCATAAAACACGAAAACGATGAGTTTTTGGTCATGCCCTCAAACATGTATCGGGTCTTAAGGTCATTGTAAATTGCCCTAGTATGCCAAATCTGTGGGCATAATTCATGAAAACGACAATAAGACGGGAAAACGATGAGTTTTTGCTCATAAGTCTCAAACATGTGTCGGGTCTTACGGGCCATGGAAATCCTCCTGTAACACCAAAAAAGTGGGCAATAGCATATGAAAAAGGGCATAAAACACGAAAATGACGACTTCTTTGTCATGACCTCAAACATTTTTGGGTATTACGGTCGTTATAAATTACCCGAAACCCAAATACTGTGGGCAATAACTCATGAAAGCGTCCATAAAACACAAAAGGGCGAGGTTTTGGTCGTAACTCCCAAAAAATGAAATGGGCACAGAAGCCCTAAACTATGGACTATAGCTCATGAAAACATCCAAAAAGCATAAAATAGGCGAGTTTTTGGTCATACCACTCAAAAATGTAAATCACCCTAGTACCGCACAACTATGGGCAATAGCTCATCAAAACGGCCATAAAACACGAAAACAACGAGTTTTTGGTCATGGCCTCAAACATCTATCAGGTTCTAACAGTCATTGTAAATCAACCTAGAACCCCAAAACTATGGGGCAATAACTCATGAAAATGGCCATAAACGTAAAAATGACAAGTTTTTGGTCATAACTCTCAAACATGTAAATCTCCTAGAGCATAAACTATGGGGTATAGCTCATGAAAGCGGTCATAAAACACGAAAGCAGCGAGTTTTGGTCATGCCCTCAAACATGTATCGGGTCTTAAGGTCATTGTAAATTGCCCTAGTATGCCAAATCTGTGGGCAATAATTCATGAAAACGACAATAAGGCGAAAAGCGATGAGTTTTTGCTCATAAGTCTCAAAGATGTATCGGGTCTTATGGGCCATGCAAATCCTCCTGTAACACAAAAATGAGGCAATAGCTCATGAAAAAGGGCATAAAACACGAAAGCAGCGACTTCTTTGTCATGCCCTCAAACATTTTTGGGTATTACGGTCGTTATAAATTACCGGAACCCAAATCATGGGCAATAACTCATGAAAAGCGTCCATAAAACACAAATAGGACGAGGTTTTGGTCGTAACTCCCAAAAAATGAAATGGGCCTGGAAGCCCAAAACTATAGGCTATAGCTCATGAAAACATCCACAAAACGCAAAATCGACGAGTTTTTGGTCATACCACTCAAAAATGTAAATCACCCTAGTACCCCACAACTATGGGCAATAGCTCATCAAAACAACAATAAAACACGAAAACGACGAGTTTTTGGTCATGGCCTCAAACATATATCAGGTTCTAACGGTCATTGTAAATCAGCTTAGAACCCCAAAACTATGGGACAATAACTCATGAAAATGGCTATAAACGTAAAAATGACAAGTTTTTGGTCATAACTCTCAAACATGTAAATCTCCCTAGAGCATAAAAGCTGTGGGGTATAGCTCATGAAAACGGTCATAAAACACGAAAACGACGAGTTTTTGGTCATGCCCTCAAACATGTATCGGGCCTTCAGGTCATTGTAAATTGCCCTAGTATGCCAAATCCATGGGCAATAATTCATGAAAACGACAAGGACGCGAAAACGATGAGTTTTTGCTCATAAGTCTCAAACATGTGTCGGGTCTTATGGGCCATGGAAATCCTCTGTAACACCAAAAATGGGCAATAGCTCATGAAAAAGGGCATAAAACACGAAAGCGACTTCTTTGTCATGACCTCAAACATTTTTGGGTATTACGGTCGTTATAAATTACCGGAACCCAAATCATGGGCAATAACTCATGAAAACGTCCATAAAACACAAAAAGGACGAGGTTTTGGTCGTAACTCCCAAAAAATGAAATGGGCCTGGAAGCCCTAAACTATGGACTATAGCTCATGAAAACATCCAAAAAACGCAAAATAGACGAGGTTTTGGTCATACCACTCAAAAATGTAAATCACCCTAGTACCGCACAACTATGGGCAATAGCTCATCAAAACGGCCATAAAACACGAAAACGACGAGTTTTTGGTCATGGCCTCAAACATCTATCAGTTTCTAACGGTCATTGTAAATCAACCTAGAACCCCAAAACTATGGGGCAATAACTCATGAAAATGGCCATAAACGTAAAAATGACAAGTTTTTGGTCATAACTCTGAAACATGTAAATCACCCTAGAACGCAAAAACTGTGGGGTATATCTCATGAAAAAGGTCATAAAACACGAAAACGATGAGTTTTTGGTCATGCCCTCAAACATGTATCGGGTCTTAAGGTCATTGTAAATTGCCCTAGTATGCCAAATCTGTGGGCAATAATTCATGAAAACGACAATAGGACGCGAAAACGATGAGTTTTTGCTCATAAGTCTCAAAGATGTATCGGGTCTTATGGGCCATGCAAATCCTCTTGTAACAGAAAAAATGAGGCCAATAGCTCATGAAAAAGGGCATAAAACACGAAAACGATGACTTCTTTGTCATGCCCTCAAATATTTTTGGGTATTACGGTCGTTATAAATTACCCCGGAACCCAAATACTGTGGGCAATAACTCATGAAAACGTCCATAAAACACAAATAGGACGAGGTTTTGGTCGTAACTCCCAAAAAATGAAATGGGCCTGGAAGCCCAAAACTATAGGCTTTAGCTCATGAAAACATCCACAAAACGCAAAATCGACGAGTTTTTGGTCATACCACTCAAAAATGTAAATCACCCTAGTACCCCACAACTATGGGCAATAGCTCATCAAAACAACAATAAAACACGAAAACGACGAGTTTTTGGTCATGGCCTCAAACATATATCAGGTTCTAACGGTCATAGTTAATCACCCTAGAACCCTAAAATATGGGGCAATAACTCATGAAAATGGCCATAAACGTAACAATGACAAGTTTTTGGTCATAACTCTGAAACATGTAAATCTCCCTAGAGCATAAACTATGGGGTATAGCTCATGAAAGCGGTCATAAAACACGAAAGCAGCGAGTTTTGGTCATGCCCTCAAACATGTATCGGGTCTTAAGGTCATTGTAAACTGCCCTAGTATGCCAAATCTGTGGGCAATAATTCATGAAAAAGCGACAATAAGGCGAAAGCGATGAGTTTTTGCTCATAAGTCTCAAACATGTCGGGTCTTATGGGCCATGAAATCCTCCTGTAACACCAAAAAGTGGGCAATAGCTCATGAAAAAGGGCATAAACACGAAAGCAGCGACTTCTTTGTCATGACCTCAAACATTTTTGGGTATTACGGTCATTATAAATTACCCGGAACCCAAATACTGTGGGCAATAACTCATGAAAACGTCCATAGAACACAAAAAGGACGAGGTTTTGGTCGTAACTCCCAAAAAATGAAATGGGCCTGGAAGCCCTAAACTATGGACTATAGCTCGTGAAAATATCCAAAAAACGCAAAATAGACGAGTTTTTGGTCATACCACTCAAAAATGTAAATCAACCTAGTACCCACAACTATGGGCAATACCTCATCAAAACGTCCATAAAACACGAAAACGACGAGTTTTTGGTCATGGCCTCAAACATATATCAGGTTCTAACGGTCATTGTAAATCACCCTAGAACCCCGAAATATGGGGCAATAACTCATGAAAATGGCCATAAACGTACCAATGACAAGTTTTTGGTCATAACTCTGAAACATGTAAATCTCCCTAGAACGCGAAAACTATGGGGTATAGCTCATGAAAACGGTCATAAAACACGAAAACGACGAGTTTTTGGTCATGCCCTCAAACATGTATCGGGCCTTAAGGTCATTGTAAATTGCCCTAGTATACCAAATCTGTGGGCATAATTCATGAAAACGACAATAAGACGCGAAAACGATGAGTTTTTGCTCATAAGTCTCAAAGATGTATCGGTTGTTATGGGCCATGCAAATCCTCCTGTAACAGAAAAAATGAGGGCAATAGCTCATGAAAAAGGGCATAAAAACACGAAAACGACGACTTCTTTGTCATGCCCTCAAACATTTTTGGGTATTACGGTTGTTATAAATTACCCCGGAACCCAAATACTGTGGGCAATAACTCATGAAAACGTCCATAAAACACAAATAGGACGAGGTTTTGGTCGTAACTCCCGAAAAATGAAATGGGCCTGGAAGCCCAAAACTATAGGCTATAGCTCATGAAAACATCCACAAAACGTAAAATCGACGAGTTTTTGGTCATACCACTCAAAAATGTAAATCACCCTAGTACCCCACAACTATGGGCAATAGCTCATCAAAACAACAATAAAACACGAAAACGACGACTTTTTGGTCATGGCCTCAAACATATATCAGGTTATAACCGTCATTGTAAATCACCCTAGAACCCCAAAACTATGGGACAATAACTCATGAAAAAATAGCTACAAACGTAAAAATGACAAATTTTTGGTCATAACTCTCAAACATGTAAATCTCCCTAGAACGCAAAACTGTGGGGTATAGCTCATGAAAACGGTCATAAAACACGAAAACGACGAGTTTTTGGTCATGGCCTCAAACATATATCGGGCCTTAAGGTCATTGTAAATTGCCCTAGTATACCAAATCTGTGGGCAATAATTCATGAAAAGCGACAATAAGGCGAAAAGCGATGAGTTTTGCTCATAAGTCTCAAACATGTGTCGGGTCTTACAGGCCATGGAAATCCTCTGTAACACCAAAAATGGGCAATAGCTCATGAAAAAGGGCATAAAACACGAAAGCAGCGACTTCTTTGTCATGACCTCAAACATTTTTGGGTATTACGGTCATTATAAATTACCCGGAACCCAAATACTGTGGGCAATAACTCATGAAAACGTCCATAGAACACAAAAGGACGAGGTTTTGGTCGTAACTCCCAAAAAATGAAATGGGCCTGGAAGCCCTAAACTATGGACTATAGCTCATGAAAACATCCAAAAAAGCATAAAATAGGCGAGTTTTGGTCATACCACTCAAAAATGTAAATCACCCTAGTACCCACAACTATGGGCAATAGCTCATCAAAGCGGCCATAAAACACGAAAGCAGCGAGTTTTTGGTCATGGCCTCAAACATCTATCAGTTTCTAACGGTCATTGTAAATCAACCTAGAACCCCAAAACTATGGGGCAATAAATCATGAAAATGGCCATCAACGTAAAAATGACAAGTTTTTGGTCATAACTCTCAAACATGTAAATCTCCCTAGAGCATAAAAACGTGGGGTATAGCTCATGAAAGCGGTCATAAAACACGAAAGCAGCGAGTTTTTGTTCATGCCCTCAAACATGTATCGGGTCTTAAGGTCATTGTAAATTGCCATAGTATGCCAAATCTGTGGGCAATAATTCATGAAAAGCGACAATAAGGCGAAAGCGATGAGTTTTGCTCATAAGTCTCAAAGATGTATCGGGTCTTATGGGCCATGCAAATCCTCTGTAACACAAAAATGAGGCAATAGCTCATGAAAAAGGGCATAAAACACGAAGCAGCGACTTCTTTGTCATGCCCTCAAACATTTTTGGGTATTACGGTCGTTATAAATTACCGGAACCCAAATCTGTGGGCAATAACTCATGAAAGCGTCCATAAAACACAAAAAGGGCGAGGTTTTGGTCGTAACTCCCAAAAAATGAAATGGGCACGGAAGCCCTAAACTATGGACTATAGCTCATGAAAACATCCAAAAAGCATAAAATAGGCGAGTTTTTGGTCATACCACTCAAAATGTAAATCACCCTAGTACCCCACAACTATGGGCAATAGCTCATCAAAGCGGCCATAAAACACGAAAGCAGCGAGTTTTTGGTCATGGCCTCAAACATATATCGAGTTCTAACGGTCATTGTAAATCACCCTAGAACCCCAAAACTATGGGGCAATAACTCATGAAAATGGCCATAAGCGTAAAAATGACAAGTTTTTGGTCATAACTCTCAAACATGTAAATCTCCCTAGAGCATAAAAACTATGGGGTATAGCTCATGAAAAGCGGTCATAAAACACGAAAGCAGCGAGTTTTTGGTCATGCCCTCAAACATGTATCGGGTCTTAAGGTCATTGTAAATTGCCCTAGTATGCCAAATCTGTGGGCAATAATTCATGAAAAGCGACAATAAGGCGAAAGCGATGAGTTTTGCTCATAAGTCTCAAAGATGTATCGGGTCTTATGGGCCATACAAATCCTCCTGTAACACAAAAAATGAGGCAATAGCTCATGAAAAAGGGCATAAAACACGAAAGCAGCGACTTCTTTGTCATGCCCTCAAACATTTTGGGTATTACGGTCGTTATAAATTACCGGAACCCAAATCTGTGGGCAATAACTCATGAAAGCGTCCATAAAACACAAAGGGCGAGGTTTTGGTCGTAACTCCCAAAAAATGAAATGGGCACTGGAAGCCCTAAACTATAGGCTATAGCTCATGAAAACATCCAAAAGCATAAAATAGGCGAGTTTTGGTCATACCACTCAAAAATGTAAATCACCCTAGTACCCCACAACTATGGGCAATAGCTCATCAAAACAACCATAAAACGAAAGCAGCGAGTTTTTGGTCATGGCCTCAAACATATATCGAGTTCTAACGGTCATTGTAAATCACCCTAGAACCCCAAAACTATGGGCAATAACTCATGAAAATGGCCATAAGCGTAAAAATGACAAGTTTTGGTCATAACTCTCAAACATGTAAATCTCCCTAGAGCATAAAACTATGGGGTATAGCTCATGAAAGCGGTCATAAAACACGAAAGCAGCGAGTTTTTAGTCATGCCCTCTAACATGTATCGGGTCTTAAGGTCATTGTAAATTGCCCTAGTATGCAAAATCTGTGGGCAATAATTCATGAAAACGACAATAAGACGCGAAAACGATGAGTTTTTGCTTATAAGTCTCAAAGATGTATCGTGTCTTCTGGGCCATGCAAATCCTCCTGTAACACAAAAATGAGGCAATAGCTCATGAAAAAGGGCATAAAACACGAAAGCAGCGACTTCTTTGTCATGCCCTCAAACATTTTTGGGTATTACGGTCGTTATAAATTACCGGAACCCAAATCATGGGCAATAACTCATGAAAGCGTCCATAAAACACAAAAGGGCGAGGTTTTGGTCGTAACTCCCAAAAAATGAAATGGGCTGGAAGCCCTAAACTATAGACTATAGCTCATGAAAACATCCAAAAGCATAAAATAGGCGAGTTTTTGGTCATACCACTCAAAAATGTAAATCACCCTAGTACCCACAACTATGGGCAATAGCTCATCAAAGCGGCCATAAAAACCACGAAAGCAGCGAGTTTTTGGTCATGGCCTCAAACATCTATCGAGTTCTAACGGTCATTGTAAATCACCCTAGAACCCCAAAACTATGGGGCAATAACTCATGAAAATGGCCATAAGCGTAAAAATGACAAGTTTTTGGTCATAACTCTCAAACATGTAAATCTCCCTAGAGCATAAAAACTATGGGGTATAGCTCATGAAAAGCGGTCATAAAACACGAAAGCAGCGAGTTTTTGGTCATGCCCTCAAACATGTATCGGGTCTTAAGGTCATTGTAAATTGCCCTAGTATGCCAAATCTGTGGGCAATAATTCATGAAAAGCGACAATAAGGCAAAGCGATGAGTTTTGCTCATAAGTCTCAAAGATGTATCGGGTCTTATGGGCCATGCAAATCCTCTGTAACACCAAAAATGAGGCAATAGCTCATGAAAAAGGGCATAAAACACGAAAGCAGCGACTTCTTTGTCATGCCCTCAAACATTTTTGGGTATTACGGTCGTTATAAATTACCGGAACCCAAATCATGTAGGCAATAACTCATGAAAAGCGTCCATAAAACACAAATAGGGCGAGGTTTTGGTCGTAACTCCCAAAAAATGAAATGGGCACGGAAGCCCTAAACTATGGAGGCTATAGCTCATGAAAACATCCAAAAAGCATAAAATAGGCGAGTTTTTGGTCATACCACTCAAAAATGTAAATCACCCTAGTACCCCACAACTATGGGCAATAGCTCATCAAAACAACCATAAAACACGAAAGCAGCGAGTTTTTGGTCATGGCCTCAAACATATATCGGGTTCTAACGGTCATTGTAAATCACCCTAGAACCCCAAAACTATGGGCAATAACTCATGAAAATGGCCATAAGCGTAAAAATGACAAGTTTTGGTCATAACTCTCAAACATGTAAATCTCCTAGAGCATAAAAAGCGTGGGGTATAGCTCATGAAAGCGGTCATAAAACGAAAGCGAGTTTTTGGTCATGCCCTCTAACATGTATCGGGCCTTAAGGTCATTGTAAATTGCCCTAGTATGCCAAATCCGTGGGCATAATTCATGAAAACGAAAATAAGACGCGAAAACGATGAGTTTTTGCTCATAAGTCTCAAACATGTGTCGGGTCTTATGGGCCATGCAAATCCTCCTGTAACACCAAAAAAGTGGGCAATAGCTCATGAAAAAGGGCATAAAACACGAAAACGACGACTTCTTTGTCATGCCCTCAAACATTTTTGGGTATTACGGTCGTTATAAATTACCTCGGAACCCAAATACTGTGGGCAATAACTCATGAAAACGTCCATAAAACACAAATAGGACGAGGTTTTGGTCGTAACTCCCAAAAAATGAAATGGGCCTGGAAGCCCTAAACTATGGTCTATAGCTCATGAAAACATCCAAAAAAACGCAAAATAGACGAGTTTTTGGTCATACCACTCAAAAATGTAAATCAACCTAGTACCCACAACTATGGGCAATAGCTCATCAAAACGTCCATAAAACACGAAAACGACGAGTTTTTGGTCATGCCCTCAAACATGTATCGGGTCTTAAGGTCATTGTAAATTGCCGTAGAACCCCAAAATATGGGGCAATAACTCATGACAATGGCCATAAACGTAACAATGACAAGTTTTTGGTCATAACTCTGAAACATGTAAATCTCCCTAGAACGCGAAAACTATGGGGTATAGCTCATGAAAACGGTCATAAAACACGAAAACGACGATTTTTTGGTCATGCCCTCAAACATGTATCGTGTCTTAAGGTCGTTGTAAATTTCCGTAATATGCCAAATCTGTGAGCAATAATTCATGAAAACGACAATAAGACGCGAAAACGATGAGTTTTTGCTTATAAGTCTCAAAGATGTATTGGGTCTTACGGGCCATGCAAATCCTCCTGTAACACCGAAAATATGGGCAATAGATCATGAAAAAGGGCATAAAACACGAAGCAGCGACTTCTTTGTCATGACCTCAAACATTTTTGGGTATTACGGTCATTATAAATTACCCGGAACCCAAATACTGTGGGCAATAACTCATGAAAACGTCCATAGAACACAAAAGGACGAGGTTTTGGTCGTAACTCCCAAAAAATGAAATGGGCCTGGAAGCCCTAAACTATGGACTATAGCTCATGAAAACATCCAAAAATCGCAAAATAGACGAGTTTTTGGTCATACCACTCAAAAATGTAAATCACCCTAGTACCACACAACTATGGGCAATAGCTCATCAAAACGGCCATAAAACACGAAAACGACGAGTTTTTGGTCATGGCCTCAAACATCTATCAGGTTCTAACTGTCATTGTAAATCAGCCTAGAACCCCAAAACTGTGGGGCAATAACTCATGAAAATGGCGATAAACGTAAAAATGACAAGTTTTTGGTCATAACTCTGGAACATGTAAATCTCCCTTGAACGCAAAAAGTGTGGGGTATAGCTCATGAAAACGGTCATAGAACACGAAAACGACGAGTTTTTGGTCATCCCTCAAACATGTATCGGGTCTTAAGGTCATTGTAAATTGCCCTAGTATGCCAAATCTGTGGGCAATAATTCATGCAAACAACAATAAGACGCGAAAACGATAAGTTTTTGCTGATAAGTCTCAAAGATGTATCGGGTCTTACGGGCCATGCAAATCCTCATGTAACACCAAAAATGTGGGCAATAGATCATGAAAAAGGGCATAAAACACGAAAACGACGACTTCTGTGTCATGCCCTCAAACAGTTTTGCGTATTACGGTCGTTATAAATTACCCCGGAACCCAAAAACTATGGGCAATAACTCATTAAACGTCCATAAAACACAAAAAGGACGAGGTTTGGGTCGTAGCTCCCAAAAAATGAAATGGGCCTGGAAGCCTAAAACTATATGGTATTGCTCATGACAACATCCACAAAACGCAAAATCTACAAGTTTTTGGTCATATCTCAAAAATTTAAATCACCCTAGTACCCCACAACTATGGGCAATAGCTCATCAAAACGTCCATAAAACACGAAAACGACGAGTTTTTGGTCATGGCCACAAACATATATCAGGTTCTAGCGGTCATTGTAAATCACCCTAGAACCCTAAAATATGGGGCAATAACTCATGAAAATGGCCATAAACGTAAAAATGACAAGGTTTTTGGTCATAACTCTGAAACATGTAAATCTCCCTAGAACGCAAAAACTATGGGGTATAGCTCATGAAAACGGTCATAAAACACGAAAACGACGAGTTTTTGGTCATGCCCTCAAACATGTATCGGGTCTTAAGGTCATTGTAAAGTGCCGTAGTATGCCAAATCGTGGGCAATAATTCATGAAAAGCGACAATAAGGCGTGAAAGCGATGAGTTTTGCTCATAAGTCTCAAAGATGTATCGGGTCTTATGGGCCATGCAAATCCTCTGTAACACCAAAAATGAGGCAATAGCTCATGAAAAAGGGCATAAAACACAAAAACGACGACTTCTTTGTCATGACCTCAAACATTTTTGGGTATTACGGTCGTTATAAATTACCCGGAACCCAAATACTGTGGGCAATAACTCATGAAAACGTCCATAGAACACAAAAAGGACGAGGTTTTGGTCGTAACTCCCAAAAAATGAAATGGGCCTGGAAGCCCTAAACTATGGACTATAGCTCATGAAAACATCCAAAAAGCATAAATAAAATCGCGAGTTTTTGGTCATACCACTCAAAAATGTAAATCACCCTAGTACCGCACAACTATGGGCAATAGCTCATCAAAACGGCCATAAAACACGAAAACGACGAGTTTTTGGTCATGGCCTCAAACATCTATCAGGTTCTAACTGTCATTGTAAATCAGCCTAGAACCCCAAAACTGTGGGGCAATAACTCATGAAAATGGCGATAAACGTAAAAATGACAAGTTTTTGGTCATAACTCTGAAACATGTAAATCTCCCTAGAACGCAAAAACTGTGGGGTATAGCTCATGAAAACGGTCATAGAACACGAAAACGACGAGTTTCGGTCATGCCCTCAAACATGTATCGGGTCTTAAGGTCATTGTAAATTTCCCTAGTAAGCCAAATCTGTTGGCATAATTCATGAAAACGACAATACGACACGAAAACGATGAGTTTTGCTCATAAGTCTCAAAGCTGTATCGGGTCTTACGGGCCATGCAAATCCTCCTGTAACACAAAAATGAGGCAATAGCTCATGAAAAAGGGCATAAAACACGAAAGCAGCGACTTCTTTGTCATGCCCTCAAACATTTTGGGTATTACGGTCGTTATAAATTACCGGAACCCAAATCATGGGCAATAACTCATGAAAGCGTCCATAAAACACAAAAAGGGCGAGGTTTTGGTCGTAACTCCCAAAAAATGAAATGGGCACAGAAGCCCTAAACTATGGGCTATAGCTCATGAAAACATCCAAAAAGCATAAAATAGGCGAGTTTTGGTCATACCACTCAAAAATGTAAATCACCCTAGTACCCCACAACTATGGGCAATAGCTCATCAAAAGCGACAATAAAACACGAAAGCGAGTTTTGGTCATGGCCTCAAACATATATCGAGTTCTAACGGTCATTGTAAATCACCCTAGAACCCCAAAACTATGGGGCAATAACTCATGAAAATGGCCATAAGCGTAAAAATGACAAGTTTTTGGTCATAACTCTCAAACATGTAAATCTCCCTAGAGCATAAAACTGGGGTATAGCTCATGAAAAGCGGTCATAAAACACGAAAGCAGCGAGTTTTGGTCATGCCCTCAAACATGTATCGGGCCTTCAGGTCATTGTAAATTGCCCTAGTATGCCAAATCCATGGGCAATAATTCATGAAAACGACAATAAGGCGAAAGCGATGAGTTTTGCTCATAAGTCTCAAAGATGTGTCGGGTCTTATGGGCCATGCAAATCCTCTGTAACACCAAAAAATGTGGGCAATAGCTCATGAAAAGGGCATAAAACACGAAGCAGCGACTTCTTTGTCATGACCTCAAACATTTTTTGGTATTACGGTCGTTATAAATTACCCGGAACCCAAATACTGTGGGCAATAACTCATGAAAACGTCCATAAAACACAAAAAGGACGAGGTTTTGGTCGTAACTCCCAAAAAATGAAATGGGCCTGGAAGCCCTAAACTATGGACTATAGATCATGAAAACATCCAAAAACGCAAAATAGACGAGTTTTTGGTCATACCACTCAAAAATGTAAATCACCCTAGTACCGCACAACTATGGGCAATAGCTCATCAAAACGGCCATAAAACACGAAAACGGCGAGTTTTTGGTCATGGCCTCAAACATCTATCAGGTTCTAACGGTCATTGTAAATCAACCTAGAACCCCAAAACTATGGGGCAATAAATCATGAAAATTGCCATAAACGTAAAAATGACAAGTTTTTGGTCATAACTCTGAAACATGTAAATCTCCTAGAGCATAAAAACTATGGGGTATAGCTCATGAAAGCGGTCATAAAACACGAAAGCAGCGAGTTTTTGGTCATGCCCTCAAACATGTATCGGGTCTTAAGGTCATTGTAAATTGCCCTAGTATGCCAAATCTGTGGGCAATAATTCATGAAAAGCGACAATAAGGCGAAAGCGATGAGTTTTTGCTCATAAGTCTCAAACATGTCGGGTCTTATGGGCGTTATAAATTACCGGAACCCAAATCATGGGCAATAACTCATGAAAGCGTCCATAAAACACAAAAGGCGAGGTTTTGGTCGTAACTCCCAAAAAATGAAATGGGCTGGAAGCCCTAAACTATAGGCTATAGCTCATGAAAACATCCACAAAAGCATAAAATCGGCGAGTTTTTGGTCATACCACTCAAAAATGTAAATCACCCTAGTACCCCAACTATGGGCAATAGCTCATCAAAGCAACCATAAAACCACGAAAGCGAGTTTTTGGTCATGGCCTCAAACATATATCGGGTTCTAACGGTCATTGTAAATCACCTAGAACCCCAAAACTATGGGCAATAACTCATGAAAATGGCCATAAGCGTAAAAATGACAAGTTTTTGGTCATAACTCTCAAACATGTAAATCTCCTAGAGCATAAAAACTATGGGGTATAGCTCATGAAAGCGGTCATAAAACACGAAAGCAGCGAGTTTTTGGTCATGCCCTCAAACATGTATCGGGTCTTAAGGTCATTGTAAATTGCCCTAGTATGCCAAATCGTGGGCAATAATTCATGAAAAGCGACAATAAGGCGAAAGCGATGAGTTTTGCTCATAAGTCTCAAAGATGTATCGGGTCTTATGGGCCATGCAAATCCTCTGTAACACAAAAAATGAGGCAATAGCTCATGAAAAAGGGCATAAAACACGAAGCAGCGACTTCTTTGTCATGACCTCAAACATTTTTGGGTATTACGGTCGTTATAAATTACCCGGAACCCAAATACTGTGGGCAATAACTCATGAAAACGTCCATAGAACACAAAAAGGACGAGGTTTTGGTCGTAACTCCCAAAAAATGAAATGGGCCTGGAAGCCCTAAACTATGGACTATAGCTCATGAAAACATCCAAAAATCGCAAAATAGACGAGTTTTTGGTCATACCACTCAAAAATGTAAATCACCCTAGTACCGCACAACTATGGGCAATAGCTCATCAAAACGGCCATAAAACACGAAAACGGCGAGTTTTTGGTCATGGCCTCAAACATATATCAGGTTCTAACGGTCATTGTAAATCACCCTAGAACCCCAAAACTATGGGACAATAACTCATGAAAATGGCTATAAACGTAACAATGACAAGTTTTTGGTCATAACTCTCAAACATGTAAATCTCCTAGAGCATAAAACTATGGGGTATAGCTCATGAAAGCGGTCATAAAACACGAAAGCAGCGAGTTTTTGGTCATGCCCTCAAACATGTATCGGGTCTTAAGGTCATTGTAAATTGCCCTAGTATGCCAAATCTGTGGGCAATAATTCATGAAAAGCGACAATAAGGCCGAAAGCGATGAGTTTTGCTCATAAGTCTCAAAGATGTATCGGGTCTTATGGGCCATGCAAATCCTCCTGTAACACCAAAAATGAGGCAATAGCTCATGAAAAAGGGCATAAAACACGAAAGCAGCGACTTCTTTGTCATGCCCTCAAACATTTTTGGGTATTACGGTCGTTATAAATTACCCGGAACCCAAATACTGTGGGCAATAACTCATGGCGTCCATAAAACACAAATAGGGCCGAGGTTTTGGTCGTAACTCCCAAAAAATGAAATGGGCACGGAAGCCCTAAACTATAGGCTATAGCTCATGAAAACATCCAAAAGCATAAAATCGGCGAGTTTTGGTCATACCACTCAAAAATGTAAATCACCCTAGTACCCCACAACTATGGGCAATAGCTCATCAAAACAACCATAAAACACGAAAGCAGCGAGTTTTTGGTCATGGCCTCAAACATATATCGAGTTCTAACGGTCATTGTAAATCACCCTAGAACCCCAAAACTATGGGACAATAACTCATGAAAATGGCCATAAGCGTAAAAATGACAAGTTTTGGTCATAACTCTCAAACATGTAAATCTCCTAGAGCATAAAACTATGGGGTATAGCTCATGAAAGCGGTCATAAAACACGAAAGCAGCGAGTTTTGGTCATGCCCTCAAACATGTATCGGGTCTTAAGGTCATTGTAAATTGCCCTAGTATGCCAAATCTGTGGGCAATAATTCATGAAAAGCGACAATAAGGCCAAAACGATGAGTTTTTGCTCATAAGTCTCAAACATGTGTCGGGTCTTATGGGCCATGCAAATCCTCCTGTAACACCAAAAAAGTGGGCAATAGCTCATGAAAAAGGGCATAAAACACGAAAACGACGACTTCTTTGTCATGCCCTCAAACATTTTTGGGTATTACGGTCGTTATAAATTACCTCGGAACCCAAATACTGGGCAATAACTCATGAAAACGTCC